>CM067855.1:62624152-63873191 GCA_034642435.1 Megalocaria dilatata | reverse complement strand
TTCGAAATTGTTCAACTAAGAACCTGTGAATATGTTACTCAATAAATTTGTTTCATATTTTTTTATATTTTAAATTTATATAGATCATTTAATCATTCATTATATATAGATTATTTTTACTACAAATTAATTCATACATTTCAACTCCAAAAAGAAATTTTCAAATGTGTTCATTATAAAAATATGAGGAATAGAAATATGGATCTATGTGAATCTGAAAAAGTCATCAATGTTAATCTAAAATATCTTCAAGTTTTCTGTTGTCCCATGATGTAGTAATACCTCAAAAGTGCAGTCACAAAAATATGTGAACGAATTTTTTGGTGGTAAAATATAGGAATAATCTTGAAACTGATAATAATTATAATCGATAATCAGATAGTTACGATTCAAACAGTTAAACATCTGAAAAATAAGGTTAATTATTTTCGAGTTCACAATAAATTTCTTAGTCTCGGTAAATACGAAACAATTTGATGATATGAGAGGTTTTCTTTACTACATGAGTTATATTATAATAATCGCATTTCAATTGCTATAACCCTGATTCTAAAATGAAATGGTTATATTCCTTAATATTCACCAACATTTGTTCACTAAAAAGAATCTAAAAATATAGAATGTCTATAGTGAAAAGCAAAAACTCTACCAGCTCTGAAGTGAATTGCTTAAAGAAATAATCATTTTCTTGATGAGAAAGATTTAATTTTACCAGATAATAGTCACAAAGGTTGATTTGGTGGAAAAAACATAATGGATCGTGAACAATGATTATGTGTAAAATACGGAGTACCACAGAGAACAGGTCTGGGACCACTCCTTCTCATATAATATAGCGCTACCTTACACATTAAATATTAAAGGCAGAACATTCATTTTTGTAGACGATAAAGTTATATTTTTTGAATCATAGGAGTCACTGGAAAAAGTAGAAGAACACTTCTGAAATTTTATGATTTTTCTAAAATTAGTATTTACCAGGAACTGTTATCAACAGAAAATATTCAAAAACAGCGAATTGTTCACATTAATTTTTTCAGTGAGTAAAAGTTCGATTTTATTGTGTCTGTTTTTTCAAGTTTTGTCATCAAGGCGAGGGTAAAGGACATTTGCCTTCAGCATGCAAAATTTCGAAATTTTTATTAAAGTCATATCCTGCTTCTGATAAATAGTTTGGATTAGTTGAAATATAAACTATGAATATCCAAACAGATTCAATGTTTGAGTCTCCTCAATTTTAATTTCAAAAATATTCTATTAAAAAACTTTTAGAATTAAATTAATTTCTTGTAAGCACTGCTTACACACGTATAAATTCAAAACTCATTATACAATATTAAATGGAATAGAAAAATTAATTATGTAGTTCTGAAATATAATTTTCTCGATTTATGGAAATGTTAACTAATCTATGCATCATACAATTGAATGTTGATAATTTTTGATTTAAAGGATGGTTTGATTTATTGTGTATAATAGAATCCGTATAGGTTGGTTTGTGAAATATTGAAAAATCATGTGAATTATTTATTCGAGTAACAGTTAAATCAAGAAAATCAATAGAATTATTATGTTCGGTTACCATAGTGAATGTTATGAAAGATTTATTTCTTTGGTGAATAAAAATAATTTTTTTAAAAGTTTTTCTGTACCTGTGAAGCAACAGAAAATATAGTCTACATATCTATACCAATATAAAAAGTATTTCTCAAGGGAATTTTGGTGAATTTTAGTTTCAATATTGTCCATGAATATTTATGCTAATAAAGAACTTGAGGGATTTTCCATAATCAAACCGTTTTCAGATTTATTAATTTTATTTTTGAATTGAAAATAATTTTGTTTAGTGCAATTATCTAGACATTCTACAATATCTTCTTTTATAATTGTATTCAATCTGCTGTTGATTAATAGATTGTCTACTAGTCCAATTGATTCATTTGGTGATATACTCTGAAATAAATTTTGTACGTCAACTGAAATTAATTTAGCATTATGTAGTAAGTGGATATTCTTTATTTTATTTATTAGCTGTTTTTATTAGAAAATTTATTTCCTAGTAATAATTTTGAGTTTATTCACTATATGTATTCCTGTGAGCATAATCTGACTGAAGCACGTATTAGATTTCTGAATAAGTTTCAATATATATGAAAAACCATGTGCTTTTTCAGGTAAAATTAACCTTAAAGTTTCATCTCCTATGCTCCCCCTTCAAGGTTTGAACCATCATCCATGCTGACAAGCAGATAGATGAACACTTTCCGAAATTCCTCCAATTTAGCTCGAACGAGTGGCCATAGAACAAGAAAACGTCTTCGCATCCATTTTGATACTTCCGACACCATGTAAACGGTATTGTTTCAAACTTGAGATTCTGAGCACGGCTACCACTAAATTGTTCGCAAGTTTCCGATACGGCACGCTACGTCGCTAGCAACGACGGGAAACAAAAGACACATGGCGGCTTTGGAAGCTATTTAATAAAGTCATCAAATAATCACCTGAGCCCAGGAACGAACCGGCAATTTCTAATGGAAACTGAATCGAATTCCGTCAAGCAATTGGAAAGACCCTATAGAAATCGGAAATATACCGTCTCTGCTTTGTAGAATATAATAGTATTTTTTCATATTAACCAATAACTCTAAGTAAATCGGTTCTAATCAAAACAAATGAGTTAAATAATATTTAAATTTCGAGAATTTCAACCTTCACTCCGTTCGATGGATTGTTGATTCTTTAAAGCAACGTTTTTTGTTGTAAACGTAGCTTCAAATCAAGATTGAATCCATTTTAACATGTCGGTTTGTTTTATGAAGAAATCACGAATCGAACTCGTGCTGTATAGGGGTTACCTGATACTTGGTGAGAAATCTACATTTTTCCTCAGCGACAGCTCTTTTGTTCAAAAAATACATTGATGATCTGTTCAATTGTAGTATTTCACCTATCTGGATATATAAGTCAATTTTTCCTCTTCACTTAGACGTTACTGAAATATTTTATTTCTGCAAATTACTTACGTATTTACTTTCAATCTCTACCTGGTTCTCAGAATAAACCAATCTACTGATCTGATAATAAACAGTTATGTTGATTTCTATTTAATATTATTAGTTGGACGAATAACTGTTGAACAAATAAATTTGGTAACATAAAATATTCAAATGAATTTACAGTTTTGCGATAAGTATAGCCAATATAGAAAGTATCCGGAATTTGTTATTTTTCATAATTTTAATATACTTCTTAATAAAGTAAATGAAAGCAACTTGGCTTAAATTTCATTGTTTATTTTATGTCTATGGTCATATATATTTCGAGTTTTTAGCCCATTTTCAAAACATCAAATAAACAGTGAAACTTAAGCCAAGTAATTTTTATTTACTTTATTAATTTAAAAATATTTCACCAAATGATATGCAAAAAATCAGAATCATTTAATATCCTTTTTGTCTGTAATATTCTTAGACTGTCAGGCAAACAATTTATGAAATAATGTCGCAACTAGAGAAAAAAAGACAGGTAAAATACTTGTATAGAAAATGTTTTAGAAACGTCAAATAATGGTTTGTGGAACAATATCTTAAAGTGGTGCTACGCCTCTCTTTATAGTTGATGATTTTCTCCTTGAAAAGGCGCATGCTTTATATCCAGAGGGCTAGCGTTTTGAGCAAGATAATGCAAGATGCCATACTTTGGACTATACTCAAGCTCAGATCCAAGAACACCAAGTGATAGCAATTTCATGGCCAGCACCTTCACCTGATCTTAGTTCCATTGAAAACATATGGGAACTAATGAAGA
The DNA here is from genome assembly GCA_034642435.1 of Megalocaria dilatata. Taxonomy (NCBI): domain Eukaryota; kingdom Metazoa; phylum Arthropoda; class Insecta; order Coleoptera; family Coccinellidae; genus Megalocaria; species Megalocaria dilatata. The sequence continues at coordinate 63,869,381 of CM067855.1, read as the reverse complement.
TTGAAGTTGAACGAGTAGCGCCACAAAATAAAAATGATTTAATTCTGTCAGTTTTACAGTCCTGGACTATAATCACCGAAAATTATGGAGGTGATATAGTTCCGGGTGTACCTCGACGTTCAGTCAAGTGTTTACAGTTGAATGGAGGTTGTATAAGTGAATAAAATTAATATTCTTTCAGAATTTTCCAATTCAAAATTTGAAAATATATATTTAATAATTACAATTGAGCTTTGTTTTTTTTCCGGATACTTCCCAGACTATACAATGAAGGTACAATAAAGTTTAAATTACTTTTGGAAGCCCACCAGCACCTACGAGAAAAGATTCAATTTAGGTGAATTTCCTTTGTCAGGCCTTCATTTTCTTTATACAAATTCTTAAAACTCTCATAAAACTCATGTCTTTCAGTTATCAGATGTTCTGAATTCGAAGAATTTAACTTATTGAGGAAAAATCCCATATGCAAGTTCATTCTTGTATTGAACATCCTTCCAGTTTGTCCATTATAGCGTTTTACTAGGTACCACATGATGATTGGTGAATTCATGACAACTTTGATTTAATTATTCTAAGTTGAAAATTATTTTGGACAACTCCCTCAGAATTAATCGTTTATCGGTACCATTGATAGTTTTTCAATTACGTAAATTCATTACATAGAAGTACTGGATTCACAATTCAAGTAAAAACTATTCAAACCTTGAAGTATTTGGTTTTAAAAATAACTGAAGTCAATAATAAGCATAAATTCTCCGTTGTTCAACAACCTTTTATACAGATATATTATATTATGGTTTTACACAAAGCTCAATTATGGGGAGTCCGATAAGCCCACTTCTAGATGAAATTTTCATGAATAGTTTGGAAAAAATTATTCATAAAATGACAATGGAATCACTATTAAAATAGTTTATTGGTTGAAATATGTAGATGACATAAGATCGTATATTTCAAACGTACCAGTAGATATCTTAATGGTTATCTGTATGACTTAAATTCATAACATAAAAGTAGTTCACAATGGAAATGAAAACTGAGGACTACTCAAATAATTTAGACTTCACAACAACGAGACTCAATAACCAACATACCTTTTCCATTTTTCAGAAGCCTCCTCATTCAGATATAACAATTTCCAGAAATTCGTTCCATCCAATTCAACATGAGCTTTCTATCTTCTTGTCACAGTATGACACGTGGACTATTAACAATTTCTAGATCTCCAAAAATTTTAATCCTGAATTGAATTTTATCAAACTAATAGTAACTAAACAAGAAAAAAAAAATAAATAAACAGTTTGAGAAATTCTGGGAATTTACTGAGTGAACAGATGAAATTATCGAGCTTACTTCTGTTGGATCTGTTATCGTAGGAGTTCGGTGGTTTTTCCAAATGTATTAAAATTTCATTCTACCCATAATTCAAATCTTTCAATCTTTTCAAATATTGTATGCTATCAATTTTTTATAACTTATTTGAGAGCATTTAAAGAAAGGAATCGTTATTTGTTCAATTCATAATAATAAATAAAAATCAACATATGTTACATATATATATATATTATTTAATCAGTACACAATGGATTTGTATCAAGTAAATGCCAATAGAATTCGAATTAAACCAATTCATATTAAAGCACTTCATTCATCGTTTGGAATAAATGATATCTAACTAGAAAAACTTGTATTTCAAATTAAATTTCAAAATTATGAGTGTGGATAGCTCAGCGGGAGAGCATTGGACTCGTGATCGGGGAGGTCCGGGTTCGAATCCTGTTCAGGTGGAAAAGCAATTTTCAGTTGGACGGGTGTCTGCCACCATTTCACTGTTGGGTCAAAAATTAACAGTGCTGTGACCATACGTGGCGCAAATCGCAGTAACAAAGCCTTCACAGAACACAACTGAACCCCTAACTCGCACAAGATGAAAAAGGTTCTGAGGGATCTTCACGAAGATCTAGGAGTATCAGGATAATAATGATAAATAAGGCATTGTTGCAAAATGGTGAATGCTCCAGAACATTCCATTCTGGTTTACATGTCGTCAAAATTCAAAATTATTAATGGTGCAAGATATCAGATCGTCTCCAATGGACTAAGACGTAACAACAATCTATATTTCTGTGACCAAAGATGTCTTGTGAGACAAAGTTAGACATAAGAATACGGAAAATATCATAATTGAATTACGAAGAAATGGAATATCATATATGTTTGAGGGTTTCTATAATTTAATGGATTATTTACATTTGGTATTCCTTTCTGAGAAGTTAAATGTAGAGTAGTCAACTGACTAAACTTCGCTTTTCGGGAGGTTCGAGCAACTTTGAGCTCAACGAACATTGTACAAAAGGCGATAAATAAATCACTAAATAATTGAATAACTAAAGAAATTAATGAATAAACAAATTTATTAAATATCTCAAGGGGTACTTTATCTTTGAATTTCTACTTCATAGTTTTTGAGCCATTTATATATTCAACTACTCAAACAGATTATGGTTCAACACAATTTCTGACATTTTCATGAACGTCGGCAGTTCCGACGAATTCTGGTTTTGAGTATAGTAATCATTTTGAATGCTGGTTCACGTACACACCTCTTTGCATTTTACGCCCTTGCATAAATAAATAAATTCATCGAATCATTCGAATATCCTTCATTTTTGTATGATGTACGATTCCAATATTATATATATTTAAATGCTTCCATCCCCTCGATTGCTTCACTTGAATACTTCATGAAGTATTCTGAATAATTGATGTGCAATTTGAAATGAAGTTTTTGATTGCATTCCCCATGCATAATATTTTTTTATGAAAATCGATATATAGTCTGTCTAGAAAGTATTTGGAATTTATTAAACAGGTGGAATATTTGTATAGAAAAGGTTTTCGAAACTTCAAAGAATTAGTGCAATTGACGGAACTGGGAAAAGTGCTATATATGAGACAATAAAGAGGATAAAAAATGGCGTTGATATGAAGCATAGATCAGTTTCAGAAAGACCGCTTAAATTAAAGGAAACAATTCAAACGCTTTATTGGCCTCAGGACTTCACAGTCCGCCCCTGGAGTTTGACAAATTAGCTAACAGATTTGGAAATCAAAGTAATATAAAAGTATGTCCAGAACAAAAAGGAACGAAGTATAGAATTTTGTCAACGTTTTCAAGAAGATGATTTTAATAATGTCTTTATATCTCATGAAAGTTGTTTCCAGCTTGTTGGAAATCACATAAAAATCCTAGCAAAACAACCGGTTACCGTTCAAATTTCCCACCAAATTAATGGTTTGGGGAGCAATATATCAGCGTGGTGTTACGCTTCTCTGTGAAGTTGATGGTATCATTAATATTGAATTGTATTGTGGCATTCTAAACGATATTTTCCTTGTAAGGGTGCATGATTCATATCCAGGGTGGCGTTTTCAGCAGTATAATGCAAGATGCCACACTTCGGACTATACTTAAGCTTGGATGCAAGAACACCAAGTTACAACCATTTTATGGCCAGCAGCTTCACCAGATCTTAGTCTCGTTGAAATCATATGTGGACTAATGAAGGCTGGAGTTAAACGAACACCGCGACGAAATGAAAATGATTTAATTTAGTCAGTTTTACAGTCCTGGACTACGAAAATTATGGGGGTCGGCTGTACCTCGACGTTCAGTCAAGTATTTACAGTTGAATGGAAGTTTTATAAGTAAATAAGATGAATATTTTGTTGTAATTTTCTAATTCAAGAATTGAAAATATATACTAAATAATCACAATTGAGAATTGATTTTTCCGCATACTGTCTAGTCGGACAATATTATCAATTAATTTTTCACATTATACCACAATACTCTTATAGTTTACTAATAATATTCACATGACCCTAAACTGACGTAGGGATGCATTACTGATGGTATTGAAATGAAAAGCGGTTTTTTGCCGTGTCCTACCTGCCGATATTAGGATCCTCAAAATAGTGTTATAGTTTCAAAATTTAAAACTATATGGAATATAAAATATTCAATATTAAACCAAACTAGTAAATGACTAGAATTTATGAAAATAATTTTCTGAAAATTTCATCATTGTTACACATGGTGTCCTCAAAAGTAGTACACAAGTGGAATAACCTTTAGGGCTAGCCGAATCACTTCTATGTGGGCTATATGATTTTTCTCATTATTGTCTAACTTCTATGTCTGATTAGATCTTAATCCTTCTGAGAAATACATTCTTGAGATCCATGCTGGATATTTTCAGAAGTAGGTACAATAAAGTTTAATTTGGAAAAGGTTAAATTATACAAAATGGCGAATGCGCAGGAACATTCCGCTCTGGTTTTAATCTTGATATTCATTTTTTTGCGCGCTTATTCAACGAAACTCCGTTTCGTCAAATTTCTGTTATTCTCGAATTTTGAGCCGAGAATGGTCCTAAAATACTAGGTTGAACTCTCTGATGAAAAAACTGAAGTAATTATGTTCGGCTCTTCCGATCGTAAACACGCTGACTTTCGAACGGAAAGATCTAAAGGCTTGAAACTTTTAAGGAACATTTGGAGTCTAAATATTTCGGCTATGTTTGTTAACGGACAAAATCAGTTCATAGGTTTCGCAGTTTGTCATATAAATCAGTTGATATTCTTCCTAATATGTTCGAAACTACAGAATTGATCGATCCGATATTCGACATTCAGGAGTAAATAATAACGCGCATGTGAGTCTATAATTTTGCTAAGATCAAGAAAATTCTGAACGGATTTCAGTAGAGCCCTACCTCAAAACTATAACTTCCGAAGAGAAAGAGACAGGGATCTCAATTTGATACTTCACGATTCAGAAAGTACCTGGATCTCAGTAAACACATGATTCACCTCCTTACTGGACATTGCCATTTCAAAAAACTTTTGATGGAAATAGGGTTTACAGACCCTGACAAGTGCAGATTCTGTCGAGAAAAGGTGAAAAACCCAAATAATCTAGTCACAGAATACCCTACGATTACAAGTCAACGCAGAAAATGATTTGGACAGGAGACCTGTAGAAACGAGTATGTTACCTCCATGAAGTTATTCCAAATACTGGAATTCGTCAAAACTCCGAAGCTGAAGAGCAAACTATAGTATGATTTGATAGAGGGCACAACATACCTTATGGCCGCGGTGCAAAGTAATCCCCCTTAAATCTGCATTCCACATTAGCAACTGAGTAAATGAAATCACACAGAAATGCCTGAAAATGAAACACTACGATCAATTGTTAGTGAATTCACTCGAATCAACGGAAATTCATTACTCTATGCACACAAATCATAAATGATAATTTACGCTATGGTATTAACATATCTTCTTAGTAGAAAATGTAAGTATGTTACTCTTAAGCAAAAGAACTACTTTTTTCTTTGATAGATAAAATTTTCAAACCAAAAACTGTTCGAATATCAAAACAGATTTAATCTGTCAGTCTTCTACAATTTAAATTTCAAAAACTTTTTATTCACAAAACTTTTAGAATTAAATTAATGTCCACATAAGCACCGCTCATATTTAATAGATATATATAATCAAAACTCAAGATACAATGTCAGATGGAATAAATAAACCAACAAATATAAATAGTCGTTCAAATTTAATAAATAAATATTTGAAGGAGACAAAATTATGTTTCTGATCTTACCGTTATGAACACCAATTCCTTTTCAAAAAAATAAAACACATTTTAAGGACTTCTCAAAACATATAATTCATTTGAAATATTCAATATGTTTAAATATTCGAATAATTTAATTCAAAAACCTCTCAAAACATGCACTATATCTTCAAAAAACAATTAGAATTTCGATTATCTCTTCATCGGCCTTAAATAATATTTAAAATATCAAAATCAACTAACAATACGTATATCTTACCTCAAAGTGGTACCGGAAATTGCTTAAACAGACTAACTTCGAAAATCCAGATAATCTATATTCGTCACAAAATCACAGAAAACTGTATGGTATTATAAGGTTTTCTTTAAACCATTGACATTCCATAATGAGATTTATTCAAGCCTAAATATAAGAAACAAAATTTTGTCTCCTTAAAATATTTATATATTAATTCTAAATGACTATTTATATTTGTTGGTTTATTCATTCCATTTGACATTGTATATTGAGTTTTGATTATATACGTCTCTTAAATATGAGCGGTGAGTGGACATTAATTTAATTCTAAAAATTTTTTGAATAAAAATTTTTTCTATATCATTTCTAGAAGACTGACAGATTAAATCTGTTTTAATATTCAAATTTTGTTATACTTCTTCTATCAAGTGAAAAGCCTTTTTCTTTTTTATTTTATACATAATATATAATTACATTTAGGCTTGAATAAATATCATCACGGAATGTCAATGGTTTAAAGAAAACCTTATAATAACTTACAGTTTTCCGTGATTTTGTGATGAAATCTGAATTTTTGAAGTTAGTCTGTTTAAGCAATTTCCGGTACCACTTTGAGGTAAGATATACATATTGTAAGTTGATTTTAATATTTTAAATATTATTCAGGGCTGATGAAGAGATTATCGGAATTCTAATTGTTTTTTGAAGATATAGTGCATAAAATAATAAGAAACGGTTTTTTACTTGATACAAGGATTATTGTAATACAAAATTTAAATATCAAAACAAATTTAATCTGTTAGTCTTCTACAATTTTAATTCCAAAAAATTTTATTTAAGAAACTTTTTATGAATTAAATTAATGTCTTTATAAGCACTGTTTACATTTAATATAGGTATAATTCTTAAATAAAATTTTTGAAATTTACAAAGACTAACAGACTAAATCTGTTTTGATATTCAAATTTTTGATGTAGTGCATGTTTTGAGAGATTTTTCAATTAACTTATTTGAATATTCGAATATATTAAATATTTCAAATGAATTATATTTTTTGAGAAGTCCTTAAGTTGTTCATAATGGTAACAGAATCATAAATATTGTCGCCTTCAAATATTTATTCATTAATTTCAAATGACTATTTATATTTGTTGGTTTATTTATTCCATTTGACATTGTCTATTGAGTTTTGATTATATACGTCTATTGAATATGAGCGGTGCTTATTGAAGATATTAATTTAATTCTAAAAGATTTCTGAATAAAAATTTTTTTGAAATTAAAATTGTAGAACACCTACATATTAAATCTGTTTTGATATTCAAATTTTGGTATACTTCTTCTATCAAGTAAAAAGCCTTTTTCTATTTTATTTTATACATAATATATAATTACATTTAGGCTTGAATAAATCACATTATGGAATGTCAATGGTTTAAAGAAAACCTTATAATAACTTTCAGTTTTCTGTGATTTTGTGATGAAATCTGAATTCAGGGCCGACGAAGAGATTATCGGAATTCTAATTTTTTTTTGAAGATATAGTGCATAAAATAATAAGAAACGGTTTTTTACTTGATACAAGGATTATTTTAATACAATATTTAAATATCAAAGCAGATTTAATCTGTTAGTCTTCTACAATTTTAATTCCAACAAATTTCATTTAAGAAACTTTTTATGAATTAAATTAATGTCTTTATAAGCACTGTTTACATTTAATATAGGTATAATTCTTAAATAAAATTTTTGAAATTAAAATTGTAGAAGACTAACAGACTAAATCTGTTTTGATATTCAAATTTTTGATATAGTGCATGTTTTGAGAGATTTCTGAATGAACTTATTTGAATAAAATAAATAAATTAAATATTTCAAATAAATCATATTTTTTAAGAAGTCCTCAAGTTGTTCATAATGGTAACAGAATCATATCAGAAACAAAATTTTGTCTCCTTCAAATATTTATTCATTAATTTCAAATGACTATTTATATTTGTTGGTTTATTTATTCCATTTGACATTGTCTATTGAGTTTTGATTATATACATCTATTAAATATGAGCGGTGCGTAGACATTAATTTAATTCTAAAAGTTTTTTGAATAAAAATTTTTTTGAAATTAAACTTGTAGAAGACTGACAGATTAAATCTGTTTAAATATGCAAATTTTTTTATACTTCTTCTATCAAGTAAAAAGCCTTTTCCTATTTTATTTTATACAAAAACTGTTCCTCTAAATACTGAATCATTTTCGCAGTTAAGGATTTCACCTCATTTCGTCTGCCGCGGTATAGTTCTATGCTATCGGCCGAGCCATTTCGTGGCGTCATTACAACGTCATGAACTATGGAGCTCGAGACACCCTAGAATCACGTGCTTCGCGTTTTTTATCCGACGAGCTTTCAATTATGTTTTATTACTCCGTTGTCGGTTCTATTCTCTTATTGTTGAGGAGGAAGCTGAGCCGAAAAGCCCCGTAATCTCCTTCTCTCGAGCGATTTTAACGTCGCTACTTCGTTTTATTTATAGATCGTTCGTGGGAGTGGGACACGGGCTTGATGGAAGTCCTTCAGGTGAGTTATCGAGAACGGGAAACAATTTCTAATGTAAAATTTCCGTCGGGTATATCCCAACATTTCTAAAAGAAGTTTAAATATCTTAGTGCTTCTTGAATATACAAGCTACAATGTCACGGGGGGCGTGTTTCAAGGTATAAATCGTTTCTGGGTGGTAAGTGTAACAATTAGTTTCAACAGAATCCCACTAAAATAAGTCATCCGAGGTGAAAACGAGCTTCATTGCTGAATACGATTTTTCTGTAAAAATATCATCTTCGGCCAGGCGATAATTAGCTCATTGCGCGAAGAGGAAACACATGGAAAGATGACGAGGCTTGACCTCTGGCACTAGTTGAACTTTATAAGACTTCATACCGAGGTCTTTATGCAAAATTTTCCTCAGAAAAGTGCGAGAAATGTCCGATGACGAATTGATGTTTGTAAATGTTCAGCCACATTCTAGGATAGAGCAGCAATGTTTTCATGCTCACTGAAAGAGAACGTTGAACGGATTATTTTATTCAATAACGATCAGATTTCACTAACAAATTGATCCACAATTTTCTATGGGGGCATTCCACTTCTATTGAATTTTCCATGTAAATTTCTGACAGTTTGGACAGAAGATTCGCCACTTTGTTAATTATTCCTCAATATCTCCCAGTTTTTTCCAAGCGTAAATTGATTCACATATTGTAGGTTTCACATATTGAACTAATTTTCTGTCAGAATACAAATGACAAATGAGAGGATTCCACCAGAATGGTTTTTTAGATTGAAGATGCAACAAATGTAAATAAAAAATAGCAAAAGGCCAAGTACTTCTTCAAAAAAATCCGAACAAACATAGACTATTATGTATTTTATTAAATATTTTATTAGATGGAGTTTAGGATAATCAACAACATAAAAACGATAAGTCTATTGCAGTTTATACGACTGCTGCTATTGCTGTTTATACGACCATCTGCTAACTCGGCTATTGAATGTGGGGCTCCACAATCTTGTTCAAAGTGAAAAAAATATGGAGTTTACAACATCAGAATAATATAGCAAGTAACACGAATTTGTTACTGAACCACACGTAGACACAAGTTAGACAGTTCTATTTTTTGGACAAATCAAACAAGGCCTTCTACGTACAAAATTTTGAAGAGTTCAGGAAGTTTTGAGGAGAAAGATGACTAACATAGAATTATTGCAAAGAAATAAGTTATTTTTTTTTTAACACTCTGTGCCTCGGAAGTGAAAAAAGTTGGGATCCATGTTTGTGAGAAATTTGTTCTTATTCTCATAAGTATTTTCTATCCTTTCAGTTTGTTACACCTATTTTATGTCATCCTGTATAGCTATCACAGTGGAGTAATATACTTTATCAAAGGTTTTAGCCATATATGTCCACCGATGAGCCACTATTAATATAACTTGTTATAAAATCTATATAGGACGCCGAATTCGTCAAAACAGCTCTACCATTAAAAGAACATGATGACTGTTGACATCTTTGAACTTCTGTCATGAAAAAGAATGTCAGATATAAAAGATATGAAGTGATTCCCAGAATGACGTGGATAGATGCAGTTTTATAATTATGTGTTTTATTATTTTTAATGCCATTTTTTTGATTGGAACGACCCTACCCAATTTCGACCTCTTGGAAATAATTCCCAGAAGCAGAGTTTTGTTGAGAATTATATAGAGTAGCTCTGTCGACACTTCACGACCCAGTGAAAACAGGAGAAATCCTGAACACCTATTTTGGTGCATTTAAACTTAGAAAGATCTTGCATAAGCAAGATTTATTCTTCATCATCATATTTGAGGTTGAACAATAGCAGTATACAGAGTAAAATACTATTTTTATCTTAAAATCCGTGCCTGACCCTATTCACCTTTAACCAGAGCTAAATAATTTGTACTTAGTCGTTCTTGATTTCGCGTTAATCAACTAAGAGTCTAATTTGCATCAAAAGCTATGTAACCGGTCTCTATACGCTGCCAGTTCTCGGAGGTTCTTTTCATGTCGGTTCTGAGGATCAAACGAATTTCGAGTGCAATTAGTGGTGTTCATCCGTCGTGTGGCTGTTAAACTGAATGGTTCTTCTTTCATCAGCGGAATAAATAATATAGCAGATATTGATTGATGGCAAACCTCTAATAACTCGTCGCGTTATTACTCGACCACGTTCACGTTGATCAGACAAATATTGATGCTAGAATGTTCAGTTAATCTTCGTTGAATCCAAGTACATAGACGTTTTCTGTATAAATGCATATGATACACCGCTTTCGCTAGTTCATTAAAGTCGGGCTCACTGTTTTGGAAATATTCAACTTGATCTACCTTCCATATGTGATACCCTAACTTTTCTCTCCTATATTTCCCATTTCTCACGTATGGTTGCTTCCAATCAAGCTACTCATTACATGCAGAATGCTGTTTCCTTTGAATGTGAGGTGTTGAAAATAAAAATATTGGATATGCATCAGGCTCTTTCTCCACTGTTTTATGTAGTCTAAAAGAGATATTGAGCGAAATATAATTGCGTGCATATCTGGTATTGAATTTTCGTAAATAAACTCGAATTGCAATTTTCTTAATTTTAATGTGAAATTATCAAGAATAATGGAATTAAAACAAATTGTGGAAATTACTTTGTTTTACTACCAATAAAAAGATATATTACACATTTTCTTGTGACGCGAGTTTCGGGAAATGATCTATCCTATCATCAGACAACTGAAGACCTAACAGTGATACAGAGGTATTTAAACAAAAGTGATAAAACCTAGAGTAAACAAGGGGGAGAGGCCTTCTAAGAGATATCGGAATGTCTGCAATCGACAAAGAAGGTTGTTTAAACAGATGGTACTTATTAAAATATCTCAAATATTTCTGAGGGTTACATAGCTCCATATGGTCATCCATTATTTTCACGAAATTTTCATTGTATGTCTCAAATATTTGGGATTTATATAGCTCCGTACAGTCAATCATTATTTTTTATATTATTTTAATTGTGAACAAATTTTGAATATATCAATAGATTCTACGTAACACCTAATAGTGGTACAGAGTTTTACAAATGGAACGTGATAAAAACCAGGTTAAAAAAGAGGGGCCGTCTAACAGATATCGGAATGTGGGCAATCGACAAAGAAGGATGTTGAACAGATGGCACCCATTTAAATATCTCAAATAATTTTTGGGTTTACATAGCTCCGTACAGTCACTCATTATTTTTACATTATTTTGTTGTATATCTCAAATATTTGGATTTACATAGCTCCGTACAGTCATTCGTTATTTTTAACATTATGAGTGGCAAAAGTTGAATTTTGTTTACTTTTCATTAAATTCGTTTTATGTTTGTTGAAAGAGGTTTCAAACAGATTGTAAATTTGCAATAAGTTTATAGAAAATGGAATTTCTGTGTGAATTGCCTAAGATTTGTAGCTGGTTAGAAATATTGCCAAAATATCAAAATAGCCTGCGTATTTCGGAATCAAGGATTTGAATCCCTAAGATATACTCAATATAAGTAGTCTGTGTGTAGACTTGGTGTTGGAATTATTATTAGATATAACTAATAATATAGAACAACAAACTAGATAAGATATAAGTGGACTGTATTAAGGATTGTATTAAAATATTTGAACCTGGTTTGAGGGATTGAAAGAATACTACAAGTATAAAAATTATATTGAAGTATAAAATATGTGTCATAAAATGATAATGTAAACAAAATTAACTTACTGTACTTCTGTGTGCTATGTCCCATCGTTTCTGGGAGACTGTGTGTGTTGTAACACTGAATACTGAATTGTGTAGTATAGTGAATTGTGTAGTGTAGTGAATTGTGTAGTATAAATAGTGAGAATTGAGTCAATAGTTGACTTGGTACATCAAGAATTACATGAAATTTCGTCTATGGTTTCTGTCGTTATTCCTCTTTCATAGAGAAATCAAGTCAAATTGGAAGCAACCACAGTAGAAAGATTATGCATCAAACAACAATATTGAAGTACTATAGAATGTACATGCGCAAACACTTTGCGCATGAGATTACATGTTGTGGCGGCAGTTTGTGCCTTAACATATTCCCCGGCGTTGAAATATCAATTTTAATACAAACAAATATAACAAATTATGATATATGACTAGAGAGATATTGATAATAAGCAAAGAGGTAAAATAAAGTTACGAATTCGAACAGTTGTATGTATCAACTCGCCTAGCGCATGGGCTGCATCAAAGGTCCTGTGTTCTGGTTTCATTACCGAGTGAAAGGGGAAATAACCTCTTGACTCATTGCTTGTATTCAGCATTTAAGGTCTTCACGGATGCGACTCGAACAATTCCGTCTTCTCCGGGATGGAGTTCTGTGACCCTGCCGAGGAACCATTTGAGAGGTGGTAGATTATCTTCCTTTATCAAGACTAGGCTATGCACTGCTATGTTATGTTCAGGAAGTTGCCATTTAGTTCGGGTGATCAACTGGTCCAGGTACTCTTTCTGCCGTCGCGTCCATAAGTGTTGCTTCATTTGTTGGGCATGTTGCCAGGCGGATAGTCAAGAACTTGGTACTTCTCGGAGATCCAACTGAGGGTGAGCAGTCAAGGGTTCACCAACGAGGAAATGACCGGGAGTTAGAGGAAGAACGTCATTGGGATCAGATGAAAGCGGGGATATAGGACGTGAGTTTAATATGTCGCCTACAGTACGAACAAAATGGTATTTAAAAGATTTGATAGAAGTCTTCCAAAGGCCACCAACATGTGGTGATTTTGACGGTATGAAGTGAAAAGTGATATATCTTTGAGGGAAGAATCCGTTGAGGCTAGCTTTGAAAGCCTCAGAACTCAAGTCACTAACCAATTCGAGATGAATAGCCTTGGTGACCGTGCAAACATTTATTGCAACAAAAGTCTTGAGTTTATTGCGGTTTCTGAAACGCTCCTCCTTAATTTACAATGGTACGTAGTAATTGACGTCGACATTCAAAAGGAATCGAGTGCTGGGCACGAGAAATAGAGGTAGATATTCCGTAAGCCTTTGCATCATGCGTACACGCTGGTGAATTATTCCTTTGGTTGCGTTTCTGCCATTGACAGGCCAGTGATATTTCCGTCTGGAATGTAGCGTATTCGAGCGCATATGTTCCGCAAGAATTTAATTGTTTGTTATTTGAGGTTCAGAGAACTTGATGTTTTCTGGAGCGTTGGAAGTCCACTTACGTAAGTAAGAACTATCAATTTCTGGGTTTCCAAGAAGATGATAGCGGGGTTTGATAATATCCTGGTAAGAATTTGCGGCAGTAGTGAGTTCGTAGACGCAGAAATCGCGCTCTGATATCGAGGTATATTCGGCGAACTGATCAGGAGCGCGAGTGACCAAAAATGACGCACTTGATGTTCCGGGTGTGACCGCGTTCAAGGCATATTCTTGTTCCAATTTGTGTTGGTTGGATGAACGTACATCCTTTTGATATGTAGCAATTTCAGCATGCACTAATGTTTGACGATATATTTTTTCTATATCGCCTGTTAAAGCGAACGGCTGCGAAGTATTTGTAGCAAATTAATCGTCCTGAACGATAGAGCTGATCATAGGTTCATCATTGAGAGATACACCCGTCGAGGATTGTGGGGAACAGTCAAATACGACGTGTAATTTGGTCGTGGTACTGTCTGTGTTCACTACAGCGTGATGAGGGGGATTAAGAGCCTCGAAAGTGTTTTCATTTTTACCACAGTGAGGGGGTGTGGTTCTGCTCGCGATATTTTTTCAATTTCAAAGCCGCTGAACGCGGATCTCTGATTTCGTGTGTGTTATAGTTGTTTCGGAAGTGAGATCCTAAATACCTCGCTCCTGGAGGCAATACTTTGTGAAGTGTCAATTCTTTAAGTTTACTTGAATCTTAACCTAACGAGTTTATTGCCAGGCGGCATCGTAATTGAGCATGATCACGAGATGCGTTTATTTCACAACAACCCATACCAAGAGTGTTTTTTGTAGAATAGCACCAACTTGATTTTTCAGTTTAATTTGACCTATGCTAAGTAGCTTATAGAAGACCTTTACTCCTATTAAAAGATCTATACGAGAAGGTCTGTGAAAATCGGGATCCGTGAGAAAAATATTGTCCGGTAATTCTTACTCTGCCTTGTTGATTGAAGTAGAAGGTGTGTCCTTCTAAATTTGTGGCACTATGAGAAACTCGAGGACAGTATTGAACGAAGTGAAGCGTGACTGTACTTTCGCGGAAACTGAGTGATGTACGTCCGTATTTGCACCAGAAATGCAAGCTACTGAGATGTTCACCCATTTTCGAGTTTATCTCAGATGCCGGGCCACATCTTTGGACATAAAGTTTGCCTGCGACCCTGAATCGAGAAAGATTCGACACATTCTTGTTTTGCCGTTTCTTCCTAACACGTCCACTAAGGCTGTGGCAAGGAGTGCTTCTGTTGCGACATATGAGTGCAAGCTAATAGAAGTCTCTTTAGTGTCGCGACAGCTGTTCGTTTTTCAGATTTAGCAGTGTCAATATCGGGGTGTAACAAGCTGATGCTATCGATTGCATTTTTTACAGCTTCCCGATGTACAGTCCCTAACGCCGTAATTTAATCGTAGACAGTTAAAACAGGCGGAGACGTTTGTGATACACCTACTACGTTCACTAGGTGACATTGATAAGAATTTCACGCATGATGATACGGAGTGATCCTTTTTGCAGGGAATGCAATTTTGTTTGATTGTTGCAGCCGCGAAATGCTTCTGGGTTCGGGCTTAATTTCTGAGTGTTCGAATTGTTTTTCGGAATATTTTTATTTCGTAATGTTGACTCATTCTCTAACGTGGAACTGACCTTGAACTCCTCAATTCGGGTGCGATGTGTTTGTTCTACCTTTTTCTTGTCTACTTCTGGTGCTGACCCTCGTAGTTTTTGGGCGATTTCTGTGAGCTCGAAATATTTTTCTTAAAACTCAAGCGCGTATTCTTCACCCGGAACCTGAGTTAAACTTTCTAACTCTGTTTCTGTTTCCAGAAATGTCGTATATGCATCATCTACGCGCTGCATTCGATGATCTAGTGTGACTAGCAAATCCTTTCAGATGTCGAAGCGTTTCAGAAAACCTTCGTATAATGTTAGAGCTCTTTTGTAGTGCCCGCGTTGAGCGTTTAAACAATGAATTCTGGTCTCAGTATTCATTTCGACCTGAGGTAGTTGACTCTCAATTCTGAGAAACGTGGTTGACTCATTCACTGGCGTAGAACTGACTTTGGAGTCCTCGATTCGGGCGCGTTGCATTTGTTGAACCTCCCTCTTGTCTATTTCTGGTACTGACTCTCGCAGCTTTCGGGCGATTTCTGTGAGCTCGAAATATTTGTCTTCAAACTCAAGAGCGTATTCTTCATCCGTAACCAGAGTTAAACTCTGTAACTCTTTTTCTGTTGCCAGAAATTCAGTGTGCGCATTGTGCACGCGCTGCATTCGATGTTCTAGGGTGACTAGCAAATCCTTTCCGATGTCGACGCGTTTCAGAAAACCTTCGCATAATGTTAGAGCTCTTTAGCATTGCTCGCGTTGAGCGTTTAAATAATGAATTCTGGTCTCAGTATTCATTTCGAGTTGAGATTGGTGACGCTTAATTCTGAGAAACGTGGATCACCAATGAGAACAGAATTTAACTTTGAAAAGAACTTGAACGTGTGTATCAAGTAATTATAAATCCGCTAAAAGATCACTGATAATGGAAGAATTTTAATTGTATTGAAATAGACTGACCTAGCAAGAGAATTGTGACAACAGGTGCTACGAATTAAAAAAGATTTTACAGCTAAAATAACAAACAACTAGAATTCTGATACATAGATCATTAGTAAAAATAGAATTTTAATCGTTTTGAAATGGAATGACCTAGCAAGAGAATTGTGGGAACAAGTGTTACCGATAAAAAAGATTAAACAGCTAATGTTAAAATAACGAACAACTAGAATTCTGATACATAGATCATTAGTAAAAATATAATTTCAATCGTTTTGAATGGAATGACCTAGCAAGAGAAATGTGGGAACAAGTGTTTCCGATTAAAAGGATTAAACAGTTAATGATAAAATAACAAACAACTAGAATTCTGATACATAAATCATTAGTAAAAATAGAATTTTAATCGTTTTGAAATGGAATGACCTAGCAAGAGATTCGTGGGAAAAAGTGTTACCGATTAAAAGGATTAAACGGCTAATGATAAAATAACATAGCAAAATAATTCTGAGAAAAAGAGATAATATAAGGGACAGTTGTGGTATGATCTTTAACTGCTTGAGTGGTAATCCTGCCTGCTTTGTAAATGTGCTTTAGTGGTAATCCTTCACAGGTAGAAATAACTTCCAAAATGCCACGTTTTTCAATGTTTGTTTCATGTAACAAACTGCGTGTTTGTTTAATTCCACCTGCTTTCGGCTGGATTTAATTGCTTCTTGGTAGGCCCTGCGTCTTTGTTTAGTTCCAACTGCTTTCGGCTGGATGTAATTGTTTCTTGGTAGGCCCTGGTATTTGCTGACGTCTGCTTGCAGTTGATGACGTATATCAGTAATCGAAGAACTCAATTTGATGTCTATCAATTATTGCACGATGCCAAGAAGGAAGTCAGTTTTTTCGTTAAAAATGTTTTAATTATGACACAATATTAAGATGGATGAAGATGTGTCATAAAATGATAATGTAAACAAAATTAACTTACTGTACTTCTTGTACTTCTTACTATGTGTGCTATGTCCCATCGTTTCTGGGAGACTGTGTGTGTTGGAACACTGAATACTGAATTGTGTGGTGTAGTGAATTGTGTAGTGTTAATAGTGAGTATTAAATCAATAGTTGATTTGGTACATCAAGAATTACATGAAATTTCGTCTATAATTTCTGTGGTTATTCCTCTTTCATAGAGAAATTAAGTTAAATTGGAAGCAACCACGATAGAAAGATTATGCATCAAACAACAATATTGAAATACTATAAAATGTACATGCGCAAACACTTTGCGCATGAGATTACATGTTGTGGCGGCAGTTTGTGCCTTAACACAGATGTTACTTTTTGAATATCTCAAATGTTTTCGATTTACATAGCTCCATACAGTCATTCGATATTTTTACATTATTGTTATTGTGAACTAATTTGAAAATTTCAACAGATTCTAGGTAATCGATTTTCTTCCCTTTTGATTCTACATGTAAAATTTTAAGATTATCTATTATGGGAACGGATAACCGTTTTGTAGACAATGAGTGGCAAAAGTAGAATTTTGTTTATCTTTCATGAAACTCATCTTATGTTCGTTGAACCTCGTCTTGAAGGAACGTCCTGTTTGTCCTGTATATTTATTACTGCACGTAGAACAAGATAACTCATAAACTCCTGATTTGTGTATGTTTGGAGTAGGGTAGGTTGCGTTAAATAATACCGATGATAATTTGTTTTGCGTTTTGAAGGCAATATTAACATCTGATTTTGAAAAACTATTGGCCACTTTTTGACTTATGCTACCAAAGTACGATAGAGAAATGAATTTTTTATTTTCTTCAGTTTTTATGATGGAATAAATTTGGCTCATAGCTATTTTAGATAGTTTCTGTCGAATTAGATTATCTATTATATTGGGGTTGAAACCGTTGTTCACGGCTATTGAAAGTGACTCAAAAGTCTATGAATGAAACCATGCAATGATGACATTTTAATTTGCCATGACTGTCAACATTCCATAGCTTTATTCATAGACTTTTAGCATTCCGTTGAACGAAGTCAAATTCTGAAAAAAGTCAATATAATTAAAACTATAGCTGTGAACAATGGCTATAGAACCGAAGTCATTGACAAAGGTATTAAAAAGAAAACTTAGTACAATATTTGAAAAAAAATTAAATCAATATAAATAATCCATATGTAAAAAAGAAAAATGATTTTCAATGGCTTATATAAAAGGTTTCAGCAGTAGTATCTCTTATGGTCTTTATAAAATGGGAATTAATTCTTCAGCAGCAAATAGAAATAATTTTATAATGTTGGTGAACAATAAAGAAAGGAACTCCAACTTTTCCGAATCAGGGATTTATCAAATTGAATGTGTTGACTGTAATGCTACATATATAAGAAAGGCAGGCCGATGTTCATAACATGGAATCAAAAAACATAGGATGTTTTTTTTGAAAAACCAGAAATCAACCAGTTTTGCAGAACATTGTATAAGTAAAAATCGTTTTTTTAAGAGAAAGATGTCACTTCACTGTATAAGGTTGAAAAGGGTAAATTGATGGACTATCTGGAGATTCTTTCAATTTCAAAAGCCATTGAGAACAGGGAGAATTTAACAATTTCCTAAATATTCTTTTGGGAACACCCCTATATTGGTCGCTGTTATTTTCATGCACCATAAAAATTCTTACTGTAATAAAAAAACTTTTTTTCAATTTAAAATTAAGTTACTTTCTGTACTCCTTCAAAGATGGTCCAAAGACCGAAACACGTATCACAATTCTGAATAAACTGTGAAACATAAAAACTGTGTGAAATATTTTTAAACAAAATTGTTATAATGTTTCACCTAGAGCGAAACTTATACTCCATTCACCCAATGGATGATAACACAATGTTTCTCATTATAATGAACTTTTGCTTATACTCTTTCCACACATGACTGTTTTTCAACTATTTGAAAATTATTACTCTTTTATCTTCAACCTCTGAAAAGTTTTTCGATGCACAACTTAATTTGTTGATTTTAAATGCTATTTGGTGTGAATATCGAATGCAACTGGTTGTCAAAGTGTATCACAAAGACATCTCGAAGTGATCTTTTTTTATTGACGTTAGTTTTCGTGGTAGCAGAACTATACCAGTTTGAGTTTAAGCGTCTTATTCAGGGATTCTTCATTCCGTAAAGTATACAAGTCTACGAGTTCAATTAGTTCCCTTCAAACATTGAAAAAACTTTTTTTCCATTATTAATCACATTTTCGTAAAACCCTGTATAATAGTGAATTATTTTCTCAGAAACTCTAGGTAGGAATTCGACAATTTGTGTGAATAGTCGTCCATGTTTTCCTTTTTTCACATAAACTTCTAGAATTGAATTGAATTACTTTCCCAATGCGAATCCATACAATTTTCGCAGAAAAAATTTCCCGACAAAAAGGACCACCTTAACGATTCACATAATTCGAAGCTTGAAAGAAATGAAGTGAAAAGTATATACCAACTCTTCAGACCCGTGTCGCGAACTATTTGCCAATTTTCTAACAGAAAAATTCGGTAACAATCTGGGCAACTCCAATCAGTCCCCTGTTCAAGGTGGAAACTTTCCTTTCTCCCTAATTGTCGGAGTTTCTAGCACGAGCAGATATAAAAATGTAGTCAATTTGGGACGACCGGAAGTTGCACACTAGGAGTCCAAATTGGATTTCCTCCGGGGACTAACTGTTAGCCATCGGATTAAATCTTCACCAGATATATCGCTAGATTCTGCACCACCAGGCAAGGCAACAGGACAAAATTATCAGTTTCGATGAATGCCAGGGTAGAATCGGTCTAGAGAAAACGTATTATAATATCGTGAGCATAAATTTCAAGCTAAGAATATTTAAATTTCGAGTCAGAAGACTACCAGGTGTAAACATCTGAAAATTTGTGTTCAACAAAATCAATCAAGGATACACTTGAAATTAAGACAGAAGAACGATTCAAAAAGATGAGCACACTTTCCGTTTGAAACTTTTACACGCTGCTATATCCATAACTGATTGAATCTCTTTATATAATATCTTTATACATATAATATATATATTTATATATATATATATATATATATATATATATATATATATATATATTTGATTGATTCGGTCTTTACTTGGTGGAAACTCATTTTAATTAAAAAAATGTATATGAGACAGTAATTTATTTCCACAAAAATGTTTGTACTACAAAAACAATTGTTTCACCACGATTTGGCTTCTTCAAGTATTACATTGTACTATCTGACAGTACAATGTAATACTTGAAGAAGCCACATCGCGGTGAAACAATTGTTGTAATTGTACAAACATTTTTGTGGAAATAAATTACTGTCTCATGGATATTTTTTTAATATATATATATATATATATATATATATATATATATATATATATATATACATCTGCCGAACTAGCTGACATCCGTACAAAAAGGGTATCGGCCTGCATCCTCGTGTATACTTCGTGTATATTCGGAGTTTTTTTCCCGCACAAGATGACTTCCGGTATAGATAGCGGTCGAGTTGGCATCCGTATACTTTTTTACCTATAATGGTACAAGTTGGATGCCGTATAATTTAGTACCAGCCAAGGTGGCACACTGAGATGTTGCCATACTGCCGTATTTGTCTGGTGTAATGAATGGTAATATTCAAACGGTAAATATTACACAGAACGATTGCTGGCATGAAGGGGATTTTTTCAGGGTTCGCTGTTATTCTGTTGCTTCGAATAAAGCAAACGGTACGCGAGTTTTGATGGTTCATTATTGTGAATTATTGAATTGATTGATCAGTTGAATTGATTGATCAGTTGAATTTCTCGTGAATATTATTGAAGAATTAATATTTTTTTAGAATTTTATCACATAGTTTAATCTAATCTTTTTCCTTAAATGTTTTTCCATATTCTCATATTCAAAACTCTCTCTGTTTGAATGTATTGATTAGAGGCGGAAAAGTGGAGCCTTTTAAGTGTGGATTCTTTATTTTGTTGAGATTTTATGTTTCATTACAAGAAGAGTTCAAGAATTGCCAAAAATTACGTGTTTTCAAGTTAAATCTACTGATGATAAATTTTTTGTTGATCCTTCTCCAAAATGAACAATATTCCCAATAGGAGATTAGTTTTTAAACACATCTTTCATTATTAAGGAAGTGAAAAGTTTTTTCGTAACGAAAAGATGAATGTAACAATGGTCAAAAACGAAAGATTTTTCTCAGAATTTAACTTTCTTATTTTCAGTCGACTTCAAAGGTTTTTTGTGCTAGCTTGTGTATAAATCCTGAATATTGCCGTGTTCGACTTGAAATACCGATACCATCCTAATGGAAACTTTAATTTTTCATTGCAGAATTGGAAGTTTAACATCATTCAATGTAGAAAAAGATAAAAGAGAAAAAAGTTAAAGAATATATCAAATTAAATTGATATTTTGTTCACAATCCTATTCCGCAATTTAGTTGCGTTGTGTTTAATCGCTCCACATTTGAAAAATATTCCATTTCGAATTCCAATGAAACGGATGTTTCGAAATAACTTTGGATCGCCCGAACAAACATTTTTAGTGCAGGAATAAAAAAAATATATAATACCGATCTACAATAATATGAATATTTTGAGTAATTGGAAAGAACTAATTTTTATGTGAATCCATTATGAAATGATTGTCCTAGTAGCGAATAAGTATCATTCCATACGTGTTAAATATTACGTAGTTTAGCAGGCGCCTTCCAAGGCGCCAAATGTCTATATATCGCGAGTATCGGATAGACGGTCTCAAACGATTAGAAGATTATAAACACAAGACGAAGATGAATAATCCTTGATCAAATAAAAACCTGTCGTGTTGGTGCACGAGCAATAAAAAACTCGAACGGAATAAATTGAATAGTGGAAATTTTAAGGGTACGTTTTAACGGAAAAGGTTTGTAGGTATATGTAGATACAAATATAAGAGGGAAATACCGATCTGATGAAACTGAGATTTTGAAATCCACTTCCACTTATCAAATGAACGAGTCGTTTATTCTAGCAGAATTTCGGGATCATCATAAAAGTACCTATACCACAGTATGCTATTGTAACTTAGTGTTTCATATGTTAAATTTTTGCGTAATGAGGAACCTGTGCGTAGAATATGAAGAAAAATATCATTAATCACGCGATAAAAACGTTCTACAAAAATTTCGAGTATAGGACTTAAAATTTATGTTTTCTTGGAGGAACACTAATACCTCATACTGAAAAATTGGTAATTTTCCTGAAATGTCATATTTCAACTAGTAAACTTTAACCATAGGCATCAAATCGTTATAATTTCAAAAAAAATTTTTTATGTAACTTTTATTAGAATTCAACGATAAGTTAATGTCATTTATATGCTAATGGCTATAAAATCGACCACCTGTAATATGCAAAACACAGATTTCTTATTATTTTTTTCATTATATCTCATCGAAAGTATCTAATTTCGTTCTTGTGGTCCGATCTTTTCAGTTGCCTCAAAAATGATTTCATTGAGCATGACTACGAGAAATATATGACCCAAAAGCAATTTTAAAATTAGAACTAAGTCTTACTAACATTTCTATCACCGTTATTGCAAATAATAACCGAAAATTCAATTATTAATTGTAATTAGGTTTTGACATTAGCTACCAGAAACATTGAATATGATTTAAAGAAAACACTTTATCTCCTCTAATTTTCATTGTTAATAAGGGGTATGAATAATGGTAATAGAAAGCTCTAGAAATCGAGACAGTGTAACATACATCTGTATAACAATTCTATACTCAAATAAACTCGACAAGGTTTTGTGATCAACAAAACCTTGTAAATTAACTGATTGATTATTACTGATTTTCCTTGTTAAATAAATTTTAAATATGAATGATATAACGAAAAATATTGTTCAGAAAGGCTTCAACCATGGTTAGTAGACTTGATCGATCGCGCACGGGAAAAGCTCACTTTTAGGACTGATAATGAAATATACTATTAATGAGATGAATGGAGTTTGCGGTTGGCTCTGGTGAAATGGTTAGGAGATCGGTTGTGGTCTGTGTGGGTCTTGTTACTGTTTCCTTACGCCACTTCAGAAACAGCGTTGATTGTTTACCCAAAAGCGAATAATTGCACGGATAGCGGTATAGAAAAATCAGAATTGAAACTTCTAATTAGATTTTTTCGATGATTAACATTTTTGCAAATTTAGAATTGTTTTTCTGAAAAAACGGAGAATCACATGAAAAAAAAAATACAAGGTTAAGTTTCAATTCGATTCCTTGACATTCCTGTCGACTCAAAGGTTTTCTCACTTTATGATATATTTCAGGTTTCGGATGAGACCAGTTGGTGGGAGATGGCACTGTTAATCATATCAGCCTTTTTCAAGAAGTTACTGACAGATTTGAAATTGTTAGAGTAGATTTGAAGTGGAAATCGACATATGAATAAGAAAGCGGTCAAAAGCCCCTAAAGTCATATCAGTGCTTATTAGAATTTTTCTCCATAATTCCTGAATACGAGCTAAGTGTAATTCGTCGTTATTTACGATTCACAATATTTCAAATTAGAAATTATGTTTCATTTTAGATTTTTCAGTTGAAATTTAGATGTCTTTTATTTGAGAGGGTCCGAAAATGAATAACCAGCAGTTTTTCTTATTGATTTTCCGCAGAAATCTGATGAAGTAATCGAAAACTAGTGAGAATGTTCGATGCACATCAAATCTCAGACTTGGCCGTTGTTGTCGAAAGGAGTCTACTCTGTATGAGATGTCCGGTGCGTGGTTTCGATGTACTTTGAATCGCAGACTAGGCGATATCGATATCGCCAGAAGATTATGATTTCTGATGGATTTCCGAAACCGCTGTTAAGTAATTACAATTTGGAATTCAATTTTTTCGCGGTTTCCAACGTCACAGAACTTACTTTTTCGTTCAAACGTTGTTAAATTTCGAATTCTGACGAAAAAATATTCTCGAAAAAAGGTGAATTCAAATAAGTCACATCTGTTGACGAATCTTCTTTGCGTGTTGACATAACAATAGTTCTTAAGGGTTTATTTTCTTTTTAACCTCTTTTCATCATCTGTTTCACCTGTACAAGCATAAATACTCTGTCCTGCTTGTTAAGTTTTCAGTTGTCTGAAGAAGGAATATTTATTTCTCTAAACTTGAGTTACAAAAAATGTGTAAAATATCAATTTATTGGTAGTAAAACAGTAATTTCTAATAACTTGTTTTTATGTATTTTATATCCAAATACGAAATTTCAATTCGAAGGCGCTGACGTGCCCTCACCCATGAAGGTTCTGGTAGCATTCGATTTTCTCTACTAACGTTGCTCTACTAACATAATATTTATTTTTTTATTTCATAATTATACGATTCTCACGAAATTCATCTTTACCCCATATCACATCGACCGGATCATTAGTTTTGAAAATACGGGAAAAATAAAGTTTCAAATGTCAATAACTCCTAACCTATTCGACGGGTGTTGCCCAACGAACTCAGTCGAGATACAAATTTATGCTTTGAAATTTTAAAAATCTGGGTTTTTTCATTTTTAAGTTGCTGTCTTTACATTCGGCAGGACATAATCACTTAACCACTAATTTTTCATGGGTACGTCCAACCTAGCCGTTTGAGACTCTCTTCAGCTGATCATTCCAAAATTCCAGATATTTGAACACAACATTGTTCCCTGAAACATGCGCGCAAAAACATTTTGAGTAAGCCATTTTAGTTGAGTAAATGTAAAATTTTATGCAAAATTTCATGTGGATCATAACAAAATTTGAAAAAATTTGAAAGCCGTCATTCTTTAACTTCTTGTCAAACTTTAATTTGAGTGGATGTCTGTTTTTTGAGATATTGGAAAAATTACACCAGCCGTTTACGAATTTCTTCATGGATGAACAAGCGCATGGAAGCTAGTGATCTCACGTCAGTGCTTTTAAAAAAAAATTATGTTCAGCACTATTTATTTTGACGTCGAATGAGAAAGGACATTCCATGTCATATGTGAAACATTATTGATTGCACAAAGGTTGGATGATTCGTTCAGATTGTATCAGGAATTTTTACAGGAATTAAAAAAATTCAAATCGAAGCATCCATATTTTTGTACATTTTTATTTTTTTTTATGATTGACAATATTTTCCTTCGTGTTAATTCAATGAAACAGTCGTTGGAAAATGGCAGTGCTTGAAGACGTTTTTATCGAATGTATATAGATAACTAAGTGAATAAATATTATTATTATTAGGAATTAGCTCAGAGATTTCAAATTTTCACGTAGATTTCAAGTCTAAATGGGCAATGCAAAATCTGCTAATATTTTTGGAAATTATTCAAACATTTAATAGCAGATATTGAGCGAGTTGAAAATACTTTTTTGATGAAGTGATAGATTATATTATGAGTAGTCAGAAAAAATGATATGATCATTTATCTCCTCTGGTTAACTATTACTTTTCATCATTATCACATTGTATGGAAATGAAATAAATTAAATCGGATAGCAGGAGGGAAATATTACAATGGAAACTTACTACTCTTGTTCTTTCCATTGAATTCATTTTTACTTATTCTTTTTTTTTTTACTAATCTACCAATATTATTTATTATTCGAGGAAATATTTTTTTTTGTATTTTTATTTTTCCATTTGATTGTGCGAGTTAGGAGATAGCGTGTGTTCTATGTTCGTTACTGTTTTCTTTATACCACTTTAGGAACTGCGCTCTTAATTGTTTACCCAATAGCGAATGGTCAGACGGTCCCCCGAAACCAGAAAATTTCTTTCCTGGCCCTGGTTTCGAACTTTCAACGTTACGATATGAGTCCATTAGGCCAGGCGCTGGCAAGAATATTACGGAGAAAAGATATATATGAATTCATTTACTCAAATTTACTCAAACAAAAAACTCATAGAATTGGGATACACAAAAAAACTATGTGCAAGGATTGGCTATGAGATTCATGGTGACGCATGAAAATTGGAACGAAAAGAGGATTTTCTTTGTAGAAATGAATGTTTGTTCAAACTTGAAACATAGCTTTAAAATTTTTGAATCAAATTCTATAGTCGTGGCGAATAATAGTCATTACCAAGTTGGTACTATTCGAGAGAAAGTTTTTTTTTCAGAAAAAGATATCAGGAGTCTGCGGAATAAATAAAAATCTTAATATTGAATTGTTAAATAAATAAAGTACCTTTGGTGAAAAATTTCAATTACTGTGCTGCAAAAACGCATAAACCTTTCAACGAAATCAACGAAAATGTATAATCAGTTACACAAAATCGATATGAACTGATATGAAATATTAGGGGAAAACCTTGATTTGAATATATTTTTTTGAATTTTCAGATTTTGTGACACGACGAAATTTTTCACAAACGTATGCGTTATAATTTCACTATTTTATACCACATTCCAATTCGAAAAGATCTGCAGTTTCGAAAATATTGTAAAAAATAAGAAAAAATTTCGAATATCAATAACTTCGAAATCAAGAGAACTAAATTGCCTATTAATGAATCCAGTAAAAATATTTTGACTCCAAACCTACCTTGAAAATTCAAAGATAGCAAGATATTACCTAGAACATGCACGCAAAAAAATCCATAATAAAATAATAATCCTCAACATCAATACGAATTAATGTCCAACGTAGCGCTAAATAACAATTCGCTCTTTCAGGAAGCCACAGCTGTTCACAGTCTGCTTACGTATCGATCGAACGGAAAAAAACCATCTTCACCTTCTACTCTTATAAATTCCAAGAAAGAATGCGAGATAATTGCAAAGTAAAAAAATCCACGTTGTCAAATGTACTGGATGCCAAGTGAACCGTTGTTTAGATAGCCCCATGATATACAAAGTATACACGAAATCGACCCGAGCGCCACCATGATGAAACTCAGTGAACCTAAAGTATCCACGGCAGTCGAGATAGGTCCAAAAAGGGTCAAGTTGGCATCCTGCTGAAAATTAGCGCAAACGATGAAGGATGTTCCCTTATATCATTTACCGATGTCACTTCGTGTTGGTAAGTTGGCATCCGTATATTGGATGCCACCTTACCTCGGATGCCATCTATACCGGTAATTTTACATGGGGGGATGCAGCCTTGTACGCTGGATATATATATATATATATATATAAATATATATATAAATATATATATATATATATATAAATATATATATATATATATATATATATATATATATAAATATATATATATAGTGTTTTAGCTATAAATAGCTATAAATATATATATATATAGCTGTTTAAATTTTGAATTTTTTTGGTAAAACATGAATAGTATAGCAAGGAGTAAATGATTAAAATTTGGAGAAAAAAAAAACGTGAAGGTGTTTTCATGTAAACATTTTATGTTACTTAAATATGTAGTCGTTTTTTGTAAATATTTTATATTGTACGACAAACCACCTGTTCGAGGAGATTCAAAGTCGATGTTTAGTTGTTAAAATGCCTAGAGCACGTGTACGCGGAATTTATCGCCAGCTAGGTGAATTTGAAAGAGGTCTTATTATTGGTCTACGGAAGGCGGGGTTGTCATTTTGAGAAATCGCTAACCATACGGACAGAAATCCAACTACTGTTATGAGATGTTGTCAAGAGTGGTTTGATAATGCCCAAAATCGAAGAAAAGTAGGCACCGGTCGTCGAAGGGGCACAAATGAAGTTCAAGATCGACGTCTAAGACTTATGGCTATTAGATACCGATTTGCGACAACTCGATCTTTGGCTGATGAGTGGTTAGGGGAACAAGTCCATCCTGTAACTGTCCGAACGGTTTACCGCCGGATAATGTCTTTTGGACTGCAGCATTATCGACTCCATGTTGTGTTACCTCTGACGGTTGAACATCACCGGCAACGATTAAAGTGGTGCAGAAAACGTCAACGTTAGAATGTGGATTGGCATCAGGTCGTGTTTTCTGATGAATCTCGATTCTCCTTGGGTACACATGATGGCCGAAGAAGGGATAGATGACGTCGGGGAGAAAGACGTGAACCTCAGTTTAATATTGAGCATCATGTACATCGGACAGTAGGCGACCTCATGTTGACAGAGTTAGTTTAAACTTTTTTGAAGCGACCCATGTAAATCTTTTACCATGGCCGCCCAGATCCCCCGATCTTTCGCCCATAGAGCATGCTTGGGACATCATGGGTAGAAGGCTTGGAAATTTATTACAGCCCCCACGGACTTTGGCGACTCTGAGACATGAACTACAGGTAACTTGGGATAGTATCCCTTAAAAAGAAATAGACCACCTAATTGCATCAACGCCAAAACGTGTTGGGGAGTGTATAGATAATCCCAGTGGTCAAACACATTATTAACACTTCGTTTTTTTTTCTTCAAATTTCAATCATTTACTCCTTGCTATACTATCTATGTTTCACCAAAAAACATTTAAATTTAAACAGCTCCTTCTGGGTGTTGCAGTTTCTTTGTCAGTTAGTATATATAGTACATGATATTCATAACACGGAAATTAGAGTTTATTCGACTCTAAATCTATTCAAATGTCCCTATAGAAAATTTTATATAATATTCTAAATGTCAAACACTGGGATTCTGAAATACTACAAATTTTATTTCAACAAAATTACTCAGAAACCTTTAAAACTTAAATGAATGCCTTAGAGAACACTGTCCACTTTTTAATAGATATAAGAATTAACACTTATCACACTGTAGCAAACGGAGATAACAGAATCCAAAGAAAATAAAAAATACTGATCGAACTAACTCAACAAAAATTTTTGGTGGAGACAGCTATTTCATATAGGTATTATGAAAAACCAATTCCACTTTAAAAAAGTCAAACTTAAAATTAATAAATTTTTCGAAACAACTTCTTTTCCAAAACGTTCTTTAAAAAAATCCTTCAGTGTAACACATCTTCAAAAAGGCATTTGAAAAAACTCACCTGTTATCATCAGTCCACATTAAAATCCCCGAAGTAAAAGCAATCAATTAAAATATCTTTAAAATGTCTGTGTATCTAGAAAAGCAAGAATGCAAAATGTCAACTTTGTGGCTTAACTAAATAGACATTTACATTCTGTGATTAGTCTTCAGAATACGTAGAGGTTATATAAAGTATTTTTCAAGTATCTGCCACATCCAAACTCTACTCTGTACATATATGAAAAAACAATTGTAATCATTATATATAAAATACATAATAAAAAGAGGTTTTTGTATTTGATAAAAAGTTTCAACAATATCTTTACTATCAAACAGTAAACATTTCGAACATTTGCTGTGAGAATTCTATTACTGTGGCAGCAAAATGCGCTGGGCTGCCATCTTGTTGGTATCACATGCAGCCGTAAATGTTCAGTGGAACTTCCTTGTAAATCTTAATCTAATTGAAAACTTAAGGAATCCACTGAATTTTATTTCAAAGGCTCCTTGAAATGGGACATTTCGGGATTATTTCCGAAGAAAAAATTTTCTACAATTTCAGCAAGAATTTACCATTTGAAATTGTATTATTTTGGAATCCTTACTAAATGCGCCAAATTTTGACGTCACTTACCTACCAAACTCACGTAGTACTTTTTTTTTAGTGCAGTCAGTTTAAACTGGGCAATTTTGTTTTGGGAAAAATTTCTCTTTTTCACCCAAGCTGGAGCAGCTGGTTTTGAAATTTCAATAAGAGTTGAGATAAGCATTATTCGCGGTTACCTAACAAAAAAAATATTTGGAAAGAGTTGAAGATTTGTGGTAACAGGAATAAAAGACCGTCACAGGGTGTAGAATTTTAAGGATTTTTTTAAATGACTATCATTTTTAAAGCATGCTACACAGGTTTTTTATATTTGTCTGATACCTAGTAAGATGAAAAAGGATAGTCCGTGACATAAGAATTGGTGTCAACGATACATGGAAACTCTTCAGTTTGCTGACGATCAGGTGGTTGCTAAAAACAGGGATGACATAGTGTATATGATGGGGAGATTGATCGAGGAGAATACTATTTAGAGTTTAACACTCGACATCCATAAAACAAAGTATTTAAGTGTAGGAAACCAATCCGTCGTTCTCGAACTAGAAAACTGACAAAAAAATATACTTCAGTTCGAATTGTGTTTACTGGAAATAACTTTCGATGAAACCGGTACTGACGTAGAGGATCTTGATAAACGTATCATCGAGGCAAAATCAATGGCATATTGTGCAGTAAGGAAATATTGAAAAAACCAAATTCAACACATATGACATCATGGTCAACAGTACATTACTATTTGGTGCAGAAACATAGAAAATACTAGAAAAACACAAGTAAAAGGTAGACGAAGTGGTAATGGAGGCGATATGGGACATATAAGCAGCTATTATGGTATAGAAATGTAAGACGTATGCCTAAAACAAGACTTCCGAAACAAGTACAAACATGGAAATCCGCACAATCGAGGAAAAGAGAGAGATTCGAAATATAGTGGCAAACATCCGTACACAAATAATGGGTGAAAGAAATGCAGAAATGCATAATATCAGATCGATCGAAAAGTTTGGAAAATATTCGGAAAAAATGAAAATTTTTTATCAAGAATAACTGCGAAACTGTTAAACCGATTCTGTTCGTTAACAAACTTAGCCGAGGTATATATATATATATATATATATGTATATATATATTGTCATGGAATTTACAGTTAATTTGAATAATTACCCAAATATATCAAGAAAAAGACTCACCGTTGTATATAAGTTGACTCGTTAGTGTATAACCAGACCAAAATTAATTAAATAATATCCATTCTGATAGAAATATTAATAAATCAGTTCATAAAAAGTACTCACAAGCTCATATTATGAAGGGAAAACATATTCAAAGTACATAACGACTAGTCGAATGAAAATTCATTGAACGGTAATTAAAAATCAGTAATCTTGTTGACCATTTATGAATAAAATTCACAAGGAGACTTCAATTCACAATTATTCCATGTGAAGACTGCCAAAGTTGCAATAAATAGAAGTAATTTGAATTTAGATATCTAGTTTGAAATTGATGAAGAATTTGTTGAAAAGATTATTATCATGAATCACATAAACTTCAGTGAAATTATTGACAAAGGACAAGCTAAATCAAATATAACTTACCAAAATTATGTAAATAGGACAAATTTTATCAAAATTCATTTAATTAAGAAAAACATAGTGTCTACGTTAGATATTTTCAAATGATTAATATAAGAGATATCCTTCAAGATGTTTAGGCATCAATAGAATTGTAATAGCATCTAAGCTAAAGAAATTTAATCAATTTCATAAGTAATTGTAAATAATTTATAAGTTATAAACATTAGAATTTAAACTTTGTTAAATTTTGACACTTGAAATAGTGTACGGATGAAAAGCCAGACTTTCACGGTTTTGTTCAACATGAAACATACATCAAAATGTAGTTTAAAAAATAGGCTAATTTTCAGCAGTAATTTCAAACCAAGAAATATTGTACATTTTGTAAAATCATCGAAAGCATCATTTTTCAATAGTTTTGACAGAAGCTAGTAAGCTTTGAAATTCAATTTTTCTTGAAAACTATAAATAGGACAGACACAGAAAAAATTGAATCAGTCTCCAAATATTCAGATAAGTGTCCATGTCGGTTCATAATTAAAAAGTTCCAAAAAAGTATCATCATCTAAAAAAAAAAAGAAGATTATTTGGTTATTGTGAATTGAAATTGAATCCAGAAAATACATTACATGTGAATAGAAACATCCCCAATAACAATCAAGAATACATCAATTTAGATCCATTAGAAGCAATTAACTAAGTGAGCTGGGAGATCCTAACATGCCGGAAATATTCTACAGGAAATAAAACAAAATCCTGAAATAGAGCAAAGTCAACATCAAAGGAACATTGTTAATGGACAATTAAACTTACCGAAGGTAGAAATTAGTTAATTTATGTAAAGTTTTCCAATTTAAAATTCGAAACAAATTATTGATTGTTTACGTTAGAATTACGTTAATATATTTAGATAGGGTTAGGTTAGAACATAGAATTAGAATACAGATTATTAATCACTGATGACTATATTTCAAATTACTTTCTTATAATATATTTTTTAAAAATCCAACCTATTGAAAATTCAAATTGAACCCTCCCTCAAAGATCAAATCAAGTTTAATAATATTCAAATTTCAACAACAAAATTATAATCTTAAGAGCTAGCTGGCATCATAGAATACAAGCAACTAGATACAAGGGTGATCTAACTAGTATTCGTTCAGAAATTATATACATTATTATGTATATATATATATATATATATATATATATATATATATATATATATATATATCACTTGGACCATACAATTCCGCTCTGCTTTTATCGCAGCCGCCAATGACCACTTCCTATTTGTCATCGAAGCTTAGGAACACGTGGCGAATTTACTCCCCTAGAAGTCCAAAAAATTTTTTCACCCGAAATAAATCACTCGACATTGCCAACGACATGTAATTGATATATTTTCCTACGACAAGTCTTCGGCGATCTTAATCTGAATGAGAAACGATCGCCATCGTTCGACAGACGCTCCGGAAAATTCCATAAGGAAAATCCGGCGTAAATTAATGCCCGAATCCGGGTGCGTTAAGTGCTTCAACGGGTGGGTCCGCGGAGCTGGGTTTTCTCGCGAAAAACTTGTTAGATAATCTCATTTATTTCCTGAAAATCCTACTAGATCTGACACGTATATAATGACGCGTCTGGAGGCTTCGCAGTTGGTTTCGCTAACGAATAGCATTATTTCCGGATTTCGGTCGCTCTGTTGCCAGGTGTGGCATTATTTTGCATATTTATTCATGAACGTATTCTCGAGTATTCTTCAATTCAAACCGTATACTTCCCAATGCGATGAACTATAATTCAGAGTAATCACCAAACATAGCTCAAATCCAATAATATGAGTTGTTTTAAATGAAATAATTATTCCGAAATATAATTAGGACTACTAAACAGAAAGTTTTTCAAATCTAGACAGTGCAACTCACACTTTTTGTGTTACAGTTCAAAACTCAAATTCAACCTAATGAGATTCATTGATCTCCGGTTACAAGCAGCAAACATAAATGTTTCAATGCTTATTTTAATATTTTCAATGTATTGATATAATTCCAATGATGTAAGACATCTACGTACCCATAT
The DNA here is from genome assembly GCA_034642435.1 of Megalocaria dilatata. NCBI lineage: Eukaryota > Metazoa > Arthropoda > Insecta > Coleoptera > Coccinellidae > Megalocaria > Megalocaria dilatata. The sequence continues at coordinate 63,835,902 of CM067855.1, read as the reverse complement.
CTGATCTGCATAGGGAAACTGAAATTACACCAAACAATAGCACCATCTAGTGCACGCGAACACAGATACGCAGCATACCTTACCTAGACAAGTCAAGAAGTGAACTGCATTCTGGGTATATTCAGTCGTTAAAAACATAGAAAATTTCCTCATACTCAAGTCATATCCTGCTAGTATGATGTCATAATGCCAAAAATTAATAAGATCTTGCCAATATACAGTGATAAATATCGTTGAACGATGCAGCATTTCAAACATGCATTTTTCATTTGCATAAGATTTTCCGTTTTTGCAGGAAGGTAGCTCAAAAATTTACGTTTATGTGACTAGCACACAGAATTATGTGTTTATGTTCATAAAATGTTTATTTTTCAGGAAACAATTCACAAATTTGAAATTTTCTTGGATTGTTGAACAAGCGCGCAAAAGCTTCTCACTTCGCATCACTATTTTTCAACATTTATTCATCATATGTTGCTTTTTTTAGAAACAAACAATTCACAGATTTAAAATTTTCGGATGAAATGGATTTTCGAGCGAACTTTCAAAAGCTTCCGACTTCACTTCAGTGCCAATTTAGTGTTCTAAATAAGGTGCACTCAGATAAAAGGTTAAATTTACAATAACCATTTTGAAATTTTCAGTATAAAATATTGTTATCACAAGTTTTGCATAAAATTTCCACAAGTTAACAAATTATAGGATAAATCGGTTCATATTTGACGCAAAACGGACAATCCGAAACATATTAAATAAAGTAATGAAGTGCACGCGAAATTAATGAATTTTTTTCCCAAATATTAATATACAGGGAGTCCCAACGAAAATTTGACCCACTGGAACTCAGAAACAAAGAATTTTCGAAGATTTTATGAGAACAGATCACCTTCTGTTTTGAGGGGGATCAATTTTCATCATGAGTTTGTTCCGAAAAAAACCACCCCCATGAAGGTGGCATCAACCCCCAAATTTTTTTGAATAGGGAAGAGACTGTTGGTTAATTTGAAAGGTATTCACATTCTGTGCACAACCCAGTTAAAATGTTCAAAATCGATTCACTATTCACGAAAGAATCTAATATTGAACTTACCGTCAAAAGGTGATGTTGAACAGACAGTTGAACCACCCGAACTCAAGAACCTAAGAGTTTTGAAGAATCCAAAAATAATGAGTTCTGCATTTGGGACATAGAATTCCTATGACGACATTGTTCCGAAAGAACCACCTGAGGGTGGCAAAAACCCCCAATATTTTTTTAATAGGAAAGATAAGATAAGAGATGGCTGATGTGTTTTTGTTGAAATTCTTTTTTTGTTCTCAACATATCCTAGTTGAAATTTTCAAATTCGTTGATTTTTTTTCTGAGCAATTGCAGTTAATCCATAATTTTCGTCATTCCGATAGTATAACTCGAGAATTTTTATTCTTCTTCCCGTAGAATAGACCATTTTCATCTACAAAAGTCAGTCCCAAACCCAATTATTATGCAGAAACGAAAGACTGAAACACATTTGAGGAAGAATCTTCAAAAAAATAGTATAAATTGTGATGAATTTCATGTTTTTCACACATTTTCTCATCATGAATGAAAAGAAAATCGAATGCTTTCAAAGTAAAACATTCAAAAACTCAAATTGCTCTGCCATTTAATAAACAAATGAGAAAATTTCAACTGCGATGTTTAAAGAACAGAAAAAACTTATCAACTAAACCACATCCAACATCTCCTCCCTAGTCAAAAATTGTTGTGGGTTTTTGCCATTCTCAGGTGGTTTTTTCGGAACAATGTCGTCATAGGAATTCTTTCTGCCTAATACAGAACTAGAAAATTATTTTTGGATTCTTCAAAACTCCAAGATTGTTGAGTTTGGACGGTTCAATTATCAAACTTTGAATATCAAAAAAAATTTAATCAATTTTAATTTCGAAATATTAAAAAAAAACTTTTAGAATTAAATTAATATCTTAAATAAGCACTGCTTATATTTAATAGACGTATAGAAATTGAAATTCACTATACAATATCAAATGGAATAAAAAAATCCAAAAAATAAATTTTTAATTAAAATTAAAAATAAGTAATATCGAATGTTTCGTTCCAAACATACGCACCTGAACTCGTCAGAAAGGCCGTGGTACGTATGTTTTGCCCTTTACAAACATTTGAAAACATCTTCAGTTTCTGGTCTTATATTTATGAAAACTAAATCTTTTTCAAAAATACACAACATAATTTTAAGAACTTCTCCAAAACTAATTTATTTGAAATATTTAATATGTTTAAATATTTGAATAAGTTACTTCAAAAACTCTCAAAATCATATAGCACATCCTCAAAAACTATTAAAAATTCGAATAAGGTCAGTTCAACTTTATATTTATAATATAAATTCAATTTAAAATAAATAAACTTGTAATTTTACCAGACAATTTCTGCAAAATCTGTGAACCTAGTTTATTTGCGTTCACAGATTTTGCAGAAATTGTCTGGTAAGATTACTAGTTTATTCATTTTTAATTGAATTTATATTATAAATGGAAAGTTAAACTGACCTTATCTGAATTTCTAATTGTTTTTGAGGATATGCTATATGATTTTGAGAGTTTTTGACGAAAATTATTTAAATATTTGAACATATTAAATATTTCAGATAAGAAAGTTTCGGAAAAGTTCTTAAAATTATGTTGTGCATTTTTGAAAAAGATTTAATTTGCATAAATATAAGACCAGAAACAGAACATGTTTTCAAATGTTTGTCAAGGGCAGAACATACGTACCACGTGCCTTTCTGACGAGTTCAGGTGCGTATGTTTGGAACGAAACATTCGATATTACTTATTTTTAATTTTAATTAATAATTTATTTTTTGGTTTTTTTATTCCCTTTGGTATTGTATAGTGAATTTCGATTTTTATACGTCTATTAAATATAAGCAGTGCTTATTTAAGATATTAATTTAATTCTGAAAGTTTTTTAAAAAATGTTTTGAAATTAAAATTGTAGAAAACTATCAGATTAAATTTGTTTTGATATTCAAAGTTTGTAATTATTCTTTTATCGAGTAAAAAACCGCATCTTATTATTTTGGTTCAATTATCTGTTCAACATCACCTTTTTACAATAAGTTCAATATTACATTACTTCGTGAACAATGAACCGATTTTGAAAATTTTAACTAGTTTGTGTACAGAACATAAATAACTTTCAAACTAACCAACATTCGATATCTCTTTCCTATTGAAAAACTGTTGGCGGTTGATGCCACCTTCATGAGGGTGTTTTTTCGGAACAAACTCATTATGAAAATTCATCTCATTCAATACAGAAGTTGACCTGTTTCTTTAGAATCTTCGAAAATCCTTCGTTTCGAAGTTCTGGGGGTCAAATTTTTGTTGGGACACTCTGTATTAGCAACGTCTGATGTTGAATACTTCAAGTTTTTCCATACTGGAACTGATTATTTCGATAACAGCTTTGTTCTCATTGCAAACTTTTCACCCAATATTCAATTAAAATAAATTAATGGTGTTGCCATAAAATATATACTCCATACTGAAAAATGATTCCTCGTTTAATTCAATTTGCTTCTAAGGTGGTATATTCAGTTTACTTAATCATAATTCATCATTCGATCCGACCCAAATTTTATTAACCCTTCACTGAGATAATTTCAGCGGGAGTTTGTTTCCTCCCTGATCTCTTGGGTTCATAATTTCGAAATGATAAGCTGAAGAAAATATGATAAAGGACATGCTTAAGCCTGGCAACATCTGCATAGAGTTTTGCTCCGGCTCGTAAAATTGGCCGCGCCGGTGGAAAAGCTCAGGTGCCACGGGTTGCGGAAATCGAGGAAGCGTGTTTCCGCGAAAACTCTTTGTAGTATCTCGCGTTGGCGAAATATTTGGATTCGTCGAAACGTGAACTATATCCATGACGTTTCCGTTCAGATATTGAAACATGTTTTCCCCTTCGGTGCATCTTCAGTATGGTATGATCGTGAAGATTCACTCTCAGAATTCCGTTCGTTTTTCCTTCATGGAAACACTCGAATATTGTGAAATGCATAAAATGAATCTCGAAAACGTGAATTACTACGATAGAAACTATCGGAATTTGAAATTTTGTTTTTGAATCATGATAATACAGGGTTATCCATTTTGTGCTTCCGAAAGTAAACGTAAATAAAACACTGATTTATTTAGAATATCTATCAATTTTTTTTTATTATAAAGTTTGGACCTTGTCCTACGTATGATCTCTTACAGGACTCGATCCTAGTGATTTTCGATGACTCACCGGCTTATGTGGGGCAATTCTCACCAATAACGAGGAATGTTGTTTTTCAGATCGCAATAGTCTGAGGATTAACGGCATAAACACGATTCTTCGTATAACCCCACAAAAAAAACCCAAAGGCGATCTTGGTGACCAATTTACATCGCCGAAACGAGAAATTACTCGTTTTGGGAATTTTTCTTGCAGTAAAGCCAAAACCGGTCGTGTTGTGTGGCTTGTTGCACTTTCTTGCTGGAACAATATCTCTACCATTTCCATATCATTAATTTCAGGCCAAAAAAAATCGGTAATCATTTGGCTATAACGATGAGAATTAACGGCTTGAGTGAAACCTTCTTATTTTCAAAGAAGTACGAGCCAATCACTCCACCAGACTAAATTTCACACCGTACAGTGTCATCTATTGTAATTCAAGCACCTTGTCGGCATATTTTTGATTGTCTCGGTCTTTACTTGACGGAAATTCATCTTCAATATAAGAAAGACAAATATTTACCACCGCTATTTTATTGATTTTCACAACAATTGTTTCGTCATACCATGACTTCATCAGGTGAGTATTTAAACTTTAAGTTTAAATACTCACCTGATGAAGTCATGGTATGACAAAACAATTGTTATGAAAATCAATAAAATAGCGGAAGTTAACATTTGTTTTTCTTATATTTAAAATTGGCATATGATCTACGTTTTCTATTCTCAGCTAGTTTTAGTTCTTGTGTCATCTGAACCGTATAAGGATGGAGATGCAAATACAGATGCAAAATACGCCATAGCGTGTCCCAAGAGAGGTACAAATATTGTGCGCGCCAAAATAAATCATTCTTTCGACTTTGATCTTGATGTAAGATTGGTTGTTGTTGTCAAACTTCATACGTGTGGATGTTTTATCGTTGGTTTGAGGGTAAAAATAAAATGAAAAGACAAGGAAGGGGGAATGTATATGTGTATGTGTGGGTATATATACATATGTATATATGTATGGTTATATTTATGTTTGCTTGGAAAAAAAATAAATAAATAAATGAATGAAAAAAAAATTATAGAAATTAGTAAATGGATTTAAAATTGTTGATTATATCAGATCAATTATGGAGGATTTCATGAACAACTGTTGTTAAAGCCCCGTACACACTGTTGAATTCGAGAATATAGTTGATTTGAATAACGTCATGGTGGATAGAGAGGTAGGCAGGCGCTTTATGAGGATTTTCCATATGAATATAAGGAGTATGAAAAAAAATGTTGATGAACTTAACATAATTCTTAGTCAGTTAGCTGTAGAACTCAACATAATTGTGTTGACGGAAACATTTGATATATCCGACTACAGAAACATCTTTAAAATTGTTGGTTATTGAATGATATACAGCGAAGGTAAGCACAATAAAAATGATGGCGTTGTTGTTTTTGTTAGGGGCCAAATTGAATTTAAGCATGAATTGATATACATAGACAGCTCAGAATAACTCTTGGGAAGGTAACAACTCTCGTGACATCGCTGTACAGAGCTCCATCCACAAGAGCAGAAGATTTTGTAGAGAACCCTGAAGATTACCTGGAAAAAACAAAAAATATTAATGTTGACCATCATGTTATTGTAGGTGACGTGAATTTGAACATACAAGGTGAAAAGGAAGTGGTTTCAACATATAGGGACTGTTTGAGCGAGTATAATTTCATGTCCATGATCAATAGATCCACAAGAGTGCAGGGTGGATCAGAAACATGCATTGACCATATGTTCCTAAGATCTCGGAAAAATATTCATAAAACAAGCATTTCCACAGTTTTCGAGGCAGGCATTACCGATCATAAGTGCACTATATTGGGAATTCCCACTGAACACGAAAGAAGAGTAGGTGGAGAGAATAGGACAAGGAGCTACATAAATTACGACAGCCTTAAACGGAATATCCGAGAATATGATTGGTCAATGTACTACACCTTAAAGAGTACAGATGAGCTGGTCGATTGCTTGACGGATACATTCAACGATAAAAAGAAACACAACAACCTTAAAAATTAGAAGAATAGAACAAAGGAGAAAGATAGAAAGAATAGAACAAAGGGGAAAGGAGAAAGAAATGTATATCTGATGGACTGGTTGTATCTGTAAATCGTAAAAACGCATTATACCGCGAGTACACGAAAGATTCTCAAAACGAGGCGAAAAAGACAATGTACCTTAATTACCACCAAATTGATAAGGATATCAGAGAAAAATTGAAAGAAATCAAAATAGGTCGAAGCAACTATGGGAAATTGTAAACGAATTCAACGCCTCCGAGAAGGATTATTCACTAAAAAAAATGTTATGTGGGGGTGGAATGAAAGCTGACGATGACCAAAAAAGGCAGAAATATTCAATATATATTTTACGAATATAGGTAAGAGTTACGCATAAAAAATAAACAAGCCTCCTACGGATGTACTATCAGAGAAAAATTGAAAGAAATCAAAATAGGTCGAAGCAACTATGGGAAATTGTAAACGAATTCAACGCCTCCGAGAAGGATTATTCACTAAAAAACATTTTATGTGGGGGTGGAATGAAAGCTAACGATGACCAAAATAAGGAGAAATATTCAATATATATTTTACGAATATAGGTAAGAGTTACGCATAAAAAATAAACAAGCCTCCTACTCCAAGACCCAAAAAGAACATTAATAGGAACTCTTTTTTTCTAAGTCCAGTCGAAGAGAAAGAAATTTCAGATATACTCGATTCCCTCAGATGTGGAAAATCCCCTGGATTTGATGGTATCAGAGCTGAGTATCTGAAAGAAACATCTAATGAAATCACACCTCTATTAACAGCCTTAATGAGTAGAATATTTAATACGTGCCAATGTCCGAAGGCCTTCAAAACATCCTTGGTTACCCCTATATTGAAAAAAGGTGATCCTGAGTTGGTAGATAACTACAGGCCAATATCACTGATAATAAATTTCACGAAGATTTTTGAGAAGCTGCTGCGGTCTAGACTTATGATATTTGTTGACAGGTACAATCTTATATCTAATAGGCAGTATGGTTTCAGGCGGGGTTTGTGAACAAATGATGCGATAGCTGCTCTGACTGGCGAACTATACGAACACTTGGATAATAAAAGGCCAGCTATATATTTATTTTTAGATCTAGCCAAGGCTTTCGATACCGTTGACCACACCCATATATACGTCCTGAGTTGCTCTGGTATTAGAGGTAAACCCCAGAAGCTTTTCGAAAGCTACCTGAAAGACCGTGGACAAGCAGTGAAAGTTAACAATGTTCGGAGCACAGAATTAAAAGTGAATTATGGTATACCACAAGGTACGGTATTGGGCCCTTTGTTGTTTTCCCTGTATGTGAACGATCTCCTCACCTTGAGGTTTGAAGGGACTGTTTTCAGTTTCGCTGACGACACTGCCTTGCTCTTCACAGAAGATGATTGGGGAAGTCTGAAAGTAAAAGTGGACGATCAGATGAATGTAATTAAAGACTGGTTCGATCACAGATCATTGATAATTAACTTTGCCAAAACCCATTTTATGCCATTTGCGAGTATTGAAAACCGATTGCCAAATTATAATGAATTGATAATTAATAATTATGGAAAAACAATGAAGATCACCAGAGCAGACAACATTAAGTATCTGGGTGTCACAATAGATCCCCATCTGAGATGCGATGCACATGTTCGGAAGGTTTCGGAAATACTCAGATATATGTTGTATAAATTTAAATATTTGAGATCTTTTCTCGATACCACTTACCTCAAAGTGATATACTTCGCCTTGATCCAGTCTCGACTACAGTATGCCATTCTCAGTTGGGATGGTTTGCTTGATACTCACCTTAAAAAGATGAAAATATTATGGAGTAAAATACTGAAAATTATATACCGCAAAAAAAAAGACTATCCATCGGATTGATTTATGGAGATTCACGAGTTCTGGACATACGGCAGCTGTACATGTATAATATTGTATTATTCATATACAAAAATAGAAGAACTCTCTGAGATTTGGAACATGTTTAACATACCAGAAATAAGGCTGAGGGAAATGTACAGGTCACTACTCCAAGGAATATATTGGGAAACACACATATAAATACCTCAGTAGTAAAATATTCAACACGCATATAAATACCTCAGTAGTAAAATTTTCAACTACCTAAGATATATAAAATGTATATATGACGAATAAACAACATTAACCTTTTAAAGAAAATTTTCACGATATACATGATTGAGCTGGACCGAAATGTTGTTCACAAATTAATTCTCAATGATGATATGTAACCTAGCTGCAGTGTATCTTCCTGTTTCTGGATCGGCCACGAGTTAGTTTGCGAGGGGATTATTTGCTTCTGATCTTTTTTATGGGCTTCGATTTGTCGGATTTGTTTTTAGTGTTAGTATTTATTTAATGTACAATGTACACATATTATTGTAGAATGTTTCAATGGCAGATGAATACCTACGCACAACTTAGGTTTTAGTAGGGTACTCATGTTTATTTGTTAGAGATATTGTACATATTTGAGTATATTGCTTCATGTATTGTGTGTTATATATATATTTTCAAAAGTAAACATTATTATTATTATTAATTAATAAATTTGGATCTTCTTCCGCACTTTCACTTACAGTAGAAATATAATATTTTCGGTTGAGCGTGAATTTCGATAATGTATGGGCCTTAAGATCAATAACAGATCCAGCATCTTCGAATATTTTTACTGTGCTACCAATTGTACGCTCAGATGGACGATTATGTCGACCATAATCTGCCCTTAGTGCACGAAACGTACTCACTACAGAATTATTGTTTTGTAGTAAGTTTTCACTGTTTCTACACGTTCAACAGGAGATAGACGATACATATTGTTAAATTGAAACCTTCAACTAAACATATGCGGCTTTGACATATGTTATTGAAACAGAGCTGTGAAATCCGGATCATGAAATGGATAACACGTTATCTGACGAAAAAGTTCGACGATCCCATATCTTGATACTTATGTTGGTGTAGTGCAAACCACTTTACTACCTCATCTAGGTCACCCTCCTGATGTTATTTTTCAGCAAGCAAACGCAAAAGTAATTACTTGTCAAAATATGGACTTCCTACAGCACCAAATTTAAATCCCATTGATCATCTGAACTCCTAACTCGCACAAAGCTGAAAAAGCTTCTGAGGGATCTTTACAGAAAATCTAGGAGTATCAGGATAATAATAATAATAATAATAATATAAAATTTGGATATTAAAACATATTGAAATATGATTGTCTTCTACAATTTTAATTTCAAAAAATTTTTTATTCAAAAATTTTTAGAATTAAATTTATGTCTACAACAAGCACTGCTTACATTTAATAGACGTATATAATCAAAACTCAATATATTATGTCAAATGGAATAAGTAACCCAACAGGGGTTATTTATCTGTTGGGTTATTTATTCCATTTGACATTATATATTGAGTTTTGATAATATACGTCTATTAAATGTAAGCAGTGCTTGTTGTAGACATAAATTTAATTCTAAAAGTTTTTGAATAAAAATTTTTTGAAATTAAAATTGTAGAAGACAAACATATTTCAATATGTTTTAATATTCAAATTTTGTTATATTTCTTCTATCAAGTAAAAGGCCTTTCTATTCTATTTTGTTTTAATAATAATATGTTGGATATTGCGGCAAGAAGATTATCCACTTTCCATCATCCTCAATATACTCACTCATCCTGGTTTTTACCAGTTATTGGCAGCTCAATAGTCAGCAACTATCCATTCTGCTCTTTAGCTCCTGGACGATGCTACGAATGCTAACCTGCCAGTTATTTCTGTTATTTTATCAACATTTTCGATGACAGGAGTGCTTGTATGAGGTGAATCTTTAACATTAAAAATAACTAGATAAACACCATTCACAAATTCAGTCACATGGCTTGAATTTTCGCTTTCATCAAAGAGAAACTGTAAAATGTACCGATTTTCCTCTTTGTTGACTTCTATTTTTAACACCCTGTAACCCACAACTGAATGCACCAACCAAAAAACAGCAAAACAGCATAAATCTGAAATTGTTCGATCGATACTTTACGAGATATCGATCACTACAGCCGTCTACCGAAAAAAAATGGATTCATTTTTTTTCAGCCTATTATTTTGATATCACTTAAGACATAAACATTGTTAACTTTTAGGAGTTTAGGGCCTGGACGGACTTTTAAGTGGCTTTTTCTAAAGAAGATCATCATTCGAATTCTGATATGCTAAAGGTTTTCCAATAAGGGGTTTCATTTTGAATAGCTATCTGGACAGCTGTCACTTCTGATATTTGACGAGTGTAAACTTCGCCATTAATAATAATTGAATGATACACGCTTCAACAACACACTGGAAGACTCAAAATTTACTACAAAAATGGTGGAAATTTTGCAGTTCGCAAAATTAAAGCAGTTTTGAGTCATCGTTAAGCAGTTTCTCGGCCGGCAATAGTGAAACTGGTGGAAAAATTTGAGCTGTTGGGACAAGTAAGTGATGTGAAGAATGGAATCCGTGTGCGTCGCTCAAGAACAACTGAGAATATTGCTGCTGTAGCTCATAGTGTAGACGAAAACCCAGGTTTATCGATTCCTCGTCGATCTTTGGAATTAGACATTCCACAAACGACATTACACCGTATTTTGCATATAGTTTTAGGTCTCAAGGCTTTTAATGTTCAGCTAACACAAGAACACAAGCCAGTCGATCACCAGCAATGCCGCATCTTTGCTGGTTAGGTCCTTGGAATACATCGGAATAATCCGAATTTTCATCTAAAACTGCCCAATCTCATATTGAATTGAATCAGTCCCTACTTGGTGAAAATTCATATTAAATAATATTAAAATAAGGTTATTTTGATTTTCACATTTTTTATTGTTATGTTTACAATAATTTTTTCGCTACCACATCATCAGGCAGGTTTACATTTTGTTTACATATGTTATTCAAAATGTGAACCTGCCTGATGATGCTACTGTGATAGCGAAACAATTGTTGTAAAGATAACAATAAAAATTGTGAAAATCAAAATAACCTTATTTAAATATTATTACTGTCCATTTTCACTCCGGAGGCTATGTTAATAAGCAGAATTATCACATTTGGAACTCAAAAAATCCAATAATGATTGTTGAAAAGCCTCCCCATCCTCAACGTATCACTTTCTGGTGCGGTTTTTGGGCTGTTGATGTGATTGGACCACACTCATTCGGAAATGAGGCTGATGCAACTGTAACGGTAAATGTATTACGTTACCGAGCTATGATTAACCATTTTTTTATGGCCGGAGTTGGAAGATATTTATGTGGACGAAATTTATTTTCCACAAAATACCTTTAAACATTTTTTCTTTGGGACCACGTGGAAGATAAAGTCTATGCCAATGCTCCACAATCGATTCAAGACCTGAGTATGGAATTCGTGAAGTTACCGAGGACATACAGCCGTACCCGTGGCGGACGTTTGGCTGATATCGCTTTCCGTTGTTAATGGTATACCTTTCTCTTTAGAATGAAATAAACACTCATTGACTTCTCTTTAAATATACTCTTTTTTTTAAATCGAAATGTAACCTCCCATTGGGAATCCCTTCATCATCGTAGACTCTTCTAGATTAATGGATTAATTTTTCCCTTCATCCAACTCCTTTATGAAGTTTCACAAACTGGCTCGCTTAATTTTGAAACTCAACTTCAAAATATCGTCGTGTTCTGATCATAATTCGTGATTTTTCCGCTCGAAGAGGCGTGCGAACTTTGTGCAAACCGCAGCATATCACAAATCGGTGTTTACCCCCTTCTTCCAGAGAATGAGTTATTAAACACGTGTGCTAACCGTACCTGACTACGAGAGACGCCTACTTCTGCACCTTTGCTGCCAAGAACGCGAACCAAAACCCCCTAAATAACTCTCGTATTACGGTTAACTATAAATTACTGCCGAATCTCGGATATTTCGCGCCGCAGAGTAAACACGTGATACCGAACACCATAAATACGGGATAACACACATACACACATAGAATTCAAGACGCCAAATGCACCAGAACAAAACGTAATAAGGATTTATGGTGGTGTGGGAACGAAATGTGCGGGATACGTCAATTTTTGTCCGCGATGCAGCAGGCAGAGAAGGAAGCTCCCACCTGACCCAGGGCGATACGTTCGTTCGGTCGCAGAAATAAAACGCAAAAAGTCCCTGTTAAAGTTTCAACGGGCTGAAATATGACCGTTTGAGGATTCAAATGTGGTTAAACTTGTGTAACTTTTATGGGTGGACAGATTTCGGACTTTTTGTTTCCCGTCGGAGACAAATGCGGGTGTGTTCCTGATCTCATTTTAGGTCTCGACGTGTTGAGTTGGGGATGATACGAATCGGGTTGTTTAGGTTTCTACTTCTTTTGTTCATTTCAGTACTTGAATGAATAATGAGTTCTTTTATAGTATTTAACTCTGGCAATAAACTTCCTCATTATCTTTCTGAATTTTGTTATCTATATTCTTAATTTACGTCTAATACGAGTGACAGCATTCTTGAGCGCTCCTGATTAAGAGTGTTTGGTTTCGAATCATTAAGTCTTTTTTTGAAAGTTCATCGGTGCACTTACTGCTTATATCCGTAGGATTCCGAATATACTTTTGAGAGGATACAAACAATAAAGTTTTTGATATTATCACGAAATCTTGTAAATAAACAAATCTTATCATTCCCGTCGACGTTGTTCCTTGTCCGCTAAACTTGTCAATTGAAGATAAGAATAAAGGTACTCATACGCACTTGGAAATGTCTGATGAGGAGACATCTAACAAGCAACTTCTTGGGGAAATAGCAAATAAAAATAAAGATTTAAAATCAATTATACATGCGGTGGAGGTGAAACTTATTCTGAAGATTGGGGAAATTAATCCCCAGCTAATCAGGGCGTAGAAGGAGAATGAGGAGTTGAGGAGAAGTCTAGAGATTGTTGAGCGAGCGCAAAGAAAGAATAATATTGTTTTGGTTGTGAATTCTTCCATAGATGTGTGAAATTTATAATAAGGGTCAATATAGAAAAACAGACTTTTTTGTTTAATAGTAATTTACTGGCGATCGATTTCGGCACTTAGCGATCATCAGGCCAGCTGAAATAAACACATATAAAAATAAAAATGTACAATTTATAGTAAAAACACAGACAATCATTGTTAAAAATATTTTGGGGGTACTTTTTTGGAATTTATTTATTGTTGTTATTTTGTCATATATTATTAAACTAAAATTGTGTCTTTCGGACTCACCGTCAGCAGTAAGTTACAATATTGTTTAAAACATTAAAAATATACTTATATCAGATCAGACACAAAACTCATCTAAACAAAAATAATTTTCAGATCACGTGTTCTATCCTAAATTTGTTAATCTGTCGGATGTCGAATTCACGCAAAACGAAATCAAAGTATTAGAAAAAGGTTATAGATTTAATTTACCTAGTAATAATCCCGAATATCTAGAATATCTTACTATGGATTCAGAAATTGCTTTGAAAGACCATCAAAATTCTAATGAAGATGAATATATGTTGATTAATCAGATAAAGAAATCATTACCTGCCTACAATAATATTAATATCAAAAACACAGTTGGAGCAATAAGAAATTAAATTTCAAATAATAATTTAGTGTTCACAAGCGCGGATAAAGGAAACACAGTAATTGCAATCGAAAGAAATGAATATATCAATAAAACTACCACATTCTTGAATCCCAACAAATATAAAATGATTAAAAACGATCCTGCTTCTAAATACTAAAAACAGATCAAATCAGTCATCAAAAACTCAACAGAGCTTTTCAATAATACCCCAATTTATAAACTAACATTAATGAACCCACAACCACCAATTATGTATTCTCTTATAAAATTACATTGTTTGGACCAAAACTATTTTTTATTTAACGGAATATTTTACGAAGCTAATGATGGTCTCACTATGGGGAACCCACTTAGTCCGATATTATCCGAAATATTTATGGACTTCCTGGAAGCCAAAATCCGAGAGAGCCCCTTCTTTAAATATTTCATTTATTGGTATCGTTACGTGGATGATATTGTATCTATTCTTTACACTATGCATACGTTGGCCAAAATATAACCGTCGTGGCAGATCTCTTGGAAGCAAATTTTGAACAGGAGTGAAATGATAAAGATGAAGCTTTCTTACTAACCTCTGTTGCTGCTGCCAGTGGACGTGAATTTACAGGATTTTTATTTACTCGAATGAAAATTTTATCTTCTTCATTTGATGCCATTTGTATCGGACTACCACCTTAATTTTAACTAGGAAATGACCCAGTCTCACCCAAACGACAAAATGAATTGCAAAAGCTTTATGATTTGCCTGGATATAAAAATTCATACCTTTTAGCCCCTGAGCGACCGCAAAAGTTTTCTTGTGCATAAATACAAATTATATCCCCCATTTCTTCATTAGTGATCGTGTTGAGGTATTTCAATCCAAAATGTTTCAAAAAGTACAACAATAAACTATAAGCACACAGTAAAAATAATTCAGTCCAAAGCATACTTAGCATAATGAAATAGTAATTAAAATTCCCTTCTGATATGATGAACTCTTCAATTAGGTTTTTCTCGAAAACAGTTGAAATAATCGTGTTCGAACAAGCTATAGCTACATTACGAAAATATGATTTTTACATCATATTCTCTAAACAAGTTTCTCAAAAAATAATCCACCACATAATTTCATCATCAGAAATGATTCAAGTAGCACCCCGCATTACAAAAAGTGAATTAAAATAATCGAGATCATTATCAACTTTCGTGAAAAAAAACTACCACTTAATTTCATCATCAGACATGTTTCACGTGGAACTACGTATTAAAAAGTGAACTGAAATAATATTCCTTGTACAAACTTATGCCACTAAGTTAATTTTATTGTTTAATTATTAATAGAAAACGAAAAACGACATTGCAGCAAGAGTATTTTATTCAGCCAAAATATTGATAATAATTGATATTTATTCTCAAAAACACACTAAATATGTATAGAGAACACGCCTACAACTATAGACAATTCAATATAACATACTAACAAAGGAGTAATGAACGTTTAGATCTTATGTTGCAAGAAATTCTTGAACAGTATAGGGTTCCACATCTACAAGCAACCTATTCAATTTGGATTTAAAGATATGAAACTTAGCTATAATCTGTAATTTTTTAGGTATCTTATTGAAGAATGTGATTCCCATGTACTCTACATTCCTTTCAGTAAATGTAAGAGAGTGTGTGGGATAATGTAACGGATGTCTTCTTTGGTGCAGAATTAAAAGGCATCTAAAACTGTAAGGGCCGGCTAAGGTCTTATTTTCTTGAATGAACCTCTACATCTATATGGTAATCCATAAATTATTCTTAAGGCAGACTTTTGCATTACAAAGATCCGTTCAATACCCGAACAGATTTTCCAAGCTATTATTCAAAATATTCAGTGCAATCGCCATATTTTGGTCCAAATAACCTGTCCTTAAACTATGCCCAATAGTTATGATTCATCCTGTATATTGAAGATAGATCCTGTTTGTCATTCATTATAGACAGAACTGACACCACCAAGCAGGTCAGTAATCTTCCGCGCATTGACGAAGCCTACTACCACTTAGCTTAACAACTCCTCCTAAACTAAGAATTGATTGAATCAGAACAAATAAAACAGGATAGATTTATTCCGATAAAAAATAATAGGGCTGATTACAAGTAATCATTTGTTGAATGTTTTTACGTCGTTCGGTATTTCCGATGATTGGCCTCAATATATTTTTTGGTTAATTCTATAATTCTATGTATAGTCTTTCATCTGTTTTACCGAAAATTTACTGTGACGCCGTTTTTTACAAGTTTTTTTTTCTGAATCAAAGCTATATAAGGTGTGAAGTTATAGTTTTTACTCTAATTTCAAAATTTGGGTAAGACGAAGCCATTTTGTTGGTGAAAAAATTGTTATGAATCAATAAACTGTGGAAATATGATTCATTTTATTATTTATTTCGAATTGATTTCCATAATGAAAGGACGGATTCAGTTATATTTCACCTTATCATTTGACACCGTGTGACTTCTTTCTATGTGATTGTCAAAAGTCTTAAGACCATGAACAATGAAAGATCTGAAAAACAACATACTAGTTCTGATTTCTGATAAACTGGCTCCAATGTGTGAAAACGTTCAGAGTTGCTAAATCTGTGGAAATAAAATGGGAATCAGACTGTATATTAAATTTTTTTACCAGTTCAGAAATGTGTTGAAATGATAAGGCTTGAACTTGCACTTCAAGGACTGCAATCCATCAATATACATTAAAAATAGAATATCTAGGACAGAAGAAGAGATTACCTAGAATTGTATTTGTTTTTTTAAGATATAGTGCATGTTTTGAGAGATTTCTGAATAAACTCACTCGAATATTTAAATATATTAAATATTTCAAATAAATTATATTCTTTGAGAAGTCCTTAAGTTGTTCATGTTTTTAAAAGGCAATTGGTGTTCTTAAAGTTAAGATCAGAAACAAAATTTTGTCTCCTTTAAATATTTATTCATTAATTTTAATGACTTTCTTATATCTGTTGGTTTATTTATTCCATTTGACATTATATATTGTGTTTTGATTATATACTTCTATTAAACGTAAGCGGTGCTTATTTTAAACATTAATTTAATTCTAAAATTTTTTTGAATAAAATTTTTTTGAAATTGAAATTGTAGAAGACTAACAGATTTAATCTGTTTTGATATTCAAATTAAAAATAGAATTGGACTTAGTACTGTTCTCTGCAGTACGCCGGTTAAGACTGTTTGTAATTCACTACTCTCTTCGTTAACCTGCCTGCATTGTATTCTATTGTCAACATATGATTGAAACAAAACTCCTGCAATTCCTCTTACACCAAGGTCCTCTATAACGTCTGTTAGATTTTGGTGATTGACAGTGTCAAATGCCTTGACTGAGTCTAGGAAAATCCCATTGTGAAGTACTCGATTTATATCATTCAATAGGCAAATAATAGCATCCTCAGTTGATTTTGCCAGTCAGAAACCGAACTGTCTTCCGGAAAGTAGATTGTTTTCTTCCAGAAATTCAACCAGTCTTACCTTTATATTTTTTTTTTACTGAATTCATTAATGATATCGGCCTTTGGTTGGAAGGATATTTGCGATCGCGTTTTCTGTATAACGGTTACACTAGAACTGTTTTGAGACCTTCTGGAAACTTTCCCTCTGTAAGTATTCTTTAATAAAGTAGGTGAGAGGCCCTTTTATAAGTTCACCAGTAAGGTTCAAATGCTCTGATATTATTACATCAACTCTAGGACATTTACGATTTTTGAAACCGTTCATTGTGCCAAACACTTCTTTCTCGTCAGTTGGTCATTGAAAAATTAATAAAATATTTCCTTTTCTTTCTATAACAGGAACCGCTGGTTTATTGATCTGGCTGGCGATCTCTTTACCGACATTAATGAAGTGTCAGTTGAATATTCGAACTATTTTTTTCGTTATTGTTATATTCTCTTATTAACTTGAATCATTGGAAGACTATCTCTGTTTGGATTAATGTGAAAGAAGATTGTCCCAACTTATGCCCTGTATTTACCTGTATCGTGCAAACTACTCATCATAGGCTAGACTCCGCCTATTCGAACGTTCTGAAGATTTCTCGACAGTGTTTTATTTCACTTCAAAATCCTGAAGTAGTAGTTCTCCTCATCTGTTGCCTATAGTTAATAACAATAATATTTTCTCTTAGTGGTCAATGGATTGATAAGTCACCTGGCGCCTGTGCACTCAGTAACAACAATAGGTAGCCGTCGAGCGGACGGCTCCAAGACTCCATGGTAATTAAGGAATAGTGTCGGCCGACTTGTATGTGTCGAAGAGCGACTGTTTTGGTGAATTTGTCTTTCGATGAGTTGATTTGTAGTGTTGTAAGTAGTGTAGTGTTTTTCTATTTCGACGAATATGGAACACGTATTGTTTAAACTTGAGTCGTGTATTTATCTCGATCGTTAGAAATTATCAGCTTAGGCTAGGCTTCACAACTTCGACGCATTGAAAGTTCATTTGGCTGAGCGTTTCCACTACAGTGTTTTATTTGACTTTAAAATCCTGCAGTACTAATCAGTTTCGTCTGCTGCCTGCAATTAATCATCCGTGAAAACTGCAATTTACATTGCCTGTCAGAGTCCGGGACTAAATACGTATTTAAAAATCCATCGCAACTTAAAGTGGAATCCATAGTAAAGTTTAGAGTTTCCGCGAGATTCGCATCGCAATTTCATCAAATTCCAATCGCGAACTAACTGCAGGTATTCCGCGTGTTCACCTCGATCCAAGTACGCATCGGGTCCGGATACAAAATAGATTTCGAAGCCGGGTCGGATCTCTCGAACACGGTTATTTGTACGGTTGAATAACAACCGAAATCCACAGCTAACCCTCTTAAGCCAAGTTTAGGTTTGATAATTACAGTTGTTTCCGCATTGTACGCACGGGGTAGACGAGGCCTCTTATTCCCTAACCCACATAATGTGTAATCTTCACAGAGGCTAAGGGACGAATTCAAACAAGAGGCCTGAAGTAACAGTTGAAGTCAATAGGGATACAGATCTTAATCCCTGAATTTATACAGCCTTTGGACTATGATATCTGAATCTTTACCGTATAAAATCTACTTTGGTTTGAGATAATCCTGGTTTATTTCCAATTCATTATTTAGATACTTCCCTGAGTATCAAGATAAAGATCATAAACCATATTTCAATACCTTAATAATTTTCATTTGGTTGAATGGTATTGCGTGTTGATAGGATCACTCTACTGTCATCCTTCGAAATTGGGTGCCCATATGTACATTAGTTACATTCTACTATCGCGAACCTTCTAGATGTAACGACTATGATAACAGTCAGAAAGGCCCTCTCTCGCGAAGACCTAGAACTTGACTACCCCAAATATATTGAGTTTCCCATGTAACGTGTTTGTTTGATATCTTCGAAACTGAACAAGGAATTCAACTACCTGAAGGTAGTTGGTTTTGCACGTCCGCGGGGATGTTATCAACTAAGACTCAATAATCTCAACCTTTCAAAACTTTTTCATTTAAGATTTCTCGTATAAATCAAAATGAAACGGTAATACCAGAAACGCAAATAGACAAATGTCGCTTCGACAATAGGGGTAGAATTTTACCTTTCTCACAATATAACTTCGAGTTCAGTATCTCTTTGACACCTGGCATAGTTATTTCTCGATATTCTGTCGATATGCTTCGACCAAATGATCATCCACATTCACAGTCACTTTTTACCTCTCGAACAATTAAGTTTCATTGACACTCTCTCGTTTCCCATTCACTCAATACAGTCATACTTTGCTCTTTGAGCAGTATGTTCAATTCACACATTTTCTCTGGAACAAGTCCACATTCACAGTCTCTTTTTGTGCCATCAACCCACGACTCATTAAAACAGTCTGTAGTTACGCTCCAATCAAGGCAGCCATGGACTCAAGAAAGTATTCAATTCGCATTCACTCTTCTCAAGAGACACCCTCTCGTAATAACACAATATCGCAATGAACGTCCCGGAAGTGAATGTACTATCTCCATATGTTACTTGTATTTAGGTAGAACATGTGTAAAGTGAACCCAAAATTAAACCCAGTGAAAGTGAACAACGGTAAAAATGCTCATCGATCTACTCCACCAACAGCCATAATATTGCTCGGACATTACAGTTGAAAACTACACCGCAACAATTTCTTCAATTTTTAGGTGAAATCTCGCAATACTTGAACATTTGTAATATATATTGTATATATATATATGAATATATATATTCATATATATATATATATATATATATATATATATATATATATATATATGAATATATATTTAGGCTGTAAATAAACCAACTACAGTCCAATTATATAGTCCGTCCAGAAAGTATTCGGAAAAATCAAAGCTCAATTGTAATTGAATAGTATATATTTTTAATTCTTGAAATAGAAACTGAAACAAAATATTCAACTTATTTACTTATAGATACAACTTCCATTTACCTGTAAACAGTTGACTAAACATCGAGGTACACCCGAAACTAGATCACCCCCATAATTTTCAGTGATGGTACTCTAGGACTATAAAACTGACTGAATTAAATCTTCTTTATTTCGTGATTCTACTCGTTCAACTTCAATCTTCATTGGTCCCCATATGTTTTCAATGGGACTAAGATCTAGTGAAGCTCCTGGCTATGAAATGGTTGCCACTTGGTGTTCTTGCGTCCAAGCTTGAGTATAGGCCGAAGTATGGCATCTTGCATTATCCTGCTAAAAACGCCACCCCTCTCAATATAAAGCATGCGCCGTTTCAAGGAGAAAATCGTTTAGAATACCACAATACTTTTAACTATTAATGGTACCACCAACTATACAGAGAGGTGTAGCACCACGCTAAGATATTGCTCCCTAAACCATTATTTTGGTGGGAAATTTGAAAATTTTAACGCTAACAGTTTGTTTCAATAAGATTTTTAAATCATTTCCACCAAGTTGGAAACAACTTCCATCAGGTATAAAGACAATATTAAAATTATCTTTAAAACGTTGACAAAATTATATCCTTCGTTCCTTTTGTAAAGGTGTCATTTATAGGGATTTTCTTGATTCCTTGATAAGTGTCCTTGTATTTTTAGTGACGTACCGACGGTTTCCGGACATACTTTTATATTTAGTTGAGTTCCAAATCTGTTCGCTAATATTCGAAACCCCAGGCGCGGATTGTGTCGTCCTAAGGCCAATAAAGCGTTACAATCGTTTCCCTTAATCTTGCGCGGTCTTCCTGAAACTGGCCCCTGCCTCATATCCATGCCATTTATTGTCCCATATACAGCACTTTCTTCCAGTTCAATCAATTGCACTAATTTTTGAACGTTTCGAAAACCTTTTCTATACAAATATTCTACCTGTTTTCTTTTTTCTGGTTGCGACATTATTTCATAAATTGTATATCTGTTGACAATCAACAATATTTTTCAAATAGTGTTTTCATGCAACTTTTGCCATTAGCGACTATCTGCACAACCTATTTTATACATTACTTTTGTCTCAGAATGTTACAAAAAAGAAGTATATTAAAATTATAAATTCCGGATACTTTCTAGACGGACTATACAGAGAATGGAAAAAGCTAGCAAATCTAGAAGTAGACATCCCCATTCATAAGGTACCAATGTTTGATTGCTTCAGTTTTAACTTAATGGAAATTTGAATTAATGTCCATGAAAATCTTATCAGCAAGAATTAAGTGTGTTACTTTTATCGACATTAATTATAGCACAAGGCCGACATGCCACCTAATCAGCTCGTAGAAATCGATATAACCGGGTTATTTCTAGTGTTAGAGTTAGTAGAAGAGTAATATTGTCAGTATTGTGATGAAGACATTCGTTTAAAAGGCACGGGAGCATCTTAACTAGTTGTTGATTCAATATTGTTTTCTACATATAATGTACTAATGATATAATAATAACGTTTATTTACAACAATAGAACAATCACAATGTGCTCTACAATTAATGCCAAAAGACGATAAATGAAAAAAGATATAACAATATCGAATAAAATGACTGCTTTTACTCATAAATAAACGAAGTTTAGTTTCTCACAAAAGTTTTCACCTGTGCGTTGGCAGTATTATAAGCATCAGCAAAAAAAAAGAGAACATTAAATCAACGAATTTTACTACAAACAATAATGTTTAGATTTATGCATACACATATTATCACACACCATGACAAGCAACAAGTGAGTGAATGAACTGTCTATCTACTGAAGTTATATAACATCTGCTCAGTTTTTTGATCATTCGAACCGAATTCACCCTCATCACATACGTCTTGTATAGACTGGGTAGAGAGTTGAAAATTTTTTCTACACGATATGTAAGGCAACGTTAACCGATTGATTTGTTCAACCTGTGTACCCTCGTAGCCTGTTTAGCTGTTATTGTTTGATAATGATGACTTACTTTACGAATTATTCCTCTGTTTTTATTTATATAAACCATTGTATTGTACACGTGTAATTGCCTTGGGCTCAGTAGTTTTGATTCTCCGTATTCTTTCTGGAGAATATGTAAGCTTCTTAAAATACATCAGTTTTATTATGCGTCTTTGCAAAACTTCTAATCTTCTCATGTAGGTTGGTAACGCTGTGCCCCAACTAAGTATTCCATATTGCATTCTAGACTCCACGAAGGCATAATACACTCCACGAATACATAAGATCTTCAAGTTACCTAAATCTAGTATTTTTCTCATATATTTGAATTTATGCAAAAGGAGCCTCATTGTTTTCGTTACGTGATCGATGTGCTCGTTCCAGCGTAAATGAGGGTCTATTGTTATTGCGGTATTGTTATTGCGGTATTGAGGTTTTCAGGCTTATCGTTCCTTCATGGTTGGGAATTTCAAGTTTGATAAAAGCTGGAAGATTTATCCTGTTACAGGCAAATGGTACGAAACATGTTTTATTTGTATTAACCGTTAATACTCTGTGCCTAAACCAGTAAAGTTCCCGTTCAGCTTTAATTTTCAGTTGTTCTCAGCTAGCAGCCGAGTATACGATTGTCGTATCATCGGCAATCATTCGTCCGAACTATCAATCCGGAGGAAATTATCAACATAAATCGAAAAAAGCAACGGGCCTAACACAGTACCATGAGGTACGCCATATTTCACACATTCAGGGGAACTGATCTCATGCCCTATTTTGACAACCTGACTTCTATTCGCAAGATATCCTCTCAAGAAACCTAGTGCTTTACTTCTTACACCAACTTCCTCCAGAGCATCCACGAGTTGGTCGTGACTAACGGTGTCGAATGCCTTGGCCAGGTCCAAAAACACACACAGAGTTGGTTCACTGTCATCAATCGACTTATACACTTTCCCGAGGAGACTATTTAGAGCATCAACCGTGGACAAGCCTCTCCGAAATCCAAACTGTCTAGCGGAAATGAGATTAAATCTATCCAAATAATCCAAGAGTTTATCATTGAACTATCTGCACTGCTTATATTTAATAGACGTATTAAATCAGAATTCATTTAACAATATCAAATGGATTAAAATAAACCCCAATAAAAACAAATTGTTAATTGAAATTTAAAAATAAGTAATATTGAATGTTTCGTTCCAAACATGCGCACCTGAACTCGTCAGACAGGTGTGGTACGTATATTTTGCCTGTAAGAAACATTTGACAAAATGTTTAGTTTCTGGTCTTTATTTATGAAAACTAAATATCTTTCAAAAATAAACAATATAATTTTAAGAACTGACTGATTTATTTGAAATATTTGATATGTTTAAATATTTAAATAAGTTACTACAAAAACTCTCAAAAACATGAAGCACATCTTCAAAAACAATTAGAATTCAGATAAGGTCAGTTCAATTTTACATTTGAAAGATAAAATCAAATAAAAATAAATCATTTTGTGAACTCTGTGAATGCAAATTAAAGCTAGGTAGGTACATCTAATATCCAAGGTACTCTATATTCTATGCCGAACACAGAAATCACACAAAATTTGTAAGGCATTTCATGGCCTTCCTTAAACCACTGGAAACTTTAAAATAAATTATTTTATTCAAACACCTAATATAATTATATATAATATATAAGATAAAATAATAAGAAGCGGTTTTTTTACTTGACAGAAGGATTATTACAAATTTTGAATCTCAAAACAGAATTATTTTATTATTAGAAAACATATGCAAGCTGCAGTGGTTATAAGTATTTAGTACAAGAAAAGAATATTCATTTGTCATTATCTGTGTCAAGTCGCGTTCTTCTTCAGATATAAATATTATTTTTTTATTCCACATTTCCACATTTTTACCTGCTTACTGATGAAAATAAATGTTTTTTAACTTAGGCAAGATTTTTTAAATTAAGTAAACTAAGTAAATAAATACTGGGCATGTCATTTCTGTTTACCAATTCGTCGAGTGTGGTTAGTTGATGAGTTGGTTCATATACGTACATATAAATGATATATATTTTTCATATTATCCTGATACTCCTGGATCTTCCGTGAAGATCCCTCAGAAGCTTTTTAAGCTTGTACGAGTTAGGAGTTCAGTTGTGTTCTGGATAGGCTTTGTTACTGCGATCTTACTCCACTTTAGGTCACAGCACTGTCAATTTACGACCCAATAGTGAAATAGTGGCCGATACCCGTCCAACTGGAAAATTTCTTTCCACCTGAACAGGATTTGAACCCGATACCTTTCGGTTCCGACCACAATGCTCTAGCCAATAAGCTGTCGACACTCATCATATTAGATCGCATATAGGGGAAAACCATTGTGAAAATTTGTATTCAGATTTAATATAACGGGTTATCCATTTCGTGATCTTGATTTCACAGCCCTGTTTCAATGGCATATGTCGAACAGAACTGTGATCTATTTAGTTGAAGGTAGGCCATTCAACAATATGGATCGTTTATCTGCTGCTGAACAAGTGAAAATTGGGAAAACTTACTATAAAAACAATGATTCCGCAGTAAGTACGTTTCGTGCATTACGGGCACATTATGATCGACATAATCGTCCATCTGAGCATACAACTGGTAACACAGTGAAAAAATTCGAAGAGGCTGAATCTGCTATTGATGTCTTAAGGCCCATACATCATCGAAATCCGCGCTCAATCGAAAATATTCCTACAGTAAGTGAAAGTGTTGAAGAAGATCCAAATGTATCAATTCATCGGTGCGCACAACATTTGGGCCTCTCTAACGGTACGCTATGGCGCATTTTTCAGCCGAGTTTGACACAAGAACTAAAGTCAGCTGACCATAGAATGCTTAGAACATATGCCGATTGGGTTATTGAACAACAACGTTTAAATGACGGTTTATCGCGTCGAATTTTCTTCAGCGATGAAGCACATTTTTCACTCGGTGGCTATGTAAACAAGCGAAATTGTCGCATATGGGGCAGATAATCCTCATGTAACTGCTCAGAGATGATAACATCCACAAAAAGTCACTGCATGGTGTGCAATTTGGTCTGGTGGAGTGAATGGCCCCTATTTCTTTGAAAATGATGAAGGTGTCACTCAAACCGTCAATTCTCATCACTATAGTCAAATGATAACCAAATTTTTGGTGCTGGAATGATTGATATGGAATTGGAAGAAATGTGGTTTCAACAAGTTGTTGTAACAAGCCACACAATACGACTCGTTTTGGCGTTATTAGAAGAAATCTCAGGACGCGTAATTTCTCGTTTCGGTGTGTTAATT
Source organism: Megalocaria dilatata (assembly GCA_034642435.1). Classification (NCBI taxonomy): domain Eukaryota; kingdom Metazoa; phylum Arthropoda; class Insecta; order Coleoptera; family Coccinellidae; genus Megalocaria; species Megalocaria dilatata. The sequence continues at coordinate 63,810,175 of CM067855.1, read as the reverse complement.
TGTCACCAAAATCTTGTGATTTATCGCCTTCGGATTTTTTTTGTGAGGTTATGCGAAGGATCGTGTTCATGCCGATAATCCTCAGACTATTGGCGATCTGAAAACCAACATCTATAAAATTATTGGTGGGATATGGCGAGTCCTGTGAGAGATCACGTGGAAACATTCAAATGATGTACTCCACATATAATGGCAAGATTCAGACATTATATTGAAATAAAAATTTGATAGACGTTCTGAATTGAAGAGTATTTTATTTACATTTACTTTTGGAAGCACAAAATGGATAACTCTGTATTTCATAATTAATTCTCTCAGATATTGGATGGAGTAGTCCGTTACTTTGTGATAGTTCATTTTAATGGAATGAAATAAGGAATTACTTTGTTTTCTATCACTTTTTTATTATAACTGATATACAGTGACTCGAGTTTCGTAGTGTTTACTACATTTTCAAACTGAACGAACAAATTAGATCTCAACTATTATATATGGGGATTGTAGGCTTCGGCAGAGCTTCGAAGAGAGGGGTTTTCCAAAGTTCCGTCTGTTCGTTAAGTAGTTTTATTATTGGTACGTGCTTTTTATATTTTTCTATTTCTATGGATTCCAGGATGTCAAGTTTTTTCCCTTTCCCTTCCACGTGCAAGATAACAAGGTTGTTCAATTCTGGGAAGGTGTGATCTGTAGTGAAGAAATGGTTCGCAAAATTGGAATTATTCTTCCGGTTCCTAAAAGCAGATTCATGCTCTTTGTACCTTTTATGGAACGGTCGGCCCGTTTGACCTATATACACACTATTACACTCTTGACAACTTAATTTATAGACTCCAGAATTATTCAGTCGGTTCTCTTTGTCTTTCGGATTAAAAAAGAGATTAGAAATTTTATGGGAGGGTGTAAAAGCTGTTACTATGTTAATTTTTGATAAAATTCGAGCTATTTTTTGTGAAATTGGTCCAAAATATGTTAGTTTTATAAATTTATTGTTATTATGATCTGATTTGGAGATGGGGTAAATTTGTTTACGAATTAGTTGCTTCTGTTTTATGTTTATGATGGAATTTATAGTTTTGGTTTTGAACTGATTTATTGTGGCTATTTGTCTGATTGTATTCAATTCCCTCTTTAACGTAATATTATCTAAAGGAATTGAAAATGCTCTATGTACCATTGATCTATAAGCAGCTAGTTTATGATTGATCGGATGGTTTGAAACCATCCGATAATTCCAATTTTGCGAACCATTTCTTCACTACAGATCACACCTTCCCAGAATTGAACAACCTTGTTATCTTGCACGTGGAAGGGAAAGGGAAAAAACTTGACATCCTGGAATCCATAGAAATAGAAAAATATAAAAAGCACGTACCAATAATAAAACTACTTAACGAACAGACGGAACTTTGGAAAACCCCTCTCTTCGAAGCTCTGCCGAAGCCTACAATCCCCATATATAATAGTTGAGATCTAATTTGTTCGTTCAGTTTGAAAATGTAGTAAACACTACGAAACTCGAGTCACTGTATATCAGTTATAATAAAAAAGTGATAGAAAACAAAGTAATTCCTTATTTCATTCCATTAATTCTCTCAGTCTAAAATTCATATAATTGAATGAAAGTACGGTATTCTTCATTCCATTAAATGAATGAAGTTTCTCATTGATTGATCATAAGATCGTATTTTACTATTCTCGTGTATTATTAATAACTTTCAGGATATACGTGAAATCATATTTGTATTTGAAACCTCTTGGGGGCTCTGTTTAAAATTGTAGAAGCTAAATATCACTTTGTCACCTGTCTTAAGTATAATTCAACGATTCATGACAGAAAAACGCGCTTGGGTAACGTTAGGCTTTCTTTCAAAAATTCTGTCGACAAAACGTCCATTCGAACAAAGTCAACATGATCTTTATAATAATCGTGACTCTTATAAATTAAACCAAGATTTTTACACAAAATATTTCATCAATTGTAAGAGCACAAGTTCTACATCATCATCAGCACCGCCCTGACATCATAAGGCTTGTTATATTACGTTTTACTGTTTAGAGTAAAAGTATTGGAAAATTATAGTTGATTCCTCTAATGAACGATTGCATCCTGAAATGGACGTTTCTTGAATTGTTTAATGAATTGCTGAACCAACCTCACTTCAAAAACAATTGTGCAGAACTGATAAATCGATTGTAACAAAAAGGGTATTTTTATTTAAAATAATTCAGACAGTTTTTTTGTTTCAAGATTTATTCAGAATCTTGACACGTGTTTCGGTCTTTAGACCATCTTCAAAGGAGTACATAAAGGAACTGAACTTTTAATTGACAAAGGTTCTATTTTAAGTTTAGTATCTTTTTCTACTCCTTTGAAGATGTTCGAAAGACCGAAACACGTGTCAAGATTCTGAATAAATCTTGAAACAAAAAAACTGTCTGAATTATTTTAAATAAAAATACCCTTTTTGTTACAATCGATTTATCAGTTCTGCACAATTGTTTTTGAAGTGAGGTTGGTTCAGCAATTCAGGATTTTGAATAAATTGTGAAACATAAAAACTGTGTGAATTATTTCAAATAAAATTGTGATAATGTTTCGCCTAGAGCCAACGGCATACTCCATTCATGTTAATAAAAACGGTATTACCAACCTAAAACATTCATGGATGAATGTTATTTACTTCCCAATGCTTACATTGGGTATTGGTTCAAAATAATGTTGCAGAATTAAAAGTATAACTAACACTCTACTATAAGATTGTAAAAGACAAAACTCGACATGTGATTAGTTGTTCTTGTACCCATCAAAGGAAAAAATTTTGTGAAACCACAATTCTCTAAAAGACAAGGAATTTGACCATAATTGATTTCAGGTTCATTAGCAAATCCGACTAAATTGCGATGAAAACTTAATTGCTATTCGAATAAGGACCTTTCACTCGTAATTAGTTCGGAATGAAACCAGAAAATGATGTAATTGAAGTAGCTGAAGCGGTATCCATTAAAACCTTCCAAGTCTCATCAAACCTGGAAGAATATCGTTTACAGGAAGTAAAAATGGCATTTCCCGAGTTACATGGCGACAATCAAAGCCAGAAATGATTTCTCGAATTAACTAACTTCTTATTTTACATACCTTGAGGAGCTCCGTTATCAAACAACCCAGTTTAATTATGTTCTTCTCTCTGTTTCGAAATGAATCAGGGAAGTTTTTTAATTTCAAGTTTTCTGGAAAGAGATAAAACAGTCGATGAAACGAAAAGGAGTCCTTGACTTCAAGTCACACGGCGTTTGTTGCTCTGCCGGTTGAACCCTTTGGAAATTCGGTATCTAAAGGGAGCACCTTTAAGGAAACTTTTTCATTTTCGGGAGGGTATTCCGTGTGAGAAATCCATTAGTCTTTTATTTCTTTTCACGCGATGAGGGGTAGTTAATAAATTTCATTTTGAATGGCTCACAACTTTGAGAAGTTTTTGATAATCTGGGAAAGCTAAGAATAAGCTTACGAGAAATTTATAAATACCAATTATTGGAAAACGTCACTTCAGTTATATTGGCATTCAAAGTATTATCTAAATCTCTATTTTGCGGTTTGTGAGTGAATGATTTGGAGTGGCTTCAAATAGTTCGTCAAACTTGCATTTTGAATTGTATGTTACAAGCAGATACCAACATCTCAGTTCAAATATCTGAGAAGGTTCATGTTCGAATATGGGCTCATCAGTCATCAGTGTGACGTAGTGAAAGAATAATAACTTGCTATTTAGTAAGAACTTTGGAATTGATTTGAGCAACTATCCTGAGCTCCTATGAAAAATAATATTTAACGACTTTTTGAGTAATGTGCTCTCTGAATGCTGACTGAAGAAGTAGGAGAACCTGCGCGTATCTTCAGCGTCTCCTCATGTCGGTGCAGGAATACAAAGCAGTGAAATAAACGTCATGCAAAATATGGAATTGATGGATGATCATGAAGAACGAGAAGAGAAAAAGGGTCGATGCCGTGTAGTTTATCCCCCATTTATGACAGTGTTTTGAGCCGTTATTGCATGCTAAGTTAGCACTGAGATCCTCAGTGGAATATGCTGCTGCATATGGTATTCTTACTGGAATAAACGCAATCCCACTTAGGGTGTACACCTCAATCTGGCAAGATATACTGGCGAAGGTGAATAGAGGGAGGAATCGATTGGACGAATGAGAACTTCAATAATAATATCACAAATCAAATTTAGGAGAAGATATTGGGTATCATATCGATTATCGCTAAAATTAGAGTGGCTAGAAGACATCAAATAATTATCCAATAACAGTTCTCATCTCGTATTTCTAACACTGGGAAGGGTTATACAATTTAAACATGGTTCCTTTTCAAATCTGGATTCATCAGTCTCAAATAGTAAAAGAAGAAGAAACGTAGTCACAAACAAGTTACAAATAAATCTCTTGGATATTGTGTACTTTACAATGCCCTCTGTTCTCTTATATTGGAAGATTATAACGCCATAATATGATATACACATATACAGAACATTTTTAATCTGGCGAAGAAAAATATTAATTTTGAACATGTTACCAATGTTACCTTAAAATAGCTAAAGTTAAATAAGATTTCAATTCTTGACCTAACCAACTTTTTCTGACCACTTCACGTTTTCTAGAATATTACCACTATAACCGAAAAATGTTTAATTAGAAGAAATATTTATATACAAACTTCATAAAGTACTCAAGAAAAATACAAGTCATCCGAAAATAAATAAGAATAACCTCTGATTAAAATAGAATCGGAATTCGATATTTAATCATTCTTATTCCCAACGATGTCACATGAGAATAAAATTATCGTTTTTCGTGACATTATCATAATATTTTTCGTATTCTCAGCGATTGGAAAAAACATACTCTGATTTTTATGGCAGTTCCTTCCGACCTTTAGCATTCACCCCCTTCTGTTTTCCCAAATTTGCCACACGATATCTGTATCGTTGTGATATTAGATAAATACGTTTACTTGTAGTAAGAAGTTTTTCTCCATACATGGAAGTAGCTCATCATAAACATAATTGGACCACTTGGGCTTGAACATTATCGAGAAATGTTTCTATGATCTCTGTGGTTAAAAATCATATTTTATATAAGTTTTTCTTCCTTTTGAATATACATCCAATTCTTTATTTCGCGATAATATTTGATGGAGTGGAAAAGCAGCCTATTTTAATTTCTTCGTAGCGAAACATCCAGGAATTTTTATTTGTTACACATTTGAAGAGCTTTATGGTAAAGACTGAAATTAAATATAGGATAATTTTTGTAATATCAAAGAGAACAGAAACCCGTTTATCTATTCTAGATATACACCAGTCCTCGAATATTCACCACGTTCTCATTGATGTTTTCCATTATGTTGTTTGTGCTTAAAATAGGCCTATTTACATATCATTATTGTCCAACTCTCGACATTACGATATTTATGAAAAAATAAGAACAAATTGAGTTTTTTAACATAAATAGAGGTTAAAACTTGATAAAAGGTATATAAAATAAATGAAAAATTTGAATATATTAATATTAGCCTTCTACATATTTAATTTCAAAAAATTATATTTAATAATTATAACTTCAGAAATTAAATTAAATTAATGATATATGTCGTTTGATATAAGTGGTACTTTTATGACAATAGTTTAATTTAATTTCTGAAGTTAGAATTATTAAATATTATTTTTTGAAATTAAATATGTAGAAGGCTAATATTGAAATATTAAAATAAATAAATTTTATAACAAATTTTTAATTGCACTTGTTTATCAAGTGTTGAAGGAAGAATTATAATAAATATTCAAATTTTGTGAATTGAACACTGAAATTTTCTATAAATACAAATACAAAGGAACCCAAATATCGATATTCATGTCATTTTGTTTTATTCCTTCAATATTTACAATTATTTATTTTCCACTTATAATATGAGCTAGAGCTACATGAATATATTGACGATATATTTTCACTTCATTCTGAAAAAATGAAGATAAAGTTATTCAAGGGGTCAGTCAAATTATCATAAATTTGTAATGATAATTTCAATCCAGAGGTTAAAATGGGGTACGGCGTTATTGAGGAACTATACATTTTCGAACGAGTTGGTTTATTTGTAATTTTGAACATGAATCCGCTCCAATTTCTTCATATGATCTTTGATTGTGCTAAATTTTGACCATTATTTTGTCTTCCATCGCTAACTACACTTGCATAAAATTTCAAGACCAATTGTAAAATATTCGGACACCAATAAACACCCTTGGATATACGAGGGGAGTTCAATGAATTCTCGGTACAGGCATGAAAGAAAACTCAAAAAATTTTGGAATTCTATTTCTCAATGAAGTCTACTAGAACTTCAATACATTCGTTATATCGAGAAATAAGCTTCTCTGAACCCTATAAAAAAATAGGTATTAATTGCTACCTTCAGTTCTTCTTGCTTTCCACGAAGATATTTTTTCACATTTAGGAATAGGTAGTACACTGGGTGCCAAGTCTGGACTGTACGGATGCTGAGTAATTTCTTCAAAGCCACATTTCTGCACAGCAACCTTCACCACGTGGGCTTTGTGAACCGGCGCGTTGTTGTTAAGCTGTAACACCCCCGTTTTGAGTTTTCCTCGCCTTTTTCCTTTAATTGCTTTTCTTAAGTTACGCAAAGTGGTTGTGTATGATGCTGCTGTGATGCTTCCACCCTTTTTAGTGTATTTTCTCAATAAAATACCTTCTGAATCCAAAAAGACCGTAGCCATTATTTTTCCAGCGGATGGGATGACTTTAAACTTCTTTGGGTGCTGTGCACCCTTTTCAGTTCACTGCATGGACTCCCGTTTACTTTCAGAATCATATTGATGAACCCATGTCGCATCCTCAGTAACCTGCCGGTGGACAATAGTGGATGGGTCTTCTCAACAAAGCTCTTAAATCTCCTTACAGCACTCGACTTGCACTTGCTTCTGAGTTGCAGTGAGCATTCTCGGTACCCATCTTTGAGAGGTTAAGATGGTCATGAAGAATAGCATGTATAGTACCCACGGATAGGTTTTTCATCTCTGCTAACATCTTGATTTTTTATTCTGACATCTTCAAGTACCATGTTCTCCCCTTTTTTCACATTTCCTTTAATGGTGCTGCTAACGGGCCGGCCCGCCCGACCGAGAATCAACTTTCTCTGCCTCTCTTGAATTCACTTGACCACTTTTGAACAATGAATAACGACGGGGCACAGTCTTGATGAGCAGCAACCATCCCTTCATGAAAGATTTTTCGATTTTTTCCCTGCTTATTGAGGAACTTCCGATTTTCTCCATCATTGTGGCGTCAGTCATTCTAGTCGTCTTTTACTGAGGATACCTAGAGAACAAATGATCGTAAATTAGTGAAATTTGATATTTATACTCTCAGATAGGGCAATTGAGATATTTCACATTATTAGCAATTCATCCCGATACCGAAAATACACTGAACACCCCTCCATAAATGATGTAATATGTATTAAAAAATAGGTTGCTAAATCACACGATGCAGATTCGGTCTTTAAATGAAAGAAAAATAAATTATTGAATTTGTAAGCGATGAAGGTTAATATTCAATTCAAATATACAAACAGAATATTGGGTAACTTTTATAGAATAAATTCATTTGAAAATCGATAATAATAATAAAATATCTTCTGGTAAGTTTTAGAAACTAAGTTTCTGTTTTATAGATATATTGAACTTTAACGGCTGTACAATATTCGTCAACGTCAAAAACTCGAAAATCGAACTACAGGAACCGATGAAAAATATAATTTAATATTTTGTTCGGCACAACATTGTTTCGTTGGCAAAAATTAACTCTCAAATTTTGCCGGTCATCCTAAACAATGCACCATAGAAGATAAAATATAACATATAATATCAAATAAGGTTATTTTGAATTTCACAACTTTTTAATGTTATTTAATACAACAATTGTTTCGATATCATAGTAGCATATGCAGGTAGGTTGACATTTTGAATAACCTACCTGAAGATGCTACTGTGATAGCGAAACAATTGTTGTATTAAATAACAATAAAAATTGGTGAAAATCAGATTAACCTTATTTAATATGAATTTTCATCAAGTAAAGACTGATTCAATTGAACAAATGGAATGTAACACATTTTTTGGTCAATATAATGTTAGAAAATCCCTATACAATTTCATTAAACATCCTTAGATAATGAAATAAAAAAATTTAAAGAATAAATTCCTGAAAGAGGATAATATTGAATTTCGAATATAAAAACATAATTGTTACAAAACCTCTAATCATATAGAGGTTTCGCAGAATAATTCTGTTTTTATATTCAAAATTAAAAAAATGGTGCACAAAAATTCTCCAAAACTACAGACAAAACTAGAGAACAACGAATTCGACATAGATTATATGGGAGTACAAAGAGTAAATTTTTTTTATTCCTCTGAAGATGGTCGAAAAACAGATACACGTGTCAGGATTCAAAATAATTTGCGAAACATAAAATCTGTGTGAACATTTTCAAATAAAATTCATTTATTGAATGATATTGTTTTTCGTTCGTAAATCTTAAGGTTTAATCTTTCCATTAAACCCACGCTTTTGCCAAAATTTTCATTAGTTTTTCATTCAAATTCGATAAAAATGCAAATATTAAATGACCACTTATCTTGAGCAGCTACTATGTAGTGGAATAATTAATATTATCAGACAGACTTGTGGAAATTTTTAATTGAATCATTCGATATAACAACAATTCCACATAGTTGAATTATTTCTTTCATCGATCCTTTTCAACAATTACAATGAATTAGAGCATAATCATAGTAAGACCTAATTCATTTTAAATAAACTCTTTCAAAATTTTAAATACAATACAGATTTATTCTGTAAACCTTCTACAAATTTCAATTTCAAAAAAATTTTATTCTTATTTCTATTCGCAGGTCTCAAAAAGAGACTCCGAGAAAAGATATTTGGCTCCATTAATGATGTTAGACGTTAGAACTGAAGCCTATTTCAAAGCCAACGATGAATCGATACAATAGGAAAGACATGGAAATTTCTGAAAAACATTGACATTATTGTCATGACCTGTGTTACATCTGAATTAAAATGTATGAACGGGTGAGCTCAAAAATATATTGTTCGAAACCGATTGCTTATAATTATCGGTTGGAATATCGAATAAATCGAACTGAATATTCAAACTAGAATAATATATCGCTAAGAAACTATTTAACGTTTTCTCCGGACATTGAACGAAAAAATCCGGGTGAAACAAACAGAAAGAAATCCATCGATTCGGATGGAATCATAGACGAATGTAACTTTGTGTTTCTACATGGTCATGCGAACTATGGAAATTAGCCGTGTAATTAGGCAATTTTGCGGCGTTGTCGATAGGGATGTCAGCTGATTAACCGTATGACTTGCTGCACGACAAAGTATATCGGCGTATCGGACAAGAGCATTTTCAACAAACACGTTCACGTTTAACACTCACCGCGCGAACCAATGTTTATAAAACGATGTGATTTTACGCCGCTTGGCGGCTGGAAGATGTAAATTAGTAATTCGAAATGACCGACAATGTAAGCATTATTCACGTCGTTTGGTTGTCACTTCGCACAAAATAAATCGCTGAGAGACAGGATTTAGCGACCTTTTTTACGTAAATTCAAGAGTTAAAAGCTCTTGTTGAAAAATACAAATGTTTCCCATAGTCACACCTGAATAGCAAACTTGAAGGCGGCCGTATCTTTGCGCAGAGCCAAAATTCAATGGAATATCGTATCATAAGACGGCCGAATGAAATTCCAGATGAACTGTGAAAATCCTTAATTGGTCGAAGACATCTAACATCGATACTAAACATGTTTGAGAATAATGATTTTTCAGTACATTGTCGAATGTTTTGGGCTCAATCTCATTAATGGCAACTTCGATTTCATGTTTCAAGACATCAATCGTTTCTGAATGGTAAGCGTAACACTAATCCTTAACGGATTAGTTGATCAGATCAATTTTTATCAGGAGAGGAAATCATTTTGATTGCAAATTCTTGTACGGCATACCCTTTAGCGAGGTGACAATCCCATCAAGAATCTTGAATGGCTGTAGTGTTTGATTGAAACATCAATTCGAAGTTTTTATAATTAAATTTACGAATGCGCTAAAATAAGTTTTTTTCGTCTGCTTCGGCGTGAAAAAACCCGTGAGTGATGGGTGTTGTGCATTAAGTGGTAAAGTTTCTGAACTAACTTTGCCTAAATTGCCTTCCCTTCATTTCTGCATAGTTACAACACCTTAGTTCAACTTTTTCTTTCACTTTCTCCAAGATTTTAGGGATTATTTCATAACATGCTAATACTTTTTTCTGGAGAAACTCTCCTATAGAAGAAGGCGCTGTCTTACCGCTTTTCAAATGAACCAACAAAAAATTTTGAAAATGGACATTATTGCAGAAAGCAATTTGAATATCTTATTAATTAAAATGCGTTCAGAATCTTGATCAATTAATAATTCATCCATCACTTCCAGAGAATTTTTTACACCAAGACGAAAGCATGAAATTTTCCGGCATGATCATGAAGAGAATTACAAAAACTTCAAAATGATGTATCACTTAGCATTTAAAATTCTTGAGAATGTTTGCACCCCACTTAGAAGGATTATAGTACACCCACGAATTTACAATCAAAACATGTTCTCCTCAAAATAAAAATTAACCTATCTGGGCCTATCTTCCGGAAAAATTCATACTTAGGTAAATATCCGGCTTGAATAATTCATGTGGCCATTAGCATTTGAAATTCTTGAGAATGTTTGCACACCATTTAGAAGGATAATAGTACACCCACGAATTTACAGTCAAAACATGTTCTCCTCAGAATAAAAATTAACCTATCTGGGCCTATCTTCCGGAAAAATTCATACTTACGTAAATATCCGGCTTGAATAATTCATGTGGGCCACCCTGTATGAATGTTTCCATATAATTATATTTGTTTGAATTGAACTTTTTCATATTGAATTCGACTACATTAGTTTAAGCGAATAATAACAGTGACAAAGGCGTCAAACAAACCTTTAAGAGAACCGTAACCTACATAAAGACATTTATTCAATATATAAAATAGGGACAATTTCAACAGAAAAAAGGAATCCACCAAACACTATTCTTACAGGAATAGTTCACTTCTTTTGTATTCTACTTTGAGATCCAAACACCATTCACTAGTAATATGACATCTGTTTTTCGCTTAACCCTCGTATATTCTATTTCAATAATGTATAACACATTGTTACAGGTTTTTTAAATGCCAATACGGACCCCTACAGCAGATCTCCAGCAAACTATGGACTAATGGACCAAATTGCTGCATTGCATTGGATCCAGGAGAATGTAGCCTCTTTTGGAGGTGATCCAACTAATGTGACAGTCGCTGGTCATGGTACCGGAGCTGCGTGTGTTAATTTTTTATTGACATCTAGTGCTGTACCGGAAGGTAGGTAGAGCCATTTTAGTCGCAATCGAATGGGGAATAATTGGTCTGAATTCGTTCAAATATATTCGCATCATATTGACTAAAGAGGTCTCATAACAGTCTTCTAATTTTAATACCTTGGAACTGTAATGACGCTGATTCTATCAAAGTTACAGATAGATATGCAGTAAAATTCGGTGATCAGAGAGTAAACTTTTAAAATAATTGAAATAAACATACGAAATTAGAAGTAAATTACTGGACGAGTAAACTTCAATATAAATTTAATGATGCATTTTAACATTTTATTTTGATTCAATGACAAATTTTACACTCATTGTCAGTATATATGTATTATCTTTGGTATTGCAGATGTTGCGTTTGTATGAATCTTCAAAATTCAAATAAATTAATTCAGCTGATCTATACCAAATATCATTAATGACGAGTGTGAGTTATGGTAATAGTTCTTCAAATTGAAACAAGGTGACGTACACCTGTATAACAATTCTCAACAACAAACCTGATAAGGTTTTGTTGATCACAAGGGCAAATTGCAGACATACCCATACTTGCGAGCAAAGGTTTGTTTTGTATTTATATTTTGCATACTCTAGATGGCGCTAGTGTATGATTAATCATACACTATACACGAATGCCAGCGGCTACAAATCTGTTAAGTATTTATATTCGCTATACTCAGAGACACTTAGATATTAAATCTATTTAATCTTAGATATTAAAACTACGTGTCTCTGTGTATACCGAATACTGATGTAAACCAACCAGTTTGAAACGTGCGCATGTCTTCAATTTGCCTTTGTGATCAACGAAACCTTATTGGGTTTGTTTGAGTTTAGAATTGTTATACAGGTGTGGGTTACACTGTCTCGATTTGTAGAACTTTCTATAACTCTAGCTCACACTTATTAATAATCTTTAAAATGATTTCCTACTAAAAGTTGCGAATGTACAAATAAATTATTGAATAAGTAGATTATTGAAGCAATTGAAACCGTATTCGTTCTCCTAATTATTCTCTTGAAAATTTCAATGTAGTTCAGAAATTCCCTACTGAACGATTCTGTGAAAAAAGTATATCAAAGTTTATTGAACTCAATCTTGAGTTCATTTTGAATAGAAAACTACAACACAGCGAAAAGCTACAACTCTTTTCCACAAATGACTGACTTTCATAAAACAGTTGCTCTTAAATACAATCCAGTCGATGTATATTTGCATTGATATTGCGCCCTGGGTATTTGATTATATCAAGTCATTATTCAGAAGATTATCTTTTCTTTTGAAGATTTCTATTCCCCCCAGTGAAAGTAAAACTCAAAAAGAGTTCAATGGACTTGTCAGAAATTAGGAGATTTTCATAAAAACATGATCCTTGTTATTAGTCTCAATGTGGCCCAAATATTCTTTGAATTTAGTGTACCATAATATTCCTAGTTCTTTGTCCAACAAAAGTTATGTTGGGGTCTGAATATTTAATTTAATGTATGCCGGATTTTATCATCTGGTGTTTTTTCGAATGTTGTGAAATTTGTTTTGTTTAAGTTGACAGTTAATATCACCTTTTTTTAAATATTGACTTGATTCTTATGTAAGCGGAAAGAAGTGAATATTTTGGATAATTCTGAAGCTTTATTATCTTTTAGATATTTTATATTTATATTTGTTGACTATTTTTTGTATTTATTGTTTGCTGTAGCAACTTTTCAATGATTTTGAATAATTTCACTGTTTTTCTCTGCTGAAGTTGACTTAACTGAGCGGATCATTGAATGAACGACCAATAAGAAAATATAGACCTGCTCTTTATGTACTAAAAAAAATAATTATGTCATACGAAACATAAATATTCTGTTGAATAGACTTACTGCAAATATCAAAGTTGATCATCCATTTATTTATCCCTATGGAATGTTTCGTTCCCAAAATCACTATACAGACATATTTCGTTCTGTAAATCAATTGTGTTAAAATTGATCATAGAAACTAATAAGCAAACATAAATTCAAAAAAATTTTCAGATGAATCATTCGCACAAACGTATTAAAATCATTTAAGTTTCAGCTGCTAACCATGAGAAAAATTACGTGCATTTTTTAATAATGTTGGCAGTTACTTTTTTGGGACCGGTTTTATTGATCACAACTGATGGTCATCAATGTTTACTTGAACTTTATGGACTTTAAATGTTTATATCTACTCTTAGATGAAAAGTAGTTTATAACTTTAAATATTGTCAAACAAAAACAAGACAAAAATTTTAATATTTGTCGTAGGCTTCTAAAGGTAAAGAGAGATAAATTTCAAATATTCCATTAAAAAAAACCTTATCTGGATTTAGAAAATTTCCATAAATTGATTTTTTCACTGTACCAATGGCTGAAGTGTGCTTATAAGAGAAGTGCATTGGCAGCTTTTTACTGCCTGAGATACCGAGGTTGTATAAGCACTAGACAATATCCTTGAGCCCCAACTTCAGTGATCGACTGAGTTTTCATCTACGAGGGTGCTCAAAGGAGAATATACCTCTATCAGTTCACCAACGAATGCTGCACCAGTAACTAAGCTACTGTATAATTCCAGTTTGTTCTTAGGTCGAACTTAGTTCTTACTACTCCGTCAAGAAAGTACCGGGAATTTTTAATTAAAACAACATTTTTACATTTAATCGTCAAAATTTATTGGGTCGCCTTCAAAATAGGCTCCATTTGCTCCAACACATCTATGCCAACGGCACTTCCAATTATGGAAACATTTTTTATAGGCGCTTTCCGGGATGGACTTTAGCTCTCGCGCCGAATTTTGTTTTATGGCTTCAATCGACTCAAAACGGGTGCCACGAAGGGGCAATTTTAGGTTTGGGAAGAGGAAAAAGTCGCAGGGAGCCAAATCCGGCAATTACGGTGGTTGCTGAAGCACGTTTGTTGAGTTTTTGGCGAGAAAGTCAGTCACAATCGTAGCTCGGTGAGAAGGCGCGTTATCGTCATGCAAAATCCATGAGTTGTTCGCCCAAAAATTTGGCCGCTTCTTACGGATACGCTCACGCAAACGTTTCATAACGCCTAGGTAATACTCCTTGTTTACCGTCTGACCCTCTGGAACGAATTCGTAGTGCACCACGTCACGGATATCGAAGAAAACAATGAGCATCACCTTCATTTTCGAGCGTCTTTGGCGTGGTTTTTTCGGTTTCGGCTCATTTTTTGCCACCCATTCCAAAGATTGCTGGCTTGTTTGCATATCGTACTCGTAGACCCAGGTCTCATCACCAGTTATAATGAGTTCCATGAATGTAGATCGGAATTACAGCGATCCAGCATGTCTGAAGCAACCTGTTCGCGATGACGTTTTTGAAGAAAATTCAGGTCTTTCGGTACGAGTCGTGCGGCCACCTTTCTCATGCCCAAAATATCAATCAAAATCGTACGTGCGGACTCGTGGGATATCTTAAGATCATGTGCTATCTCTCTCAAGCTGGTACGACGGTTTTCCAGCACCCTTTTCTTAATTCTATCGACGTTATCTTCGATCGAAGCCGTCGATGGGCGTCCGGAACGAGGCAAGTCTTCGACCACTTCACGACCGTCCTTGAAGGCTCTGTACCACTGATATGCACGAGTTTTCGATAGAGCATTATCACCAAAGGCCTTTTGCAACATTTTCAACGCATCGGCACACGAAAATTCATTTGCAACACAAAACTTTAAACAAATTCTTTGCTCAACGTAATCCCCCATAGTAAAAATCGGCACGCACTGACATCGACTGACTTAATCAGCTATTGCAAACACACTAGTTGACAGATCCTGCTCAAGCTTGGCATAGTAATTAAGGACACTGGTACAAACCTAGGAATAAAAATTTTTACCTGCCTCATTGCCCCGCCAGATTTAAATCGATAATTCCCGGTACATTCTTGACAGAATGTATATATCTTTCTTTTTTCTTTTTTCTTCTTTCAAGAAAGAACCGGGAATTTTCAATTAAAACAACTTTTTTACATTTAATCGTCAAAATTTATTGGGTCGCCTTCAAAATAGGCTCCATTTGCTCCAATACATCTATGCCAACGGCACTTTCAATTATCGAAACATTTTTTATAGGCGCTTTCCGGGATGGACTTTAGCTCTCGCGCCGAATTTTGTTTTATGGCTTCAATCGACTCAAAACGGGTGCCACGAAGGGGTAATTTTAGTTTTGGGAAGAGGAAAAAGTCGCAGGGAGCCAAATCCGGCGAATACGGTGGTTGCTGAAGCACGTTTGTTGAGTTTTTGGCGAGAAAATCAGTCACAATCCTAGCTCGGTGAGAAGGCGCGTTATCGTCATGCAAAATCCATGAGTTGTTCGCCCACAAATTTGGCCGCTTCTTACGGATACGCTCACGCAAACGTTCCATAACGCCTAGGTGATACTCATTGTTTACCGTCTGACCCTGTGGAACGAATTCGTAGTGCACCACGCCACGGATATTGAAGAAAACAATGAGCATCACCTTCATTTTCGAGCGGCTTTGGCCTTCATTTTCGACCGTCCTTGAAGGCTCTGTACCACTGATATGCACGAGTTTTCGATAGAGCATTATCACCAAAGGCCTTCTGCAACATTTTCAGTGCATCGGCACACGAAAATTCTTTTGCAACACAAAACTTTAAACAAATTCTTTGCTCAACGTAATCACCCATAGTAAAAATCGGCACGCACTCTGACATCGACTGACTTAATCAGCTGTTGCAAACACACTAGTTGACAGATCCCGCTCAAGCTTGGCATAGTAATTAAGGACAGTGGTACCAACCTAGGAAAAAAAATTTTTACCTGCCTCATTGCCCCGCCAGATTGAAATCGATAATTCCCGGTACTTTCTTAACAGAATGTATAAGTCGGTTTAAAACGTTTTTCTACGTTGTCCGACACCTAATCGCCATTTCTTCCTATCTTCACAGTCTTCTTCTCTTAAATCTCTTGCACTCATGGATTTTTGTACGGATTTGTGCCACTCAATTTTGGGTCTCCCTCTTTTCCTCGATTGTGCAGGTTGCCATGATTGTACTTGTTTCGGGAGTCTTGTTTCAGGCATACGTCTTACATGTCCGTACCATGTTAGTTGTTTATTTTCAATATCCTGTGTTATTTTACCTTGGATTCCCATAATCTCTTTGATGTTCTCGTTTCTTATGTGGTCTTTTTTTGAAATACATAAAGATCGTCGTATCGCGTCCATTTCCACCTCCACCTATTTCTTGTGTTTTTCTGTTATTCTCCATGTTTCTGCACCATATAGTAATGTACTCTTGACCATCGTCTCATAAATATTGAATTTAGTTTTTCTCAATATTTCCTTACTCGACAGTATTCCATTGAGACAGCCAATTACCTTTTTTGCCTGGACGATACGTTTTTCAATTTCCTCTGCGTCTGTACCGGTTTCATCGAAAGTTATCCCCAAATAAACACAACTCTTACTGGATATTTTTGTGCATTTTCTAGTTCCAGATCTGCGGATTCGGCTCCTACACTTAAATACTTCGTTTTATCGATGTTAACTGTAAAACCCCAAATAGTGTACTCCTCGATTAACCTGTCCATCATATACACCATGTCATCCCTGCTCTTAGCAACCACCACTTGATCGTTAGCAAACTGAAGAGTGCACACGCATGTGTCTTCAACATCAATTCCATACTATTTTAATTTAGTATTTATTCGAATTTAATTGGAAATCCCTTCTCACTAACATCTCCTGTATTCATTACCACAGGGCCTTTCTGGATTTAGGTTAATTCACCTGTCCGCTCAGAATGTCATATTGTACGGCATACCGGAGCGTTTCCGGCTATACCCGTATACCTACATGCCCCGGAATTTAAAATGAGGCGGTGCCCTCTGACCTGTTGCCAATCCATCTTTTACGGGTTAACAGCTGAGCTGGACTGTAAAACTAGGATAATTTGCCGCTACCGCACGTAAACGCAGGTTCCCCTAGGTGTCGTTCCCGATGCCGTTGAATCAGGATCCAAACTGCAGGAGTTAATTATCGCACGCGCTGAAACTTTGAAATTACTTTCTTTCCCTCGCGGACAACCGGGGATGGTTAATCAAACATTTACTCTTCCTATTATGCCGGAACCGAGGGTCCTTTTTAGAGTCTTAGTTGTGTGGTCCTTTCTCAGTTTCGATTTGTCGCTCTAATGAAGGTGAGAAATTTCAGGCAGAATGATGTTTTTCGTATCGATACATGGTCTAACAGGTACATTCAATATCGATAAACGGTTTTGAGTAACTTCCGAAATCATAACAACAAAACTAAACACTAAGGTTTGTTACCGTAAAATAAAAAGAAATATCAGTTTTTGAGTTATAATCAAAATTTGAATATTAAAACAAATTGAAATATGTTTATCTTCTACAATTTTAATTTCAAAATACTTTAAGAATTAAATTTATGTCTAAACAAGCACCGCTTACATTTAATAGACGTATATAATCAAAACTCAATATATAATGTCAAATGGAATAAATAACCCAACAGATATACGAAAGTAATTAAAATTAATGAATAAATATTTAAAGGAGACAAAATTTTGCTTCTGGTCTTACCTTTAAGAACACCAATTGCCTTTTAAAAACATGAACACACTTAAAGGACTTCTCAAGGAATATAATTTATTTGAAATATTCAATATATTTAAATATTCGAATAAGTTAATTCAAAAATCTCTAAAAAATGTGCACTATATCTTCAAAAAACAAATATAATTCTAAGCAATCCCGTCTTCAGCCCTCATTTAATATTCCAAATATCAAAATCAAAACTCTAACCTATATCTCTCCACGTGTTAAAAGACTAAAGCTTCGAAACACAGATCAACTATATAATTCATGATTGATCTATGTTATAACAAAATCAAAGAACAGTGCGAGTTATTTTAAGGTTTATTTAAATTCATTGACATTCCATAATGAGATTTATTGAAGCCAAAATATAATTATATAATATTTATAAAATAAAATAGAAAGGCCTTTTACTTGATAGAAGAAATATAACAAAATTTGAATGTTAAAACAAATTGAAATATGCTTGTCTTCTACAATTTTAATTTCACAAATATTTTTTATTCAAAAAACTTTTAGAATTAAATTCATGTCTAAACAAGCACCGCTTACATTTAATAGACGTATATAATCAAAACTCAATATATAATGTCAAATGGAATAAAAAACCCAACAGATATACTAAAGTAATTAAAATTAATAAATAAATATTTAAAGGAGACAAAATTTTGTTTCTGGTCTTACCTTTAAGAACACCAATTGCCTTTTAAAAACATGAACACACTCAAAGGACTTCTCAAAGAATATAATTTATTTGAAATATTTAATATATTTTAATATGTTAATTCAAAAATCTCTAAAAAATGTGCACTATATCTTCAAAAAACAAATATAATTCTAAGGAATCCCGTCTTCAGCCTTCATTTAATTCTAAAAGTTTTTTGAATAGAAAATTTTTTTGAAATTAAAATTGTAGAAGATAAACATATTTCAAATTGTTTTAATATTCAAATTTTGTTATATTTCTTCTATCAAGTAAAAGGCCTTTCTATTTTATTTTGAGTTATAATCATTTCGGAATATAGCAACTATTAGCGTCTCACTATTGGATAAAACGCGATGTTTGTAATAAGTTTCTCGAATTTCTATCAAATTGTCTTAAACTAAAGCTTTGAACGCGAGTTGTAGATGGATGCTTCATTTGATTAGATTTTTGTTATATTCTCAGAGAAAGTAGATATGTTACAGTATGAAGCAATATATTAATGCAACTCAATTTTTTGCAACTTGCTGCTTCAGCAAAAGAATGTTTTTTTTTCAAGCATACTTTGATAACCATACTAGTTTTTCATCTTTCATAATTGTTTGCGAATATACAATTTACAATTTACACTAGAAGCCTCAAGGGGAAGTTCACTGAAAGGTGCTCTACAAAATTTACATTTGAACATAACTTAATCAAAAATAAGGAGAAAAAAATGAAAGCATACAAAGAACGAAAAAAATATTGAGCATATCAGCAAACATAATTCACAGAGGCTATCAAGACATCATGTTGAAAAGGAATCTAGGAGATAAGCTAGGTTCATTTTGAACCTAGCTTGATTTAACATTTTAAATTCATTAGGATTGCCGCTATATAGCATGTAAATGTTGTAACCGTAACTTCTTTCAAAAGTAGATGTCCTGTGATAAGGAGACGATAATATATTTCTGCGACGTATGTTGATATTATGAACGTCAGCTCTGTAAACCACTCTTTCGTAGAGATAAGATGGGCTCCTCTCCAAAATGATATTATGATATGAAAAATTTAATTTATTAAAATAATTCAATTATGAGCGTAAAATTCAACAAATCCTCATTGGAAGCCAACTCAACTCTCCCAGCTTATCTGACACATGATCATACTTCCTAATTCCATAGATGAACCTGATACAGCAGTTCTCCACACGCTGGATCCGACCCAACGTTTCTTGATCAAGACCAAAACTAACCACAGGAAACAATAAGTGTACTGTGACAAGACCAAAGTCTCGCACAGAACTTTTTTGGTATGAATGGGCAGATACGACCTATATGGGTAAAGCAATCTCAATGCTCCATACGCTCTTCGAACTACACTCACCACGTGTTCACGAAATCTCAAAGAGTCGTCCAAGACCAAATCTAAGTCTCTTGCGCAATTTACGGATTGAATATCATTATTATTTATTATTGGCTTGAACTTGTCTTCAACAATTTTTTTGTTCTTATTCGAACCGAATACTAGAGCAAATGATTTTTTTGTTTTCAAATTGAATGAATGTTTCGCCGCGATGTTCGCTAGTTGTTTAAGATCATTCTCAACGCTGCATTATTTAGGTCGACTACGGTGAAATCGTAGTAGAGCTGAAAGTCATCTGCGTACACATGGACGTTTTAGTATCGAATGAAGTTGATGAATTGGCTCATGTAAACAAAAAAAGGAGCGGACCAAGGACCGAGCCCTGTGGGACTCCATCCAGAACACTTCTACCCTGAGAGACCCTCTCACACAACTTTACACTTTGCGCACGTCCCGTGAGATATGACTCAATGAGCTGAAGCACATCCGCGTAGACTCCACAAGATCTTGAAATAGCTAAAAGAATATCGCGTTTAACCAAATCGAAAGCCCTGCTGAAGTCAAGCAGAAGCAAGACCCCACACTTGGAGTCATCAAGTGAGCGTAGGATATCATCAGTTACCTTTAGCAGTGCGCTAAAGAACTATATCCGGGACGGAAGCCCGACTTTTTCTGCAAATTTTCTGCTTACTGTACTGATGATGGCATTAGAAATTTCTTTGGTCACATTATCAGATTTTAGTGCCTCAACGAAGGATTTTTCGAAATCAGATTTTTATCTAGTAGTCATATTACAGTGATTTGGAAAACGAGAACGTAAAAAAAAATAAGACAAAATATCACTAGCCGTATCTTGAAGAGTACAACTACACGCGTGTTCACCTCAGCGTATCGCATATTAAAATCTACCCCAGTTATTTTACTTCCGTCCTCTCTTATTGATCGTAACATTATGCCCCGAGACGCCAAAATTATAACCATATTAGCAACTTTGACATAGTAACATTCTCTGTCTATCGAAATGTTGATTAGGCTTATCGCGTGTTAATTACCACCCTAATAATTTTACTGCGATGACGGTGAAGCCTATGTCTTGTGTGGACGAAATAATGTAGTTGAATACAAAGAAAGGTAAGTGATCAACTCAGGCATACCATAGAACATCAAGATAGGTACTTCAGACCAATAGCGACTACCTTTGAAATTGATGACCAATGGTTTGGAGAAGAAAATAGACCTGTTACACGCGTACACGATGTCGCTGCATTCAAATCTCTGGATTTTCATAATGTCTAGGATTATTGCTTTCTTTTACACCGAGCTATAATCGTCAACGTTTGAATTAAGGTCGAGATCGTCTTCATCGACGATTCATAATTCTTTCTAGATATGTAATATTGTCGTAGAATGGTAAGACTCACCGTGGAAAGTGACATGATGTGTTTGTGATTAAGAGATATGCAGTATGGTCAACTTTTTTATGAAATAACTTTACAGTCGATAGAATGTTCATCTTCAAAACAAAAATGTCCTAAGAATATAGGTCTGCAAACGCTTAATAACCCAGCTACGGAGTGTTCAATTTCCTGATTTGTTTCGAAATATTCGCATCTAACTTGAAAGATTATGTGCTTTTTATGGTTTTAATAGAATGATAATCAAGATTGTTGAGATAATCTACATGGAGATACTTTTGTCAAGCTTATTCTCTGTTTTTAACCACGAACTTCATGCTCGTACACCACTGGTAATTTTTCATGGTATTGTTTTATTTTTCGTTTTTCCGTAAACTTTTTACCCTGCCTCATCAGAAAGCAGATTCGAGAAATAACGGTAATTTGATTTCCTATCAGTTTTTTCCTGAAATTTTTGGGGAAATATTTTTATGGCAGATCGTATATTATGCTAAAATAAAATTTCGTTACTGTATCCTCAGATCACCTCAGCCCCAGCTCTTATTTCTTCAGTAAATGGCAGACGAAACCGAAATTTCTTGTGTAGCAAGGGGTTCGAAGTTGGGACTTTTCCGTTTCAAGGACCAGTCACTAACCAATAACTGAGATCACGGAACTCATGACAAAATTTCAATTTTACAATCTAAAATTTTTTGTAGACCATATTTCTTTATTCTTTATTTTCATTCAGATACCCACATATGTAAATATGGACCACATGATTGCCATCTGACGCTCATAAAGTGAAGCTCATTATTTTTGCACTCAAAAATGAAATGCGGTAGCTTATATTATAATTTTCTCATTCTTTTTCCTTCATAAATTTCATCCTTAGGTTCAAAGCGATAAAATATGAAAAATAATGAAGTTTCATCATCCCACTTCATAGACTTCCGTACCATAATTCGAGGATAAGAATAATTCTGAAATTGTCCATACTAGAAACACATCAAACAGGCAGTAGAATTCTTTAGCAACTTCATGAATCTTTCGGTTTCTTATTTTACACATTGGTGTCGTATTCTACAGGATATTGTGTAAAGAGTTGACCAATGTTATGAATGAAACATTGAATTCTTGATTGTTTCGGTCTCTACGTGAAGAAAATTCATCGTATATGATTCAAATAAAACACTTTATTTCCGCATATATTTATTGTTTGCACAACAATTGTTTTTTTAAATATATTTTCATCAGGTGAGTATGGCATCTAATCAGGCGGAAAGTGCTAATTGTCACCCCTCGAGGTCTCATCAATTACACAATTTGGTCTGAATATTAAACCAATCTCTCGATAATCGAGATATAGCACTTACAGTGTTTCTCGACAGGTGGTTTTAACAATACGTTGCCAGCTTCTCTCGCTGAGGCTACCTCTGCGAGAAGAATCGATCCGCTGATTTGTGGGTGGATACAGGCAATGCTATGTGGCAGAATTATATGAATCTCATACCAGGGTGTGGTCTTCGAATTCAATGCTGCGAAGGGGGTTATTTTCTCACCCTTACTATGGACGCTTCTCGTCAATGGCCTGTTAGCGATCATCTCACTGTGGTAAGTCGGTGTTCAAGAATTTGCTCATGACCTGGCAATCATAGTGAAATATAAATGGGCGGTGACAATATCGAACCTCCTTCAAGAGATACTGGACACTATCTACAAATGGTGTAGAAGGGAGGATATGTCTCTTAACCCACAAAAGGTATTTATAGTACCATTTATCCAGAAACGGAAACTGCATGGATTAGAATCGCCGAAAATCCGCGGTGAAACAATACAATTCTCTAACGAGGCAAAATACCTGGGAATTGTCCTGTACGAATCTCTCACTTAGAATGCACACCTAGACAATGTGTTTCATAAAGCCAGAATGGGATTCTGGACCTGAAGGCTAATCTACGATAAAACCTGGTGTTTAAAGCCCAGGCAGATGTATTGGCTATACACTATGGTAAATAGACCACAGATAACGTATGGCGCTGTAGCGTGGTGGAATGAGGGCCAACAAATGATTGACCAACATAAGCTCATTCGACTACAGAGGCAGGCTTGCCTTGTGATTAAAGGTGCTTTTCACACCACATCCACGGTAGCCATGAAGGTCCTACTAAATCTACCACCCCTCCACCTGCTCATGCAGAGGAAGGCGGAACGGGCCATATACAAACTACATCAACTAGCGATCGACAGGCCAGTAATGGGAGGCTCAGGTCTGCTGGGCGAGCTTTTAACGAACAGCACACTATCGATGCCCTTGGATCTTATGTCAAAAGTCACGAGCCAAGAACGGTACTTCATCCCTAGCCGAAAAGAATGGACACAGCATGCTAAGGTTCTACTGAGGACCGACCTTGGTCTGTTCACAGACGGCTCGCGAACGACGAACGGGAGCGGTATCCACTCAAACTATTTGGTTATTGATGAGGGAGATATGCTGGCATTTGCTGAGCCATGCTGCCTCTGTAGGCCACGAACCATTCCTGAGAATACCACCTGACATGGCTGACGGATAAGAGCAGACAGAATGAACTCAAGACCAGAGTCTTTCTGGCTGAGTCATCCTGGTCTGAAACGTTTCTTGGAACGGCTTCGAACCAAAAGGTAGCAGACGTAGCGCTAGGTCTGGCCAGGGCTACACTCAGAATACTTGTCAGAATTATGACCGGTCACTGCAGGCTGAAAGCGCATTTGCATTAAATCGGTCTGGTTGAAGACGCTGAATGGAGGGTGTGCCTTGAGGACACTGAAACAGCCAAGCACATCGTCCCAGAGTACCCAGCGGTGAGTCGCATCTGATTCGAGGTCTTTGGTCAGGCTGTTGTAGCCCACTGAAAACTGAATACATTACCCTCAAGCAAGACTATCAGTTTCACCCAAAAACTGGATTTCGTCGGGGAAATATAAATTCTGGGTGAACCTCAATAGTCCGCGCAGACGCCCGCTCACTCTAAATAATAATAACAATGTTAACTAACTTCTTTTACAAGATAGGTTTCCTTATAACAAGTCTGAACAAAAAGAAACGTGATAACATGAAGGTTTGTTTTGGGAATTTTCAGAATTCATTGAAAAAAGTTCAATAACGGGGATCGTTTTAAATCCGTCTGGCCGTTGAGTTAAATGTGTTTTTTATGATGTCGGCTTATTTCTTGTGCTTTTTAAAGGTCCAGTGTATCGCATTTATTCTCTATATAGAGAACTTCGAAATTATGGTCAAAATCATTTTCCTGATATTTTCCAAATAATTCTGAAGTTCTTTCATCCTATTCTCATTTTTGAAATTGAAACATAGAAATCCCGAAAGCTTTCAAGTAAGATATGAAATAATTAGACAAATAAAAGCCTCTCCGCCTTGCATCTGTTTATGACAGCAACAAAAATGCTAGGAACCTAAATTATAAGAATGTTTGGACAAGCAATATTAGGGTCCATGTTAGAAAGAAGATTGACGGCCAAATTTTGGTTCTGCGTGGTTTGAAGACCCTCAGCAAACTACATTCTGATGACCCTACAAATGCGTTCGAGCTGATCTGTTGTTCATCCCGGAAACCATGAATCGTTCGCCTTTAAATAGAAGGTTGGACAAAAAAATCCATTATTCTTTCGGTAGACGGCTGTGGCGATCTTTGTCTCGTGAAGTATCGATCAAATTTATGCTCGTTATCAGGGTGACATTTCACACTAAAATACTTATTTCGCTATGTTTTCTTGGTTCATTCAGTTGTCAGTTACAGGGAATCAAAAATGGAAGCCGACAAAGAGAAAATTCGGTATATTTTACATATAGTCCGAGTGATAAGATATTGGAATTGCTAATTATATGAGAGAGGCATTAAGTAACCTTTAAAATGGCAACAAATTATAGAACAAAACGGTGCTTTTTTGACCCAAATCGGACAATCCGAAACATGATCAATAAAGTCTTGAAGTTCAGGCAAAAATAATTGTTTTTTGTTCCCAACCTATTATATAATACATCATAGCATAATAGATTGTAAATCGTATCTCCGTTTTAGTACCCTGTTCTCAGTGTATAGTTTTAAAAGCAAATTTTCAATAATAAATCAAAATATTCGCAGAGACAGTAGGAATATAGATCATTTTCTTGCATGGCTTCAATAGGAAAAATGTTTGCCGGATATGTTGGCTCTAGCGAAAACATATGGAGAGCACGCTAAGTACACATTACAGAACCTACCGGGATGTGATGTGTACTGACCGAACTGAACAAAAATAGAAATGATGGGGTAAAAGTTTATTTAAATAATGATTTCAATGATTCTGCAGAGTCAATAATCTCGAAATATGTCACAGGTTTAAAAATAAAGTTCTCAGTAAATGTTGAGAACTTCGAAACTCTTGCAATTTGCCGTTCAACCAGGGGTTGCCAAAAGCGAGGATGCTTCATTCCTGCACTGGATCATCTAGCAATATGCATTGACTGTCGTTGGTTTCTTCCAGATATTATCAATACATCTATCATTGATCATTACACAGTAGTTTTGCTGCTGAATCTTCCAGCTCGCAAGAAGTTTAACAATTCTGATGATGTTGCCTCGGAGAGATTCGATTATGAAAAATAAGATAAATTGCTTTCAAGCGTGAGCTGAAATATTATTTATGGAGTAAAGGATGTAAGCAACGCTGGCACGATACTCATGAACACCTTGAGATATTCAAATGAAAGTTACTTGCCATCAGTCTTCTAGACTGGAAAAAAATTACCCCATGGGTAACTTAGGGATATCTGACTGCAAAAAATAAAGGGAACAATCCTTGTTCTTGGTAACTTCTGAAGTAACTCTTAGATTCTGATCTCAAAAATGAATTTCAGTCATACAAAAATCTAATTTCCACACTCGCCAAGAAAGGTTAAATGGGATTACCATGCGGATTAATTAGAGAATGCAGAGAATGATCCTAGGAAGCTAAGGGAAATATAGTAAATTCAATCGCATCAAGTAACGCAGGAAACCACTTGAAAAGTTGCTTTACACAGATCGTCTGAAAGGTTCAAAATATTTCTATACCGTAGGCGGAAAAATTACAGGGGGATATGGTTGGTGGTCCAGAGGGGAGAAGACATGTTCATGTTTGTCCATTCGAATCATATCAGAGCCTTTTGAAATTCTATTTATGACAAAAAGTGGCCTATTGTCTATAGTACAAAGTATACGCGGAAATTCTGCTACAGAAATTGATGATATTTCCCTCATTTTTTCGTTTGCAGTGTAAGACTACGATGTGGCGTTTACTCCTATGTGCTGAAAATTGCGGAAGTTATCCCTCTGTACAGGGAAGGGGCGAAAGATGCTTTCTAAATTTCATCTAATAACAACGCCATGCTTTTTTCCCGAAATTGATGAAGGATGAAAGAGAAGTTTTCTCTATTTCTGGAGAAGAATGGGCTGCTCTCTGAGCACTAGTTTGGCTTCAGACCATCAAAGGGAACCGACGATGCTTTGCATCAGCTAACATCTGGTATCGATAAAATCCATAAAAAAGAGACAAAATACCATTTTTTATATTTTTGGACATAGTAAAACTGTTCAATTCGATAGAGGCTCAGTATTCTGAGAGAAGTCGGGGCTGGTGAATGGACCTGAAGTGGTACCTTCTTTATGGATGAAGATAGGTTGTCGCACTGGAGGTAGTGTAAGTACACATAGACTAATTAAATATAGTATCATACAGGATTCCACACTCGGACATTTGCTCTTTTGAGTCAAAAAGAACCTGATGCTTCGTTTGCCTGCTAGAATGTATCTTATTGCGGACGATGCTGTTATCGTCATAGAAGGCAAAGACTGGCTTGATTTGTTTCCTTAAACTGAATTGAGTTTAAATGTCATCAATGACTGGCATTTTAACACTTAAGATTAAAAAACTTAACAAAATTGTTGTTTCAAGGTCAAGGCCGATATGTATTTAACGATGTTGTGAATGAAGATTATTATATTGTATATCCACACGAACCGACGCTATGAAAGGCCATGTATGTGCACTTTTCTTCAGCTATAAGTACCTCGGAATCATCATTGGCGTCTTTTTGAGGTGAAATCGGTATATCTGCGAGGTCTGCAGCAGACTCGTGAAACTCACAAGTTTTTATCAGCTTCAATATTAAACATATCGAAACTGTATATTCTTCCCTGGTAGAGTCCAGTTTGCAATATGGTATTCATGTATGGTGTGGAGATGTGGACGCTTCGAAAAGCTGCTTGTCCCGCAGAGAACAATCGTTAGAAGGTTTCGAACCTCGCTGTTTCCAGCGTTTCCTCATTTTTTCAGCAGCAACAAGCAATTCACTCTCAAGCAACTCATAGAGAAGAAATAACTTATGAATCACTATAAGCATATGGAACTTATTGCTCCTCAATCTGCTGTGTACCCCACATTAGTCTTGAGATGAGTTTACTCTAGATTGTACTAGAATACTCATGCCAACACCACTCTCTAATGGCCTTAGTTAAAAAGTAATGACGATGTTGAGAGAAAAGAGACAGAAAAGGAAAATATTGTGGGCAATGTAGCCTAAACCCAGTTAAAGCCTCGCCACAAGGAGTACACTATATAGGATGCCTCAGCGAAAATTTGACCTGCCAGAATTCAGAAACGAAGAATTTTCGAAGATTTTATGAAAACATGTTAAGCCTTTGATGAATAAATTCGAATTACTGGTTCCATTCAGAATAAGAAACACGAATTTGAGCTTCCAGTCCGAAATGAAGCTATTGAAATAGCAGTATTGGGACACTTATACATAGATAATCGGCAATCTATAAGAACTTTTTAGCACCAGCATCTAATCTTCCGAAATCTAGCATTAATCGAATTGCTCATAAATTTCACCCTTACAAGGTAAAGCTAGTGCAACAGATGAAGGAAGATGGTCCTAACCGTCGGAGTTACTGAATAATAATCCACACCGACTCTGCAATACAATTTTCTGACGATTGTACTTTTATGTTAAATCGGGAAGTCAATAGACATAATTGTTGGTACTGTAGTGATAGTTATCCTCATTTATTCATAGAAGCACATACAAAAATTCCCCAAAAATTAAATGTTTGGGTAGGAATATTAGGAAATCATATTATTGGACCAATTTTTATCTATGGGAATCTTGACGAAATAACTCATTTGAATTTATTAGATGACATTATTAATCAAATGATTACTGACATTCTGGAAAACGAAGGCAATCTATTAAAAAATGAACTAACATTTCAATAGGATGGTACACCGCCACATTTCGATATCAATTATCGGAAGAACATTATCCAGGACTTTTGAACGAACAGTATCCAGGACGTTGGATTGGCAGGAGGGGTTCTATAGAAGCCCTTCTATCACCCAATCTATCACCATTAATTTTTTTTGTGGGGACATTTGAAGTCCAAAGTTTATGAACCTGAATTTGAAAATTTCAACTAGTATTCCTTTTTAACTAAAACACAGCCACCATCTCTTTCCTACTCATAAAAAATTAGGTGGTTGTTGCCACCCTCAGTTAGTTTTTTCGGAACGATGTCATCATAGGAATTCTTTATCCCTTATACAGAACCTGAAAATTATTTTTGGATTCTTCAAAACTGTTAGGTTCTTGAGTTTGAGCAGTTCAACTGTATCTTCAACATCACCTTTTGACGGTAAGTTCAATTATTTCATTATTTCGTGAATGGTGAACCGATTTTGAAAATGTTAACTGGGTTGTGCACATAACATAAATAACTTTCAAACCAACCAACACTCGACATATCTTTCCTATTCAAAAAATTTTGGGGTTGATGACACCTTCATGGGGGTGTTTTTTTCGGAACAAACTCATAGAAATTCATCCCCCTCAAAACAGAGTTTGACCTGTTTTTTT
This sequence comes from Megalocaria dilatata, assembly GCA_034642435.1. Classification (NCBI taxonomy): domain Eukaryota; kingdom Metazoa; phylum Arthropoda; class Insecta; order Coleoptera; family Coccinellidae; genus Megalocaria; species Megalocaria dilatata. Next base: position 63,780,628 of record CM067855.1, on the reverse strand, counting down.
AAATCTTCGAAAATTCTTCTTTTCTAAGTTCTGGCGGGGCTCGAATTTTCGTTGGGACACCTGTATATGCTTTGCTTAAGAATGTGACCCAAGATTCCAGAAGCCATCCCAGGAGCAGTTACAGTGGGAAAGTTTTGTCCCGATCATCTGGAGAGGTACTGAGACTGGTGACTCTGATGTTTGATTGTATCGGTCTCTACTTATCGGAAATACATCTTGATGATTAAAGTACAACAACTTAATTTCCGCCAATTTATTTAATTTCACTACAATTGTTTCGTCATGACAAACATGACTTCGTCAGGTGAGTATGGTACTAACTACATAATTCATATTGAGTTCTTTAAATAATCAAATTGTACAGAAAAGAAGTTAGTGGTAATTTGCAGTAATTTATTTTTTTATTATTACACAAAAGTTTCAGAAAAGGTTAAGTAAGGGGGATTTATTGAGGTCCGTCTGGTCGTTTAGGAGAATCTGTTTTTTATTGTATCTGTTGATTTCGAGGGCTTCTAGGTAGTTCAACCTGAGGTTCTTTTTTTCTAGGTGTAAGATTTTGAAGTGATTGTCAAAATCATGTCCTGTCTCCAAAAGATGGTCAACATATGTTGAATTTCCGTTTTTTCCAAGATAAGCTTTCTCGTGCTCACGTACCCTAGTGCCGGAAGATCTACCTGTCTGACCCACATATACAGATGGGCAAGTACCGCAGTTTAACCTATAGACTTTAGATTTTTTGTTTTTATGGATTAAATCTTCATTATTTTTTATTAAATTTCCTTACGTGTTCCTTGTTTTGAATGAAATGTTGCAGTTGCTCTTTTTCTTTAAATATCTTCTCTATTTTTTCGGACTTTTTGTTTATGTACTTCAAAGAAATATATTTTTTATCGATAGCTATTGTTGGATATACAAGTGATATTGACTGTTTAAATTGCATTCGTTTCAATATTTTATTTAAGCAACAATGATTTCAATCCGTTCATTATGAATAAAATATTGAAACGAATGCAATTTAAACAGTCAATTTCACTTGTATATCCAACAATAGCTATCGATACAAAATATATTTCTTTAACGTACATAAACAAAAAGTCCGAAAAAATAGGAAGATATTTGAAGAAAAAGAGCAACTGCAACATTTCATTCAAAACAAGGAACACGTAAGGAAATTTAATAAAAAATAATGAAGATTTAATCCATAAAAACAAAAAATCTAGAGTCTATAGGTTAAACTGCGGTACTTGCCCATCTGTATATGTGGGTCGGACAGGTAGATCTTTCGGCACTAGGATACGTGAGCACGAGAAAGCTTATCTTGAAAAAAACGGAAATTCAACATATGCTGACCATCTTTTGGAGACAGGACATGATTTTGACAACAACTTCAAGATCTTACACGTAGAAAAAAGAACCTCAGGTTGAACTACCTAGAAGCCCTCGAAATCAACAGATACAATAAAAAACAGATTCTCCTAAACGACCAGACGGACCTCAATAAATCCCCCTTACTTAACCTTTTCTGAAACTTTGTATAATAATAAAAAAACAAATTACTGTAAATTCCCACTACCTTCTTTTCTGTACAATTTGATTATTCAAAGAACTCAATATGAATTATGTAGTTAGTACCATACTCACCTGATGAAGTCATATTGTCATGACGAAACAAATGTTGTGAAATTAAATAAATTAGCGGAAATTAAGTTGTTTTACTTTAATCATGGTGACTTTGACTTATGCTTTCAGATCATATAGATATATCCTATTATTTGTTTTATAATTTCTGTTTTATTGTATTAGTGTGCAAATTTGGGGAAATGGGATATTTTCATGGTAGTTAGGAATTGAATATTGTCCAACACCAGAGGGCTACTCCACAGTTAGACTATATTATGCATAAAGAATATTTAGTTGTTAAAATTTATATTTTTGATGAAAAATCTTCACTTTCGTTCAACCAAACTTATTACGCACCAATGACTCCCAGCACATTTCCTCATCTCACCCCAACTAACCCTTCCTATCACCAAAGCCGTCATCCGGTCCATCCCTGCAACCAGTCTGAAATATTGAATTAATAACGTATGATAAATTAATAATTTTCGCATTCAATTAACGTATACAGCCGGATACTTCTGCGACGATAGGGAGGCAGGGGTACTAATTTGCTCATATTTAACCGCAACCCAGTGGAATTACTCCTTGTTTATTCAGTATTATCTGCGTATGAGGGATTCATATAACATATCAGAGGCCACAATATTACAGTCCCGAAGATTAACCGCTCCGGGTGCAAATCCCGACGAACGGGATGGCCAACCCCCAGCTGATAAGATCAGCCTTGCGACCGTATTTCACCAAGAGATCTCGGTACACGGTTTATGGAGATGGACTCGGCTCGATGTTGACTCGAAGTTATGGGAGTCAAAGTTCGCTGCGTTGGGAGATTGAGCTGAAAAGCTAGATTTTGATTACCCCAAGGTCTTTTCAAGCAAAATATGTTAAATATCATACAGTTTCAATATAAACATGGAATATATAGGAAATTACTGAATTTTGTATCATTTTCTCATTATTAAAAGCACAGTGACGAAAGTTTCGTAATTTTCACAGAATTTTCAGACTGGTGTACAACAAGTTGTATTTCAAAGATTTCCCATATTTTTGGAAGGCTTTGGATTTTGTACAACTTCGAGAAGTGGGAAATACCAAAGGTCTGGCTGCTGGTTTCATAGTTGTATTGCATGACCGTGCTAATTTTCTTACAGCTACATTGATTCCAGGATATCTAGTTTCTTGCTTTCCGCTTCCAGATATAGAATTTCAAGATAATCTAATATTCCGGTAAAATATGACTTATTACCAAAAAATGTTTCGCAAAATTAGAAATTTTTTTCGAATGCTTCTTCGAACCTTCTTGTGGAAATTTGTCCTACATAAACGCAAACGCAATCACGATAAATCAACTTATAAACTCCCGAAGCCGGTTGTTTTTGTCTGTAGAATTAAAAAATAGGTTGGAAATTTAATATGAGGGTACGAAAGCTATTTTTTCGTGTTAGTTTTCGCTTTCTATTTGTTTCAGAATGATTTGTTTCTTCTTCTTGTTGATGAGATAATTATCTAAGTGAATGTAAAATGCTCTATGTATCATTGATCTATAGTAAGCAAAGTATGAGAGCTCGGATGGTTTGAAAAGTTGAAGATAGTTGTATTTATCTGTTATACACTGAGATATTTTAATGGTTGACACCATGAGGTCAAATTTACTATGAAAATATGATCTAAATTGTTTCAGCCGTTACTATTTGGTAGTTGATCATAATTAAAACAAATTTTAGAATTTACTATGTTTTACTACCAAAAAGTATATATTTTACACATTTTCTTGTGACTCGAGTTTCGGGAAACGAACTATCCCATCATCAGACAACTGAAGACCTAACAGTGATACAGTGGTATTTAAACAAAAGTGATAAAAATTTTGAATATTTCAACAGATTCTCGGTAATACCTAATGGTCGTACAGAGGTTTTCAATCGGAACGTGATAAACAACCGGGTTAAAAAAGAGAAGCCTTCTAACAGATATAGGAATGTCGACAATCGACAAAGAAGGTTGTTAAACAGATGGTACCCATTTAAATATCTCAAATAATTTTTGGGGTTACATAGCTCCGTAGTCATTCATTATTTTTACATTATTTTGTTGTATATCTCAAATATTTGGATTTAGATAGCTCCATACAGTCATTAATTATTTTTTACATTATTTTTATTGTGAACGAATTTCAAAATTTTAATAATTAAGTTTCTTTTCTTTTGAATCTACATGTAAAATTTTTTCTTAAGATTTTCTTTCGTCGAAAGGAATTACTGTTTTTTAAAGAATGAGTGGTAAAAGTTGAATTTTTGTTAACTTTTCTTTAAATTCATTTTATGTTCGTTGAAAAAGGTTTCAAACAGATGTTACTTTTTAAATATCTCAATAATGAATGACTGTACGGAGCTATGTAAATCGAAAGTATTTGAGATATTCAAAAAGTAACATCTGGTTAAAACCTTTTTCAACGAACATATAATGAATTTAATGAAAGGTAAACAAAAATTCAACTCTTGCCTCTCATTCTTTAGAAAACAGTAATTCCTTTAGACAAAAGAAAATCTTAAGAAAAAATTTTACATGTAGATTCAAAAGGAAAGAAACTTGATTATTGAAATTTTCAAATAAATGCTATCAAATAAATATCAATCAAAATAATTTAAAAATAATGAATGACTACAGAGCATTGTAACCCCAAAAATTATTTGAAATATTTAAATGGGTACCATCTGTTTAACAACCTTCTTTGTCGATTGCCGACATTCCGATATCTTAATTAAAACAAATTGTAAAAATTACTATGTTTTACTACCAAAAAAATATTTATTACACTTACACAGTCTTGTGACTCGAGTTTCGAGAAATGAACTCATTTCTCGAAACTCGAGTCACAAGAAAATGTGTAATATATTTTTTTTTGTAGTGAAACATAGTAATTTCTACAATTTGTTTCAATCATGATCAACTACCAAATAGTAACGGGTGAAACAATTCAGTATCAATTCCGATATCTGGAAGGCCCCTCTTTTTTAACCCGGTTTTTTATCACGTTCGATTGTAAACCTCTGTACGACCATTAGGTATTACCGAGAATCTGTTGAAATATTCAAAATATTTATCACTTTTGTTTAAATACCACTGTACTACTGTTAGGTCTTCAGTTGTCTGATGATGTGATAGTTCCTTTCCCGAAACTCGAGTCACAAGAAAATGTGTAATATATATTATTTTGGTAGTAAAACATAGCAATTTCTAAAATTTGTTTCAAAATATGATCTGATAATAAAATGAATTTTCTGCACATAAAATTGAAAATAATACTGCTATTTCCGTTGATATATTTTGTAAACCCACAATGACAGATACAAATATCCCCATCAATCCGAACACTCATGAACTTGTTGCCTATAGGTTAATACAAAGAGCATTTTCCATTCCGTTAAATAATATTACGTTAAGAAAGAAACTGAATCAAAGCAAAGAATAGCTATAAATAATCATTTGGAAAAAAATTATAAATTTTCCCAGAAACAAAAAATAACAAAAATAAATATATCCCACTTCCAAAACAGAAAATAATAAAATTCGTGAAACTTACATATTTTGAACCAATTTCACGAAAAATCGCTCAGATAATAGAATATAAAATTTGAAACCTCTATTTAAGGGTAAAGACAAAACCAACCGGATTAATTTAGTAAACTATGGAATTGAATGGTCATGAGTACAGTTGCGTATACATTCTGTCAAGAAAGTACCGGGAATTATCGATTTAAATCTGGCGGGGCAATGAGGCAGGTAAAAATTTTTTTTCCTAGGTTGGTACCACTGTCCTTAATTACTATGCCAAGCTTGAGCGGGATCTGTCAACTAGTGTGTTTGAAACAGCTGATTAAGTCAGTCGATGTCAGAGTGCGTGCCGATTTTTACTATGGGTGATTACGTTGAGCAAAGAATTTGTTCAAAGTTTTGTGTTGCAAATGAATTTTCGTGTGCCGATGCATTGAAAATGTTGCAAAAGGCCTTTGGTGATAATGCTCTATCGAAAACTCGTGCATATCAGTGGTACAGAGCCTTCAAGGACGGTCGTGAAGTGGACGCCCATCGACGGCTTCGATCGAAGATAACGTCGATAAAATTAAGGAAAGGGTGCTGGAAAACCGTCGTACCAGCTTGAGAGAGATAGCACATGATCTTAAGATATCCCACGAGTCCGCACGTATGATTTTGATTGATATTTTGGGCATGAGAAAAGTGGCCGCACGATTCGTACCGAAAGACCTGAATTTTCTTCAAAAACGTCGTCGCGAACAGGTTGCTTCAGACACGCTGGATCGCTGTAATTCCGATTCTACATTCATGGAACGCATTATAACTGGTGATGGGTACGATATGCAAACAACTGGGTCTACGAGTACGATATGCAAACAAGCCAGCAATCATCGGAATGGGTGGCAAAAAATGAGCCGAAACCGAAAAAACCACGCCAAAGCCGCTCGAAAATGAAGGTGATGCTCATTGTTTTCTTCGATATCCGTGGCGTGGTGCACTACGAATTCGTTCCAGAGGGTCAGACGGTAAACAAGGAGTATTACCTAGGCGTTATGAAACGTTTGCGTGAGCGTATCCGTAAGAAGCGGCCAAATTTGTGGGCGAACAACTCATGGATTTCGCATGACAATAACGCGCCTTCTCACCGAGCTACGATTGTGACTGACTTTCTCGCCAAAAACTCAACAAACGTGCTTCAGAAACCATCGTAATCGCCGGATTTGGCTCCCTGCGACTTTTTCCTCTTCCCAAAACTAAAGTTGCCCCTTCGTGGCACCCGTTTTGAGTCGATTGAAGCCATAAAACAAAATTCGGCGCGAGAGCTAAAGTCCATCCCGGAAAGCGCCTATAAAAAATGTTTCGATAATTGGAAGTGCCGTTGGCATAGATGTATTGGAGCAAATGGAGCCCATTATGAAGGCGACCCAATAAATTTCGACGATTAAATGTAAAAATATTGTTTTAATTGAAAATTCCCGGTACTTTCTTGACAGAGTAGTATGTAGGAAAATCCGACAGAACTTTCTCAAAAAGGTTTTTAAATCGCCAAGCATTATTTAAACATCGAAAAGATAACCCCAATTTCTCGAAAAAAAATTTTGAGACAATTAACATTTTCCCAGAATGGAATAATCTTGAAATACTACTTCTGAAAGCGAAATGCAACTAGACATCAGTAGAGGTTTACAAAAATTGTCACAATGCCCATTTTCAAAACTGAAAATGGGTTGAAGCCCGAAACATATGTCAACAAAATAAATTGAATTTTTGTGAAACTTAAGCTAAGTGTATTCGTCTCAAAAGAGACTGTCATTTCACCTTGCGAGAAATCGATGTATTTAACGAAGTGTTTTGATGGAATATAGTTTCAGACCTAAAAAATTGACAGAAAAATATTTATTATGGATTTCCATAGTATTGTTGCGCTCCAATAACAATATTTTCAACAAATAAAAAAATATCATATCACAGAAACTATATTTCGATGAAACTTGCTTCGAAACTCATGTCGTAATGATATACGGCTGGTAAGATGATTCAAAAAATTACCACCTCAGAAGTAACAGATGAATTATTCCACATGCTAAGGTTGAACAGGAATTTCTTCCACAATTATTGCTTTCATCTTCAAAAAATATAAAAGAAAGAGAGAAAAGAATGTCGCTGCAAATTAGGTGATTTGTATGGATAATGTATCATACCTCTCCGACATTTTACATAAAATATCGCATATGTCAACTGAAATGTCGGATATCAATCATTAGGTATTTTATATTATCATGTATTAGAGTTCCTGATACATTAGAGTCTAAAAACATGGGAATTCTGGATATAATTCTGACCAGAAAAGAACTTCTAGATCAAATTAATGCTTAAGAATTCGAGAACGAAAATATTTTGTGGATATAAAAGCACCTAAGTGTTTATCAAAATTATATTCAATAAATTTATTAATCAAATAATATTTGAATAAGGTTATTCTGATTTTCACAAATTTTTATTGTTATGTTTAGAACAATCGTTTCGCTATCACAGTAGCATCATCAGGCAAAATTACATTTTGAATAACTAAGCTTGTTTCCGAAATCCGTTGCTATTTATATTACAGTAAGTACAATAAATTTTTATTGAGCATTAAAACCCAAAAAAGCGTCTCTGCAAATTTCAGCTTATCTGAATATATTTAACAGAGGTGAGTTATTTCAATCTATTTGTTCGTTAAGTAATATTTCAATTTCATTATGTTTAAAATAGAAAAAGGCCTACTTGATAGAAGAAATATAACAAAATTTGAATATCAAAACAGATTAAATCTGTTTTGATATACGTCTATTAAACGTAAGCGGTGCTTATTTTAGACATCAATTTAATTCTAAGAGTTTTTTGAATATTTTTTTTTTAAATTAAAATTGTAGAAAACTAACAGATTTAATCTGTTTTGATATTCAAATTTCATTATGTTTATTTATCTCTAGGGATTCTAACAGATTTAAGGCATAACTTTCGCTTTCTATATGTAGAATTTCAAAGTTATGGTTGAAAGTATGTCCTGTTTCTAACAAATGGTTGGAATATATAAAATTATTTTTATTATTGAGGAAACTCTTCAAATGTTCACACGGAAAGTTCTTCCAGTCTGTCCTATGTAAACTTTAGGGCAATCATCGCAGGTTAACTTATAAACCCCCGATTTATCATCTTTATGTGTACAGTCTTTATTATTTTTAATGAATTTACTCAAGTTTGAATTGGTTTCAAATGAAGTTCTCAAATTATATTTATTTTTGAGGTATGTAGCAATTTTTTCAGAAATACCCTCAGTGAATTTTAAGGAAATGTATTTATAATTTTCTTTTATATCAGGAAGCTATTTTATTATTTTTATTCATCAGCAATTTGTCTATCAACTTAGGATCATAGTCATTATTAATAGCTATTTGTTTAATTATGTTAAGTTCTGAAATATAATTTTCTCGATTCATGGGAATATTAACTAATCTATGGATCATACAATTAAATGCTGATAATCTTTGATTCAAAGGATGGTTTGATTTATTGTGTATAATAGAATCCGTATAGGTTGGTTTGTGAAATATTGAAAAATCATGTCAATTATTTATTCGAGTAACAGTTAAATCAAGAAAATTAATAGAATTATTATGTTTGGTTTCCGTAGTGAATTTAATTGAAGGATGTATTTCATTGATGAATAAAAAGAATTTTTTCAAAAGTCTGTCTGTACCTGTGAAGCAACAAAAAATATCGTCTACATATCTATACCAATATAAAAACGGATTTCGGAAACAAGCGTAGTTATTCAAAATGTAATCTTGCCTGATGATGCTACTGTGAAAGCGAAACGATTGTTGTAAACATAACAATAAAAATTCGTGAAAATCAGAATAACCTTATTTAAATATTATTTAATATGGATTTTCACCAAGTAAGGACTAATTCAATTCAATAATTATTAATCAAATTTATGACTTCATCACTTTTTTACCAAAACTTCTCTACAAAATATATGGAAAACACTTTCGTGAGTCCCTAATTGTGCACATTATGAGTATATTAAAAGTGATTGATATGACAATAAAATCTATTCACATTGCGAGAGTTATCTGAAAAATCTTCAATATAAATGAATACGTTCACGTCAGTATTATTCTCAACTCTAGTACCTCATTCCTTACGTACGCCCATGGAAGTGACTTTATATCCAAAGCACAACAGTTGGGAGGTTTTCATTTTACTTGCCCTATAAAATTATCAATTCATCTGTTTGTGAACACTGAATCCAACCGAATCTGAGTGCTTTAATAGAATTATACCCACATATTCTTTCTATAAAATCTGATTGAACCACATAATCGGAAGTACCAAATGCAGCTCCAATTTCAGGGTGATTCCAATCTCATCCCAAGAGACTTCCATAATGATCGGTTAATTTTTTTTTTTTCGTCCCATCAAAGTCGCCATATGAGCTCGTTCAGGAAGCGGTCTGCAATTTAGCCACCCCTGGTCACGAGCCGGAACAGGAAGTATGAACGTAGATGGACTCCCAAGTGACAAGAGCTTGTCATAACCTTCGTCATCGAGGGATTTGACCCCGTTACAAAGGTTCAATTTATTTAGTGTCAGACAACGGTAATTGCTACTGGCGGTGTAATGATATTGGAGTAATGTGTGTTTATCTTGGGGCAGCCAAATGTAGCAGCAATATAGTTCTTTTTTGGTTAATCTGCAAGAATATGTGAGAGACATTGCGAAATTCAAAAGGGTCTTTCAAATTTCTGTTTAATTCATAATGGTAAACAATAATTAGTTGAAAATCATCTTACCGTTTCATATTTTCTGACTCGTTTAAACTAATTCTGAAAACATCATCGAAATAAAATTGATTCAGATGAAATATGTAGATATAACAGAACAGATCAATTTTTAAAATAAAAACAGAATTTTACAAGGAAAATTCAGTGAAATTTTGAAAAAATGAGTATTGAATTCACATGAAATATCATTCAGAAATTACATTCCTCTGATATTATATACAGGTGTGCAAGAATTTATGAATAATCCTAAAACACTGTAAAATAGAAAAAGGTTTTTTACTTGATAGAAGAAATATAACAAAATTTGAATATCAAAACAGATTTAATCTGTTAGTCTTCTACAATTTTAATTTCATAAAAAATTTTTTGAAATTAAAATTATAGAAGACTAACAGATTAAATCGTTTTGATATTCAAATTTTATTATATTTCTTCTATCAAGTAAAAAGCCTTTTTCTATTTTATTTTATACATAATATATAATTATATTCAGGCTTGAATAATTCTCATTATGGAATGTCAATGGTGTAAAGAAGACCATAGAATGCCTTACAGTTTTCTGTGATTTTGTGACGAACTGACTACCTGTTTTTTTAAAGTTAGTCTCTTTCAAACAAGTCGCGTGTTGAGTTCTAAGGTATGATATACTGATGGTTAGTTGATTTTGATAATTAAATGTTATCTAGGGCCGATGAAGAGATTATACCTATTCTAATCGTTTTTTGAAGATATATTACATGTTTTGAGAGATTTTTGAATTAACTCATTTGAATATTTGAACATATCAAATATTTCAAATAAATTATAATTTTTGAGAAATCCTTAAGTTGTGTTTTATGTTTTTGAAAAGGAATTGGTTTCATTATGTTAAGATCAGAAACAAAATTTTATTTCCTTCAAATATTTATTTATTAATTTTAGTTGCCTTTTTTATATTGGTTGGATTATTTATTCCATTTGACATTGTATATTGAGTTTTGAATATATACATTCTGTCAAGAAAGTACCGGGAATTATCGATTTAAATCTGGCGGGGCAATGAGGCAGGTAAAATTTTTTTTTCCTAGGTTGGTACCACTGTCCTTAATTACTATGCCAAGCTTGAGCGGGATCTGTCAACGAGTGTGTTTGCAACAGCTGATTAAGTCAGTCGATATCAGAGTGCGTGCCGATTTTTACTATGGGTGATTACGTTGAGTAAAGAATTTGTATAAAGTTTTGTGTTGCAAATGAATTTTCGTGTGCCGATGCATTGAAAATGTTGCAAAAGGCCTTTGGTGATAATGCTCTATTGAAAACTCGTGCATATCAGTGGTAAAAAACCACGCCAAAGCCGCTCGAAAATGAAGGTGATGCTCATTGTTTTCTTCGATATCCGTGGCGTGGTGCACTACGAATTCGTTCCAGAGGGTCAGACGGTAAACAAGGAGTATTACCTAGGCGTTATGAAACGTTTGCGTGAGCGTATCCGTAAGAAGCGGCCAAATTTGTGGGCGAACAACTCATGGATTTTGCATGACGATAACGCGCCTTCTCACCGAGCTACGATTGTGACTGACTTTCTGGCCAAAAACTCAACAAACGTGCTTAGCAACCACCGTATTCACCGGATTTGGCTCCCTGCGACTTTTTCCTCTTCCCAAAATTAAAATTGCCCCTTCGTGGCACCCGTTTTGAGTCGATTAAAGCCATAAAACAAAATTCGGCGCGAGAGCTAAAGTCCATCCCGGAAAGCGCCTATAAAAAATGTTTCGATAATTGGAAGTGCCGTTGGCATCGATGTATTGGAGCAAATGGAGCCTATTTTGAATGCGACCCAATAAATTTTGACGATTAAATGTAAAAATGTTGATTTAATTCCCGGTACTTTCTTGACCGAGTAGTACGTCTATTAAATATAAGCGGTGCTTATTGTAGACATTAATTTAATTCTGAAAGTTTTTTGAATAAAAATTTTCTTTAAATTAAAATTGTAGAAGACTAACAGATTAAATCTGTTTTGATATTCAAATTTTCTCCTAATACACTGTATAGAAGAGCTATTGGGTACTCTGAAAAACATATAAAACAAAATCTATGAGTTATGAGAATGTAATTTGCAATTTTGAAATCTGCATGAAAATCGCATATTTTTTTGAGTTGGCCACTTTCTCACATTTTATTCCACTATGAGCGAATAAACTTTCACATAATGAAATATTCATCACATTTCATGATGAAATTTGAAGTTGGATATTTTTTTTCAATAAATGACAACAGTTATTCATATGGTTTTCTGCATGTCTATTGTAGCCTAATAATAAATATTTTACCATGAAGAAACTGATAGATTTGATTCATTCGTGAACGTGTTACACAGTACGGAAACGTGGTGTAATAGAAATCATTAATTAATAAAAAAAATATATTCCTTCCAGGGATAATTTTTTTTAAATTTTTTCACAGTACCGAATAACACTTTTATACAGTGTTTCAGGATAATACATTCCTTTTGGGACACCTGTATATGGAGAGTTTTATCATGATAACAGTATTAACCTGTTTAAAACTAAAATTGATGGAGACGGCAATTATGAAAAATTGCCAGTACTTCCTAATTGATATGGTTCAAAACATTCTTGTTTTTAATTAAAGAATGGAAACTGATGTGGAAAACTATCAAAATATTACAATATGAGTTGTCTGATTGTCTGATGAGTGTGGATAGCTCAGCGGGAGAGCATCGGACTCGTGACCGGTAGGTCCAGGTTCAAATCCTGTTCAGGTAGAGAAATTTTCTAGTTGGACGGGTATCTGCCACCATTTCACTGTTGGGTCAAAAATTAACAGTGCTGTGACCTAAAATGGGCTAAGATCGTAGTAACAAAGCCTACACAGAACTCCTAACTCGCACAAGCTGAAAAAGTTTCTGAGGGACCTTCACAGAAGATCTAGGAGTATCAGGATAATAATAATAATGCTAATTTAGAGAGAGAAGATGTTGCTCTGTAATAAGAAGGTATATCGCATTATCAGATAATCAGATGATTAGTCTGAGAATTTTGCAATCAGTTTAATTTAGTTTTATTTGGTTGTTCAGCTCTGAAAAATTTTTATCTTAAAATTTTCAATCAACCAAACGGGTACCCTGATGTGAAAATCAACTGCTGATATTAATTATCAGGCGTTGAAGGAGCAGAGGTCGATTGCTCATTGGCTGTGGTCAGTCAATACTTTCTTTCCCTCTATATGAAGAAAATCTATTACCATTGCTCTCCTTAGAAAGATTTTCAATGTTAAATTTTCTCCATCCCACAGGATCCCTAGGAATGCTTACTCGGAACTTTCTGCCGGGTACCGAGTAGTCCCATAATTCTAGCACGTTTCCCCACCTGAATACCAAACTTCTCTAATACTCTACCCAGCCTTCTTCAGGAAATCATTCAGACATCCCGGGATATTCTTGAGATGGCATGTGAAAAGACTGGACCCTCCTTATCGATCCTTTTCACTCGAACTCCAGCCAATAAGTCAATTACAGAGTGCGCTCGGTACAATGGCAGTTGGCAGAGATTCAAGACGCCTACGGTTTGATTTACTGCCGCCAGATAGCGTCCCACAATTTGGTCCCGGAATATAGATATGTATTTAGGGGTATCGACTTGGATACAGCCCCCGAATATTATTATCCCGGTGATTCATTTTTGCCAAAGCAAAACCCATTTCCTGTACATTGTATTACCTGAGATTTATACGCGGTACGCCGCTGATGGTATATTCTGCAAATTTTTATTTAACGTTTTTTCATGCTCCATAAATTCCGCGTAAGGCAGACGGAGGAAGCGTTCTCTCGTTTTTCTTTTCACTTCGTTTGATCTAATTTTTTCAGCAGGGACTTTTACATTTAGCGAACAAAAGGTTATAGGCTATTGGAAATTGTAGCCGTCATTCTCTAGATTAAATTTGAAAATATAAAATCTTTTCATTGAACCAATTTCCACTTTGCTAAGGGGATTTATTGTCGAGCATGCGTCTGAACGTGTGCTCCCGTGCTCTTCAAAATTTTCAAAGATTTCATATTTATTGAAGTCAGGATTGCGGTTAATCTTTTCATTTAGTCAGGTGCAAACTTCGAAAAATCTTCACATTACCTAGTGGTTTGTTCGATTTTTCTTCAGACGTGGCAACTCGAAACAAAACATTAGCTGACAATTTCAAAACCAAATGAGTTTCGAGGAGAAACTCAAAAATTTCCAGCATCTTCATTTTCCACTACCAGTGCTGGTACGATTGAGTCATTAAAAATAGAATTTGATGCATTAAAATCGAAAATAACTCGAAAGTTAGAAGAATGATGGATGAAATATCGCAGAAAAATATTTCAAAAAATGTTCTTATTTATGGCATTAGTGAACACCAAGATGAGGATATCTGCAAAAAAGTTGTATCAAATATCCAAAATTATTCATAAAATTGAGAGTAAAGTAGTGAGTCATGACGGTATCAATATAACAAATATTCAACTGTGCGCTCCATTCCTTTTGCCGTACTTGATACATTTAGTTAATTATTGTTTAAACAGTTCGACTTTTCCTTCCTCTTGGAAGAAGGCCCTGGTAATACCACTTCCGAAAAAGTCAAATCCAAACACGTTAGATCAAGTTGTGTAGGGACAATTGCAAAAATACGTGACACAGTGTCATTCCGTCTGCACAATATGGCTTTAGACACGGTCACGGGTGCTTTACGGTCTTGCTTCAAATTACTGATGAAATTTTCAGATCAATCGATAAGGGAGATCTGACTACTTTGACCTCACTAAATTATACGAAGGCATTTTATTCCATAAATCATCACTTTTGATAGCCACATTGCTTTATATTGGTCTGTCGCAGCCAGCGATAAACTTATTGTCGAATTATATTGAGTCAAGATCCCAGAACGTTAGAGTTGATGGTAAATCGTCTGCTTTTTCACATCTCAGTTGTGGAGTTCCCCAGGGATCTATATTGGGTCCACTTCTATTTGTAGTACAAGATAGCAGACGATATCTCACCACCTCAAATTATCTTTCAAGCCTTGTGAGTCATCGCAGGCTATAACAGACCTAAATTATGATTTGAACTATATATATGAGATTTTAAGGAAGCATTGTCTCCATTTTGAATGAGAAAAAATCGATATGTCAACTGTTGAGAGAAGCCGGTGCTTGGAATTGTACGGTGAGAATGGCTACAAGATCGGTTTTCTGGAAAATTCTTGAAATTTAGGTTTAACTCTGGATAAAGATTTGCGTTTCTCTAGGCATATATCCAACTCTTTGAGCAAAGCTTATTCGAATTTAAGATTTTTGTGCCAATATTAAAATTATTTCAACAAATACAGTAATATTCTACTATGTGACTCGATGATTCTCTGCTATATGAACTTTTGTGATGTCGTCTACGGCCCCTGCTTAACTGCTTTCGATGTTGATAGAGTTCAGTTACTACAGAATTCTTGCCTGCCGTTTATTCACGGTATACGTAAATATGACCCTGTGACTTATCAAGTCAAAAATACCGGATGGCTAAATATGGAGCATAGAAGACGGTTGCATTCTTCTATTCTCTTCTTAAAAATTATTAGCGAAAAATCAACACGAAACCTCTTCAATAAAATTCTTTTCAGTCGGATATTCCTTCCCAGTGGACCATTTCGATTCCAAGACACCGAATTGACTTGTTCACCAGGTCTTCCTCTAATCAAGTTCCCAGCATCTTTAATAGCCTGGAGTTTGAGTACATGAATATCACACTTGATAAATTCAAATTGCACATACTGAGCAATTTTCGCAATGACCAAATTTATGCCTAGATCAATACAAACCAACCAGTTTTCTTCATGCACGCTGTTTTCATACGCATGGAACTCTGTAGGCTGTCTGTGATGGGGAATCTCAAAAATGGGAAATTTTCAGGATGCGGCATTTTTTGACTATTTTTTTACTAGGATGCTCGTAGAAGTTAGTTTAAATTTATAAATGGATTTAAAGCGTTAGATGTTGGAATAGGCGCATGGTTTAAGGTCAATTATTCAGAGGAATTCAATACATTTTCACCTCTGATCATGCGAGCTAAATCTCGCCCTCAGAAATGTAAAGCTGATTTTTCTTTTGTAAAATTGTTCATAATAAAGACCTTTACTATTATTATTATTCATTCCACAGTTTTCGCTCCTTTTACTATCTGTGGGAGCAGCATATGAAAGAAAATTTCATCATGTCGTTGAAACAAGTGGCATGTTTCAATTGATGATAACCTTGAAACAACTGGAGATGGGATAGTCAATTCCCGAAACTCGAGTCACAATTAAATGTGTAAAATATCAGTTCATTGGTAGTAAAACATAGTAATTTCTAAAACTTGTTTTAATTATCAATGATCAACTACCAAATAGTTACGGCTGAAACAGTTCAGTATAAAATCTAGGTTG
Source organism: Megalocaria dilatata (assembly GCA_034642435.1). Classification (NCBI taxonomy): domain Eukaryota; kingdom Metazoa; phylum Arthropoda; class Insecta; order Coleoptera; family Coccinellidae; genus Megalocaria; species Megalocaria dilatata. Next base: position 63,764,186 of record CM067855.1, on the reverse strand, counting down.
GTTAAGAGAATTTGACAATTCTTCGATTGCCGATTGTGTGTCCAATTTGCTTCCATTTTTACCCTAAACATATATTTTAATTTGCTTTCAAATAAATCTGAAGAAGTCTACGACAGTGAGTATGAAAAATTCATAAATTTAAAATAAAATAGAAAGGCTTTTTACTTGATAGAAGAAATATAACAAAATTTGAATATCAAAACAAATTGAAATATGTTTATCTTCTACAATTTTAATTTCCAAAAGAATTTTTTATTCAAGAAACTTTTAGAATTAAATTAATGTCTAAAACAAGCACCGCTCACATTTAATAGACGTTTATAAACAAAACTCAATATACAATGTCAAATGAAATAAATAACCCAATAGATATACGAAAGTAATTAAAATTAATAAATAAATATTCAAAGGAGACAAAATTTTGTTTCTGGTCTTAACTTTAAAAAATACTACTTGCCTTATAAAAACATGAACACACTTAAAGGACTTCCCAAAGAATATAATTTATTTGAAATATTTAATATATTTAAATATTCGAACAAATTATTTCAAAAATCTCTAAAAAATGTGCACTATATCTTCAAAAAACAAATATAGTTCTAGATAATCCCTTCATCAGCCCTTTGTTTTCAATATTACAAATATCAAAATCAAAAACATAACCTACATCACTCACGTGTTAAAAGACTTCAGCTTCGAACTACAGATCAGCTATATATTCAAGATTGATCTATGTTCTAACAAAATCAAAGAACAAAGTGAGTTATTTTAAGTTTACTTAAAATCATTGACATTCTATAATGAGATTTATTGAAGCCAAAATATAGTTATATATTATATATAAAATAAAATAGAAAGGCTTTTTACTTGATAGAAGAAATATAACAAAATTTGAATATCAAAACAAATTGAAATATGTTTATCTTCTACAATTTTAATTTCCAAAAGAATTTTTTATTCAAGAAACTTTTAGAATTAAATTAATGTCTAAAACAAGCACCGCTCACATTTAATAGACGTTTATAAACAAAACTCAATATACAATGTCAAATGAAATAAATAACCCAATAGATATACGAAAGTAATTAAAATTAATAAATAAATATTCAAAGGAGACAAAATTTTGTTTCTGGTCTTAACTTTAAAAAATACTACTTGCCTTATAAAAACATGAACACACTTAAAGGACTTCCCAAAGAATATAATTTATTTGGAATATTTAATATATTTAAATATTCGAACAAATTATTTCAAAAATCTCTAAAAAATGTGCACTATATCTTCAAAAAACAAATATAGTTCTAGATAATCCCTTCATCAGCCCTTTGTTTTCAATATTACAAATATCAAAATCAAAAACATAACCTACATCACTCACGTGTTAAAAGACTTCAGCTTCGAACTACAGATCAGCTATATATTCAAGATTGATCTATGTTCTAACAAAATCAAAGAACAAAGTGAGTTATTTTAAGTTTACTTAAAATCATTGACATTCTATAATGAGATTTATTGAAGCCAAAATATAGTTATATATTATATATAAAATAAAATAGAAAGGCTTTTTACTTGATAGAAGAAATATAACAAAATTTGAATATCAAAACAAATTGAAATATGTTTATCTTCTACAATTTTAATTTCCAAAAGAATTTTTTATTCAAGAAACTTTTAGAATTAAATTAATGTCTAAAACAAGCACCGCTCACATTTAATAGACGTTTATAAACAAAACTCAATATACAATGTCAAATGAAATAAATAACCCAATAGATATACGAAAGTAATTAAAATTAATAAATAAATATTCAAAGGAGACAAAATTTTGTTTCTGGTCTTAACTTTAAAAAATACTACTTGCCTTATAAAAACATGAACACACTTAAAGGACTTCCCAAAGAATATAATTTATTTGAAATATTTAATATATTTAAATATTCGAACAAATTATTTCAAAAATCTCTAAAAAATGTGCACTATATCTTCAAAAAACAAATATAGTTCTAGATAATCCCTTCATCAGCCCTTTGTTTTCAATATTACAAATATCAAAATCAAAAACATAACCTACATCACTCACGTGTTAAAAGACTTCAGCTTCGAACTACAGATCAGCTATATATTCAAGATTGATCTATGTTCTAACAAAATCAAAGAACAAAGTGAGTTATTTTAAGTTTACTTAAAATCATTGACATTCTATAATGAGATTTATTGAAGCCAAAATATAGTTATATATTATATATAAAATAAAATAGAAAGGCTTTTTACTTGATAGAAGAAATATAACAAAATTTGAATATCAAAACAAATTGAAATATGTTTATCTTCTACAATTTTAATTTCCAAAAGAATTTTTTATTCAAGAAACTTTTAGAATTAAATTAATGTCTAAAACAAGCACCGCTCACATTTAATAGACGTTTATAAACAAAACTCAATATACAATGTCAAATGAAATAAATAACCCAATAGATATACGAAAGTAATTAAAATTAATAAATAAATATTCAAAGGAGACAAAATTTTGTTTCTGGTCTTAACTTTAAAAAATACTACTTGCCTTATAAAAACATGAACACACTTAAAGGACTTCCCAAAGAATATAATTTATTTGAAATATTTAATATATTTAAATATTCGAACAAATTATTTCAAAAATCTCTAAAAAATGTGCACTATATCTTCAAAAAACAAATATAGTTCTAGATAATCCCTTCATCAGCCCTTTGTTTTCAATATTACAAATATCAAAATCAAAAACATAACCTACATCACTCACGTGTTAAAAGACTTCAGCTTCGAACTACAGATCAGCTATATATTCAAGATTGATCTATGTTCTAACAAAATCAAAGAACAAAGTGAGTTATTTTAAGTTTACTTAAAATCATTGACATTCTATAATGAGATTTATTGAAGCCAAAATATAGTTATATATTATATATAAAATAAAATAGAAAGGCTTTTTACTTGATAGAAGAAATATAACAAAATTTGAATATCAAAACAAATTGAAATATGTTTATCTTCTACAATTTTAATTTCCAAAAGAATTTTTTATTCAAGAAACTTTTAGAATTAAATTAATGTCTAAAACAAGCACCGCTCACATTTAATAGACGTTTATAAACAAAACTCAATATACAATGTCAAATGAAATAAATAACCCAATAGATATACGAAAGTAATTAAAATTAATAAATAAATATTCAAAGGAGACAAAATTTTGTTTCTGGTCTTAACTTTAAAAAATACTACTTGCCTTATAAAAACATGAACACACTTAAAGGACTTCCCAAAGAATATAATTTATTTGAAATATTTAATATATTTAAATATTCGAACAAATTATTTCAAAAATCTCTAAAAAATGTGCACTATATCTTCAAAAAACAAATATAGTTCTAGATAATCCCTTCATCAGCCCTTTGTTTTCAATATTACAAATATCAAAATCAAAAACATAACCTACATCACTCACGTGTTAAAAGACTTCAGCTTGTTTTGATATTCAAATTTTCATAAATTTAGTAATCGAGTAGAATACATAAATGGAACTGGGAATACCTCGGCGATCTAGCAGCAACATTTTTTCGAAGTTCCTTATAATCAAGTATTCTTGGTGAGAATTACACAGACAAAAGCAGATGAAAAGCATAGTTTCATCGGTATTGAGGAAAAAGGAATAATTAGATCAAAGCTGATAACAGACTATATATCTAAGCTCACATTGTTGTTCTGAGCTAAGGCAAAGTGTGCACTGATATAGCCCGTTGAAGTTAGCTCACTTTTAAAAACCTTATGCAACATTAAGAAATATTTGGGTTTGAGCGATCCTCAAATTATACAGTTCAACGCATGACTCGATTACTGGCAGCTTGAGTCAGTATGGCTACATTGAAGCGCCTGGTGGGTGGAGGACTATATCGATTGCTGAAGGATATTTATAGAACAGTGTATCTTCAAACAATAAGATATTCCGATTTTTGGTAGACATAGCTTTTGGATCTAAGTTTGCCATTGGAATGTTTTGATTCTAAGGAGAAACGTTTTGAATGACTCTTAAAAAAATTCAAATATCCAAACTGCATGGAGAACAGAGGGTTTATCATCGTTCTTACTGCAAACGCACATGTCTCTATTTTCTCGGTCGGCTCATATGGGATATATCGTACATTTTGAGTTGCTGGAATATTCCTTTAGTAAGGAACTGAAAATTCCTCTTTTCTGCCCCGTAATATTCAGGATTAGAAACCGTAGACGTCTGGACAAAGTTGATACCTTCAGTCTATGTTTAATGTGAGGGGTTATCAAGTTTCGAAGAAATTACCTGGTTAGACACTGCTTGAATTTGTTTTCCCTATTTTCATTCAAAATCACGTAAGAATTAAGTCTTCTCTCGTCCAGAATACCATTGAACACAAGTAGAGGCCCACGTCGAGATTTCAAGACAGTGTTTTTGTATTACACAGTGGGTTATATATATACTCTCCTCCTTTTGTTGAGTGGTGAAGCACTACAATCTGAGATTTTCCATTTGCTTCATTGATTACTCCAAATGAGTAACGTGTTGATAGTCACATTATTGTTTGAGTCAGCTGCAGCCTTTGTTTTCTTATATTTACTGAGAGCACTATCACGATTCCTCATCAACTCCCTAACTCGGTCATTCAGCCACAAAGCTTCAGGTCTAGTGACTTTTTTAGTCAACACAGGAGAATGCAGATCGAAACACCGAAGAAGGTAGGCATTAAAAAGCTGAACCTTCTTGTTAATATCACGTTCACGAAGGAAAAGGTCCCATTGCTGGGATTCAATACTACTCAAAGGTTGCTCTCGATTAAATACTCTTAGATTATGACAAGAAATAATCTTAATTTTCATCTTTGCGGGACTGACTTTGAATTCACAGTATGTAAGAAAATGATCGCTTATATAAACATTGAGGTTGCCTGCACCATCCAAGCAATCTGATGAGTACTTGATAAAGGTAGGATCCAACATCGTGAAGCTCTTCTCAGTGACACGGGTGAACCCCTCTATCCGTAAGATGAAAAGCAGTCAGTTACCAGATTCTTCTTATTATTAAGATTCAAATTCAGATCCCCAACGCATTGAACAGTATTCGCTGTAGGAACAATTTCACTGAGCATGTCATCTAAATCACTGACAAGAGAACCTACATACGAACCTCTATTTTTTCTATAAACGACGCCCAGAATGATTGTTTTCCTATGTAAGGTCAATTTCAACCATAAAAACTCTGATGGACTTAAAATATTATCAAAATCAACAATTTCCACCCTGAAGCAATTTTTCACGTAAATGCATACTCCCCCACCTCTACATTTTCTATCGTTGCGAAAAAATTTATAACCAAGTAACACGACAATATCAATACGAAGCCAAGTTTCATTAACACCTCTAATATCAAAATTATTTTTACGCACCAACTGGCTGAAGTCACCCATCTTGGGAACCAATACCTTAGGTTTATATGTATAATTTTCATCTCGCATATACCATAATACCACCTTTCTCTTTTCCTCAAAAACCGCAAAAGCTCTATTTCGACTTATTACGTAGCATAAAACCAAAATTAAGCCAACACAATTCAAACTGCCATAACTGAATTTGATAACCTGGGAAGTAGTTAAATCCGCCGTTACAATACTAATAACTACGAGGAAGGGAAGTTTAGTATTATGGCCCCGCTAAGAGAAAACTAATCGCCATTTCGAGTACGAACTTCACCTTTTCCTTAGATCGGTAATGGATAGAACGATGGCGTTCGAGCTTTAAGTAGGCAATTGCGGCGGTTACCAAGAGCGAAGAGGGCGCTGCTGCATCTGGAAATCGGGAATGGAAATTCAACATTTGTCTGGAGGCAGTCACTTGAGATGATTGATATTTTGTTGTTTCAAGTTTTCATCGAGTTTGAGTGGAGCTTGATTTGTAGTTCTGAGATAATAGGCATTTGTGATCGCTTTATAATCTTCCTTCGGTGTTCTGAATGGGGGAGAATTGGAAGATTTCCTGAATTCAGAGCTTCGTGTTGGAGCAGGACCTGTTCAGTTCATTTTACTATAAGCAATTAATTACAATAGGATTTCTTAAGGTTTTATCCGCAGATATTCATCCCTCAAGTTTTCCTTTTCCAACTGTATTCTCAAAGTAATTTCTTTGAGCTTTATTCTGAATTACCAATTTCATCATTTTTCAAATTGATGTTTTGAGCTATTTAAATTTTATCACTCAATAATTTTTTCGATATCTCTAATATTAATTCAGATTAAGAGGCTAACGTTTCTATATCTTTTGAATTATATTTATCTGGGCAATATATTAAAAGACATAGAAATATTTGCCTCTAAAACTGAATCAATAGTGGACATATCAAAGAAATCATTAAGCGATGAATTTTTAATAGCTCAAAATTTCAATTCGAAAAATATGCGTAGATTTAACAACTCTGAAAATAGAATCAAAGCAGATAAGAAACAAAATTCAATCTAATTTTCCAATTATAAGCAAATCAGATGAAAGGAATATCGTAACCATTATGTCAAACATTAAGTATAAACCAAAATGGAAGACGTAATAAAATCATAAAATTTCAGAGAACTTAAATTAGATCTGACAAATACTTTTCACAGATCGGTGAAACAATTGTCTGATGATTAAAAGAATATTTTTAGTGTTGAAAACCCAAAAAACTCTAAGTCATGAATTCTATAGCACCTGTTCTTTATGGAATGCCAAAATTACATAAACACATTCCTATGAGACCTATTGTTTCATATATAAATGCACCAGCTTATAATTTAGATGAAGATTTGGCTATAGATCTTCCGTCCATAATAAATTATTCTTCTACGTATACTGTTAAACATTCTTTAGAATTTGTTAAAAAATTAGAACATACTACCTTACTAAAGAAATGTAAATTCATCTAATTCGACGTGAAAAGCCTATTCACTTCTATTCCAACTGATGAAGTCAAAAAAATGTTGCAAACTGTGATCAATAACAGTCATCTATCACAAAATAATGAAGAAATCTTTTCAAACCTTCAGAAATGTGTTTAGAACCGAATTATTTTAAATTCAATAATAAATTCTTCGGACAAATCAATGGCTCACCAATGGGAGGTTCACTTTTAGCTGATTTATTTATGTCTTTGAAAAATTATTTTTTGCCAACACTTCAAACGATGAGTTAGTAAAACTTGTTCTTTTTTGGGGTAGATATGTAGATGACGTATTTTGAATTTGGACTGGAACTGACAGGCTGCTATTGCAATTTTTTTAGAGACATAATTCTTCAATCAACTTCTTAGATCTTAATATAAGTCATAGTAATAAGTTCGACAGTTTAAGAAAACCTACTACTACTGATACCATAATCCATTCAAAATCCAATCATTCATAGCAAATTAAAATGTCAAAATTCCATAGTTTCATTCATAGACTTTTGAGCATCCCCTTGAACGATGTCAATTTCCGAAAAGAAGTCAATATAATTGAAACTATAGCGGTAAACAATGGCTATAGAAATGAAATCATTGACAAAATGATTAAAAAGAAAATTCACCACAATATCTAAAAAAAAATTATATTAATATAAATAATCCCTATGAAGGAAAAAAAATGGTTTTCAATGGCTTGTCTGAAAGGTTTCAGCAGTAGGATCTCTAATGGTCTTCATAAAATGGGAATTAATTCTTTAGCAGTAAATAGGAATAATTTAGCTTACATGTTGGTGAGCAATAAAGAAACAAAAATCAAAATAAGACAAAACATACTTTAGTTTTCCATTAATGATATCCAAATACTATTGACAAGCTTTGCCTCGGGGAGGACCTGACGAATATCATCTAAAGACCTTCGGCATCATTACGTGATAAAAAACCTCATTGAGTTTTCACCGTGGCGTAGTCGCATCTTAGCGACTCCCCAGAAATTCATCAGTCCCCGAAAATCCGCCATCAGTCCAAATCACCTTGGAATATTCCTTTGTTCTTCGGTGTCGAACCCCGATAGGCTGTTCATAATTCTCATTTCCTCTAATTCAGGCTCTCGAGCACGATTCCTCAGGCTCGGCATTATTATGTAGAACGTTTTTTGTTGCCTATGTTCGCCGCCATTTATAAATACCAGAAGGAATTTGGAGCAAAGTAATTATCGTCTTAAAGCCGGCTCAGAAGTCCTCGAAATACGGCATGTTTCGGGAGTAATGAGAGCTGTCGACCCAAAAAGTCGACAATGTTCGATACAATTTGCAACAGGGGACTTTCAAGAAGGTGAAGCCCTCCTTGTAAGGGAGTGTGACGTGAGAAAAATCTCCATGGAAACACATTATTACCAAAATTTTATGTCAAAATATTAGCAATTGAAAGCAGCCTTGTTTCATAAGACAAATCAAAAGTTCTAAAATGAATCATCTTTATAGTTTTCGCACTCGCTCGAGTACGCCGAGTATTTCATCATAACAAATATATGTTTCTTGAAATTTCGAACTCGAAAGTAGTTTTGAACAATTACATTGGACCTAGAAAAAAATATGTGCTAGAAGATTGGTAAGTCTACTTCGTAAGCAGAAGAAGATCCGTTTTCTTAATAAGGAGTGTAAAGTAATAGAAATTTCTACCTCTTAGTAATGAAATTTGGTACAAATCAGCCGAATTAATTAAATTTGGGTTGGACTTACAAGAAGTCCTCATTTCAGATTCTTTTAACAGGCAGAATGATTTCGAGAGAAGTAAAACGCTTACCAATCATATATGATCCAATTGAAGATTCAAATAAACGAAGGCGCCAAAGCTGTTAACCTCATCCATTATGAAATTTTACGTGATAGTTGATGAATTTAGACTAAAGGTCGCCGTCTGCCTACAGGTGTCATCAACAGTAGTCTCGTAGATAAAATATTTCCATGTGTCGAGCAAACGTTAGGTGCCATAGTGTTTGTTGATACAGTTAGGTCTCTTCTCAATTTCGAGAGCTTCACGAATAATGCAACTGGTTAGCATTTTTCCGTTGCGATAGTTTTGCAGCTATCAAAGTTATGACCTGTATGTGCGTGATGTGTGAATAGGGGAGAGGATAGATCAGCTCTACGGACAGCAAGTTGGTGTACATATACTCTGTTATTCACTTACCTATTTGACCTGTAGTGTATTTTAGATACTCATGTATATTTGATATATACTACGGAGATGGGTATCGGGTTTATTTGGATGACATCTAATAAATGCAATAAGTTAATTTTGTATTCAATAGGTATTTATGTTCTGATTTATGAAGATATGCATTATGGGAATGGAAATAAATCGTAAAATGAAACATGTAGGTATTTCTCTTAAACTCCTGAAAAGTTATAAGATGACCAGAAATTACAGTGGCGACGAGTAAAATTACATGCGGTTGATAATTGATCATTGACTTCATCATAAATGTAAAGAATTGCTTGGTATGAGAGATACCTTTTTGAATTTTTCGAAAGTAATTGATTAAACGTTAACCAATTAGTATGCAAATTCTTTGTTAAGCATACTTCAAATGGGGGTGAAAGAGGGATGTATATTAGGTTTTAATGCTTTATTCACAGCCTAAAATACATATAATACAAGTTCAGAGAGTTGAATTATTTTACCCAAATTGAGGAAGTTGTTTCGTGACCAGATGTGGAATGTAATCCCGCTCGTAGGGACCATGTAGAGAATTGTCAGCAGAAGAACATATAATACAAGTGTACAATTTTGAGTTGTTGACCCAGATTGAGGTGGATACACTTTCTTGATCCTGGAACAGTTCTTTCTTGAGTTTTTTCTATTGTTGTTCACGACACAGACTTCAATTTTGAGTTTACTTTTAACAACTTGCTATTTATTACAAATGAATAATGTAGATACTACATTCAGTTCCAGGCCTTCAGTGCGTTATGAGTAACTGAGAGAGAGTTCCTTGGAAGTTTAAAGTGAAAAACGCGAAAATAAAATAATTCGAGCGTAGAGATAAAAATATTTCACAAGTTACGAGAGCTTACTTCAAGGGATCAGAACTTGTCTTCAACTGAACTTTCTTATCGCGTGACCTGCCTGGCGCAAGGGATGTATTCAACTGGTACCTTTCCGCTAACTGGCAAATGAGAGAGTGGGTTTGGGCCCGAAAAGGTGGCCCAGGTAATTCCGATACGACAATAGTCTTGAAACGGCTGAAACGGTTCTAATGGGTATCTAGGAATAATCTAAGGGAGAAATATGTTCGTTTCTTAATTGGTGTTTAGGTCCGTTTAGGTTTCTAGGAATTAAATGATTCATATTTGAAAGGTCTAAATTGTTGAACTCTGGGGACGTAATTGTTACATACCTGCAAAGTGAATTAAAAATTCTCTGTTCAAAGTAAATTTGAATAATAAAATTATGTGAAGTGTTTTTTTATGGAAAATAAAAAAAGTGCATGAACAATGTCTCAAATCTGCTATTTAAGAGAGTTTAATCCGAGTGTATCGGACTGGGCCTTGTATAAGGTACAACTAATGAACTTCGTAGCGAATAATAAATCAAATTCTGCTATCCAAAAGGCAATTTTTTCGCACTGTTGTTGTGAAAGCAGTTTTAAATTATTGAATAGTTTATGCATTCCACATAGGCCACAAGATAAACGTTTCAATGACTTAGTCGAGTATTTCGATGCATATGTCACACTTGCAAAGTTAGTTTTCTCGGAAAGACAAAAGTTTTATGGTAGTACAAAGGTAAAAACTGAGACGGTGCAAGAATGGGCCGCCCGAGTTCGTCAACTAGCCCCAAAATGTAATTTCAAATCAAACGAATTGGGCACCATTTTGAGGAATAAATTCATCATGGGTTTTGGGAAAAGTCCTAATTTGGATCGACTTTTCGAAGAATATGAGGTGAAGCTGTCACATGAATTAGCTATATATATATTGGCATGCAAGAAAGAAGCTAGTGACAGAATAAAAGATGAGATTGCAGAGGTAAAAACTGAAGAAATGGATGTGTACTTTTCAAGGTCAAGACATGGTTCTCGAGTTCCTGAAAATCAGAACTATAGAAATGTTGTTCGAGAGAGCAGCATCCCTGGAACTTCAGGCCAACAAGAGGGAAGACAAAAGCTGGAGGAATGCGAAGTTTGTGGTAAGGTCTACTATAGGCCATGCAGGTATCGGAATTTTATGTGTAATGTATGTGGAAAAAGAGATCATTTGGCAGCAAAATGTAAAAGACCTAGAAATTTCAAGAATAATTTTTTAAACTCTAATAAATGTGCACTTCAAAATTTCGAAGGTGATAAATGCATTGATAAAGATAAAATTAATCAAATTTTTCAGGTAAATACAACAAGTATCGAACCAATTTTTATTGATATTATAGTGGAGCGTGTACCTCTAAAGTTTGTGTCCGGTACCGGTGCTGGTTTATCCTTAATTTCTTAAAGTATGAAGTATGCATACTTTCCAGATATACCGCTGGTTTCGAGTAAATTTTTTTACTGCTTATACCGGAAGTAAAATCCACCCTTTGGGCAAAATAAGCGTAAGAGTTGAATACAGGTTAAAATCGAAATATTTATAATTATATATCATAGAAAATGGAGGCCCTCCACCTTTAGGCCGAGATTTCTTTAATGCTTTTTCATTATCAATAAACAGAATTGAATATACAGATTAGCAAAAATTGATGAGTTTTATGAAGAATTTCCAAGTGTTTTCAAAAATGAATTGGGTTTTTTCACAAAAGAGCGTATAAGTCTGAAATTAAAAGCGGGCACTCAGCCAAAATTTTTCAAACTCAGATCCATTGCATTCGCTCTAAAAGCAAAGGTTGAGGCAGAACTTGAAAGGTTGATTAAAGAAAATATCTTAACCCCAGTCAGTTGTAATGAGTATGGTACTCTGATAGTACCGGTATTGAAAGGAAATGGCTCGGTTAGAATATGTGGAGATTACAGTGTCACGATGAATCCAAATCTCGAGATCGATAAGTTTCCTTTGCCGCGAATAGAGGAATTATTTGTAAAATTGCAAGGTAGAAATATGTTCACAAAATTAGACTTGTCAAACGCTTTTCAACAAGTAGAGCTAGATGAAGAAACTAAAAAACTCACGACGATAAGCACGCATAAAGGGTTGTTTTCATACAATAGATTCCCTTTTGGCATTCATTCCGGCTCTTCTAAGTTTCAAAATATTATGGAAACTGTCTTGATAGGTTTCGATGGAGTTGCTTGTTTTCAAGATGATGTCTTAATCGCAAGATGATCGTTCTTAAGAGAATGTCTGAATGTGGTCTAACTATAGAAAAGAGTAAATGTCATTTTTTCAGAGACAACGTAACTTATTTGGAGTACATAATCGATAAAGATGGATTGCACAAGTGCAAAGATAATGTCGACGTAGTATTACAGGGCCCCATTCCTACCACTGTGACTGAATTGAAGTCGTTTCTAGGCATTGTAAATTACTATAATCGTTTCATACCTAATGCTTCGACTTTATTGAAATCACTTTATAGCTTGTTACAGAAGAATACTAGGTGGAATTTTGATGGACATTGTATGAAAAGTTTCAAAGAAGTGAAAGAGATTTTGAGTTCAGATAGTGTACTTGTCCATTATAAGCCGAAATTAGAGGTCCATTTTTTTGCAGACGCATCTCAATATGGCCTAGGAGCGGTGATAATGCATCAGTTTGATCGGACATTCAGACCAATAGCATATGCCTCGAGTACTTTGTCGAAGAGTGAAACTAACTTTTCACAAGTTGAAATGGAGGCTGCTGCTGTAGTCTTTGGCGTTAAAAAGTTTATACAATATCTCTATTGTAACAAATTTATTTTATACACGGGTCGCAAAACATTAGGGGAAATTTTTGGTACTAAAAATGGGATCCCTTCATATGCAACTAACAGTTTGCAATGATAGGCACTAATTTTATCAAATTTTCAGTACGAGATTCGATTTGTGAAATCTCGTGAAATCCAGCTAATTGTTATTCTCGCTTATCTATTGGTAGTAGGATCGATGATGATGACAATAGTTCGTTTGTGTTAAATTTATTGCAACAAAACGAAGAATTCCTATCGATTGTGGACTTACAAGACGATATACTTCAAACGGTCCAATATTATGTAAATGTGTTTCATTCATAAGGGGTCGTTCGCCTAAGGTTGTGCCGAATGAACTGAGAAAATATTATTTGAATAGAAATTCTCTAAATATAGTCAATGACTGTTCAATGCAAGGTAACAGAATCGTAGTTCCGGTGAATTTACAGCCAGAAGTGCTCAAAGTGTTGCACAAATCGCATATGGGTATAGTAAAAATTAAGGGCATCGTAAGATGGTCTATTTGGTGGCCTGGGTAGAATCAAGATATAGAGGATTCAGTTAGAATTTATAATGCATGTATAAAGCATTGAAATGCTCTCCCAAAAGTTTCTCTTGAAGTTTGGAAATAATCAAAAGGGCCATGGGAGGTATTCATATCGACTATTTAGGCCCTCTTCATGGTAGATATATTTTGGTAATAGTAGATTCTTATTCGAAATGGTTGGAGGCTTTCATAGTTAATAGCACCAAAATTATTACCACAATTAATATATTAAAGCACTTCTGCAAGATTTGGAATTCCAATAACATTAGTAATGGTAATGCTACATCTTTTTCATCGTCTAAGTTCAAAAAATTTTTGAGACAAAACGGTATCATATTGAAACATAGTCCTCCTTATCATCCGGTCACAAATGGATAAGGAGAAAATTCTGCAAAAAGTATTAAAATGTTTCTTCTGAAAGCAATAGAATGTAGTACAAATCCTTGTAATTTGAGTTTTATATTAGATACATTCTTGTTTTATTATAGATGTTTCCCACATTGTACAACCTTGAAAGATCCTGCTGAATTTATGTTTGGCCGAAAATTGTGTCATTTCTTGATTTACTGATACCAAGTTCTTGTCATAATAAGAATTCTGCTCTGAATCACGAGCTATCCAGTAAAATTCAACAAAAACGAAACATTCAGAAGAAGTTTTACAGAGGGAAGAGAAATAGGATGTTTAACGTGAATGATATAGTATTAGTACAGAACTAGAAAAAATCTGGCATCGGCATCTAAGTCAGATTTTAAAACGTGGTAATATTAATTCAAGTAGTAACCACGATACTATCTTACAGCATGAACCCGAAAGACAAAATATTAAAATAAAAGAAAATGTTTTTTATGATGATAGATTTAGAATTAGATAATTTTTTCAAATTTTCTGTCACAGTGAGTATAGAAAAAAATGTAACACCACGATCAAAGAGAATGAGGAGAAAACCTGAAAGACTTGGATTCTGAATTTCATTTCTAAAAATTATAGGAAGGGAAATGTAGTGTATTTCAGATACCCTGTATATTTGATATATACTACGTAAATCGATATCGGGTTTATTTGGGTGACATCTGATAAACAGATGTGCTATAAGTTAATTTTGTCTTAATTAGGTATTTATGTTTTGATTTATGAAGATATGCATGATGGTAATGGAAATAAATCGTAAAATGTGTAGGTACCTATTTGTCTTAAACCCCTGAAAAGTTATAAGGTGACCGGAAATCACAGACCTATGTATGTTCTGGGACATTCCGAGAATGGTATTTCATATACATCTTGAGATTCGTTTAGAAATGAATCTTTGGAACATGTAGATCTATTCGGATGGGTGTGTTTTCCATAGACAGTGTGGGTGAGAGATGTGCCTGATTTGGTGATAAGTACGTCTAGAAAATGAATCGAATTGTTAGTCTCAATTTACATCGTGAAATTTATGGCATTCGTTGAGATGGTCAAGATGTATAAAATGCAGATAAGTATATACAGTAATACTAGTGTGAGGATATTTTCTTTTATTTCTGCAACTCTCGATATTTGGTAGGTCACATATGATGCGTATTGCATTTATTTGCTTGATGAAGATCTTGTTACTCTCCAATGGTCACTTCAAAAACAATAATGCGTAAGTAAGGAGACTGTGGAAGTATCTGAAGTAGCTGATCTAGCAGCTTGTCTACATGCAAGTTGCTCGGTTCTTCTATTTATATAGGTTGCCACAGACAGTTCTCTGATCAGATTTTATGGATGCCGAGTATCAAAAGAAAGGTACTGAATTTTTCTCCAATTCATCTTGAGGTTAATTGCGAGAAATCAGTGTTCATCCTGCTCTAGAGCAATCTGTGATCTCATCTTGAACTTGTCTTCATCTGAACCAACAAACAGAAAAGTGGTATCATCAATAAAGTACACGGTTTCACCTGACTGGACATTTTAAATGATTTACATACAAGAGAAATAATGTGGGTGTCAATATGGACCATTGAGGTATTCAATATCTCGCAAATGCCTAGTCCGAGTATTTGTCTCCGATAAACATTTTCTGAAACCTATCTTGCAGATAGCTTTCCATCAGCTTCAGTATAAATCGAATGCTTGGCTGAAGTCTCAGACAAACAACCTGCACTTTTTTTTTATCGAAGGCATTCGATAGCATAGTCGATATTGCTGTATTTATTGACCACATGCTGTTCCTTACTACTGTATTGTACTTTTAAAGGAAGTCGGATATTTTCTTCTTTATGGCCATCTTTATTACTATCTATAGTTTGTTAGCTTCTTCTTCCCTACTTTAAATAAGGGCACATTTTCAATTGTTTCGGAAAATAGCCCTCATTGCAGCACTTTGTGATGATCGCCCCTAATGTTTCCGCAATGCTAGTTAAGATCTGCTTCAGCATAGACGGTGATAGACATCCCTGTAGTCTTTTGTTTTGAGCCTTTTTCCATTCATGAATATGTTCAGTAGTTTAGGTGAGCAGTATAGTGGACAGCTGTGATCGAGCACAAGAATGTTTGAATTTATATTTAGATCTGGCGAAAACATGTAATAGTGTTACCCATTACATGTTGATTCGTAAGATGGAACGGATATGAGTGAATGGCATTGCACTGGAATTGTTTGAGAATTAGCTTAACATTTCGATTTTTTAAATGTGGCGATACTTTGATATTGTGCACACAAAAATTTTTTTATGCAACTGGAATCATATACATGATATCAGCTACAACCAACACGGAATACCGAACATTAAATTTTCCATCGTATCTGAAATTGAGAGGCAAAATCGAGTCATAAATCGTCAGGCGCTCCTATATATACCCATCCAACACGGTCTTCCATCTGAAATAGTGAATTTAAGAGCGTTTCCTCCTTATTTATCTCCTCTTCGTGACTTCATAGACTATGTATACATATTCCTCTTTTATTTCACACCCCACTTCATTATATTCCAGATCTCAAACATCCAATGGATCTCGAGATGTGCAACGTTAACCTCTTGAATATTTACAAACGGAGGGACACATCGGCGTCGCAAAAAAGGGAAAATGTGACTGTTGGTCCTTCGAGCCAAAAGAGTCGTTACGTTTACTACCGCATTTGAAACTTACATACAGAAAGGGTTAGAATAACTGCATACAATAACTGTCAATTTTGCAATGAAAATATATTTGCTCCATGTTTTTTTTCATTATTGAACTTACATCTACTCGCATAATATACTCAGTGACATTATAAGTAATTTTTGATTAATTTTTCATATATTATAAACGATCCTGCAATGCTACGTTCTCTTTCCATAACTGCCGAACCAGACATCCTAGAAATTTCGTTCGAAAACAGATTTCTTATATTTTTATTTCTGCATCTCGAGAAACAGGGTGTTCCGAAAAAAAGATATACAACAAGCAGGTGATTTTTTCAATGGATTGCCATGTATATTTTCATGTATTTTCACTGACTTCCACCATCTCTATTAAATTGCAAGTACTTCTTTTCTAACGGTACTGATTCAGAGAATATTGGAAACATTTGAGCGCACGGCACTCCGCTCGCTAAAAGACCCAAAACGGTTGCAAAAACAATACGTAATACGAATGTGATACGAATTCTTGGTTACTGAAAGATTCGTAGAGTCATCATAACAAAAATATTAATCTGCTAGACACAGGATATCCGTTATTGATTTCCAAATATGATGAACTTGAAATTGATATTTCTGGATTTTTTCAAACGTAACGCCCTAATTATTTTTTTCACTAAAATGCGGACGAAATGCTTCACATGTTTTCAAATGCAACCTTGGTGTCATTTTCACTCCTGGCATGAAAATGCCAAGAGGGCACTGAAACAACTGATAATATCTTTTAAATATTCGACAACTTGAGAACCTCGTTTGACAACTGGACTTCAATCTTTGTATTTCTGGAAAATATTTCAACAGACGAAGTGAGAAAGTGTTGAAAAGAATCACTGATTTGAATACTTCACATGTCGTTAAAAATCATAAGTCGAAATGTGGTACCTACCTGTAATGACCGAGGCATCCAAATCTAAAAAAAACTACCAATAAATGATGTTCATTGAGTAAAAAACCGTAAAAGATAATGAAATAAATTTTATGGCTTGATTCGAAGTGTTGTCCGCCTTCTCTCGAACATAAAGTAATCCGATCCTGAAACAATCTACTAATCTTCGTTATCATGATTGGATTTATACTTCGAAAAGCATTAACTATTCTCTTCCGCAAATTGAGAGCTGTGGTTTGAGTATCATCGTATACAGTTTCCTGTATGTATCTCCTCAGAAAAAAAATTAATTTGTTGAGATCTGGTGATCTAGCAGGCCATCTTGTGTTTCCCCCCTACCAATCCATATATTGGGAAACTGGTTATTCAGAAATTCTCTCACAGGACGAGAATAATCAGCGGGTGCTCCTTCATACTGCAACCACATTCCGTTCCTTATTCGCGAAGGGAGCACTGCTAATAATCCGTAAAGGATGTTCTGAAGGAAATCCAAATGAGCAACAACGTTGAGATGTCCTTCGAAAAAATGAGGAACTATCATAGGATTGTCGATAACTCCTTCCCAATTGATGACCAATTGTGTTGATGCTCAACTTCTCTTATTATTCTCGGATTCTTTATTGAATAGTTGTGGAAATTATGCCTATTGACAGAACCAGATTTGTGGAAAGTTCCTACATCACTGAATAAAACTAAATTATTCAATTTGTGGACTTCTGCCCAGTTACAGAAATTTAGACGGTTTTCAAAATCATCATCCAAAAGCGCTTAGTGTATCTGAATGTGGTAGGCGTGAAACTCATGGTTTTTGAGGATTTTTTGAACTGAACGCTCTCTAATACGACAGGCTTCACTAACCTTTCTCTGGCTTGTGTGAGGATCTTCTGTTACAGTCAGTAATAGTAGTTCTTTATCTTCGCTTGTGGACGATTTTGTCCTTCCTTTTTTTTGTACTCCACGGTTCCCATCTGTACAAATCTGTTTAAAAGCCTTCAAAAACCCGATTTATTTGGATATCTTCTCTCAGGATATTCTGAAGCATAAGTTCTACTTGCTAATAAACAGTTTCTGTAGCACTGCCCTAACATGAAAATCATATCAATCATTTCATTTGTATGACTAAATTCAGAATTATATATTCTAACTTCTACATTATATATTGAAACCATATACAAAAACTATCAAATGGATATCCTTATATATAATCAATATAAAATATTTTTCAATGTCTCGGAAAAAACCTTTTTACATCCCGACTTGAAATGTATTAATACAAATGTATTAACAACAACTGTATAAGTATGTATTATATATTAACATACAAATACAAGAAAATCCACTATTCCAAAATTATCTAAAAGTATCAAAATAAAGGATCAAATAAAAAAAATTGAAAGAGAGCTCGGAACATTTGATAGCTATTTCAGCCTATATGGCCTCCTCAAAAATGTATTGAATTCAGATTCAAATATATAACAAGATCAAAATTCAACTTACCAAAATAAGATAAAACATGGAACGAATAAACTTGAAGTAAGCTTTAAAGTATCCACACTAAAACAGAAATGATCAACGTATTGTTACGTATAACCTATAACTATAATATTTGTATTCGGAACACAGAAAAACAATAACATAACTTATTTACCACAAATAATGTCCCATGATAAGAAAAATAACCAGAGTTTCAAAAATAATAAATAATTGAGGAATATATTGTGGATATAAAGACTATATGAAATTATTTCATAATTTAAAAAACCAATTTCAATGTGAGTCAATACTTGATAGAAGTAAAATTTAAATGACTTCAAATTCAGAATTATATATTCTAACTTCTACATTATATATTGAAACTATATACAAAAACTATCAAATTGATATCCTTATATATAATCAATATAAAATGTTTTAAATGTCTCGGAAAAAAACTTTTTACATCCCGACTTGAAATGTATTAATACAAATGTATTAACAACAACTATATGAGTATGTATATTGACATACAAATACAAGAAAATCCACTATTCTAAAATTATCTAAAATTATCAAAATAAAGGATCAAATAAAAATAATTGAACGAGAACTCGGAACATTTGATAGCTATTTCGGCCTCTATGGCCTCCTCAGAAATGTATTGAATTCAGATTCAAATATATAACAAGATCAAAATTCAACTTACCAAAATAAGATAAAATACGGAACGAATAAACTTGAAGTAAGCTTTAAAGTATCGAAAATAAAACAGAAATGATCAACGTATTGTTACGTATAACCTATAACTATTTGTACTCGGAACACAGAAAAACAATAATAAAACTTATTCACCGCAAATAATGTCCCATGATAAGAAAAATAACCAGAATTTCAAAAATAATAAATAATTGATTTATTTTGATAATTTCAGATAATTTTGAAATGGTGGATTTTCTTGTATTTGTATGTTAATATACATACTTATATAGTTGTTGTTAATACATTTGTATTAATACATTTCAATTCGGGATGTAAAAAGGTTTTTTCCGAGACATTGAAAAATATTTTATATTGATTAGATATAGGGATATCAATTTGATAGTTTTTGTATATAGTTTCAATGTATAATGTAAAAGTTAGAATATATAACTCTGAATTTAAAGTCATTTAAATTTTCCTTCTATCAAGTATTAACTCACATTAAAATTGGTTATTTCATTTGTATTAAAATTCATCTTGACTTATCCAACTCGCGACTCTGAGCACGAAAACAGCTCTCATTTAAAGCTCACTGTTTGAAATGCCTATAATCAATAATATATCTGAATAAAGATGTTATTCTCTTTTTTTTTTACTTTTCGACTATTTGTTCAATATTTGATGCATAATCGGAAAAACATATCGTTTTGGATTAACGATATTCCCACACCTATGTTATGGTGTTGAGAATATTCCGAATATCTGTAATAACTTAATTATGTTTTTCGTTTGTAACAACACTCAGTGGAAATCATTTGGTGCTTCTGAATACATTTTTCATTTTACCAGCTATGTTGAAATAAATATTGAGAATCGAAACGAAATCTTGGCAACTTGAACTTAATTTAGATACCCGACGCAGTACTGGGGGTTTATGACAAGTAGGATCAGGGATAAAAAAATCTTTCGAAGTATGTCTAGAACTATCTATTTTTTGAGAATTTCGATAATTATAAGAACTTCAGGATGTTACATCAGCGAATATCGAGGAATATCCGAACGAAATGATACTCATTTATCAATTAGCTTCCGACAGCCCGTATATTGGATATGCCCATGATCGAGTGATCCTGTAGCGAATATACAGCAGGTTCCATGTTTTCGATCATTTTTTTTAATTCATTCAGTGATCTGTTCATATCAAATTTTCTGTTGCGATGACATATTCATATTTGCCAGACGCAAGAGTTAAAATAACCCGAAGGTTGCTTCTGGAAAAATGTAAAGCATTCAATTCTCTGTATTATAGTAGAAAAATAAATAGGGCATTAGTTCACAAAATCGAGAAATATCAATTTCAAGTTCATCATATTTGGTAATCATAACGGATATCCTGTGTATGACAGATTAATATTTTTGTTATGATGACTCTATGAATCTTTCAGTAACCAAGAATTTGTATCACAGTCGTGTTACGTCTTGTTTTTGCAAACGTTTTAGGTCTTTTAGCGAAGTGCAGTGCGCTCAACTTTTTCCAGTTTTCTCTGAGTAAGATCTGTACCATTAAAAAAATATTTCTGAAATTTCGATTTTAATAGAGATGGTGAAGGTCATTGAAACTACATGTAAATATACAGGACAATCGATTTAACAAATCAGCCGTTTGTTGAATTTCTTTTTTTGGGAACACTGTGTATATTGTAAAATAATTCAGAATGAAAATTAGAAAGTTATCTAGAGAAAACTGCGTCGATTGTAAAAAATAAAATAGAAAAAGGCTTTTTACTTGATAGAAGAAATATATTATAACAAAATTTGAATATCAAAACAGATTTAATCCGTTAGTCTTCTACAATTTTAATTTCAAAAAAATTTTTATTCCAAAAAATTTTTGAATTAAATTACTGTCTACAATAAGCACCGCTTATATTCAATGGACGTATATAATCAAAACTCAAAATACAATGTCAAATGGAATAAATAAACCAACCAATATAAAAAAGGCAATTAAAATTAGTAAATGAATATTTGAAGGAGACAAAATTTTGTTTCTGATCTTACCATAATGAAACCAATTCCTTTTCAAAAACATAAAACACAACTTGAGGATTTCTCAAAAAATATAATTTATTTGAAATATTCAATATATTTAAATATTCGAATAAGTTAATTCAAAAATCTCTCAAAACATGCAATATATCTTCAAAAAACAATTAGAATACGGATAATCTCTCCATCGGCCCTAGATAACATTCAAAATATTTTGTGACGAACTGACTACCTGGATTTTTAAAGTTAGTCTGCTTCAAACAAATTCCGTGTTACATTCTAAGGTATGATATACTGATTGTTAGTTGATTTTGATATTTTAAATGTTATCTAGGGCCGATGAAGAGATTATCTGTATTATAATTGTTTTTTGAAGATATATTGCATGTTTTGAGAGATTTTTGAATTTACTTATTTGAATATTTAAATATATTAAATATTTCAAATAAATTATATTTTTTGAGAAATCCTCAAGTTGTTTTATGTTTTTGAAAAGGAATTGGTTTCATTATGGTAAGATCAGAAACAAAATTTTGTCTCCTTCAAATATTTATTTATTAATTTCAATTGCCTTTTTTATATTGGTTGGTTTATTTATTCCATTTGGCATTGTATTTTGAGTTTTGATTATATACGTGTCTATTTAATATAAGCGGTGCTTATTGTAGACATTAATTTAATTCTAAAAGTTTTTTGAATAACATTTTTTTTTAAATTAAAATTGTAGAAGACTAACAGATTAAATCTGTTTTGATATTCAAATGTTGCATCGATTGTTTTTTCATGTCTTGTGATAAGCTCATTTCGGTTATTATTCATTTGTAGTTCTAATTTATCTTATAGAAAGTTTACCAAGAATTTTCCACCTTCGGACGCGAAATTAACATTGAAATCTTCTGCTTCAATTAGTGGCAACGTATGATAGTTTCTTCTTCAGAGTCTACTCATCCGTAAATCATAAGTCTTTTATATAAAAATTTTATCATATTATTAACTGTATTATTGGGCGAAATGTAAACAACTACCATTATGATGTTTGTTCCATCGTCCAAAACAGCAGCAACTATATCACCAATTGATGATTAACCAATATCGGTTTCACGAATATATATGTCGTGATAAAATATCCATATTCGAAGTTACTATTTTCGAGACATCATTTGCTTCCAGATAAATTGCCACTTCTGCTGATCGAACATTTTTAGGCAAATTTGCAATACAATCAAAATTCTGGATGTGAACATTTTCATCGGCATTTGACCAGATTTCTGATAGAAACAAAATATTGCTTGAATCAATTACGGGATCGTTCAAGTCCGACTTCCCTTTCAATTTCCGTTCGCCTCGCCCGATCACACTGTTGTAACGCTCTCGTCACGCATTCACCAGCTTACTCCCCAAGTCAAGCGTGCGTAAATAAGTAGTTTTTCAAAAGTTTTATTTCAATAATTTTTCATGAATAATTCAACCTGTTTATTGTTGCTATGGTTACTAAAACTTCAATGCAAGAGAGGAAATAAGGAAGCCCATTTTTCCCCAACACTCTTCAGACATATTCTCGTAACAAAACCACGTTGTACGCCTATGCCTTGAACTCTCTGACCATAAATATTTCATTGTTTGATAATCCCGCTTTAAGAATGTCGTTCGCGAGTTACGGCGCACTTACTTCTCGCGAAGGCAGGAAAACTTCATTTTTCAGCTGAATTTCCCTACAGAGCACACAACCAGCTCTTCCCTAGAATACTAATTACTTGTATAACGCATCCTCGAGAGAGAAATTGTCTCGTTTGTTCAAGAAATTAAAAATGGCCGTCGGCAAATACCATTGTTTTTAATATCGTCGTCTATGACACCGGAGGTCGTTAAAGAACGAGGATTCTAGTTGTCAGCCTTTGGAGCGCCTCGGTATTACCGGCAATTTGGTTAACAGGACTGATTAAAAATGTGAGGTTATGTCTGTGTTTACTCGCCGGAACGGAATCGAATGACCGCCATTAATGGTTGTGATTTCATCTTTGCGCAGAGTCGTTTGGTGTATTTTCATTCTCGATTGTGCCTTTCGAAATTAGGAGAGATTGAATGGTCGATTATACAATTAAGAGAAAAGTATGGAGCGAATCTGCACCAGCAAAAATCAAAAATAATTGTTTATAAAACAAAGATAATAAAATTAACGCAAAAATCAGACGGAATAAAGATTCAAGCAGGAAAAATAAGATTGTGGGAGGAAACTCGTTCCAACAGATGGCGTCACCTTGGCCAACAGATGGGGTTTCTTAACGTGCAGCACCTTGCCCAACACATCGCGTCACTTCATGTGCAACACCGAAGTTATAAAAGCATGGAAGTGAAACGCCAATAGGTGGCACAACTAAATGTGCAGCACAGTATAGGAATCATCTGAAGAGATACCGGGAGTACGAAAGCGAAGTATGGATCAAGTAATGACACCACTAAATACAAATCACCGAACTCAATCTACCGAAAGGAAGTAAAACATGGAAAGAAGCTAGAGACGGTACAGCACTCCTCCCGTAGTACATCTTTATGAATATGTATTCAAATCGTGATGAAGATTGTATTGCAGAGTTATACTGTCACATATTAATGTTGTAGTGTTGTTGGTTTTCTTATACCCTCGTTGTTATTTATTTGTTTGCCTTCATATTTCGTGTTCCTAATAAAATTTATTTTTGGATGTCTACTTTCTTTCACAGCACAACCCACAAATTTGTGGCCCCAACGTGATGGCACTAATTGTCCCATCCTATTTCCGTAGTGACTTTCCTTTCGTTCCTCAAGAACCTTGCTGGTGATGGCACCGCGACATCTCAGCGGCGAACTGTTTCCTGCCACATTCCAACGCCCTCTTCCGTGACTTACCGAAACTCACTGGAGGGGGAGTGTGTAGCGACCTCCCTCATCAGGAATTCTGCTCTGCTCTACTTCCTGTCGTAGCATATAGAGTACACGACTAGTCTTAGCAATACATGACTGATGTCCCCGCCTGACTCCCATGGCATTAGAGCTTGGCACGCTGAGGGCGCTTGTCAAGACTAGGACCCTAGTTTCATCCCGGTGAAATGGGGGTTTAAATCTTGGTGCCATACATAATGCCACTTTGCGCTAGTCACTGGACCCGTGTGGTCGAAGATCTTCCGAATGGGGCCTTAGTTTTGCCGTTATTGTGGAATGGAGGGCTGCGCCGGTTGATTAACTCAGTAACAGGGAGTCCGTCGCAGCATAGGGCCTATCCCTTAAAACTAGCGTACTCTACCCTACTGCAGTAAATTTCTGGATTTTTCTGTCCAATGGCCGAGTGCGTTATGTAGCATACTGCGTTACCTCGGGAGGGTGGACTCGAGGGGGTAGTGGTTGAAAGTCCGGTTGCTGGACTCTGGAGGTATTTCATTTATCTGTTCGCAGACCCCCATGTTTGGGATATTCTCATGAAATGACTCAAGGTTTATTGGGACTTGACGGTTCGACTAGCTTTGTCCTGAATCTGGTTCTTTTGTGTAACGTTTCAGGGTTTGTGGATCTAGACGAAACGGCGAGTCCGTTGGTGCTTGACGCCAGTATCAATCGAAAAACTTCACATGCGTTCGTGGGTCTTGACGTACAGGCCAGATTGACGGTGCTCGTATCAGGATAAATTGAGGCATCAATCTTGGGAATATCTTATCGGGTGGATGGATAAGAAGCCCTTCCGGCGTGTGAGTTGTTCAAACAACTTAGGTACAATGCATAGCCAGTAGAGATTGGATAGTGCTTCGCTGCTACCAGTCAGACGGTTGTAGGTTTTCGAAATGAAGCCCAAACTGGAAGCTGCTGGGTGCATCTCTTCGGAGTGGTTCTCGCTTCGCGCGATGATATGACACACTTTCTGCCTCCGAAGGCAGACTGTGGAGACTGCTAAGTAGTCACTTGGTGAAAGAGCTACACTCACTTGCCAATTAAACTAACTGGTACAATTCATGAGACCGTCCCCACCGGATTCAAGTAGGGCAAAGCACATAGCGTTCGACGACGGTTTCGACGTGGAACACAAGGTTGCTGGCGTCACAGTCAGGCATGCGCACCACGCCTGTCTGAAGAGTTCAGGTGCGCATGCTCAGAACGAAATGCAGTCTCCCAAATAAATTACCAGATCGATTTTGTCCCATGACGAAACTTACTAATATGTTCAGACCCCCAACACATCCTGAAAGTTTTTGGTCTCTAGCTCTTTTCGTTCGACAGTTAGAGTGTTTATGGACAGAATTACATTGACCCTAGATTATTCATCAGACCAACCTAGTCAAAATGCTAAAATAAGAGAACTTTGGGAAAAAACTATAGCACGCTGTTCCCTAAAATAAGCGCTTTAAAAGGCAAAGAAAAAAACTTCCTAACTCAATAAAGATTTATTAGTAGTAGTAATGA
This sequence comes from Megalocaria dilatata, assembly GCA_034642435.1. Classification (NCBI taxonomy): domain Eukaryota; kingdom Metazoa; phylum Arthropoda; class Insecta; order Coleoptera; family Coccinellidae; genus Megalocaria; species Megalocaria dilatata. The sequence continues at coordinate 63,738,102 of CM067855.1, read as the reverse complement.
GAGACTTTTTTCACGAAAAGCTAGTGGACCACTTCCATATATATATATATATATATATATATATATATATATATATATATATATATATATATATATACATCTGCCGAACTAGCTGGCATCCGTACAAAAAGGGTATCGGCCTGCATCCTCGTGTATACTTCGTGTATATTCAGAGTTTTTTTTCCGCGCAAGATGACTTCCGGTATAGATAGCGGTCGAGTTGGCATCCGTATACTTTTTTACCTATAATGGTACAAGTTGACTGCCGTATACTTTAGTACCAGCCAAGGTGGCACACTGAGATGTTGCCATACTGTTGTATTTGTCTGGTGTAATGAATGGTAATACTCAAGCGGTAAATATTACACAGAACGATTGCTGGCATGAAGGGGATTTTTTCAGGGTTCGCTGTTATTCTGTTGCTTCTGATAAGTCATACGGTACGCGAGTTTTGATGGTTCATTATTGTGAATTATTGAATTGATTGATTAATTGAATTTCTCGTGAATATTATTGAAGAATTGATATTTTTTTAGAATTTTATCATATAGTTTAATCTAATCTATATCCTTATATGTTTTTCCATATTCTTATATTCAAAACTCTCTCTGTTTGAATAGATTTCAATATTTTGTCCTCTGTGATTCTATGAACATAACGCGTTGTCGATTCGTCCAAATACCTGTAATTTTATAATTTTGAGCCGAGACTGGCCTCAAACGACGAGTTGGACCTATCGAAAGAATTCGTGGTCGAATTCAATTCTGTCTGACGGCAGGTCTCAAGCAAGATAACTTTCTGAAAAAAAGACCTAGTGACTTCAAACTTGCAGATAGTTTTATAGTCTAAATGTCTCACTCGATTTCGGTGATCAGCAGAACTACTGAACTGCACACCAGAGGTAAAAAAAAATATTTTTTTTTAAAAGTCAATATTTCGGAAATTACTTACCGGAAGTTGCTCAAATTGTTCGTGGATGTAGAGGATATTGGTGAAATGATTTGCACATGTAGTACAGAAGACTCTTCCACGAAGAGAAAATGGCTTTTTTTTCTCATCAGATTTTGACAAAAAGTATATGTATTAAATTTAGTTCAATATATTCTTTTTCCAGTATGTCTTGCCAGGCGGAAAAGTGGAGCCTTTCAAGTGTGCATCCTTTATTTTGTTGAGATTTTATGTTTCATTACAAGAAGAGTTCAAGAATTGCCAAAAATTACGTGTTTTCAAGTTAAATCTACTGATGAAACATTTTTTGTTGATCCTTCTCCAAAATGAACAATATTCCCAATAGGAGATTAGTTTTTAAACACATCTTTCATTATTAAGAAAGTGAAAAGTTTTTGCGTAACGACAAGATTAATGTAACACTGATCAAAAATTAAAGTTTCTCTTCAGAATTCAACTTCCTTATTTTCAGTCGACTTCAAAGGTTTTTTGTGCGAAGTTGTGTATAAATCCTGAATATTTCCGTGTTCGAATTGAAATACCGATACCATCCTAATGGAAACTTTAATTTTTCATTGCAGAATTGGAAGCTTAACATCATTCAATGTAGAAAAAGATAAAGGAGAAAAAAGTTAAAGAATATATCAAGTTATATTGATATTTTGTTCACAATCCTATTCCGCAATTTTGTTGCGTTGTGTTTAATCGCTCCACATTTGAAAACTATTCTATTTCGAAATCCAATAAGACGGATGTTTCGAAATAACTTTGGATCGCCCGAACAAACATTCTTATTGCAGGAATAAAAAAACTATATAATACCGATCTACAATAATATGAATATTTTTGAGTAATTGGAAAGAACTCTTTTTATTTTGTGAATCCATTATGAAGTGAAGATTGTCCTAGTAGCGATTAAGTATCATTCCATACGTGTTAAATATTACGTAGTTTAGCAGGCACCTTCCAAGGCGCCGAATGTCTATATATCGCGAGTCTCCGATAGACGGTCTCAAACGATTAGAAGATTATAAATACAAGACGAAGATGAATTATCCTTGGTCAAATAGAAATTTGTCGTGTTGGTGCACGAGCAATAAAAAACTGGAACGGAATAAATTGAATAGTGGAAATTTTAAGGATACGTTTTAACGGAAAAGGTTTGTAGGTATATGTAGATACAAATATAAGGGGGAAATACCGATCTGATGAAACTGAGATTTTGAAATCCACTTCCACGTTATCAAATGAACGAGTCGTTTATTCTAGCACAATTTCGGGATTATCATAAAAGTACCTATACAACAGTATGCTGTTGTATCTTACTATTTCATAGGTTAAATTTTTTGCGTAATGAGGAACCTGTGCGTAGAATATGAAGAAAAATATCATTAATCACGCAATAAAAACGTTTTACAAAAATTTCGAGTATAGGACTTAAAATTTATGTTTTCTTGGAGAAACACCAATATCTTATACTGAAAAATTGGTCATTTTCCTGAAATGTCATATTTCAATTAGTAAACTTTAACCATAGGCATCCAATCGTTATAAATTCAAAAAAAATTTTTTATGTAACTTCTATTAGAATTCAACGATAAGTTAATGTCATTTCTATGCTAATGGCTATAAAATCGACCACCGGTAATATGATAAACACAGAATTCTTATTATTTTTTTCATTATATCTCATCGAAAGTATCTAATTTCGTTCTTGTGTTCCGTTTTTTTCAATTGCCTCAAAAATGATTTCATTGAGCATGACTACGAGAAATATATGACCCAAAAGCAATATTAAAATTAGAACGAAGTGTTATTAACATTTCTATCACCGTTATTGCAAATAATAACCGAAAATTCAATTATTAATTGTAATTAGATTTTAACATTAGCTACCAGAAACATTGAGTATGATTTAAAGAAAACACTTTATCTCCTCTAATTTTCATTGTTAATAAGGGGTATGAATAATGGTAATAGAAAGCTCTAGAAATCGAGACAGTTCTAGACAATTCTATACTCAAATAAACTCCACAAGGTTTTGTGATTAACAAAACCTTGTGAATTAAGTGATTGATTATTACTGATTTTCCTTGTTAAATAAATTTTAAATATGAATGATATAACGAAAAATATTGTTCAGAAAGGCTTCACCCATGGTTACTAGACTTGATCGATCGCGCACGGGAAAAGCTCACTTTTAGGACTGATACTGAAATAAACTATTAATGAGATGAATGGAGTTTGCGGTTGGCTCTAGGCGAAATGGTTAGGGGATCGGTTGTGGTCTATGTGTTGGTCTTGTTACTGTTTCCTTACGCCACTTCAGAAACAGCGTTGATTGTTTACCCAAAAGCGAATAATTGGACGCATATCGGTATAAAAAAATCAGAATTGAAACTTCTAATTAAATTTTTTCGATGATTAACATTTTTGCAAATTTAGAATTGAAAAAATCTGAAAACACGGAGAATCACATGAAAAAAATACACGGTTAAGTTTCAATTCGATTTCTTGACATTCCTGTAGACTCAAAGGTTTTTTCACATTAGGATATATTTCAGGTTCCAGATGAGATCAGTTGGAGGAAGATGGCACTGTTAATCATATGACCCTTTTTCAAGAAGATTTGAAATTATTAGAGTAGATTTGAAGTTTAAATCGACAAATGAATAAGAAAGCGGTCAAAAGCTCCTAAAGTCCCATCAGTGCTTACTAGAATTTTTCTCCAGAATTACTGAATACGAGCTAAGTGTAATTCGTTGTTATTTACAAGAGAGCTGGTTCACAATATTTTAAATTAGAAATTACGTTTCATTTTAGATTTTTCAGTTAAAATTTAGGTGTCTTTTATTTGAGAGGGCCCGAAAATGAATAACCAGCAGTTTTTCTTATTGATTTTCCGCAGAAATCTGATGAAGTAATCGAAAACTAGTGAGAATGTTTGATGCGTAACCCCGCACATCAAATCTCAGACTTGGCCGTTATTGTCGAAAGGAGTCAGTCTACTCTGTATGAGATGTCCGGTGCGTGGTTTCGATGCACTTCGAATCGCAGACTAGGCGATATCGATATCGCCAGAATATTATGATTTCTGGAAGATTTCCGAAACCGCTGTTAAGTAATTACAATCAGAAATTTAATTTTTTCGCGGTTTCCAACGTCACAGAACGTGTTATTTTTTCGTTCAAACGTTGTTAAATTTCGAATTCTGACGAAAAAATATTCTCGAAAAAAGGTTGATTCAAATAAGTCACATCTGTTGACGAATCTTCTTTTCGTGTTGACATTACAATAGTTGTTAAGGGTTTGTTTTCTTTTTAACCTCTTCTCATCACCTGTTTCACCTGTACAAGCATAAATACTCTGTCCTGCTTGTTAAGTTTTCAGTTGTCTGAAGAAGAAATATTTATTCCTCTAAACTTGAGTTACAAAAAATGTGTAAAATATCAATTTATTGGTAGTAAAACAGTAATTTCAAATAACTTCTTTTTATGTATTTTATATCCAAATACGAAATTTCAATTCGAAGGCGCTGACGTGCCTTCACCCATCAAGGTTCTGGTAGCGTTCGATTTTCTCTACTAACGTTGCTCTAACATAATATTTATTTTTTTATTTCATAATTATACGATTCTCACGAAACTCATTTTACATGAAAGAAATTTTGAAAAAGCCGTCATTCTTTAACTTCTTGTCAAACTTCAATTTGATTGGATCTCTGTTTTTTGAGATATTGGAAAAATTACAACAGCCGTTTACGCGCCGTTTACGAATTTCTTCATGGTTGAACAAGCGCGTGGAAGCTAGTGATCTCACGTCAGTGCTTTTTAAAAAAACGTTATGTTCAGCACTATTTATTTTGACGCCGAATCAGAAAAGGCATTCGATGTCATATGTGAAAACATTATTTATTGCACAAAGGTTGGATGATTCGTTCAGATTGTATTAGGAGATAATCTAATTGAAATATGTAATAATGACTATTGACAAAATGACGATTTTTTCTGATAACCACTGAATTTTTCCAGGAATTAAAAAATTCAAATCAAAGCATCCATATTCTTGTAGATTTTTATTTTTTTATGATAGACAATATTTTTCTTTGCGTTAATTCAATGAAACAGTCGTTGGAAAATGGCAGTGCTTGAAGGCATTTTTATCGAATGTATATTTAATAAAATAAAATAGAAAGGCCTTTTACTTGATAGAAGAAATATAACAAAATTTGAATATTAAAACAAATTGAAATATGTTTATCTTCTACAATTTTAATTTCAAAAAAATTTTTATTCAAAAAACTTTTAGAAATAAATTTATGTCTACACAATAAGGTTTTTGATTTTGATATTTGAAATATTGAATGAGGACTGAAGACGGGATTGTCTAGAATTATATTTGTTTTTTGAAGATATAGTGCACATTTTTTAGAGATTTTTGAAATAATTTGTTCGAATATTTAAATATATTAAATATTTCAAATAAATTATATTCTTTGAGAAGTCCTTTAAGTGTGTTCATGTTTTTAAAAGGTAATTGGTGTTCTTAAAGGTAAGACCAGAAACAAAATTTTGTCTCCTTTAAATATTTATTTATTAATTTTAATTACTTTCGTATATCTCTTGGGTTATTTATTCCATTTGACATTATATATTGAGTTTTGATTATATACGTCTATTAAATGTAAGCGGTGCTTGTGTAGACATAAATTTATTTCTAAAAGTTTTTTGAATAGAAATTTTTTTGAAATTAAAATTGTAGAAGATAAACATATTTCAATTTGTTTTAATATTCAAATTTTGTATATATACTAGATAACTAATTGAATAAATATTATTATTATTAGGAATTAGCTCAGAGATTTCAAATTTTCATGTAGATTTCAAGTCTAAATGAGCAATGCAAAATCTGCAAATATTTTTGGAAAATATTTCAAACAACTAATAGCAGATATGGAGCGAGTTGAAAATACTCTTTTGATGTAGTGACAGATTATATTACGAGTAGACAGAAAAAATGATATGATCATTTATCTCCTCTGGTCAACTATTACTTTTCATCATTATCACATTGTATGGAAACAAAATAAATTAAATCAGATAACAGGAGGGAAATATTACAGTGGAAACTTACTACTCTTGTTCATTCCATTGAATTCATTTTTACTTATTCACTTTTTTTTGACTAATCTACCAATATTATTTATTACTCGAGGAAATATTTTATTTTGTATTTTTATTTTTTATTTAATTGTGCGAATTAGGAGATAGCGTGTGTTCTATGTTCGTTACTGTTTTTTTATACCACTTTAGGAACTGCGCCCTTAATTGTTTACCCAATAGCGAATGGTCAGACGGTCCCCCAAAACCAGAAAATTTCTTTCCTGGCCCTGGGTTCGAATTTTCAACGTTACGGTATGAGTCCATTAGGCCAGGCGCTGGCAAGAATGCTACGGAGAAAATATTGGAATTGCTTTTAATTTTTTCGGCAATAACTGATTTTGCCATAATGTACTTAATTTATTTTTGAGATTTTCATGATTTGTTTGACATAATCAAATGTTGATTTATTAATACTCAATCTGCAAATTTTTATATCAAAACTAACGGAGAGGAAGCTCGAACTCTCTTTCCAATCCTAAGGGTTGCTTTCGAATACCTAGGGCGATCCTTCGTTGGTTGACTAACGAGAAAATTTTTGAATTTTTCCTAACCTTTTTCTACATCGTCTGATTTGATGATGAATGATAATCTCATTTAGATCCTGAATATCATGTCGAACCGATGATTTTTTATAATTTTCAATATATATGAATTAATTTACTCAAATTTACTCGAACAAAAGGCTCATAGAATTGGGATACACAAAAAAACTATGTGCAAGGATTGGCTATGAGATTCATGGTGACGCATGAAAATTGGAACGAAAAGAGGATTTCTTTGTAGAAATGCATGTTTGTTAAAACTTGAAATATAGCTTTCAAATTTTCGAATCAAATTCTATAGTCGTGGCGGATAATAGTCATTACCAAGTTGGTACTATGCGAGAGAAACTTTTTTTTTCAGAAGAAGATATTAGGAGTTTGCGGAATGAAGAAAAATCTTAATATTGAATTGTTAAATGAATAAAGTAACTTTGGTGAAAAATACTCCTTAACTTCGAAGGTGAGCCGTAATATAGCATTGATAGAATCTGTTTATTCAATCAAATTCAATCGTCGAGCTGCATGAACAAATTAAACATTCGATAACAGCGATAATTATCTTCCACTTGCCTTAAAGTCATCTGAATCACGTTAAACCGCCATTTTACAGAAAAAATGATGTATTCTATAAAAACGATACAAAACGCTTGTTTTTATTCAAACGATGAATGAGAAAAAAAAGCTTCACGAATTGACTGCAATCCAATATATTTCTAATTCGAATACCGCTCCAATCCCAAAAGTTTACGTATCAGCCGAGTGGATTATTCCTAAAGTTTCAATTACTGAGCTGCAAATACACATATACCTTTCAACGAAAATGTATAATCAGTTACACAAAATCGATATGAACTGATATGAAATATTAGGGGAAAACCTTGATTTGAATATATTTTTTGAATTTTCAGATTATGTGAACCCGACGAAATTTTTCACAAACGTATGCGTTATAATTTTACTATTTTATACCACATTCCATTTCGAAAAGATCTGCAGTTTCGAAAATATTGTGAAAAATAAAAAATTTCGAATATCAATAACTTCGAAATCAAGAGAACTAAATTGCTTATTAATGAATCCAGTAAAAATATTTAACTCCAAACCTACCTTGAAAATTCAAAGATAGCAAGATATTACCTAGAACATGCACGCAAAAAAATCCATAATAAAATAATAATCCTTAACATCAATACGAATTAATATCCAACGTAGCGCTAAATAACAATTCAGCGCTTTACAATATCGTCAGTCTCATGCATCAAACAGTCACTGCGCTCTTTCAGGAAGCCACAGCTGTTCACAGTCTGCTTACGTATCGATCGAACGGCAAAAAACCATCTTCACCTTCTAGTCTTATATGAATTCCAAGAACGAATGCAAGATAATTGCAAAGTAAACAAATCCACGTTGTCAAATGTACTGGATGCCAAGTGAACCGTTGTTTGGATAGCCCCATGATATACAAAGTATACACGAAATCGACCCGTGCGCCACCATGATAAAACTCGGTGAACCTAAAGTATCCACGGCAGTCTAGATAGGTCCAAAAAGGGTCAATTTGGCATCCTGCTGAAAATTAGCGCAAACGATAAAGGATGTTCCCTTATATCATTTACCGATGTCACTTCGTGTTGGTAAGTTGGCATCCGTATATTGGATGCCACCTTACCTCGGATGCCATCTATACCGGTAAATTTACATGGGGGGATGCAGCCTTGTACGCTGGATATATATATATACATATATATATATATATATATATATATATATATATATATATATATATATATATATATATATATATAAACGAGAGGATTACCACTTGAGTTTTAAGATATGGCAACACTGAGGAGAATATATCAAATCTGACATCGTCATCGTAGAGTTTAATATTTTTAATGGTGAACGTATCCAGAACATTTTTGAATAAAACTTCTTTGCGGTCATTTCAGATCGTGAATATTAACATCTTTCTCAAAATTTAAGTAGCAATCCCTGAAAACATCACATGTATACACTATAAAAAATAACCATAAAAATAGCAACACCTGAACTTTGGAGATTCCTTCAAATAGATTCCTTCAATGATCACTTCTTGGTTATATCTAGGAATAATGGAAAAATGGTTACACATTCAAACTTCTTAGTATTGTCCATCGATAACCATCATTTTTTTCCATCTTTCTGGCAATTGAGGCGAAAAAAGTCTGACTTTTTGTGCGCTTTCCATGCATTCATCAATTTTTTGACTTTATCGTTACTGGAGATGTGCTAGTCAGCTAGGCCATGTTGCATCAAAAGAAATGTTATCAAAAGGAGCAATGTTTGGGCTGTACGGCGGGTGAGGTAGGACTTTCCATTTGAGCGTTACTAAATACGTTTTGACGGGCGAAGCAATATGTGGTCCTGGATTGCCAATAACTTTGTCGTGTCTGTCGGCCTATTGCACCCATTTTTCTCGCAATACTCAGCTCATCGTCATCGATAGACCTCTTCTGTGTTTCTTTCGTTCGTTTGTAGCAGCTCATAATATACCACACCCAGCTGATCCCACCAAATACACAGCATGATCTTCTCGCCATGACAGTTGATGACGGGGCATCCGTTCGTTGCCCGATGTTTTTGGTTATCGTTGTGAATCCACTTTCTATCACCAATCACAATTCGATTCAAAAACCCCTTTCTTTTTTGCTGATGGAGCAGTTGTTCACGTGTGAAATAACGGCGTTCTACGTCTCTTGGCTTCAGTTCATTCAGTATTTTTTTATAATTCGCATTGCTTTTAAACGATGGTAAATGACTGGTTGAGTGGGTCTAGGTGTTTTTGCGAGTTAATGGATAAACTGCACGAACTTATTTCTACAACTAATATATTGAAGAATACTAAAATGATCTTCAATTCGTTATATTGACTTTTCGGTTCTTTCCGAAGTGATGTATAGCCTTCCTAATGAATTAATTCCCAAAATTTCTGGAATAAATTGCCAACCCTCTCCTCCGTGACGTTCTCTACATAAAATCTAATATTGTTTGCCTTCACTCTCATCTTTCCTTAACTTCAGCGTTCCTCTAGAAATCCAAACCGAAATAAACGCTGTGTAGTCTCTCACAAACAAACAAGCCGCTAAAGTCTACTATACGTTCGTTCACCTACAATGGCAAGTCTCCAATGGGTAAATATGATTAAACAGGAAGTTTACCACCGTACACATTTCGGCACAGACCCGTTGCTAACAGGATTCAAAGTTGAGTGGGATTGTGAAAACCTGCACTTTAATGGTTAATATCTCCTAACTATAAACTATTCGGATTATGGTGTCTGGAGAATGGAGTACGTTGGACTTACTTAGTGCTTGAAAATTTTACCAATTAGATTTTCTAACTTTTGACCGATGATTAAGGTTATAGCTTGCAAGATGACTGTTTTTTAGAGCGTTCACTAATTTCAGCTCCACAGTCGGTGTTGGTTGTGATAAAATCAACTTTAATTTCACTCTAAATATACAGATACTGATGCTGCAGCATCGGCATAATTAGTCAAATTCATATAGATGTGAAGGGTGCTTTTTTAGAGGAGAAGAATTGTTAATTGAATTAAAGAACAGAAACTCCATGTTCATGAAATTATCTCCTTTTGACAGATAATTTTATGGCTCCACCTTTTTCATTTCACTCCTGTTCAAAATTTGCTTCCAAGAGATATGCCAGTATAGATACAGTTCTGCCAAAGTATTGAGAACATTATGTTCACCAATAAAGTGACTTTCACCAGATGTGAGGTATTCAATTGGAGAAACATCATAACTGGGAAGAAAAAACCCGCATACTGTTAAAGGAAGACATTTTCATCATGAGTTCAAATTAAGTATTGGGTGTTGCATTATAGGTGAACTATAGGTGCTAGAGTTATATGTTCTTCCGCCAAATTTAAAAAGAGATTCTTCTTTTTTTTCTGCAAAATACTTCTAGTGATATTTTGGACGGATTGCCACTAGATGTTAGGAGGAAAATGTGGTTTATGCAGGATGGAGCTCCACGCCGTTTTCCATTAATTGTTAGAAATCATATTGACATATTTTCTCATCGATGTATTATTTATTTATTTATTGATCAAATAGAATATCAACAGGCATAAGCTCAAAATGACATCCACGACGAAAACATAACATCGCTATGTTCCCTACAGTTTTCCACTGAGACGAACCTATAATTTTTTCTAAGGCTAGTCAAACTCACCATGAAATCGTTACTACCTGTAACCTTATAATCTAAATACCTCAGAAATTTATTCTGCACCATCTACAATCTGGGCTTGTAGATCTCATATTGTGGTGACAAAACAACCGATGCATAAGATAACCTAGTGTAAATGAAGGTAAAATAGCGCCTTCAAGGCCTTACTGAAAGTGAAATCTCTATAAGATCTCATCACAAATCCCAGCATCTGGCTAATTTTGGTCACAACATAATCGATGTGTGAATCAAGCAACATTTTTGTGTCAAAGATTACACCCAGATCCCTCACCTTATGCCGACACTGTAAACGACTATCATCCAAATAGTAGTTAAAATGATTGATCTTCAATTTACGACTGAATGTCATGCAGTTACACTTATTCAAGTTGAGAAATAGTTTATTGGAATGAAATGAACTATTACAAAGTAACGGACTACTCCATCCAATATTTCAAATAAATTATTTTTGATGCACAAGTTATTGAATACATTTAAGTCTTGTTGGAAGTTAAATCAGTCCAAAGCATCAGCTATACGGAAAAGATCTTCACATCGTTCGCAAATAATACAAATTCACAAAATTTAAAACATCCAAATTATAAATAAAAGAGGCACATGAAGAGACCCCTGAGACACCAATGAAGGTCACACAGAAAGATGATGAAAAAGATCCGTTAACGGCAACAATTTGGGATCAATTAGTGAGATATGAAGATAACCAGATAGCGAGTCTCCATGCCTACCTATCTCAGACAATTATTTTCATCAAGATGTTATGATCAACCTTATCGAAGGCCTTCGAAAAATCGGTGTACACAGAATCAACCTGCGTCTGACTGTCCATTGCTTCAAGAATATACTCTGAATAAAGGACCAAATTGGACACAGTAGATCTTTTAGGGACAAATCCATGTTTTTCAGGAATATTAAGAGATCTTACTGAATTCATGATCCCATCACTAACGAAAAACTGGAGGATTCTGCTTAAAATACTTAATTTGCTTATGGACCTATAATTTTCAATATAATGTTTATCGCCCATTTTCGGAATCGAAACCATGTGAGCATTTTTTCATTTTTTTGGATATTCACACTGCATAAAGATCGGTGAATAGAATAGTAATGGTGATACATCCGGAACTGAATCCTTAATCTCATCCAGCCCAGAAAGAACCTCAAGAACCAGATCTTCGGTTACTCTGATCTCATGTATGGAATCATAATTGCTGACACACAAGGAAACATTGGAAGACTTCTGTTCATATGGTTGAAAAACACTACTAAAGTAATTTGAAAAAAGGGAGGGTACATTCGAACCTTCATCTGTCTCATTTTCATACATCATTTCATTAGGAAACGAGGTACGACAATTCTTCAGGTACTGCCAGAAACGCTCTGAATTACCAAACAGTTCATCCTCAACTGAAGAGATGTAACAAGTGTAGACAGACGGAAACAGATTTTTTGGTTTTACGTCTTAACTCAAAGAAAGCATGGTAATCGAAACTTCTAGAGTTTAACTTCCACCTTTTATGAGCCTTATTCTTCTTTTGAATAAGGTTTATATATTAAGATAAGCCGGAAAATTAGTATGAATCTATATTGGCAGAGGAAGTGATTTCGAATGGCCAGCAAGAAGTCCTCACTATAACGCTCTCGATTCTTATGTTTTGGGACATATGAAGTTCTCAGTTTATGCCCATGAAATTAATTCTAGTAGAACTCTGAAGAAGAATACAAAATGCGGCTAATTCTATAAGGGAACCGAATAATGTTTTCTTAAACATCCGGAAATCTTTCATTACAAGAATTAGAAAAGGGATAGAAGTCAGAGGACAATTTCTTCAAGTTTGCTCCTTTTATGATAATAATAGCCTTACGTTACAATTTACTTTATTGTTTGTTATTTGAAATCCTCCTCTGAGACAATGAACTGTTCAATTGCATCTTTCTCAAAAATGGATGAAATTATTGATTCAAAAGAGAGTATCAATATTACGTAAAAATTATTTTGATATCGTATCTTCTAACCAAAATCACATCAAGTTTCGTTAAAAAATTTTACTACTAAATTTCGCCATCTGGAATGATTCACGTGGCGCCCCTTATAACAAAAAGTGAAGTAATGCATATAATAGATTTTCCCATCCAAAGTTATGGCCCTGTGTCGATTTTGAGAGAAATTGAGACATAATCATTGACTGTTTTCGCAGAAAAAGGAAAAAAAAATTTTTAACGCCCCCACAATATTTTATTAAGGCACATTGGACCAATCGCAATATTTTGCACTAAATATCCTGTTCTCAGCCCGATCTTAAGCGACTAAGTTGTACTCACTGATGAGGAATACGAGGTCCAAAATTATTTTATCCGACCGGCAGATCTATGCATGAACACTGTAGCGGAAATGCTAGATACAACTTCGTTAGTGGGCAAAATCGGTTTGATAGTTTCGCAGTTATTCACGTTTGAAAATTCTTCATATTTTCTCCCATATTTACGAAACTGCATATTCTGTCGATTCAGTGTTTAGAAGAAGAATGATGAACACACACTTTCACGAATCGAGGATCGTATGATTAAGAAAGAAAAAAGAAAATTGTGAGCGGATCAGCGTTATCTTGAACACTATAACTTCCATACGGAAAGCATAGATTCAATCATGTGTTGAGAAATTATTGAAATAAAATGAACAATATTTTCAGTTTTTTTGTCATTCAATATATAATTCTGCATTCTTTTCAGGTGTCCTTTTCCATCGGGCGATCCTGATGTCGGGTTCAGCCCTGTCTCCATGGGCTCTCATCCAAGAACCTTCAAGGTACGCCGCTCAGGTAGCCATCCATGCCAACTGCTCTCCAGAACTACCACACCCAAATTTACTGAAGTGCCTTCGTGAAAAACCCCTTGAAACTCTACTGTCAACACCAGTAACAGCACCGGAATTCTCCTTCGCTTTCGGACCAAGTGTTGATGGGGTCGTCATCGATACTGGAGAGCCTCCAGGTAGGTCCAGCTACATATTGTTGAAATTTTTTTATTTTAACTTGAGATTGTTAAACTAACAAGATGAAGTGGGAAAAATATGCAATATTATAGCGCCAATTATCACATTCTCAATTTTATAAAAAAATTGACTTGAATCGAAAAATGAACAAAACCAAAAAAAAAAAATTAGAAACGCTAGGATGACTTCGGTTTGCTTGCAGCGGAGATGGGGTGGGTTCAAGTTATTACAATAGGGCGCCAACGTATGTTATCCTAGCGAATCAGAGCAAAAAAAATAAAAAATCTAGAAACTTAAAATGGTTATTTACCTGAGAAAACTACTCCAGCAAAATACGTAAATTACGAAAACAGCAAATCTATCATATTTATCCTGACCTTCATATAAATACGCCAAATAATTTGGGTGGTCAAATATCGTGAAAAATTAGTATCAGCTTTGATCAGAGTGCAGATTTTTGGCCACAAAAAAAATGAAAATTGATTGAATTGCCAAGCAGTTTCAGCAATAAATACAGCAAAAGATAGCAGGAAAAAGAAGGCCCTAAAAACATAGAAAAAGGAATTAAAAATAAGTTTAGGGAGGAAGATCACTTTTATCGACTCACTCTGATGTTGGGCGGCCTTTATTCTTAATCAAATGCTTATTACTCCCTGGATGGGTCTATACTACTTTGTCAAGAAAGTACCGGGAATTTTCAATTAAAACAACATTTTTACATTTAATCGTCAAAATTTATTGGGTCGCCTTCAAAATAGGCTCCATTTGCTCCAATACATCTATGCCAACGGCACTTCCAATTATCGAAACATTTTTTATAGGCGCTTTCCGGGATGGACTTTAGCTCTCGAGCCGAATTTTGTTTTAGGGTTTCAATCGACTCAAAACTCAATTGCTCCTTCGTGGCAATTTTAGTTTTGGGAAGAGCAAAAAGTCGCAGGGAGCCAAATCCGGCGAATACGGTGGTTGCTGAAGCACGTTTGTTGAGTTTTTGGCGAGAAAGTCAGTCACAATCGTAGCTCGGTGAGAAGGCGCGTTATCGTCATGCAAAATCCATGAGTTGTTCGACCACAAATTTGGCCGCTTCTTACGGATACGCTCACGCAAACGTTTCATAACGCCTAGGTAATACTCCTTGTTTACCGTCTGACCCTCTGGAACGAATTCGTAGTGCACCACGCCACGGATATCGAAGAAAACAATGAGCATCACCTTCATTTTCGAGCGGCTTTGGCGTGGTTTTTTCGGTTTCGGCTCATTTTTTGCCACCCATTCCGGTGATTGTTGGCTTGTTTGCATATCGTACTCGTAGAACCAGGTCTCATCACCAGTTATAATGCGTTCCATGAATGTAGAATCGGAATTACAGCGATCCAGCATGTCTGAAGCAACCTGTTCGCGATGACGTTTTTGAAGAAAATTCAGGTCTTTCGGTACGAGTCGTGCGGCCACCTTTCTCATGCCCAAAATATCAATCAAAATCGTACGTGCGGACTCATGGGATATCTTAAGATCATGTGCTATCTCTCTCAAGCTGGTACGACGGTTTTCCAGCACCCTTTCCTTAATTTTATCGACGTTATCTTCGATCGAAGCCGTCGATGGGCGACCACTTCACGACCGTCCTTGAAGGCTCTGTACCACTGATATGCACGAGTTTTCGATAGAGCATTATCACCAAAGGCCTTTTGCAACATTTTCAATGCATCGGCACACGAAAATTCATTTGCAACACAAAACTTTAAACAAATTCTTTGCTCAACGTAATCACCCATAGTAAAAATCGGCACGCACTCTGACATCGACTGACTTAATCAGCTGTTGCAAACACACTAGTTGACAGATCCCGCTCAAGCTTGGCATAGTAATTAAGGACAGTGGTACCAACCTAGGAAAAAAAAATTTACCTGCCTCATCGCCCCGCCAGATTTAAATCGATAATTCCCGGTACTTTCTTGACAGAATGTATATTACTTCCAAAATAAGGACCAAATCAGTAATATAACTTCAATTATAGAAATTTTTCTTATCCCAAAAATTGGATTTTTCACCAGAAAAATTCAGAAAACAATTTCTATATAGCATTCGATTTCGTTCACCAGAATGGAATGAAAAATGAAATATCTTATTAACCATATGTTCATATCGATAAGTGAAAATATTTTTTATGAAAGATAAAAGATAGAAATATAGGCAACCCAAAAATCAGAATTGAGTATTCTGAAAAGTAAACGCTACAATATCATTTCTCATTTAGATGTCTATTTTGATTAATGTTCGTCATTAGAGTAGTTACTTTCAAGCAGCTTCTCAGGGACGAATAAAAAAATGAATAATTAGCATTACAGTTCAATAGGATATGACTTAGCCTAAGGAAAATTTCTACATTTGTAAGGCTAGGAGTAATCGGGAATACACCAATTTTTTTAATCAGTTTGATGCGGTATGCTTCCTGTATGTATCCTCGTGCATTAGGTGGCGCCAAGTTTGGTGAAACCTTCATGTCCCTATACAGAGCGAATATAGGTACGTAACTGTGTTGCTTTCCTTCGTAGTAGAGCATTTCATTGGTGATATGGCAACAAGCATTGAAACATGCATGACTGCTACTTGTGCCTCGGCGATCAACAAAACTTAGTTGACTGTATTTGAAATTCGAATTGTTACACAGATTATCATTATTTATTGTTATTATTATTATCCTGAGACTCCTAGATCTTCTGTGAAGATCCCTCTGAAGCTTTTTCAGCTTGTGCGATTTAGGAGTTCAATTGTGTTCTTTGTAGGCTTTGTTACTGCGATCTTGCGCCGCGTTAGGTCACAGCACTGTTTATTTTTGACCCAACAGTGATATGGTGGCATTTCCACCTGAACAGGATTCGAACCCGGACCTCCCGATCACGAGTCCGATGCTCTTCCGCTGAGCTATCCACACTATTTAGGCCAGTTACACTTTCCCAATCGCAAGTTTACTATAGCTCATACTTTCAGATTCAGATTCAGACATCAACAACACATAGCTTTTATGATTTCCTACCATTGTTATAATAAGAGCACTTCGAATACAACGAGGTAATAAAATCCGAAAAAAGAAATGAATTCTCTGCATAAATTTAATATCTACCATATCAAATTCTCAGCTATCCAATGGATAAGATCTTTGGAACTTACTGCATGGACACTCCAGCAAATTTTTCACCTAACATGCGACGTCAGCAAGCCCTCGAGTTCCGATACTTTATTCGACATGTAATGAAATTGCCTCCTGCAAAGGATGTCCTATTTACTCGATTTCCCGTCGCGCCCCCGGAAAGCAATTAACAGAGTCGCCCCTGTCAGTCGCCAATTTACAACGGGCGTACGATGGGAAAGACGAAACTTGCCGTGAATCAATATCCCGCTCGGTCCGGCATAATTGGACAGGGACGAAATGAAGTTTCAAAGTAATTTTCAGGTGGAGAGAACAGAGATCTTTATGGACTTATTTCCTTAGTTGATTGAAGGAAATGATAACGTCTTTCTCTTTGCCTCTTCATCGTGACCAGAAATTGGATGAGAAGATAGTTAAGTTTTTCGAGTTTATTGATTCAATATATAATTATTTTTCGTATCCGTAGTGATCAGGAAGGAAGAAGTTTTATGTTAGCTACGTGTCCTTAGAACCAAGATCATAGTCTTCATCAGCGTCTAATCAGTGCACTATGGCTTCAGTGTCCGCTATGCACATCACTACTCGACTTATAGAATAAAACTCACATGCCAAGGGAATACAACTCCTCTAGATTAGCATCTATGTTTTCAACTACTGTCCTTTCCTGCAAAACCTATCCAAATAGGAGGGAGAAGAATACTCCCATGGGCACCACTTTCCCGTGATAGTATTAACAGCATCATTGCTGAGACATGCAGCAAGTTTAGGGTCTTAGAATCCAGGTCTAGAATAAATCAGTTTGGGTACTGTGGGATTGTTACTACACCCGTGGACACATTTGGAATTGGTACGCGTCAAGAATACCTAGATTCATGGTATCCCAAACAACAGAGTGAATCTAAAGCTTTATGGGCGTATGTAGAGGATATAACCAATAGAAACTAGTATAAAATATATTGTGAACGAGGACAACATCAAATAGAGAATGATCAGAAAATGTGTGATAGCTTCAATGACTATTATAGTGAAATTATTCTAAAATATGCCAATAAAATATCTGCAACTGATGATTACACAAAGGAAAGTATCCAACGGGATAGATCTTTCTTCCCGTTTCTCACAGATTCAACTGAAATGAAAAAAAATACTCATAGTCTCAAATCAATAAAATCAGCTGGATATGATGGATAACATTCGGAAACAGTAAAAAAAAATAGAACAAGAAATATCAGAACCTTTCAATTATTTATGCAACAACTGTTTCGAAAAAGCCTGTTTCCCAGAGGTTTTAAAGTAAGGGATAGTAAAGCCATTGCTTAAGGGAGGCGACAGAACTCAAATGATTAATTATAGACCTATCATTCTTATAATCAAATAAAGGGTGATTCATTTAAAGGTACTTTTTGTGATGGGGATTTAATTGCAAATTGCGCATGCCTGGTGTTAACTGAAGTGCCATTTCTGTTCAGTAGTAATTAACCATTCATAATGGAAAGACTTAGCCCGTCTCAACGTCTACAAATTGTTCAACTTTATTACGAAAATGAGCGTTCTACGAGGAATGTGTATCGGGCAAGCTTGTCAAGTACCCAACGACTACAACGGAAACGATTCGGAAGGTCGGCCGGCTTCAGTTCTAGAACTAGTTGAGTTCTGTAAGCTTTTAAAGAAAGATCCTTACATGAAATACGCCGAGTTGTTGAATATGACAGGCCAATCTGTGGAGAAGGGCGACGAATGGACACTTCACGGTCTTCGCGTACACTCTCCGCTACCGCCCCTATATTTTCTTCACTACGTGCTGGGGGTGCTTTATTTGGTCGAGTATTATCTAACAATGAAAAATTGGGTCTTAAACTTACGGATGGTAGAGCTAATGGTGTGTTCGGTAGGCCGATTATGTGGAACATAAGTTGCTCTAAGCACCCAATTCACATTCCTCAAAGAACTTCAGTTAACACGAGGCATGCGCAATCTGCAATTAATTCCTCACCACAAAAAGTACCTCTGAATGAATCACCCTTTTTTACCAAGGTCATGGAGAAGCTGATTAAAGTAAGGATAGTTGCATCTCTAGATGAATATAAAATTTTGTCAGAAAACCAGTTTGGTTTAAGTAAAGGTATGTCAACAGAAGATGCTATAAAGAAATTTACACAAGTAACACATAACAAAAACAATAAAAACATTCCTTCTTTAACAACTGATATAGATCTTTCAAAGGCATTCGATACTGTCAACCATGATATATTACTAGAAAAACTGATAAATTACGGATTCCGTGCAAAATACATAATCTCATCCGCAGCTACTTATAAATAAGAACTCAAATTTAATCATTGAATGGTAAAGACAGTAGAGACTTACCTACGGAGTATCACAAAGCCCTGTACTGGGACCACTTTTATTTATATTGTATATAAACAGGGTATTTGAAAACAACACCCGAGTTGAGATCATAGGTTTCTTAGATGATACCGTGGTTATATATAAGGACGATTCTTGGGAAAATCTGAAACAGAAAGCAATAGAGGACTTTGACAAAATGGTTTCTCATAAATAAACTCACCCTGAACTCCGTAAAAACTCACTTTTTCATCGAACAAAGCGGGACTGTCAAATTTAGAAAATCTGCGAATCAATGATAATCTGCATATTCCTGAAACACGGTTATTCAAATATCTTGGTATTGATAATCTTGGCATTGATAAACATCTAAAATAGAATGAGCATACGAATTACCTTGTCAGGAAATTGGGGGGGAAATTTGATACAGATTTAAATACTTCACGAAAAGCATAAGTTCTGAAAAACACCAACAGATACTTTATAGCACATTGATTCAATCGCAGCTCTTCTATAGCATAATTGGATGGGGTCTTCTAAAATGTTTCTTAAAGATTATGTATGGAAAGCAAATGAGTTTTTCCAGGGATAGTACATAACAGGGATCAAGGGTACTAGATATTCGGCAAGTATCGGGTGTTTTTTTAAGTGATAGAACTTTAAATTGAAATAAAACACATTTAAATTAGGATCTGAGAAAAAAAATTATTTAATAGATAATTTTATGACATTTATGTTTCATAAATAATTTCCGGCATATGTCCGACTAGCTCTGAGAAACCGCATTCCACCAAATCAATTTTGGATTACTTTTTCGAGTAAAATAATAAGATGCGGTTTTTAACTTGATAGAAAAATAATTACAAATTTTGAATATCGAAACAGTTTTAATCTGTTAGTCTTCTGCCATTTTAATTTAAAAAAATTAAAAAAAAAACTTTTGGATTTAAATTAATGTCTTAAATACGCACTGTTTATATTTAATAGACGTAAAAAAATCAAAATTCACTATATAATATCGAACGGAATAAAGAAACCCAAATAATAAATTATCAATTAAAATAAAAAATAAGTAATATCGAATGTTCCGTTCCAAACATACGCACCTGAACTCGTCAGAAAGGCACGTGGTACGTATATTTTGCCCTTGACAAACATTTATTGAAAAATTTTTTGAATTTAAAATTATAGATGACTTACAGATTAAATCTGTTTTGATATTTAAAGTTTTTCGAGTAATTCAGGCCTTATTCCATCAATAACACGAGCTGGGTGAGCTTCCAAAGCGTCTATTGTTTCTGGTTTCTCAGCATAAACCAATGACTTGACATAACCCTAAAGAAAATAATTCAGTTGAGTTATGTCGCATGATCTTGGAGGCCAATTAATTGGACCATTTCTCAAAATAATGTTATCGCTAAATCGTTCTTTCATACGTGAATTGTTACGGTAGGAGCATGAGGTGTAACACCATCTTTTCGGAACCAAAACACTTCTGGATCGATACCATTCAAATTCTGAAACAAATCATTGAACACCGATCTGTAACGAGTACCATTCACTGTGACATTAGCTCCAGCATTGATGATGTTTCCAGCGTTCAAAGCATTCTTGGGGATTGTTTCCACTCCATATACGAAAATTTTGCTTGTTTACATAGCCGTTCAACCAGAAATGACCTTCATTACTAAACACAATTTTACGATAAAAAAGTGGATCAACTTCAAGCTGTTCTAGGGCCCAATCAGCAACCAAACGACGCTTATTATGGTCAAATGGCTTTAGTTCTTGAACCAGTTGGATCTTGTATGGGTGTAGACCAAGATCTTACGCAAAATTTTCCATGTGGTTAATGCACAGAGTCCAACTTGTTGTTAACGTCGACGAATAGACAAATCTGGATCATCATTAATACTTTGATATACAGTAGCGATATTTTCTTCTGTACATACAGTTCTTTATCTTGTTGTTGTTGTTGTATCGAGTAGAGAAAATGTTGTTCGAAATCTATCGATAGTTCGACGAATAAGCTGCTCGGATGGACAATTACCTAAACCATAAATTTCACGAAATGCTCTATGAGTTTGGCGAATAGAACACTGTTTTTGAAACTGAATTTCAACAGTTCGTAAACGTTGTTGCGGCGTGAGTCTGTCCATGAAAATTTGTCAATGCTTACCGAACAAAAATGTCAAAAAAACGTAGCTTCTACCTTTTGTCAAATCACAGTTATTCCTATTGAAAGTTCTATCACTCTGAAAAAACATCCAGCAGAATAAATTATCCTTCAAGTTAAAAGAACACATCTATTCAACTGAATCTAAACGAGAGAATTTAGTGAGACCAAGAGCGGAGAAAAGAATTTAGCACCGAAATTACATCGAATTGTATCTGTTAATATAAGAGAAATAATAAATAAAACAAAACTCAAAGAAGAACTGAAAAGATGGTTAATTGAAGGAGATAGATGATTCACGATATAAAAAATCCTAAATAGAAAAAAATATATTAATATATTATAGAAGACTTTCCACAAATGCGATTTTAAATTCCCAATCAAGAGATATTACACTGATTGAGACGATATTACACAAGACAAATGGGAAATATCACAGATGAAGACACTTACTCCCAATTGATGCCAACTTGTTTCATTTGTAAAGTTAATGTTTGTTATGTATCCATTGATATTGATGAATTTCTATCTATATAGATGGGATGCTATCTTCTTTGTCACTCCCACTTCAGCGTTTTTCTTATTGCTTTCATGCAGTACCCTGGATCTGGATAACTTTTATCAATACGATCGAATCTATTTAGAGCCAAACCTTTGTTAAGTTTTTATTCTTCAACCATCTCTTCCTTTTTTCTGCAAGATCCTACGGGTATACATAATACTTTGGAATTGCAGTTCTGTTTTAATTCATCGTTTAGGGTTTAATTGAACGCCTTAAACTTTCTGTAGGTTTTCTTGGTTGTATCTCGTCGAAGATGGGAATAAAACCCCCTTTTCATTCTATAGTATATGTAACTAAGATGCAAATTTCATTCGAATAAAAGTGAAAATTTAATAGTCTATTTACGTACTTTGAGAATAATGCAAATATTTTGGTTTACATTCTACGCTCAAATCTTCTCTTTGGAGCTATCGAAATCCCCCGTTACCTCCTTTAAGTGTGTTTTAGCCTCTTCTACGTCTTGCCTACTATGGCTTCTTTTCTTCCACAGTTACTTATATAATATTCATATATTTTAATTTCTCTATATCTTTAAAGAGTTCAAGACATGACGCATTTTGTTATCAATTTGAATCTGAATCAATACTCAATAGAAGTAAAATTTAAATGAATTTAAATTCTGAATTATATATTACAACTTCTACCATATATTTAAATATCAAAACAGATTTAATCTGTTAGTCTTCTACAATTTTAATTTCAAAAAATGAATTCAAGAAACTTCAAGAATTAAATTATAATTATAATAATTAATTATAATCTCATTATAAGCACTGCTTGTATTCAATAGACGTATAAAATCGAAACACATTATACAATATCAAATGGATTTAGAAAAACCCAACGAATATAAATTGTTAATTAAAATTGATAAATAAATAAATGTTTTTTGTTTCGTTTCAGGCATGCGTACTGAACTTATCAGACAAGCGTACGTAGCCCTGCTTGTAACAAAATGTTCTGTTTTCTAATCTTATATTTATGAAAACTAAATCTTTCTCAAAAATATATACAACATGATTTCAAGAACTTCTCAAAAAGTTTAATTATCAATTTATTTGAAATATTTAATATATTTAAATAAATTACTTCAGAAATACTCAAAACATTTAGCACATCCTCAAAAAATAATTAGAATTCAGATAAGAACAGCAAATATAAGCAGCGCTTATAAAGACATTAATTTAATTCTTAAAGTTTCTTGAATACATTTTTTGAAATATTAATTGTAGAAGACTAACAGAATAAATCTGTTTTGATATTCGAATTTTGTAATAATCCTTCTATCAAGTAAAAACTCGCTTCTTATTATTTTATTCTACCATATAAATTATATACAAAAACTATCAAATGGATATCTTTATATGTAATCAATATAAAATATTTTTCAATGTCTCGGAAAAAACCTTTTTACAACCTGACATGAAACGTTTTAATACAAATGTACATACAAATACAAGAAAATCCAGTATTCCAAAATTATCTTAAATTCTCGAAATAAGGGATTAAATAAAAATAGTTGAAGGAGAATTCCAACATTTGATAGCTATTTCGGTCTCTGACCTCCTTAGAAATATATTGAATTCAGATTTAAACACTCGTATATAAAACGATCAAAATTTGAACTCCCTAAATAAGATAAAATCTGGAACGAATCAACACGAAGTAAGCTTTCAAGTATCCTTAATAAAACAGAAATGATCAACGTGTTGTTACGTGTTTGGTGAGTTAAATTTTGATCTTATTATATATTTGAATCTGAATTCAATACATTTCTTGAGAGGTCTAGAAACCGAAATAGCTATCAAATGTTGGAATTCTCGTTCAATGATTTTTATGTGATCCTTTTTGAGAATTTTAGATAATTTTGGAATATTGGATTTTCTTGTATTTGTATGTTAATAAACATACTTATATAGTTTTTGTTAATACATTTGTATCAATACGTTTCATGTCGGGATATGAAAAAGTTCTTTCCCAGATATTGAAAAATATTTTATATTGATTATATATAAAGATATCAAGTTGATAGTTTTTGTATATATTAGGAGTACAAATAAGTTTTCGCCGTTTTATTGTAGATGGCGCGGAACGGAGTTTCGGTTAGCTTTCGCAGATGATAACCGGCTTAAAAAATAGTTTGGACACTCAAGAACACTATAACCTATTAATATCATTGGTTTTTATATTGGTAAAATATAATTTTTATAAGTTGAAAATGTCAAAATTTGCGCCAAGTAAGCGTCATTTGCGGGAAATATTAGTTTACTTCTTTAATTTAAAGAAATCTGCTGCTGAGGCGCATCAATTGCTCGTAGAAGCATATGGTGAGGGTGCTTTGAGTGAGAGAACGTGTCGAGAGTGGTTTCAAAAGTTTAAAAACGGTGGTTTCGACGTAGAAGACAGAGATCGCAGTGGAAGGCCAAAAATTTACGAGGATGCAGAATTGGAGGAATTATTGGAGGAAGATTCATCTCAAACACAAAAAGAACTTGCTCTTACATTAGAAGTCACTCAGCAAGCAGTCTCGCATCGTTTAAAATCATTCTTCTATAATAAATATTTAATTTGTGTTAAAAAACGGCGGAAACTTATTGGCACTCCTAATAGTTTTAATATAATATAATAAATGGATATGTGTATATGAACAGTTGCGAAAATATTAAGGTGGTGATTTCTTTTAAAAAAATAGGGTGGGTCTTTTGAATAAACTATTTTTTTGAGCCCTTCCTGCTTAGTTACAGTCCCCTAAAGATTTATATGACGAAAATTTCAAAATGATAAGTCAGATCAAAAAATAATTGTAACTGAAAGTTAATCAAAACTAGTCAGTTGTCATAACAAAATGACATCCGCTTTATAGATAAATTCTAGTTCGGAAATAATTCCAGCCTCTACCACTCACGCTATTATGTTGATAAATTATTCATTTCTCAGAAACCTTGAATTTAAACAAGAAATTACAAGAGACCTTATTTGTTAAGAATGGATCAAGCTATCAAAAACTAATATTTTTATTGTAAAACAAGGATATGGAAAAAAGTTTTTTGCGAAAGAAGGTTTATGGATGGCATCTTCTACCCCTCATAGAGGAACAACTCCAAATTTTTTTTTGAGTGCCTTCTCGCCCTGATAAAATGTATGGTTAATTTTATTCTTATTGTTGGTTTTTAAAGAAAAAATTAATAAGTGTTTTTCGGGCGCCATATTTAATCTTTAGGGGGCTGTAACTAAGCAGTGGGAGCCCAAAAAATGAAGTTCATATGAAAGACCCACCCTATTTTTTGACAAGGAATCACCCCTAAAATTTGTTCGCAACTATTAATATACACCCTGCATATTGTAGGAGTTAGAATATATGATTCTGAATTTAAAGGCATTTTGTTACATTGTAACTTCTTCAAAAACTTTTAATCAACTAAATATGGTAACAATATTTAGGTGGGTTCAGTTCTGAGATAAGGGTACAATAAAGTTTTGTAAAACCAACCGGATACCTATGAGAATAAACGCAAAAGAGCTGAACTCAGTTTGGCTATTCAGTAAATTCCTAGAATTTTTAATCGGTTTAGTTCTAAGCCTTCTAACAATTTTAGATTCAGGCCTTCATTTTTCTTTTACAAAATCTCAAAAGGCTCTATGGCAACGCTGATAGGAGTTGATATCCATTCACCACTGATTGAAGAGAATGGACAGCACATAGTCAGTCAACTACAACTATAAACTTAATGGGGTAGGGAATACTTCTAGTGTGGTTCAGAGAATTTCCTCTTACTGAGTTCCTGGAATCGTATTCGTATAAAGTGAAAATTCTCCACACTTTCGTTTGCATTAATATTTATGGCATACTTGTACAGGTTCTGTTGATCCATTTCATCGCAAAGGTCTCGAAATAAAGGATTTTCCAACAAGAAGTTTCATTTTGATATTTGAAAAAAAAAAACGAGTGTATTTTGATAGGAATTAATGGATGTTTATATCATTGTAAAGAGGAAGGTATGGAAATGAAAAACGATTACAACCATATGGCCGCCTAAGCTACGGCACCATATCCTTTTAATAAAATTTTTCATTACCAATTAATTTACACATTTGCAGCAATGTGTCCTCGATAACTTCATGAATTACATCTTTAACTTTTCTTGCAAAATTGCGATGGTTTCGTTGCTTGTATGGCACGTAGCGTCATCTCGTTGAGAATAAACGTCCTTCACATCAATTTCTTCTAATTTTGGCCATGAGAATCATTAATCATAGTTTTGTAGCGCAATCCATTCACCGTAACAATTTCACAAGCCTTATTTGTAATAGGTAAATTCCAATCAAACAGCAAGTCCAAAAACAGTACTAAATAACCACAAGTTGAGGTTGGAGAGGCTTTTCAACAATCATTCTTGGATTTTCCGAGCCTCAAATCCTACCTATTAACGTAGCTTCCGAGGTGAAAATGGGTCACTCAAGGTGATTTTGCGATGAATATTCAGATCATTTTTCAAGGACCCATTCAGCGATGATACGACGCTGCTGGTGCTTTACGGGATTGAGTTTTTTTGTTTGAACTTCAAAAGCCTTAAGACCTAGGTTTTTATGGAAAATATGGTATAATGTCGTTTGCGGAATGCCTTATTCCAAAGATCGAAGGGGAATCAACAAACCTGGAGTTTAGTCAACACTACCGGCTACAGCGACACACATTTGTCCCAACAGCTCGAATTTCCCCATCATTCTCACTATTGCCGGTCATGAAAGTGCTTAACGACGACTCAAAAGTGCATTAGTTTTGCGAACTGTAACTGCAGAAGTTTCACCATTTTTATACTGAATTCAAACGATTCCAGTGCGTTGTTGTGATGTGTTTCGTCCAATTTTTAGTAATGGCGTAGTTTTACTCGTCAAATGTCGAAAGATGACAACTTCAAAAGTGACAGCTGCCCAGATAGCCCGCTATTCAAAATGAAACCTCTAGTTCGAACACCCTTTATATCAAACAGCAATTTATCGCGTAACTTGCAATCTTTTTTCACTATATTATTTATAACAGAAAATTGAATTCCATCAAATTTAAAATTATTTCTGCTATTGTATAAGAGTTCGAATTTCGTAATTTCTGAAAGGTTCAAGTTATTTTTGTTTTTTTTTTGTGATTCGGATTTCTGTCAACCTTTCTGTCAATTTGTTATCGTTGGTTTTCCTAGAACGAATCATCCTTCGATTTAAAAGAACGAAATAATTATCTATTTCTATTTGGTCGTTTGCAAGTTATAATTGCTTGATTTTCTGTAATTTCTACGATTATCCAATAGTAGATTTTTTTAATTCTAATAATCATACTCATCATACCTGTAACCTACCATTAATTGTATAAAATTATGTATGTACGCTGAGAGGTACCTGGTACAAACGGTTGCTTTGAAAATTTCCACAATGACAATAATGTCGTATATCTTTATACCTCAGCTACCTCAATATAAACAGATCTGTTCCATATTTTCTGAAGGAGAATTACAATCTCAACGAACACACCAAGTCGATTCAATAACCAACAATGATACTATAGTCCGCTGTCGACATAGAACCTCTCAGAACACAGAATGTTAATGAATTTTTCAGGTACAGACCCTTGTTCCGCTGAAAAAATAATCAAAAGGACCCAAAACATAATAATATCGCCGAACACGTTCCGGCTCAAAGGAAACGTTCGTCCCCAAACGATCCTCTCCATCGAAATAATAACATGCATAACTCGTTTCCGTTCGTTTCAGCGTCTCTTTGATCTCTAATCCTATCCTTTTTCCGAACGTGTCCCTTCTTGGAACTGTTCTGCTGGAAGAAAACAACTTCACGATTCGAATAATGTCGGTTCCAGTAGTAAATTGAAGCAATTTCGAGAAGAATTTTATGAATTGAAATTTCAAAAAATGTATAGAAGCGCTTACTCCGCAAGGAGCTTTGGCGTTTTTTTTTTTCATTTGACCCTATAGTTCGATGTTATATCGTTGTCAACATTCTCAGGGTTCTTGTAATTTCTACTATTTGCCAGAAATATCGAACATGAAAAGAGTTAAGGCTTCAACCCGAGACATTTGCGTTATAAGACATGTATGACTAACTCACCGCCATAATAAGCACGGCAAAATATTTAAATTCGTTTTCTCCATGATGCGTTCTGATGAAAGAAAACAACTTTACACAATTCGAATATCGGCTTCAGTACTTTGTAACGAAATATCGCTTTTCTTCGGTAGAAAATATAGTTGGATGTCATTATTTGTTGGAGTTGGTGAATTAAGAAACAAGGATTCGTCTTCAATAATCTTTATTTACTCGTACAATCTTAAAAACCTCTAAGCGTCGTTAAAAACAACTCTAACATCTATATGTGCTACCGGTTAAGGTTAACAACGAACAGAACTTCTTAAGTGGGGTTAACCTCTGTCATCCCCTTCATCCATAGAATCGCTTGAGTCTTCTTTAGTGATACCGTCTTAATGTCCGTCATGCAACATAAGTTACATGCGGTTGTATCTTGGGTTGTCGTCCGGCAGAGCGAACTTCCAACACTCCCTCCCTCTGCGGGACATCTATCATATCATCTTAGTTGTCTAAAAAGAAACATAAATAAAAATCTTAAATACATCTTAATTTAATATCT
Source organism: Megalocaria dilatata (assembly GCA_034642435.1). NCBI lineage: Eukaryota > Metazoa > Arthropoda > Insecta > Coleoptera > Coccinellidae > Megalocaria > Megalocaria dilatata. The sequence continues at coordinate 63,709,320 of CM067855.1, read as the reverse complement.
TATCTCTAAGATATTTATGAGCATCTAAAGGTAAAGGTTTTGTCATGATATCTGCAATATTCTCTTTAGTTGCAATCCATCTAACTATGACCCTTTTTTCTTCCACACACTGTTTTATAAAATCTCCATGTGTGTCAGCCATATGTCTTTTTGATCCAGTCCTTTCTCTCTCTAATAAGGTTTCATGGATCACATCTAATTGATCATCGAACATCTTTAGTTTGTGACTACCATCTTTCTTAGTGCAATCTCCAGCAGATTTATTGTCGCAATAAACTGTTATAGGAAATAAAGTTTTACCGATCATAAATCGGGTAGCTTTATCCAAAGAGATTACTTCCTGGCATGCGTCACTCATGGCTAGATATTCCGCCTGACAGGTGGACAGAGTAACATAGGATTGTTTGTGACTTCTCCATGCTATAACATCACCAAACAATTTTATAACATAACCTCCAGTGGAAGTTGAGTCAATATGGTCTCTAAAACTGGCATCGGTGTAAGCTTCCAGATTGTCTGTTTCAGTGGTATATTTCAACCCTGAATCAACAGTTCCTCTTAAGTATCTGAAAATTCTTTTCACCTCTTTCCAATCATCTTCAGTGGGAGCTAGTTGTTTTCTTGCCAAATAGTTCACAGCGAATGCTATATCCGGCCGTGTTCCATTTGCCAAGTACATCAAGCTTCCTATCGCTTCTCTGTATGGGACCTTCATCTTAATATCATCTTTGTTGTCATCATCTAATACATCTAAATTATTTCTCTTCTTTCTATTTTGAACCTGTCTTGTCACCATCGGTGTATTTTGTGGGTTGCATTCGATCATGTTGAATCTCTCTAAAATACTCATCGTATATGTGGATTGATTTAACATCGTATACTTCTTAAGTTTGTTTCTTTCAACATTAATGCCTAGAAAACTTTTCGGTTCTCCAAGATCTTTCATATCGAATGCATTACCCAAGTGACTCTTAATTTCCTGGAGTTTATTTTCATCGTTAGTGGCTACTAGAATATCGTCTACGTATATAACTAGTATTGCCATTTTCCCATTTTTCCTCCAGGTATATAGACATGGTTCGTGTAGGTCATTTTCTAATCCAAGCTTTTTGGCTTCTTCTGTGAACCTCTGATTCCATCTTTTTGGGCTTATTTTCAAGCCATATAATGCTTTCTCTAATTTGCATACCTTCGAATTTTTTATTTCCAAATCTACCTCTAAACCATCTGGAATTTCCATGAATATTTCTTCATCTAAAGTTCCATTAAGGAACGCTGTCTTAACATCTAATTGACAGGCATACAAGTCAAACTTGTTTATTATTGCAAACACAGCTCTAATGACTGGAAGTCTAGAGACTGGTGCGTAAGTATCTTTTAAATCATACTTATTCTTATCTTTGAAGCCTCTAATAACTAGTCGTGCTTTATATCGAGTTGCACCATCTAATTCTAGTTTCCTTTTAAATACCCACTTCGAATCTATGATATTCGCTCTTTTATTTGCTGCTTGGATTTTATTTTTATCGACTAATTTCCACACATTATTTTGTATCATTGAGTTGATTTCCTCTTGGACCGCCATCTTCCACAGATTACCTTCTCTTGAGTTTATAGCATCTTTATAATTTAATGGTTCTCTGTTCAAAGTGGCCAAGAGGCATCTCCTCAATTCGTCTTCTTTTTCAGCATCTCTAAAGTTTTCATCTAAAGGGTTATCTAAAACATATAAGTATTTAGCATAACTAATATCATCTACAACCTTTTTGTTTTCTTCTAATGGTCTCTTTAGTGAGCTTCTAGTGCATGGTTTTTCGAAAACCTTGTCGACTATACCTTTCGGTAACTCTAACTGTTTGGATTCTTTTCTTGGTCTACCTCTTTTTCTCATCTTTATGTTTGGTGCTTCTATATTCTCTTTAGTTTCACCTCTACAATCTTTCATCCAATCCCAATCTGTTTTGTCATCTAAAGTTGGAGAGTTGTTTAATTCTTCTAAAGGATCTCTTTTATAAACATCTTTATAGACAAGTTTCTCGTTAAATCTAACATGTCTTGACTCAAAGAATTTCTTTGAGCTTGGGTGCCATATCAAGTATCCCGTGGAAGTATACCCCACGAGGACAGCTTTCAATGCACGTTCTCCAAATTTCAGATTGGGCTTGGGAATTTTGATGTATGTTATACATCCAAACCTTCTGATTTGATCAAAATGACATCTAGAATTTGATGCAAATCTTGTTAAAGGTGTTTCATACTCTATAGATTTATGTGGTGTTCTGTTGTATGCGTGCACAGCAGCATCGACAGCTAACTCCCACATACTCTTGGGTAGTCCAGAATCAAACATGTAAGCTCTCACTTTTCTTTGTATGGTTGCATTAAATCTTTCAGATACCCCGTTATGTTCAGGTGTATAAGGTGGTGTGAAATCAGTTTCGATATTTTCTCTCTTTAATACATCTAAGAATTTTCTTCCAGTAAATTCAGTGCCTTGATCAGATCTGATATAACATACCTTCTCGTTATGGCCTAATAGATTACGAGTGGATATTAGGAATTTTTCTAATGCTTCGCCTGATTCATCTTTAGTTCTCAAACAATAAGCTCTAGCTAATCTTGAGTAATCATCTACATAGACATTAATGAACCTCTTTTGTCCAGGGTGAGATTTTGGTGTAATCGGACCCATAATGTCAGTATGTATGACCTGAAGTGGTCTTTCGGCTCTTTTACGAGTCTCTTTGAAAGGCAGTTTTTGCATCTTTGACATGATACAAACTTCGCATTCTAATATGGAATCGTCAAATATGACTTTTTCTAACCTCTTATCTAGCTTTTGCAGCTTTTTCAGATAGTTCACAGAAGCATGACCTAATCTTAAGTGCCATAGCATGGCTTCGTTGAAACTCTTAGTTCGATTAATATCGTCTTCTAAAGGATTATTAATGAATAGTTCCTCTAAGTTTTGTAGTTCATCTAAGTCATCTAATTTTACTACATTTCTATTCTTCGAACTACAATCCCAATTCTTTATTTCATCTAGAGGTTTTTCCGATTCTACTTCTTCAGTTGAGGTTTTGAGAACCTTCTCGTCTAAGAGAGAAATGAGATGTTCGTCTTCCTCCCTCCCAATCACAGAATGGGATACTTCTATTTCAGGTTCTCCCTCCGAATTTAATAACTCTACCTCTTTATTGGATTTCTGTGATTGTCCAGACGTCTCATTCTCTTTGAACATTACTGCTCTGCAGCAATAATGGTCATATTCTACTTCATCGTTCAGCTGAATCTGGTTCGGCTTTTTCACTTTGAAGTTTAGAATCCAATTAGGTTTTTCATATTCTCCCTCTAAAACAATCTTATTGGTTCGTCCATCATGAACTTTCAAAACTCTATCATCTAAATAAATTTTAAGTCCCGAATCTGCTAACCTTCGAAGTGACAGCAGATTCTCGGACACATCTTTAGCAGAAAGTACATTTAACAATCTTAAACTCTTACTCTTAATTGGATCTGTATATAAAATAAGATCTCCTTTACCATCTATTTCAATGTCAGCTATTTGATTTTTATTTGCACTCTTAATTGTTTTGTTCTCTAACCTCTTAAAATTACTCAGAAACAATTGATCATTTACTATATGATCAGTAGCTCCAGAGTCAGCAACAAAACTAATAAAATCATTGGAATAGCACTCACCTGGGGTTTTTTGAACAATCCCTGAAGCTCTTCGAGCCTTCATTTGTGTTCTTACCACCTCCCTCCTGTTAACCCGGTTGTGCTCAAACCTCTTCTTTTTCAAGTTCCCGTTTCGCTTAGATGAGGCATTGGACGTCTTCTTAGAAATTGTGTTGGTGCACTCATCACCTCTATGGCTCTTGATGGACTGGCACCTATAGCAGAACCACTTATTCTGCTGCTTCAGGAAGCATTCGTTGGACCTATGACCTTCTTTATTACATCTAAAACATCTTAATTTAGGTCCAACTACTCTCTGAAGTTTCGGAGATGACTCTTTCTTCTCAGAGTTTTTCTCTGCTTCTAATTGGGAGATAAATGATTTTATCTCCTCTAGAGTCATCTCCATTGAAGTGGTCTGCCTCTTTATCAGATCAGCATTCCTTAGTTCCGGTATCACCGGGGAAACTGCCTGATAAAATGCTGATCTGATCTCTTGAGTGGTCAATGCAATAACATCCTCACAGGTTTCATACTCCCTCACGATGGAGTCGAACCTATCGCAGAAGTCATTAACCGTTTCGCCCTTATTCATCTTAATGGCATATAGCCGAGATCTCACAGAAGTGTGAGTGATATTACTCTCACACTTTCTGGAGCTTCTCAAGATTTTAATAATCTCCATGGGCTCTCTAACATTAACCACCTTCTTATGGTAATTTTCATCTAAACGGTTAATGATGATGTCTCGAACCCAATTCTTCCTCTTTAGTGTGCTTGCCTCCGATCTAGAGCAAGCACCATCGTTGCTGGGTTCGATGACATCAAGGATATCATTACATGTTAATTCTGACCTGAGATAGTCCATCCAGATATCGAAATTGCTTTCTTTAGAGAGCTTATAGTCTCTCTTGATGACTATTTTGGTAGAAAGCAATTCCTGTTCCACCACCTTCTTCAAGTGCTCTACCTCTTTATTTTCTTTCGAAACATCTTTATTTGCCAATGCAATTTTCTTTCCAGAAGAGCCCTCTTCCTCATCTATTTTCCTCTTTAGCGGGCTGGTTTGAGCAGAACCACGGTTTTTTTCAGTCAGGATTTTCAGGCGAGTCCTCTCCGCTTCTACGTTGTCTCTGGCTATTTGACCTAATGTTTCCACCATCGACTTAGCCCCTTCCATGACATCTTTCAGCATTTTTGCTGCCTCTAAAATTTTGGTAGCGGCTTCACTAACCATATTCCTCTCATTAGCTTCTCTTAGTAACACATCATTGATGATGTTCAAGCCTTCTCTTGATCGTACTGTAAAAATGAAAATTTGTAATACCTGGATTTCATCTAAACTCTAATTTGTAAGGCCTTCATCTTAAGTTTTCATCTAAATCATCTAACATCTTATTCTATGAATTATATTCTACCATCTATCCTCTAAATAATTCATAATTCTTAAGTATCATCTAAACTCTTAAAATTTTACAGTACTCTTCCTCTCTAAATTTTGATAGCAGAAAGAGGTACCTTTGGTATGATCGAGAAGAACAGTATATATTTTTCTCTCTTCAGTCTCAAGTATTGGAAAATTCTTACCTCGGGACGTATCATTATTGTCATCTAAAAATTGTCTTTCTCGTGCATCATCCATGGTATAGTCTGTAGAATTACCTTCACATACCTGACATACTGTCATATTCGACTAATCTTCCAAATTCTGCCATCTATTTCGGGATTATGAAACAAAAATATTTATATCATGTATTTCAACAAAATACGTGCATTATGCACATTCTTAACTCTTTGTGTCATCTAAAACCAGGTATTAGATATAAACATTTGTTTCGTGCTTCTGAATTGCCTCGGACGCACAGCAATCTTTGGCAATTCGAAACAGGAAGTCAAGTCCTCAAACAGCACCACCTCGCAAATGTGCACCATTCAACTGTGGCATCACGTACTACAATGAATACCTGTCGATAGGTTTGGCCAATAGCACATGTACGGGATGCATGTTGATTCCTATGATATCCCTAGCTCAAGAACAAACAATACCGTACAACAAGTTTTGTATGAACCAAGCCCCGAAATAATTTTTTATGAAATTTTTACTGAACTTATAGATAGTTCAAGTAAAAAAGTATAATTTTTATCTCTAAGCTTCTAAAATTTTAACATCTTTACTTCTAATATTTCAACATCTTAACCTCTTAATTCATCTTTAGTGTGCCTAAACACTTTTTATGGATCAAACATCTAACAATCCATCATCTTATCATCTGAACTCTTAATCACATCATTCAATTTAATTAAGTGATGTTTTAATGAATCATTCATCTAATAATGCATCAAATAAATATAAAAACTCTAAAGTATTTCATCTAGAATGAACAATGCATTATACTTCTAAAAATGCATGGTAGAAACATCTTAATTGATCGATTTCATCTATAATGGGCAATGCATTATACTTCTAGATATGCATCTATAAACATCTAAACTCCTAAGTGTTTCAATTAAAATGAAACATATAGAAATGTATCTATAAACATCTAAAGTCTTAAGTGTTTCAATTGAGATGAAACATTTATAAACATCTAAACTCTTAAGTGTTTCAATTAAAATGAAACATTTATAAACATCTAAACTCTTAAGTGTTTCAATTAAAATGAAACATTTATAAACATCTAAACTCTTAAGTGTTTCAATTGAAATGAAACTTTTAGAAATGCATCTAACATCTTAATTGTTTATTCTAAATCATCTTAAGTTGAAGTACAAACTTACCTCGAATATTTGTTACTTCCTTTTCTATTTACACGTGGTAAACAAAATAAACAATCACTTGTTCTCACCAATTTAATCACAATCGCAGTGTAAACGTGCACTGGGCTACCATAACCTGTTGGAGTTGGTGAATTAAGAAACAAGGATTCGTCTTCAATAATCTTTATTTACTCGTACAATCTTAAAAACCTCTAAGCGTCGTTAAAAACAACTCTAACATCTATATGTGCTACCGGTTAAGGTTAACAACGAACAGAACTTCTTAAGTGGGGTTAACCTCTGTCATCCCCTTCATCCATAGAATCGCTTGAGTCTTCTTTAGTGATACCGTCTTAATGTCCGTCATGCAACATAAGTTACATGCGGTTGTATCTTGGGTTGTCGTCCGGCAGAGCGAACTTCCAACATTATTAACAGTCACAAATTTTTCCGAGTTTTTATAGTTAGTCCAAAAATATCGAACATTCAAAGAGTTAATGTTTTCGACCACAAATGAAATATTTATATGACATAATCTTATTCTTCAGAGCTACTAGTAGACAACTTCAAGGTTTTCTTCATTATCTCAATTCTTTACATGAATGGTGCACAATTTGAATATAAACTTCTTAAATTATTTCAATTCAGCAATAACCACAGTCATTAACAATATTTTTCATTTTTCGTAAACCTTCTCGTACTATATAACATTCCTTCATTTATCAGCATATCATAGCATTACACATAGATTATCAACAATTCCTTTATCTCCGAAAAATTTTAATCAAGAATTGAATATAATAAAATAAAAAACAATTAGCAGTGGTTATTCGCTATCAATAGTAGACAGTATCTTCTTCGTCTTCTTCTTACGTTAGGACTTACTCCTGTGTTTTCCACAATGCTCCTTATTCTTGGAATACCGAAGTCCAGCTTTCATACCAGCGCTTTGGTGGCGGTCCTGGGACTCTCGCGCTATTGGGTTTTTCTGTTTTTGCTATTTTCGTTAATTGATTGTATGGCATTCTGACCACATGGTCTCTCCACTGTCTTCGTCTTGTTCTGCCCCATCTTACCACGTCTTTTATGCCACAGATCTCTCTAATTTCCTATTATATTATATTTCTCAGTATTCGCATCTCTGTTGTTCTTAATTGTCTGTTGGTTTGGGCAGTTTTGGCTCTTGTTTTAATGACATATGTAATGCCTGGTCTAACACACGTTTTGTAGATTCTGACTTTGCTGGATGTAGTCAAATATTTGTTTCTCCATATTATATCGCGTAGATATCGTGATATCAGGGAAGCTCTTATTGTTTGTCTCTACACCTCTTCTTTTAGATTTCTACTACTCGTTATCTTGGTGCCAAGGTATGTGTATGTCATTACTTGCTCTATACTCTTGTTATACACTGCCATCTTGCATCTTCTGGGTTCTCTGGATATAGTAAGGCATTGTTTTTTTGGGTGGAGATAACCACGTTGAATCATTCAGCTACTCGTTAGAAAGCGGAGGAGCCTCTGAAGGTCATTTTCATTTTCAACAACTCTCACGGCGTCATCAGCATAGCAAATAATTTCCTTATTGCCCATTCGATATCCTCAACCCTCGCTCTTAACCTGACTTATGACTCCATCCATGATTATGTTGAAAAGTATTGTTCTCAGACTGTCTCCTTGTCTTAACCCTGTCGCGATTGGTATTTCTTTTGTCAGCCCTGTGTTCGTCTTGATAAATATTGAGGTGCATTTCGATAATAAGTCTTATTATGTTTGAAACTACTTTTCGTTTTCTTAGCAATCGTACTATGTCTGTTAGAAGTACTCTATCGAAAGCCTGGGTGAGGTCGATGAAGCACATATATGCAGTTATATTGAAGTCTATGGCTTTTCCGGTGATCTGCCTGATGGTGAATATCTCGTCTATCGTTTAGCTATTCTTTCTGAAGTCTTGCTGTTCCTTAGATATTCCTGTCGATGCCAAATCGTCTGATATTATTTTCGTGAATAAGTTCGATACTGAGCTTGAGAGGCTTATTCAACTTTGTTTTCAGGATGAGCTTTTCCCCCCTTTTTGAAGATGAGTGTCGTAATGCTTTGTTTTCACTGTCCTGGTATCTTTCTTGTGGTAATTATTCGGTTGAAGAAGGTGTGCAATTCGAGAATTAACTTATCTCCTCCGTATTTATGTATTTCATTCGTAATTTCGTCTAAGCCAGGGGAGTTTCTATTCTTTAGTGCTTTAAGAGTTTCTCATTTTTTCTCCTCAGGTACCGACCAATTCCCATGTTCACCCACATCTCGCCATATAGTCTCGCCATATAATTGATTGAAGTGTTTTTCTCAGGTTTCCGGCGAGATCTTCGTTATATGTTCATTGATTGGTTTTTTCCTTTCTCAGCATACTCCATACCTTCTTCTGTGCTTCATACAGGTTTTGCTCCATATCCAAGGAGAATTTTTCCCAGGAACCTCGTTTTATTGCTTGTATTTGTTCATTCACTCTGTTTCGTACTGTCTTATACTCTTCGTATGTTATGTTCTTGCTTCTGTAGTGAAGGAATGAAGTTCGTTTTTCTTCAGCAAACGTTTTTATATCCTCTGTAAACTAGGGCTTCACTAGACTTTTTCTGCCCCAAAGCTTCCTCTACAGCCCTGATCATGTTTTTCTCCAGTTTTTCCCGAGCGAATTTGACGTCATCTGCTTCCCCAATCTTGTTATTATTTATCTGCTGTTCGAGTGTTCACTGATAAAGTTCCTTTGTTGAGCCATTTGACACCGATTCATTGTTAAGCTTTTCAGTTTGAAAGGCGACGATTTACGCCATCTTTGTACTGTACTCCTGATTTTCGCTAGAACAAGGTTGTGGCCGGTTATGGTGTTAGCTGAGCTCAAGACTCTTACGTCGAGTATTTTTGATGGATGGACATTTTAATCCACCATAACATATTCAATCACTTATTTTTGGCCCCTTGAGTTCTCGAAGGTGAAGTTGGTTTCTGCGTTAAATCGGTTTTTTAATCCCCCTATCACAACGTCACCAACTCTGACATTGAAGTCTCAGAGCAATATGACCGAAGAGGCAGATAGGCTGGCGTTTGCTGGAGCTGCGCTGCCTCTAGGAGACCCGGAACCGTTTCCGGGAATACCACATGACGTGGCAAAGCAGACAATAACAGGCAGAATGAACTCAAGACTACAGTCTTTCTGACTGAGCCATCCTGACCTGAAACATTCGAAGGTGTTCCTTAGAACATCGAACCGAAAGAAGTTGGACCTAGCGCTAGGTCTGAATGGGGCCAAACTAAGGACATTTGTCGGAATTATGGCAGGTTACTGCAGACTAAAAGCACATTTGCACAAAATCGGTCTGGCTGAAGACGATGATGAATGCAGGCTTTGTCTTGAGGACACTGAAACAGCCATGCACATCGTGTCATAGTGCCCAGTGGTGAGTCGCATCAGACTCGAGGTCTTTGGTCGAGCTTTTATGGCTCACTGCGAACTGAAGCAAGCCAAGTGACCCGAACAAGATTATTGGTTTTATCAAAAACTGGATATCATCGGGGAAATATAATTTAGGGGTGAACCACAATAGTCCGTGTGGACGCAGTGGTAGGGTGGACAGACGTCCGCTCACTATAAATATTAATAATAATACCTTCTGTTAAAGATAGACCGACTTCAGAAAATATATAGTAAATTATTAAACTTAAACCGAACGTTTTTCAATTTCTTCTAATGAGTCTAATCATATACTTAACTGAACGTGTTTCTGCGCAGAAATGGAAACTATTTTGTCGGAAGAGAACGACCCCATCAGACGAGATGTTAGATGAAGGTTTCAATAGTAATTAAAGCAATCACCGAACGTATTCTTCTCATCAGACGTATACTCCTAACGACGTTTAATTGGAAGTGTGTAGTAGTAACTATTAGTTGCTCGGCATCCAAAGGGATACGCGAAATGAGAATTATTTAATTATAGAACAGGTAAAAGGAACTTTCCAATTAACAACAGCTAAATTTTCGCAGTCTAAAGACAGAAGGAACTGAGGCAGGCTTATCTTGTTTCATAACGGAATGTCGTTATGTCTCGTGATAAAGAGACACAGATTTCAGCAAAAGTGTCTTTGGTAATTTATCATCAAATTTAACCTCAAGGTAATTCAAATAAACTGACAGAAACTTCATTTATTCACTGAATCTGAAACATCAACAACAGAAAAAAATATATATTTTCAGATCTCAAAGTGAATTATTTCTACAAGCAATTTTTGGAATAGTAATTTTTTACATTTTCTTCATTACAAATATTTCGAGATATTCCTTTCATATGTTCTTTGCGTTTAATTTTATTCATATAAATATTCATGTGACAAATGTTATATTTATCATGTTTGTCTCAACAGCAACCTTCATGAAATATGGCTAAAACGGAAAGTGATAATCAAAGCTTTATAAAAAATTTACTTTGCTTACGTATATTAGCAATATTTATGGTTGAATCAATTTGACTCATCAGTAACACATATCACTAGTTTACCAATCGTTATTGGTACTAATATGAATCTTAATAAGTTAGACAAAGACACTTGGCTTAGGTTACACAAAAACTTAATGTATCTTGTTGAAATTTATATTTCGGGTTTCAACACATTTTCAAAACTAAGGATAATTTACTTAACATTACAATTTATATATTTCGAAAAACAGATGGAAGTGACGAGGTTCCTTTACTTGATGTTGTCGACAGTAAGTTATACCTGTTGATGATATTTGCTTATTTTTCGAGGGAACTAGTTAGTAACAGATGTCAGTAATGGGGATATATGTAATTCCGACTGACCGTTTGTTATCGTCAAATTTTTTTATGAGCTGATGAGATATCCAGCTATTCGAGTAGGTCCAACTTTTTGCTTTTGCTATCTGAATGTATAATTTCAGTTATACAAATAATATTGTAGTGAATGCCCAGCCTTTTACATAAGTCAAACTGGTAGTTCAATAAACATTAGAGTAGACGGACATCCAAAATCTATAGTCCAAAATAAAACAACTAGTTTTTCTTTCCAATTCATAAAAGAAGACCTGATCATAGACTTCTATTAAATCGAAAGTCTGCATTCAGGTAACAATAGCAAAAAGTTGGACCTACTCAAATATCTGAAGATCTCGTCGGCTCATAAAAACATTTGCTGATAACAAACAGTCAGTTGGAATTTCACCTATCCCCGTTACTGACATCTTTTAATAACTAGTTTATTTGTCAACAGGTATAACTTACAACCTCAAAAAAACCCCGTCACTTCCATCTGTTGTCTGGAATATATAGATTGTATTGTTGTAAATTGTCCTTAGTTTTGAAAAAGGGTTGAAACCCGAAACATATATGTCAACAACATAAATTAAATTTTTGTGAAAGTCAAGCCAAGTGTATTTGTCTACCTTATTAATATCAGAAATGTTTCATCATGATTTGCGAGAAATCAATACTATATGTAACTTAAATCTATTTGACGATTTGAGTATTGAAACAAAATATAACCTTCTGTACTATTGGAATTTTGTCGTATTTTGAAAATTATATTTTTCGTTCAGTTGAGTTATTATTAATATGATATTGTTATGGTATTATCCTGACACTTTTAATGCTTCTGTGAAGATCCTTCAGAAGTTTTTACAGCAAGTGCGAGTTAGGAGTTCAGTTGTATTCTTTAGGCTTTTTTACTGCATCCTCACGTCAATTCAGGCACAGTACGGTTAATATTCGACACAGCAATGAAACTACTGATTTGGTCTGAACATAATTTGGTTCCTATGTGATAATAACGACATAAAAATTCAGGCTATATTTCGTGCGGATCAGCCGTCCGAGAGAACGACTGGAAGTGAGAATGCTCGTTTTCGAACGAAAGAAGCTAGAGATTTGAAATTGTCAATGTATGTTTGGACACCAAATGAATCATTTAGGTTCAAATATAGTTTCAATTTGGCTAAATGTTTCATGAGTTATATTTATTTGAAATTATATCTTTCAAATAATCTTTAAAGTACAAATCCGATCGAGAAATTTGGTATTCAGATGTGAAATAATAATAACACGAAGTTTCACGGTTTTACGTTTAATTTCATAGCAATTAATTGAAAAAATTTATTCTTCTTTAGAATGTTCAAGAATAGACGTTTGAAACCTTTAAATTAATCTATGAGTAAGCAGAAAAATCTAATAATTCATGTACCCAGATGGATAACGGGTCGTAATTCGAAATTGTCAACTATTCAGGCGCAACGTGATTTTTATTCATTATAATATATGTAGGCTTCTGTAAGGGTAGTTAACAGATTTGAAATTTTCAGGGAAAATCGACTGTTCATAATCTTTCTCATTCTTATTTATCCGCTATTATAAGCCTACTTAAAAAATTCACTCGAGATGTGAAATTTTTGTACTAATTAGTTTTATTCCTTCAACAAATGATACCGTAATATTTATTTACGCTAAATTATTTTTCTTACAGGCGAATCATCTCATCATTCAGAATTTGACATGGGCAAACCTGAGAGAGTGGAACCCCAAAATGCAATCAATATTTTGAACAGTGTACTGCTTCGAAAGACGGTGGTTTCTAAGTTGTCGAGGTAACTATTGCTTCCTCTTATGAAAGCTGAAGGTTGTTTTCTGATAATATTTTTTGTTTCTTATCTTCTCAAATCAGTTTCAAGTTTTTTTCGTACTTTTAATTTGAAATATTGAGCACACAATGTAGGTTTAAATGCACACAGAATTCTTCTTTTTCTCACTCTTACGTTCTAACCACATGTTTATGGTTGACTGAACTAAAAAAATACACCTTCTCTGTTGTTTCTTGAAAAATTTATCTCAACACTTCAATAGATTGAACAAAATTGTTAGGTTTGATGTTCTTATCAAATTATTCAATTTTCTAGGTATGATCTCCTCCTTGGCGTCGTGAAAGCAGAAGCTTATTTTGCCTTCAATGGTGAAGATGTCCAGTACGGCATAGAGGCAGACAGGCGATCCAAGATTCTCAGAAACTTCGTGAGAAACACCTACAGCTATCACCTCTCGGAAATCTTGGCCACCATCGTCAACGAGTATACCGACTGGGAAAGACCTGTGCAGCATCCAATCAACATAAGGGATGAAACGCTTGAAGCTTTGTCCGACGCTCAATACGTGGCTCCTGTAGTCCACACTGCCGATCTACATTCTGCTGAACACAGGAATTCCTATCTGTATGTTTTCGATTATCAGACTAAATACGGAGATTATCCTCAGGTGAGTGAATATTCTTAAATTTGTCTTATGCTTATGTTTTCTTCACATAATAATGTCTTTTTTCTTATTTTTCATCAAACCTCTTTCGAGGAAGAAACATATTTCCACTTGAATACTTCAGAATCATACTGAAAATGGAGTAGAAACTTCTGTAAGGATCAATTCCATGCACAAATAATAACAAAATTTAGTTGTGATCGTAAAGGAAAAGAATGATATATTCAGTGAGATGTGATGCATCATATCAAAAAAATTTCTTCAATTTGATTTTTTGCCAGTATGGTTGACTTACATCAATAATGAAAGGCTATTTATGAGCCTACTCCTGTCAAGAAAGTACCCGGAATTATCGATTTAAATCTGGCGGGGCAATGGGGCAGGTAATTTTTTTTTCCTAGGTTGGTACCACTGTCCTTACTTACTATGCCAAGCTTGAGCGGGATCTGTCAACTAGTGTGTTTGCAACAGCTGATTAAGTCAGTCGATGTCAGAGTGCGTGCCGATTTTTACTATGGGTGATTACGTTGAGCAAAGAATTTGTTTAAAGTTTTGTGTTGCAAATGAATTTTCGTATGCCGATGCATTGAAAATGTTGCAAAAGGCCTTTGGTGATAATGCTCTATCGAAAACTCGTGCATATCAGTGGTACAAAGCCTTCAAGGACGGTCGTGAAGTGGTCGAAAACTTGCCTCGTTCCGGACGCCCATCGACGGCTTCGATCGAAGATAACGTCGATAAAATTAAGGAAAGGGTGCTGGAAAACCGTCGTACCAGCTTGAGAGAGATAGCACATGATCTTAAGATATCCCATGAGTCCGCACGTACGATTTTGATTGATATTTTGGGCATGAGAAAGGTGGCCGCACGACTCGTACCGAAAGACCTGAATTTTCTTCAAAAACGTCATCGCGAACAGGTTGCTTCAGACATGCTGGATCGCTGTAATTCCGATTCTACATTCATGGAACGCATTACAACTGGTGATGAGACCTGGGTCTACGAGTACGATATGCAAACAAGCCAGCAATCATCGGAATGGGTGGCAAAAAATGAGCCGAAACCGAAAAAACCACGCCAAAGCCGCTCGAAAATGAAGGTGATGCTTATTGTTTTCTTCGATATCCGTGGCGTGGTGCACTACGAATTCTTTCCAGAGGGTCAGACGGTAAACAAGGAGTATTACCTAGGCGTTATGAAACGTTTGCGTGAGCGTATCCGTAAGAAGCGGCCAAATTTGTGGGCGAACAACTAATGGATTTTGCATGATGATAACGCGCCTTCTCACTGAGCTACGATTGTGACTGACTTTCTCGCCAAAAACTCAACAAACGTGCTTCAGCAACCACCGTATTCGCCGGATTTGGCTCCCTGCGACTTTTTCCTCTTCTCAAAACTAAAATTGCCCCTTCGTGGCACCCGTTTTAAGTCGATTGAAGCCATAAAACAAAATTCGGCGCGAGAGCTAAAGTCCATCCCGGAAAGCGCCTATAAAAAATGTTTCGATAATTGGAAGTGCCGTTGGCATAGATGTATTGGAGCAAATGGAGCCTATTTTGAGGGCGACCCAATAAGTTTTGACGATTTAATGTAAAAATGTGGTTTTAATTGAAAATTCCCGGTACTTTCTTGACAGAGTAGTATATAATAAATATATATATATATATATATATATATATATATATATATATATATATATATATATATGTTATCCTGAAACTACAGGATCTTCTGTGAAGATCCCTCAGAAATTTTGAAGCTTCTGTGAGTTTAAGGTGTTCAGTTGTATTCTGGTTAGGCTTTTCACTGCGTTCTTACACCACCTGAGGCACAGCACTACTAATTTTCGACTCAACAGTGAAATGGTGGCTGAAACCATCTGAAAAACTTTTTAGATATTCTATTGCTCAATAGGACTGACGACATATCGTATCTTCACAAACCTTGATTGATCGGATAAAATCAAATGTAGATTTTTGAGATCGAAAATGTAGTAAAATACTTCGAAGAAGAAATATTTTTCTTAAATTTCCGACCCCAGTTCACAATATAACAGTAAATTGCTGCAGCTGAAAATCTTAACAAGTCATGTGTGCATTACGTGTTGTAATTGTATTTCCTTTTTGTATGAATTTTTGAATGTTATTCATATTTTCTCCGAATCATGAAGTTTTGGAATGTGATCATCAAAAATATTCATAGTGAACGTTTCAGATACGTGGACGTCAAGATGAAATGATATTTCGAAACTTCTGTAACAAGAATATGAACCATCTATTAACACTCTTGAATATCTCATTGGTTTACGAGCGAAGTAGGGTAATTTATAAGAACCTTTTTCAATTATTATCAAGTACCTAATAGCAATAACTGAAACATTTAAATAACAGACAAAAGTTTGTTATCTCAAAAAATTATCAGAGATGAAATTGTCACCAGAACTAGTTTCAAATGTAGTCATTCTGTTGCCAAGAAATCAAGTTGAAGAAATTATTCCTTTCGTATTTAAATTTTTACTGTCATCCAGTATAGTTTGATATTTATTGCAAATATTGATTAAAATTGTCAACGACTGAATAGGGATAAACTTGCGCTATATATTACGTATCAAAAAACTTTGTTAAATTATAAATGAGCGAGAACATTAAAACTTCTGACGTCGAGAGTTTACAGTGTGAAAAACACATATGGAATGAAATTCTTTGTGTCCTTATGTTAGAAAATTATATAAAACACTGGAGACCGTCAACTTTCAAATTCAATGGTGCGCTTTTTAATCATAAATCCAAATATACAGGGTTATTCGCGCAAGATCAGCACAGTCCGTTCACTTAATTTCAAATGTAAGACCCTGTATATTTTTAAAGCTCCTTAACAACCTCATTTCAACTAATGCATAGTTGATTATGTATAATACCAGGTGAAATAATGAAACTAATAATTTAACTCGCGTTAAATTATGGTATTTTTTAAATAACCTAAATACATACTTATAAAATTTCTGAACTATCAATAAAGCTGGGAAAATTTCTCGAATCAGTTCTCGATATGCCATGGATCGTGTTAAGGAAATATGTAAATTATATGGATTGTTATCAGTCAGATGTTGCGGTGTTGAAATTTACATTGAAATAGTAAACTCCTAATTGAAAACATCTTTCTTGTAGAAGTTATAATGAAATATTGAACTGAGACTTAGTACCGAATTGAGAATTTAATGATGATGGGTTACAAGGACAATTCTGAAGTCAGACTGAAGTGGCAAACTTATTTAATCGGAGTTATTCTAATTTGCCTAGTATTTCACAAGGTACTGTATCTAAAATTAATGCACAATTTAAAGAACTTGAAAGTGTCAAACCATTAAAAGAAAAATCGGAATTCGTTGAAGATTTTGTAAAATTGGATATTTTGTTAGGTGTTGCAGAGGATCCAACGGCAAGTAGACGTCAAATTGCTCGTGAAAATAACGTGAGACATACAACCTTCTCCACAAAGAAAAACTTCATCCATATAAAATAACATTTGTGCAGGAGCTAGCAGAAGACGATCCAGATCGTAGAATGCATTTATGTGAAATAATGATGAATAAACTGAACAGAAATGAAAATAGATGCACAATCCTTTTTTCTGATAAATTAACATTTACATTGAACAAGGAGGTGAACAGTTAAAATTGTAGGTATTTGTGAGCAGAGAATCCTCATTGGATGCGTGAGATACGCATTATCCTCAAAAGGTGAACATTTGGGCAGGTATCATAGGTGACCATATTATTGGTCCTATATTTTGACGGCTGAAAAATTTTTAAATTTCATTAGAGACGAAGTTGCTCCTGCGTTAGTCAACATGTTTTCTAATGCAATAGATCTAAGCCTGCCCAATAAAAATGTCTGGTTCAAGCAGGATAGAACCCCACTGCAATATGCATCACTGGTCAAAACTTACTTAAATGCAATCTTTTCCAATAAATGGGTTGGACGAAGGGATACTATTGAGTCGCCAGCTTGATCGCCAGAGCTTACGCCTTTGGGTTTTTCTGTGGGATTATCTCAAGAACAAAGCTTATGCAACACAACCGACGAGCATCGCAGACCTCCATGAAAGGATAACTACAGAAATGCGGAATATTACTAGTCAAACTTTAAACAAAGTTAGGAGCGAGTTTTATAGGAGGCTGTGTTATTGCCAAGAACGAGATGGTGAACATTTTGAGCCTTTATTTTAATGTAATAAAATAAATCACATGTAATTTAAGTATTCAGTTTCTTGAAACCAATTATAAATACTCTCAAAATTTCATCGGATATGATTCATAATAGAACTTACATGATAAAGCTCGCCATAAATAACATAACATAACATAACATACATGAAATCAGGTTATTAAGGAGCTTGGAAGAGTATAAAGACATACATTTCTATACTTTGCGAATCGTACACCGAGAATCATTGTTCAAATGATTATTAATTCAGTTGAACTATTAGAGCATTCAACTTTCCTGTTATGCTGTTTAGAATATCAACACATCAAATATTCATCGTTTTACGAAAGCAACCTCGTGAAATGTTGGCGTTCTGTTGCACATAGCTTTCTTCTATGAGGAATCGCACGATAAATAAACGTCGGATATAAAAGGAATTTCGACTAGACTCCTTCATATCCCATAATGTTATACACTTACAACTGAACGTATGTGTAAACAGTGCGCGTTTTCTATAGGGGTAGCGAAGGAGGAAGAAAACAAAATAAATATTTAAGGCAAATTTGCTAGGCAGTCCGAAGGAGTCCTCTCGACACCAAATAAAGAACTTGGAAGTACTCCAGAACGAAAAAAGGGCAATTGATTCAGTGGCGTATCAAAGATTACCATCTATCACCTAGTCCGTTTTATGTTTTTTTTTGTTAGAAATCTCTTTGAGAAAATAAGGCAATTCGAGAATTTATGGGCATTTGCGACTATACAGGTTTTTATTATTAAACAAGATCAGACTTTCATTAAATTGTATCTACAGCGAACTGAAAAAAATATACCACCTTTAATTGTGCAAATTTTTTCTGACCATATAACTTTGATATTCCAATCTAACTGGTTTGTGCAGAGCAAACTGTGTTTTCACCTTTATGTTCAGAGAAACTCCATCCTTTCCTTCTTCGTTGAGGATTTGAAGAGAAATATTTGAATATTTTCCTTAATATATCCGACCTTAGTTCAGAGTAACGAAGTACTAGAGCTTTCATTACTTGATTACAAATTATTACGCACTATTTGAGTACTCTAATAACCAGAAAGTGTAATGAAAAATCATTTTCCAGTCTGTGTCAACAACATTAGTTAGTTTATATCATCTTCTTTACACTTACTTGGTGACAATAGTACTATTCACTTAAATATGGTCTGGATAATCGCTGCAGTCTCAGAGATTTTAAGAAATTTTTCGATCAGTGTTTCACCATCTTCATTTTTGCCATTTTTTTTTTCATTATTTTTGATGATGTATCAATAAGCCAACAAAAAAACTGTTTCTTCACTTTTATAACCAATAACCACTTGTTGATGAGCGAAAGTTTGGAATTCTCAAATAGGGTTTCACAATTTATGAGCATTGGTGCCTTAGTAGTTCAAACGCCCTACTCGTAATTAGAGATCCCTCTTCGGTGTGAGTTCTCATCTTGGCGGTGAAAATATTATGGCTTGGATGGCCACCATTTCATCTTTAGATCGAAAATTAATAGTGCTCTGCCTAAGATGGAGTAAGAACACAGAACAAAACTGATCCCGTAATTCACCCACACTGCACTTAAGCTTTTGAGGGATCTTCACAGAATATCTAAGAGTATCAGAATTTCAGGATTTTGCAAAAGTTCGAACATATCTTAAATGTGAAGGAAGCTTGTTGTTTTCTGATATTATTTTTTGAAGCATTTGAGAGATAATGAAAGATCATTAAGAAAATGGGCGTTCAAATAAATATGAATTTCGCTTCCTTCGTGTTTTCTGTGTCTTGCATGATCGACTTACCAAGAATGTCATTGAAAAAGTTGTGCATGAATTCCAGTAAAACTAGTCTGTGACAGATACTAAGAAGCCAAGTATTTGCTCATGCATGACGTCCAGCCGAAAGAATTGCTGTCGTAAGAGGAAATGTGGATTAGTGTTCAAATTGATGAAATATATGTCACTGCACGCATCAAAAATTCAACTAACGCAAAAAAGTGAGCCTTTGCACCATTTAAAGCGTCGTATGATAACACCGATACTTCTTATTAAAACATCCTTCACATTTAATTATAATTTTTCTTATATTATCCTGATACTCCTAGATCTTCTGTGAAGGTCGCTCAGAA
The DNA here is from genome assembly GCA_034642435.1 of Megalocaria dilatata. Taxonomy (NCBI): domain Eukaryota; kingdom Metazoa; phylum Arthropoda; class Insecta; order Coleoptera; family Coccinellidae; genus Megalocaria; species Megalocaria dilatata. The sequence goes on along the minus strand of CM067855.1, from coordinate 63,689,233 downwards.
GCTTTTTCAGCTTGTGCGAGTTAGGAGTTCACTTGTGTTTTGGGTAGGCTCTCTTACTAGGCCACTTTAGGTGACAGCACTGTTAATTTTCGACCCAACAGTGAAAGAGTTGCCGAAACCCGTCCAACTAGATAATTTCTTTTCCACCTGAACATTTTTATTTATTTAAGAAAAATAAAGAAACAAGCAAGAATATTTCATAAATAAGTGATGAGCTAACTTTGATCAAACTGTTATTGTTAAAATTAAAACAAATTGTAGAAATTACTGTGTTTTACTACCAATAAAAAGATATATTACACATTTTCTTGTGAATCGAGTTTCGGGAAATGAACTATCCCATCATCAGACAACTGAAGACCTAACAATGGTACAGAGGTATTTAAACAAAAGTGACAAATATTTTGAATATTTCGATAGATTCTAGGTAACACCTAATAGTGGTACAGAGTTTTACAAGCGGAACGTGATAAAAAACCGGGTTAAAAAGAGGGGCCTTCTAACAGATATCGGAATGTCGGCAATCGACAAAGAAGGTTGTTAAACAGATGGTACCCATTTAAATACCTCAAATAATTTTTTGGGCTACATAGCACCGTACAGTCATTCATCATTTTTACATACATACAACAAAATAATGTAAAAATAATGAATGACTGTACGGAGCTATGTAACCCCAAAAATTATTTGAGATATTTGAATGGGTACCATCTGCTTAACCTCTGTACCACTATTAGGTGTTACCTAGAATCTATCGAAATATTCAAAATATTTATCACTTGTTTAAAACCTCTGTACCACTGTTAGGTCTTCAGTTGTCTGATGATGGGATAGTTCATTTCCCGAAACTCGAGTCACAAGAAAATGTGTAATATATCTTTTTATTGGTAGTAAAACATAGTAATTTCTACAATGAACTATCTTGTATTATGAAAACCAAATCCCTCTCCAAAAATGAAAAATATAAGGTAAGAAACTTCTTCAAAAATAACTTACTTTAAATAATTCCCTCCAAAAAAGTCCTAAAACATGCAGGACATCTTCAAAAAGCAATTTATAATTACAACAAACGATTACTCTTCAGTCTCACTTCATGTTGAAAAAAATAAAAATTATTAACAAAAAATATCTTATCGTTAAAACAAGTTATAGAAATATTTTACTACTAATAATTTGATATTTTACACATTTAATTGCAACATATTAATTTATACAACTTGTATTAATTATGATCAACTACCAAATAGTAACGACTGAAACAGTTCAGAATATTTTACCAGACAAGCCACGTATTTTCCTTTAAACAAACACCAGATTATAGTTAACTTTCAAAAAACCTACGTATTCTATGTTTGCCACAGAAATTACACAAAACTTGCAAGGTATTTCAAGGACTTAGTTAAATCCAAATGATAATATGTATGAGTGATAAACCAAAACAGAATTATTATATAATATATACAATAAAATAATAAAATCAATAATTTATATTTCTTGGAATTCTTTCATTTCTTTTGGTACTGTGTAATAAGTGAAAATTTTATATGTCCACTAAATTGAAACTGTATTCCTAAGACATTTATTCTATTCAATTTTAAAGTTTTTGTGTAAAATTTTTTGAAATTAAAATCTGTAGGAGTAAACAGAATAAATATATATGGTATTTAAAATAAGGTAGATTTACTCTTGAGCAGAACTGGAAAATATAAAAACATATCTCCGAAATGATCTTCAATCCAAACTGTTAGACATTTAAGTGGAAAATTCAAAAGAAAGAAAATGCCCTCACGGCAATTCGTGAACGAGTTCTTCATGAAACTGGATCGTTATTTTTAAAACAACCTGTTTACGTTCTCGTTTAGGGCACCTGAAAACATTGCTGCTGTAGCCCAGAATATGACAGAACATTCATCGACATCAACTTGTCATCGTGCTTAAGAGCTGAACATTTCTAGCATTTCTCTGGGGAGAATTTTACATGAAAACCTCGGTATGAAGGCTAACAAAGTTCAACTAAGGCAAGAAGTAAAAACTCGTCACCATCCAATGCGTTTCCACTTCACTCAATGGGCTTATGATTGCAAGGCCGAATATGAGCAATTTCCCAAAAATATCATCTTTAGCGAAAAAGCTCATTTTCACCTCGAAGGACTATTTTTTATGGAAGTCCGTTAAGGATAAGTATTACACCAATCATACAGAAACGACTGATACCTTGAAACACGAAATCGAAGATGCCATTCACCAGATTAAGCCCCAAACAATCGACAGTGTAGCGAAAAATTGTGTTGATCGGATAGAATGCTGAAGCCAGTCATAGCACTCGTTTTAATGATATTTTTCTTCATTTTTAAATATCAAGGTTCATCTTTTCTGATGAACTTTGAAAAACTATTGATTAGTTTTTAATTCATAACCGATGTAAAATGCGAATTTTAAATAGCCCACCCTTAATTACTTACCAATTGGAAAGCATCAATTTCATGATATGGAGCTTCATCGGAACACGCCACATGTTACAAAGCAAGCGATACAATGAATTCATTGAAATAAATATTCGACGAAACTTGCCGAAATGGACCTGTTTACTCACTACCTCGGCTCTGCGGTTTAACCCTATTAAAATATTTTCTATGAGAATTTGTGAAGTAGGATATCTACGCCAATAAATCACGAACGAATGAGTACTTGAAAGCCAGCATCGAAGCGTAATTGCAAAATATACCCTAACTGCAATGATCAAGGAGTATAAAAATTGGACCTCTAGATGCATGACCTAGCCGCGCCAAAATAATACATATAAAAAGAGGCCATCTAGAGTTTGCATTTTGAAGAAGTGGTTATTTCGAGTCTAGCAAAACTTCTGTCATTCCAACTCTGACAGAAAGAAAGTTTAATATTAATGGGTCGATCTACGCTGAAACAAAACTGGAACGGTTTTCGTACTGAAGCCAAAACCTGAAAGCGGAATGGTTCTCGATTTGCGCGATTGAGTAGATTGTTGAGACTGCTAAGTGGTCACCTAGTGAAAGAGCAATGCTCACCTGGTAACTTGACCTGGTAGAATTTACGATGACCTTTAAACACGAACTCGAAGTTTCTATTCATGAGCTTCAAACATTCGCCCAAAACTGAAGAACTGGGTTGATTGGATGGGGTGCTGTAGCCAGTCGAGCAACCATTCAATGATGTTGTTTTTATTCGTAATTCAAACATTCTAATGAACTTTAAAAAAATATTCATTAGTTTCTTATTAAGAAATTCAAATTTTAAATGGCCTTTTCCGTAAAACCAATCATATTAAAATATTTATGCCCTAAAAGTATCTGTCAGATGTAGCTCATTTCAAAAATATTAAAAATAATAATAAATAATCTTGTTGTGACTCATTTTAATTTAAATTTATCAGCCTCCAAAAAAATGCCATTTATTTATCCGCATTGCTACAGAATTAATTAATAATTTACTAAAATTCTTAAGAAACGACTTCATGAATTGTTACTATTTGTAATATACCATTTTATTAATTAAAACAAATCGTAGAAATTACTATGTTTTACTACCAATAAAGAGATATTTTGCACATTTTCTTGTGACTCGAGTTTCAGGAAATAAACTATCCCATCATCAGACAACTGAAGACCTAACAGTGGTACAGAGGTATTTAAACAAAAGTGATAAATATTTTTGATATTTCAATAGATTCTAACACCTAATAGTGGTACAGAGGCACAGAACGTGGTAAAAACCCGGTTAAAAAAAAGAGGGGCCTTCGACAAAATAATGTAAAAATAATGAAAAACTGTACGGAGCTATGTAACCCCTAAAATTATTTGAGATATTTAAATGGGTACCATCTGTTTAATAACCTTCTTCGTCGATTAGCGACATTCCGATATCCGTTAGAAGGCCCCTCTTTTTTAAACGGGTTTTTATCACGTTCCGCTTGTAAATTTCTGTACCACTATTAGCTGTTAAAATCTATTGAAGTATTCAAAATATTTATCACTTTTGTTTAAATACCTCTGTACCACTGTTAGGTCTTCAGTTGTCTGATGATGGGATAGTTCATTTCCCGAAACCCGAGTCACAAGAAAATGTGAAAAATATATTTTTATTGGTAGTAAAACATAATAATTTCTACAATTTGTTTTAATTATGATCAACTACCAAATAGTAACGGCTGAAACAATTCAGTATACCAATTTATCTCTAACCCACTCAGGGTCGATTCCCTTGATATATAAGGTGTTTATCTCATTATCAAAGAGGGTAACTGTGTGAAACTTATTATTTCCTACTTCAAAAAAAAATAGTTAAGTTGAAATAAAATAAGAAGGAACGGTTTTTTACTTGATAGAAGGATTATTACAAAATTTGAATATCAAAACAGATTCAATCTGTTGTCTTCTACAATTTTAATTTCAAAAAATTCTTTGAAAAAACTTTAAGAATTAAATTAATGTCTTTATAAGCACTGCTCATATTTAATAGACGTCAAAATTCATCAAACAAAATCAAATGGAATTAAGAAAAACCAACGAATATAAATTGTCAATTGAAATTAAAATATAAATAAGCAAACATTTTTTGTTTCGTTCCAGGCATGCGTAATGAACTCTTTAGACAAACTTACGTAACAAACAGGGCTTCGTAAGTTTGTCTGAAGAGTTCATTACGCATGCCTGAAACGAAACAAAAAATGTTTGCTTATTTATATTTTAATTTCAATTGACAATTTATATTCGTTGGTTTTTCTTAATTCCATTCGATATTGTGTGATGAATTTTGACGTCTATTAAATATGAGCAGTGCTTATAAAGACATTAATTTAATTCTTAAAGTTTCTTCAAAGAATTTTTTGAAATTAAAATTGTAGAAGACAACAGATTAAATCTGTTTTGATATTCAAATTTAATAGTTAAGTTGATTTCGCTTTCTAAATAATGAAACAAAAAAAAAACTAAATAATACCCAATATAAATCTTTTTCTAACTATTAACCCTTACCACTGTCATCATTTACTATCTACATTCTACTCAGAATTCCTGAATCTAGTTCCCAACTCGAAAATATATCAAATCATATACTTACTTTACTAAATTTTCTTTTTGGAAAGAACTTGGGTTCGTGCTCATAGCACGAAGGACAAGTCTTTTGTTTTAAAAGTATTTTCTGAGGAGATGGATAGAGCAAAAATAACACATTTAAATGAGATATCACATATTATGGTGTCAATCAGTAGAAATTTCAATATTCGCAAATTTTCAGTCTTTTGAAAAGCAATTGATGTAAAACGATATTCTAAAATCAAATCATAGTAATATTTCAAATCAATTTTTGGAAGACTTCAGGACTCTGGACTGTCAATTTCAATAATTCATACTTTCGTTCTCGCTTATGAGAACAATTTATATTCAAAACTAATAAAAAAAAAATTTGTGAAGTTACAAAAAAATCCTACCTTTTTCGGGACATCGATTCACAAAACCCGATACCATGGTCAATAGCTGAACCCTCTACACGGGGGTGTTGGCCTCAGCCCAAAGGGACAACACCCCTTCACGAATAAACACTATAATTTAGCCCTTTATTTTTCAACCTGAATTAAACTAAACTATTCCGACCACGAACCGATTAGTGACTGTCAGTCACCAATGCCTAATGACTACTACCCTTTTTTTTTCGAATTTCCAAAACGTTGGCTTCTATCCTCCTACCGAAATTTTACTAAGTCGGCTTTTTCTAAGTTCCCAACGTTTCAACGCCTACACACGTCTAGACCATCCAGATCTTTTGACTTGTCGATTTCTTATCTCGACTTCACTGAGAATTCCCAATCTTAGCCTTGAAGTCCTTTGTGTCGTCTGCACAAAATCATAATCGTTCCCAAGACCTCCTCGTTGAAATTTAAATGAATCGATCTATTGATCAATACATTGTTGCTTTAAGATTCTCATCCGTTGTTTATGCAACTATTAATGTCACTTATCACCCGCGGTCCTCTCAGGTCCCCGAGTTTCATTATAATAGAATTCTTTGGATCAAAATTTATTTTCCTATTTCTAAGTAAAACATAGGCCCTTTATTACACTCTTCACAAAATGTCACTGATTCGACAATTATATCCATATGATCGACTCGAATTTTTAGTCTATACATTAATTTTTTGAAGTTAATGGTTGAATCTAGACTGCTCCCCTTGAGCTACGCTACTGACTCCATTCCAACGAAGTGAACAGGACTTTTCTCGTCCTCTAATAGGCTCACGTTCACCACATTTTTTCAGTGACTCCGTAAATCAAGAGACAACGTGTTAATCTAGCCTTTTTCCCAGCCGAGATAATTATTAAAGTTGATGAAAATCCCCTGTTTTCATTCCCGTCGGGGTAAAATGCATTATGTCAATCGTCGTTTTTTTTGTCTCGTCCGGAGTCAGTCTCCGGAGCCATCGCGGGAGCTTCGCAATTTGCCGGAGTCATGTCATGAATATGCAAGGGCTTCGCCGCGGGGTTGATAAGTAATTTTCCTAGAAATTTTCGTCCGTCCGTATGATTTTCCGGGCGGAATGAACAGATCGGGCGTACTTACAAGTATACAGAATTTATTTGTTTTGCCGCGTTTTTATTAACTCGGTTTCTTGCCGGTCTACATGAAATTTCGCAATCAATTTTAAAATATTTTCCCCTCGAACTAGAGACTTGCAATTTTAAAATATTGTTCAGAACTAGATTAGAAAATAATACACTCTCTTTAACTGAAGATGTTCTGAGTTAGACTTCAGCTAACTAAATTTTTAAATTAGACAATAATTCTGCTCATTTACCTCTAGCAAATGTTGGAATTATTTGATTGATTGGGTCCTTTTACTAAAGTAAAAACTAGATATTTGATGAGAAAAAACATTTAACACATATAAAATTTATAATTCATTGGGTAATTTGATGAAAAATAATGAATATTTAATTTTAACACATTATAGATCGGGGGTTTATAAGTTAACCTGTGGTAGTTACCAGTTGTTAGGAGTGGACGATTTAAAAATTTTTTTGAGATTATTCTCTCAAAGCTAAACTACTAAAGGTTAAAAGTTGACATTTACGAATGAACAATAATAGTACTCAAATGACTACCACGACTAGCTACAGTACCCCATCCGATCAACCCAATTTTTCTGTACATTGTCGATTGTTCATATTTCAAGGCATAACCGTAAATTCTATGGGTTAAGTAACTGGCATATGAGCGTGGATCTTTCACCAGGTAACTAACTACCCATCAGTCTCCACAATCTACCGAAATGCAAGTTGTGTGATAAGGGTACGCCCTATCATCGCGCAAAGCGAGAACCACTCCAAAGGGTGAAAACTTTTTCGCTTCCAGTTTTAGCTTCAGTTCAAAAACCTACACCGTGACTGGTAGCAGCGAAGTACTATCCGCCTGCAGTGTCAGTACCCGAGTTTTTGGAAGGCCACTCACACGCCGAAGGAGCTTTTTATTTCCACCCACCCGAACGCAGACCCAAGAAACGGGAAAATTCCAAGAATCGATGTTTAAATTGATCCTGCTACGAGCATCGTTAATCCGGCACGTACGTCAAAACCTACGAACCCTTGTGAAGTCTTTCAATTGATCCTGGCTTCAAGCACCAACGGTCTAAGCCGTATAGTCGAGGTCCACAAACCCCGGAAACGTCTCGCAAATGATGCTGGTTCAGGACGAGGCCGGTCAAATCCCGCTGAACACCGAAGCACTTTTCGAGAATCCTGAATCATGAGAGACTGCGAACACAAAGATGGAATATTCTCCTAGTCTAGCATGCTGACTTTCAACCACTGTCCCCTCGAGTCCAACGCCAAATTGGATGGCCTGGTCGTATGAATACTTCCCGAGGGCCGATCCACCCTCCCAGAGGTAACGCAGTATATACATAATGCACACGGCCAATGGAATGAAAAATCTGAAGATTTACTGAAATAGGGTAGAGAAATCTCGTTTTGGGAGTTTAATCTCTGTACTGCGATAGACACCCCTGTCAATGTGTTGTACAGTGCAACTCAGCCCTCCTTTTTACCTTTGCGGGTGAATCTAGGCCCCCAGTCGGATGTACTTTCCACCACACGTGTCCAGTGACACGGCCGCGAAAGTATCTGCTCTAGGCATCGAGACTTCATCCTCCATTTAATCGAAATGAAACTAGGATCTCAGTCAAGACAAGCATCCTCAGCACGTGAAGGTACAGAGACAAATGAGGGGCGTGTTTCAATTCATCATCGTAAATTCTACCGGTTAGATTACTGGCATGTGATCCTGATTCTTTTACTAGGTGACTACTCAGCAGTCTCAACAATCTGCCCAGGAAGCAGATAATGTGGAGAATACGCCTTATCCTCGCGCATTAGCGAGAACTACTCCCAAGAGTTGAACCCACCGAGCTTCCAGTTTAGGTTTCAGTCCGAAAACCTACACAGTCACTAGTAGCAGCGAAGCACTATCCAAACTTTACTGGCTCTGCAGTGTCAGTACACGTGTTGTTTGCAACTCACAAGCCGAAGGAGCTTCTTATCCACCCACATGAACGCAGTCCCATGAAACAAGATAGTCTCAAGATTGATGCCTCAATTGATCCCCGTACAAGCACCGTGAATTCGGCCAGTACGTCAAGACCCACGAACACTTGTGAAGTATTTCAATTGATCCTGGCTTCAAGCACCAATGGTCTAGCCGTATCGTCGAGATCCAAAAACCCCAGAAACGTCTCGCAATCGATCCTGATTCAGGGTGAGGCCGGTTGAACCGTTAAGTCCCGCTAAACCTGAAGCTCCTCTCGAGATATCCTGAACATGAACTTCTGCGAACTGATAGATGGAATACCCTTCTAGTCAGGCATCCGGACTTTCTACTACTGCTCCCTCGAGTCCAACACCAATTGGGTGGCCAGGTCGTACGAATACTTTCCGAGGGCCTTCAGCTTCTCGAGGTAACGCAGTATGCTACATAACGCACTCGGCCATTGGACAGAAAAATCCGAAGATTTACTGCAATAGGGTAGAGTACGTTAATTTAAAGGGTGAAGCCCTGTGCTGCGACAAACATCCTTGTCACTGAGTTGAATAACGCGGCTCAGCTCTCCATTTCAGCTTTACGGTGAAACTAGGGCCTCTTTCGGTCGAACTTTTACTACACGGTTCTAGTAACTGGCGAGAGTGACATTGCTTTAGGCATCAAGACTTAATCCTCCATTACACCGGAATGAAACTAAGATTCTTGATTGTTTCGGTCTCTACTTGACGGAAATTCATCGTAAATGATTTGAAGTAAAACACTTTATTTCCGCTTATTTTTATTTTTCAACGACAATTGTTTCGTCAATTACATATTGACTTCGTCAGGTGAGTATGGTAACAGTTACCATACTCACTTGACGAAGTCAATATGTAATCGACGAAACAATTGTCGTTGAAAAATAAAAATAAGCGGAAATAAAGTGTTATACTTCAAATCATTTATGAAACAAAGATCTTAGTCAGGACAAGCGCCCCCAGCGCGTCGATCTACAATGTCATGGAGGCGTGTTTCAAGGCATCTATCGTTTTTGGATGGTTAGCGTAATACACATCCTTAATGGATCCCTACATAAAATAGTTCTCCGAGCTGAAAATGAGCTTCATCGCCAAAAATTATTTTTCTTCGAAAATGCTCATCTTCGGCCATGCGATCTTTAGCCCATTGAGCGAAGTGGAGACACATCGAATGGTCACGAAACTTCATTTCTGTTTTAGTTGAAATTTGTAAGCCTTCATACCGAGGTCTTTATGCATAAATTCTCCTCAGAAAAGTGCGCAAAATGTTTAGTTCTTGAGCACGATAACATGGATATTCAGTAACATTCTGGGCTACATCAGCAATGATCCACTTTGAGATCAATACTCTTCCTGGTTTACGTCAACTATCAACTATCTAATATGGAGTAGGTGGAAACAGTCATGTTTGTGGAAGACACGAATTTCCTTAGTGTAGCCCGTAAGAAGAATGCAGAAAACGGAGCATTTCTTTTTCTGGAATTCATCATTTTCGTTTCGTTGCCCAATAAGTTCCATTCCTTAAGACGGGAACAAAAAAGTTTTGACTGTTGCTTTGATAAGTCCAAATCACGTACTAAATCATTTAACTCACATTGAACAATTAAATGTGGCTCGCGGGAACTGGGACCTCGAGTAAAAGTAGTGTCGGTGCATTGTTCCTCGGAACTGCCTGATGATGCGTTGTTGCCAATATCTTCCAAAACAACATTTTGCGAATCTAAAGATGCGATCAGCACTAGTAATTGTACATCATGAGGAACAGGTCGTATTGCAGACTGCAAATTTGGATAGTCGATCTTGTGATTTCCCTTCTTGGAATAATCTTCAGTCTTTGTCAATTTTATTGGTTAGGGGGTTCTTGCTATACCATAGAGACTGCAAAAGGCATGCTTTGTCTCTTTTTTCATTCATCATTTTCAGAATATTTTCTGATATAAACACTTGAAGTGACAAAATATTACGTACGTTAAATTACCGGTGGACCATTTGAAATTTGAATTTTTGATCGGCTATTAATAAAGAATTTTTGACTATTTTTTCAAATTTATGATTTCAGTAGGAGGGCTGAACCTTGAAATTTACGAATAAAAAACAAAAAAGCAATATCTTTCAAAAACTGCCATCATTACAGTATCCCATCGGATCAACCCAATTTTTCAGTACATTGTCTTTGGGGCAAAATCTCATGAATAGGTGGTTGACACTCGTACTTAACGGATCCTCACGAAAAATACTCATCCAAGGTAAAAATGGCTTCAACGCTAATGATGACTTTTTTGGAAAAATGCTCATCTTCGACTTTACGATTATTAACCCATTGAGCGAAGTGGAAATGCATGAGATGCTCACGAGGCTTTACTTCTTGCACTAGTTGAGCTCTGTAAGCCTTCATACCGAGATATTCATGCAAAATTCTCCTCAGAGAAATGTTCAGGTCTTGAGCACGATGACGAGTGGATGTTCAACCACATTCAGAACTACAGTAGCAATGTTTTAAGGTGTGCTTACTGAATGAGTTTTAAACCAAATAACAATCCAGTTTCACAAATTACCTTCACAAATTGATTCTCAAATTGCCGTTTCATTGCTATTGAATTTTCCATATAAATATTTGGATAGAAGATTCACCACTTTGGAAATTAGTTTCTTATATTTCCCAGCTCAGACGCAAATCGACCCATTTCTTTAAAGTCAAATATTAAACTATCTTTCTGTCAAACCACGAATGAAATATGAGATTTGACAGTTTCATTAAAATATTTTTCATTTATAACCAGATTCTGCACTATCTCTTTCTAGCACGTTCTTCGTGATCGCATTCCTAATTGTCATTGTAAGAGGAAGCTCTCAATGTTAAAATTTGCTGCATCCTTTTGCGTTTGTGCATTTTCAATCCCGCGTATTTGAGTAAAAGTAAATAACATTTTAACATGCATGGTTAAGTGAAATATTTTCAACCGGTAGAGAAATTCTGGACAAATGCAATGCTTCAACAAATCATTTATTTGACTTATACTAACTGAATTCAGCTCACCCAATCAAATATTCTCTGAAAGAATTCTTTCCTGTAAAAGCTGTCAGTTGTAACCTACGTTCAACACTTTCTTTCCTCCATTATTTTATCTGACAATTTTTTTTTGAGTAATTTTTGAAACGCTATCAACGCCTTTCGTATATGCTTCAAATACACAATCTAAATGAGTTGATGACACAGTAATACTAGCTGACACAATAGAAAATCTGCAAACATAGCTAGACAGAATTAACACAGTTGGAAAAAGATACGGTTTGAATACCACCGCTAATAAAACAAAATTCATGGTAGTGAGTCCTACGGTACAGAATAACGTCAGTCTAAACCACGATGAATTAGAATAGAATAGAATAGAATAGAATAGAATAGAATAGAATATTTTATTGATCCTTTAAGACAACAAAGTGCATAGGACAGGTCAACTATAATAATAAACAATTAAACAGTGATAAGTGACGGACAATCGTCACAAAATTCTACAATGGAATAATAACATTTATTAGTTAACAACTCTTTTATTTTTTTTTTGAAGGATTTCAATTTGAGAGCCTTCAAAGTTTTAGGTAGGCAATTATATAGTTTTATACTCTGATACATGGGGGAATACTCAAATTTTTTTGTTCTATGCTTAGGTATAAGCAGAGTTTCTGTGTTCCTTGTACTGTATTCATGGTTGTCACATAATTTGGTCCAATTCAATAGATTTTCCTTAGCGTATACCAGACATTTCATTATATATACACAAGGTAGACATAGCAAATTATTTTTAATGAAAACTGGTCTACAAGATGTGCGAGAACCAAGATTAAATATCAAACGAATGATTCGTTTCTGAGCAATGAAAGCTCTGTTGAATTCTACACAGTTCCCCCAGAGTAGGATGTTATAAGAGAGTTGACTATATACGAGGCTGTAGTAGATCTGCATTAGTGAGGTGACAGGTAGCATGTCTTTAACTCTATTGATGGCATAATAAGAGCTATTGAGCTTTTTACAAAGAAAACTGATGTGAGTAGACCAGGTTAAATTCCTGTCAACATAGACTCCCAAGAATTTACATTCTTCGGCAGATATTAAATTGAAGTTGGAATAATTTAGTACATGATTCTCTACAGTGTTTTTCCTTATACCGAACTGAATGTAAACAGTTTTGTTGATATTAACAATAACTCTGTTGGACCGACACCAATTGACGAATTGGCCTACAATTTCTTCGCAAGCGTCGCGAAGCTCCTCACAACTCCGCGCCGAAACCACAACTGATGTATCATCGGCAAATAACACCAAAAGAAATTGTCCCAAGTGAATGGGCAAATCATTAATAAATAATAGAAAAAGTAGTGAAAGTAGTAGAAGTAGAAAGTTAGAACTTGTCACAAAGTTTAAATATCTCGGATGCATCATAACGGAAACACTGGACCTTATACAGAGATAAAAAGCAGAATAGAGACGGCGCGCGCAGCGTTCAATAAAATTAAACCGCTTCTTTGTAATAATGATTTGAACCTTAAGATAAAATGGTTGACTGAATGTTATATATGATCAGTATTGTAGTATGGTACCGAAACGTGAACACTCAAGATCGGTACAATGAACCGATTAGAGGCATTTGAGATCTGGCTGCACAGGAGAATGCTGCGCATACCTTGGATGGGCCATGTAACAAATGTCCTTAGAAGGGCTAAAACTGACAGACAATTAATGACCATAAAATGCTGCAAAATTTCATATCTTGGTCACATACTAAGAGGAGATAAATATCAACTAATCTAACTAATAATGGAGGGGAATATAGAGGGGTGCCGTGCACCTGGAAGAAGGCGTCAGTCATGGTTGAGGAACATTCGTGTTTGGACGAGTATACGTTCAGTAGGAGAACTCGTAAACTTAGCAGAAGATCGAAATGCTCTAGCCAGAGTGATAGTCAATGTTCGAGAGACCTGATAGGGCACATGAAAGCAGAAGAAATGAGCAGATAAGTTGTAAAAAAAAACTGAAAATAATAATAATATTTATGTCCAAAATCATTATCACAAAGCTAGACAATAAAGTAGAAACACGTCAAAAAAATCAATATCAAAATCCGAAGAACACAGTCATTCATATTCTAAGATAAAAGTCTTCAAATTCTGTAAAAAAGTATGGTTCACAATTCAATATAAACAGAAAAACAGCCTTACGAAATCGTTTGTAATCTGGTATCCCCCGAATATCTTTCGGTAGGAGATTATGCAATTTAATACTCATTGAAAGTGTGCTTAAAGTAGTTCCTACAAGATGACCTTAATTTCAAATCGAACGTTGTCCTGTAATTTGTGTTACAAAAATATGTTCTACTTATAAACTGAAACCCCAAAATACAATTCAGTTAGATAGAAGTGACTGAAAATTTTCAAAAAAGATGGGTTTTATTGTAGTTATATCAACTTGATATTGAATAGCCTTCAGTGTGTAAACTACCGAATTTAACGTTGATATCAGAGAGTTACAGTGTTGTTCCCAGTTTAGGTGTTTATCCACTCTGATTCCCAAAAGTCTTTTACTTAAGCTTGTTGGTATTCGCTGGTTCCCAAAGTTGATGCACGCTGAATTATTATTATAACATTCGTCCTGATGCTGGAAAAAAACATGATGTTAGTTTTATCAGAATTAAGAGTTAGTGAATTGCAGATGCACCATTCAATGACGTTCAAAAAAACAGTTGTTAAGCCAAAAGTCACAGATTCTAGATCTTGGAAAGACACTATTATATTAGTATCATCAGCAAAAATGTGAGAACTCGTTTCCAATGCTGGTGATACCGTTTCTTAAAATGTATCAGGCTCAACCTTCCAAAGCCTCTGGGAGATCATCATCATAAACAACGAATAAAATAGGTCCTAAATTAGTGCCTTGTGGTACGCCAGAAGTTATAGTAATTTTCGTTGAGGAATATATTTCCTCGTTCACATTCAATACGACTATTTGTTTTCTGACTTTCAAGTTATCTTGTGCAAGCTTGAGTGATACGCCTCTAATACCTTTCATTTCAAGTTTCTGCAAAAGAACTTTGTGATCGACGCAATCGGACGCTTTGGAAAGATCTACATACAACCGCGCTGGTATTTTATCTTCTTCAAGGCAAGAATATATTTTCTGTGTGAATTCGAATATTGCCTATCCAGTGCTTTTGCCCCTCTCGTATACATGCTGATTAGTAGATAGAATTTTGAATTTCTGAAATAATTATATTAAATGGTTACCAAGAATTTGCTCAAAAATTTTGCAAAAGATGTGATTAAACTTATGGCGCTGTAATTGGATAAGTCATTAAGGTTTTCTTTTTTGTGACAAGGCTTCACAAGTGATATCTTCAATCCATCCGGAAAAATTCCTGCTTTGAAGACAGAATTAATGGTGAAACTGAGTGGACCCACTCACTATATTGGATATATGGTGTTTTATTACACTGATAGAAATCTCATCATATCCTGAAGAAAACTTGATCGGCATCGTCTTCACTGTAGATAAAATCTACATGCTCATCAACTTCAAACAAGTGAAAAGATCTAAAAATGCTTTTGTTAATTTTGAAATTTTTGGGCTTGACCAGACGTGTGATGAAACCTCTGAAAAGTAAGTATTAAAATTATTGGCTAATTCAGACATTGTTCTAGGGTCTCTTCGGTCTGCATTCCCAAAAGGAAGTTTAGTAATAGGCTTTGTACTTCGGTTTGTATCGTCTCCTATAATATCCCACACTGCTCTTGTTTTATTATCTGCTTTGTCAATAATAGATTTATAATGATTTTTTTTTGTAGGCTCAAAACGGTATCATAAAATCTTTTCAGTTCATTATAGACATCCAATAATTCTGGTTTATATCTAGAAAGCCTAAAGTACAATTCAAGTTATCTCTTCAACAGTTCAGTTTCTTCTGACCATTGAACATTCCTTCGTTTTTTAATATTATTGTCCTGAGTGGAAAACCTGTATTAAATTTACTAATTGAAAATATCAAAAAGTTCATTCCACATCCTATTGACTTCAATATCTGAAATTTTATAAATTTTGGACCAGTCAACATTTTTTAAGAGATTCTTGAAAACTAGATAATTTTTTTCACTGTATTGTCTGATTTGTTTTTTAATGAAAATAATGTTAGACGAAATAGAAGATATTTTAAAAAAGAACTTCTGACCTGTATGATCTGATATATGTTCTTCAATAACTGTGGTTTTTCCTAGTATATTTGTAACAATATTATCAAAACATGACGCGGTAAAGGGTGTTATCCAAGTAGGTTCATTCAAAGTGACTTTCAAGTTGTATGTACGCAAAATTCCCAGAAAAGTTCTGCATTCATTTAAGGGAGAAAGAAATTCTGAGCGAATGACCAACTCACTTTGTTCATTCAATAAACTCCCCGAATTTCTTAATATCTGGTGATTTTATTGAATGAACAAACTGAGTTAACTTATTCACCTCTATTGGATATATACATCCGATGGTTTTACCAAGAGTATCAAAAAATTGTAGTTTACCTTTATCTCAAAATAGAAACCATTTAAATACAGTATGTTACCAAATTTCATACCAGTTGCTTACAAGCAGTTGGAGAATTGTATATATGATATCTATAGAGATCAATAAATATTATTATTGATGTTAAAATGTATGAATCTGTTTGGATTTACTGTGTATAACTTTTAAAAATTCATCAGATCAAAATAGTTAATAAATTTTCTCATACTTTTCCTTTACAGATTTATGTCATTTTACTCTTTTACACACAACTACATCTTTTCCTCCAGACCGAAACATTCGATATATCATATAAAGAGCAGATTCGGTTCTTTCCATATTGATCTATCTTTAACGTGAGATCATAAAATGATCCTACAGTTGAAAACACAAAGCGCACAGAAATCCATCAACTCCACGATGCTGAAAATACTATCTCTGTTGCAATCTCCCCCAACTTGAATAACTCAATAAAGTCTGCAATACTTCGATGTTATTAAAAAACATCCGAGATCTTCGTGTTCTTCTAGATATAAAAACACTCAACAATTTCATATTGATGGCGCCATCAACAAATTCACCGGAATATCTCCCTACCATAAGAATTTATGGGTAATTAAATATCCGCTTTCCTTTGGAAACCATAATAAAGACGGATAAGTATAGATAAAACCGCACAATGCTTAAGCACCCCGATGATGTAGGTATTCATCTTAATTTTTTATCTGACCTGGAGCGTAAAAAGATGCTTCAAAATTTATTGTGGCAGTTTTCGGGATTATTTTTTGGACCTGAAAGTATTCGTCTTCATTAATTACCCCATGCCGCGAACTTTTCCAGCGAGAAGTAGCGACTGATGAAATGAAGAATTGTTTCAACACGTCGGTGAAATCAGAAGTAATGTAACGACATAGAGTTTTTCGACTACGAATAGAAAAAGTATATAAATTGGGAATTTTACTGAAAGTCTTCATAACCTAGAATGGAAAAAACGTATTTTACATAATAACTGAATGGTTTTTACCTCAATGAATATCCTCATTTTGATTTGGTTCTGGTTTTCATCAGTGTTCCTTTTTTCGTAATTTTGATAAATCGTGCAGTTCAGCTTCTGGCATCTTGTTTCGAATAGATCAATTTTTGGGGGGTCTGATTTCTATCATACTTTCAAGTGAATAAGTATAACATCCAGTGAAACTGGATGTTATACTTATGGCTTTTAAGAATGGTCTTATTCAAGAAGACAGTGGTTCTTATTAAAAACTGACTCATCAGTATGACATAAAAGGGAGTGTGAATCAGGGCCAAAAATGCGTTAATTTAACAGGGAACTCCTAGTATCCAAAGTTCGAGTGTAATTACCATTCGCTCTAAGGGAAATAGGTATAGAAATTTATTGTATACAGATTAATTACTAAATCTGCCTCTCTGTATATGGTTGAAGAGATAATTTTGTTCGATATGAAGGTTCAGAACTATCTGAGTAGAAATTTACGCAGAGAAAACTTCAAATGAAACAACTGCGATAGTATTTTGAAGACATCAATCAGAATAAATGCGTTATTGCGCATGAAATGCAATGCGAATAGAAAACCTTTATTGGAGAAACGTCAGAACTTTTCAGCATTTTTATATATCTTATTTCTGGAAGACAGAAACGCCATTGTAGTATTTTACCCTGATGCCAGGCTAATTGAAAAATTCTCTTATTATCTGAATTTTTCAAGTATTGATTTCATGAAAATTGACCCCAATTTGTAATTCAGATGAGATATATAAATAGGCCTCTCAGAGTAATTTTAGGATATCGAAGTAGCAGATGGCTCTCTTGAATATCATTACTTCCAATGTAAATGATATTCTCATCTTCAGAGGATTCGTCGCTTCACTAATTGTGAATGAAGTCGAAATGGAATAAAAAAATTAAATAAAACATTCTAGGAAAATATTTTATTTCAGTCATTCCAGTAAAATTTCAAAAATGAAAGAAGGTTATATGATAATCCAGTCATAAGTCAACATAAAGCCCGTAGAAAATAATTGTAATTATACTTTTAAAGATTATAAGGATGATCAGGTTATGTTCCGTCTCCATCATGCCCTTATATACTAACCCACAATGAATGTATTCTCAACTTGTATTTTTCCAGCCTAAGGAAATCTTTCTTCGTGCTCTCCCTATAAAAAGTTGATAACCCTACTGACCTCAATCACCTGAGAGCAATGACCATATAGCCTATTATTTCAAAGGTTCTAGAGAAGATTTTGACGGTCAGAGAAGATCTTTTTATCAGGTATATAATCTAACCAATGAATCAATCTGGATTCCAAAACACAATTGCGAGAGAGCAGGTCTGACAGAATGATTTGATAATTCGGCCGATAATGATATGGTCACTGCTCTTATAGCGCTAGATTGAAGCAAAGCAATTGACTCCCTTTCGCATTCGTTAATACACAAGATGCTTCACTATGTGGGCTTCAGTGAGAGCGCTAGAAATCTAGTCCAGTCTTTTCTATCTGCAAGATCCCAACTGCGCAGACAGCTTTCATCACCTTTAGATCTGAGGGTTGGAATCCCTCAGAAAAATATCTTCTGTATATCATCTGTATGAATTAAGTCAGATCTCTTTGGCCAATTATTTCAGATTTAAACCGGTTTTATAAGATAGATAGAGATCACCTTCTCAAACTAAATTCTGAGAAATGCTCTATTATGGTATTTGAAGCAAACAGAGCTCAGAGCTACTGAAAGATTCTTTGCTCATTATTTACCTATATATATATATATCTATTTTTCTCTATGATATTCATAAACCTAAGACTTGTTATGGACTTTCAACTGCTCTTTCACGAACATCAAACTTCAGCCTATTACTCGTTGAGATTTGTTTATACCTTCCGACATTGCCTTTCACAAGATGATCGAAAAAAGTTTTGTGACTCGCTTGTTCTGTCCCAATTCAATCACTGTCTTACAGTTTACTACCCTTGTCTGGAAGCTACTGATAAGACACGTATCCAAAGGATGCAAAACAGCTGATCAACAGTCACTTATGGAGTGAGAAGCAGAGATCATATTACACCTTCTCTAAAGCGATCAGGCTAGCTGAATATATCTTCATGGTATAAAGTACACCATGCGTGTCTTGGTTTCAAGATTCTTAAGTACATGCATTCGCGTTATCTCTATGATAAGATAAGAAACACTTGTCTACTGTTGAGTCCTCATGAGGGTTGTGTCCATTAACTTTTTTCTATTGTCATTCTTATTATTATACATAGTGGATATGATTTTTATGTCATTGAGTAAGAATTGTTCCTCCTAGATATAATTGAAATATCAATAATTTTTCAAAAACTTTCAGAATATTCTATTTTTTGAATTTGCAATATCCCAAGAAGGATTCACAATATTTTAGCATTCCCATCTGAGCTGGTATAAACACACAGGATTCACATTCAACTTCCATCAACGGAAATTCAGGAATCGGATTAATTTAGAAACCGTTCCCGGAATTTTGATAGTTTTCCCGGCCAACCAAGCGAACGGATTAGCAAACTTCGGTAGGAATAATAGTTTTTCCGGAAGCCTTCCACATCGTCGCATACACCCGTACGCCTAGAGGAAGAGAAGTGGAACAGACGGCGGAAATTAAGGTCGGCATTCTCAATATTCCGGGACCGCCCATCGACAAGGAACAATTTCTCGCGTTTTTCCAGGTTACCCATTTCTTGTTATCATCTATCGAATAACAATTTTTTCTTCCTTCCAATTTTGGCCGACGAGGTCCTCACAGTTATAAGGGATCTAAAGAACAAAAATGGCTGCGTAAAGTATATGATTTCAGTGAATGTTTTGAAGGTGATACCCCTCCAAATTTCGGAACGTTTGGTACATCTTGTTAATGTTTCAGTGACTTCCATTTTTAAGTCAGCTAGGATTTTCCGGTTCACAAAAAAACTTCTACTGACGATATAGCAAATTATCGTCCGATATCCATATTGGGCTCTCTGTCGAAGGTTGTGGAGAGGTTGGTATACGAAACAATGGTTCTCAGTTATAACGACTTTTCAGCATGGCTTCCGAAATGGTAGGTCAACGGAATGACCTACCAATGGGAATGGGTATTTCTAATTAGGTGGAGAGAAACCGATAATGGCAATAAAAGTTATTGGGGTTGTAGTTGCTTTTTCCAAACTATATGAAGATATTCAATAGAGGTGACCTTTTGGTATACGCTCGTTCGTTCAGGATATCTTCTGGGAATTATATTGGTTTATTTCAAGTGATTCTAAGAACAAATTGTAGAAATTACAATGTTTTACTACCAATAAAAGATATATTACAAATTTTCTTGTGACTCGAGTTTCGGAAAATAAACTATCCCATCATCAGACAACTGAAGACCTAACAGTGGTACAGAGGTATTTAAACAAAAGTGATAAAACCTAGAGTAAAAAAGGGGGAGGGGCCTTCTAATAGATATCAGAATGTCTGCAATCGACAAAGAAGGTTGTTAAAAGAGATGGTACTTACTAAAATATCTCGAATATTTCTGGGGGTTACATAGCTCCTTACGGTCATCCATTATTTTCACGTTATTTTCATTGTATATCTCAAATATTTGGGTTTCTCATAGCTTCGTACAGTCATTCATCATTTTTCACATTATTTTTATTGTGAACAAATTTTGAAAATTTCAATAGATTCTAGGTAACACCTAATAGTGGTACAGAAGTTTACAAGCTTAACGTGATAAAAACCGGGTTAAAAAAGAGGGGCCTTTCAACAGATATCGGAATGTCGGCAATCGACAAAGAAGGTTGTTAAACAGATGGTACCCATTTAAATATCTCAAATAATTTTTGGGTTTACATAGCTCCGTACAGTCATTCATTATTTTTACATTAATTTGTTGTATATCTCAAATATTTGGATTTACATACCTCCGTACAGTCATTCATTATTTTTTTACATTATTTTTATTGTGAACAAATTTGAAAATTTCAATAATCAAGTTTTTTTTCTTTTGAGTCTACATGTAAAATTTCCTCAAGATTTTCTTTTGTCGAAAGGAAATACTGTTTTCTGAAGAATGAGTGGTAAAAGTTGAATTTTTGTTCACTTTTCATTAAATTCATTTTATGTTCGTTGAAAAAGGTCTTAAACAGATGTTACTTTTTAAATATCTCAAATATTTTCGATTTACATAGCTCCGTACAGTCATTCGTTATTTTTACTTTATTGTTATTGTAAACTAATTTGAAAATTTCAACAGATTCTAGAAAATCGAGTTTTTTCCCTTTTGATTCTACATGTAAAATTTTAAGATTATCTATTGTGGGAAAGGAATGACCGTCTTCTAGACAATGAGTGGCAAAAGTAGAATTTTGTTTATTTTTCATGAAACTCATTTTATGTTCGTTGAACCTCGTCTTGAAGGAACGTCCTGTTTGTCCTATATATTTATTACTGCGCGTGAAACAAGATACCTTATAAACTTCTGATTTGTGAATCTTTGGAGTAGGGTCCTTAGCATTAAATAATACCGATGATAATTTGTTTTGCGTTTTGAAGGCAATATTGACATCTGATTTTGAAAAACTATTAGCCACTTTTTGACTTATACTACCAAAGTACCATAGAGAAATGATTTCTTTATTTTCTTCAGCTTTCTTCAGCTATTTCAGATAGTTTCTGTCGAATTAGATTATCTATTATATTGGGGTTGAAACCGTTGTTCACGGCTATTGATTTTATAGTTTGGACTTCAGCTTCGCTGTCATTTTTTGATAAGGGAAGGCTCTATGGATAATCGATTGATACGCTGACATTTTTTGTGCATATGAGTGATTAGAATCAATAGGAATACATATATCAGTGGATTTTGGTTTTCGGAACACGTTGAATTCAATTTTTTATTTGCGAGTGATATCGAGAGGTCTAAAAATGTAATACTGTTCTTCGATTCTTTTTCTACTTTGAATTTAATTTTTGGGTGAATATTATTCAAGAAATTCAAAAATTTACTCAGTTGTCTGGATGTTCCGGAGATACACGTGAGAATATCGTCTACGTATCTGTACAGAAATTAATATTTCCAGGTAGTTTGGAATTGAAGATTTTATTTTCTATTTCTGACATGAATATGTCTGCAAGGAGTGGACACAGTGGTGAGCCCATAGCTAAGCCGTTTAATTGTTCGTATATTTCATTATTAAATTGAAAATGGTTTTTGAGCAGGCATTGTTCAAAAAGGGTAATGAAATCACCGTGTATCACGGGATTTACATGTGATTTTTCAAGAATTTATGAAGCTAAATGAATGCTGTCATTTCTCGGTATATTTGGAAACATATTGTCCACATCTTCGCATACTGGGTAGGAATTATTTGGTTAATAAAATTTTTTTAATTTCGTTGTTAATTCTATGGAATTTTTCATTGTGTATTTTGGAGTGAAATTAGTAAGCCTTTAATACATTTCATTTAATTTTTTTTTCTATTTTATAGGTAGGGCTGCTAATAAAGGAAACGACTGGGAGAATTGGTGCATCTTCTTTGTGAGTTTTATTAGACCGTAGAGTTTTGGTGGGTTAGGATTCATGTTTAAGAGATGATAATTTGATTTATATAAGGAGATGTCTGACAAAGTTTTTCTCAATGATTTTTGAATTTTAGTCGTCGGGTCAACGGGAGTTTCTACGATATCTTGATTTTTAATGAAATCATTCATCTTCTCTATGTACTTCGATCTAGAGAAGATAACTGTGGCATCTGATTTATCTGCTTTTGTGACGGTAAGATCATCGGATTGAATTTTTTCTTTTATGGATTTGATTGTATTCAAAATATTATTGTTAGTTATGTTTCTGTTGTTTCAATTTGTTTTAATTATGATCAACTACCAAATAGTAACGGCTGAAAAAAATTAGTATCTGATTCTGAGAATGTTAATTTAGACCCTCTACTCTCTATATGAATAATTTCATATTCGTTATTAAAATCATGTTTGAATTCTGTTAATGGTTAGCGTATGTGGAATGTGTGAAATTTGAAATGTAACATTTTTGATGTTCGATCCGCCGGTGTGACGAACATGAACCATTGGGCAATCCTTACAAGTCAGCTTAGAGACTCCTGATTTATTATCTTTCTTTGAATTATCTCTATTGTTTTAATGTCTTTGTCTATGATATTGATGGTTCTGAATGCTGCTGTGTAATAAAAATTTTCTTGAAATAATTGGCAATATCTTCGGATATTCTATTTACAGGGTGACAAGAAAAACCTCAGACAAACTTTTTTTCATTTAACTTTATTAAACGAAAGAAATTAAACCAAACAACAACGAATAATTATAACATGAATAATTGAAAATAATATACTTGAGGGGTGTCGAAGTGGCTTTCTTTGGCGGCAATACATAGATTCAGACACTTCCTGAAATTTTCGGCAATGGGCCACAGTTCTTCGTGCCTTAATTGTTCCCATTCCCGGTGCAGGGATTGCTTCAGCGACTCCAAACTTTTGTGGTGTTAAGCATACGCCATGTGCTCCAAAATAGACCACACGTTGTATTCTATTGAGTTGAGATCCGGCGAGTAGTGCCGCGATTCTGCAGATGTGATGAAACCCCGAAAATGAGTCTTACACTATTCTTGCGCCATTTTCGCTTCGTGAGCCGGAGCGGAGTCCTGTTGAAAGCTCCAATGCATGTCGCCGAAGTGCTGCTGGGCCCACGGAAGTACTAAGGCGTCGAGAATGTCGCAGTGGTAGACTTCTTGATTGGTTTTGACTCCTTAATCCACGAAAACCAAGGGTATTTTGGGACTGGCGCAAATTCCGACGATGGCCGACGTACCGGGAACCTCTGTGGACCAGACTCTGTCGTTTTGGTGGTTATGAGATTGTTCTACGGTGAAAAGCTTTCCGTCCATAAAGAGAATGCGCTCCCATTGCTGACTGGCGGCGAGACGAAGGAGTTTGCGGCACCTTTGGTCGTAGACGCTTGTTTTTATCCGTGAGTAGTTGAACTTTTTGAAGCTCGTATGGCTTGAGGTTGAACTCCTTTTTGGACTTCAATGAACGGATTCACGGTTGATACCGATCTCACGGGGTATTTTCCTCATGGTGAACCTTTTATCACTATTAACTCGCTTCATGACGATGTTGCGATTCTTAAGCGTATTGACAGTGCTATTTCTCCCATTTACTAGATCGAACATCATTGCCAAGTTCCTTGAAACCGCAAATTGCATCAGACACGGTTTGTCGAGGCCAGCAAACGATCAATTTTGCATTGACGCTTACCTTGACGAAACAGCTCCACTACGTTTGTTTGACATTCTGACACACTGTCAGAATTCAGTTTGGCTGATCTGTACCAAAAATCATCAATAGGCTATTCTAACAGAAAGTTCTATAAATCGAGACAATGCAATATACTTCTGTATAACAATTCCATACTCAGACGCAGACATGCGTACGTTTCAAACTGATTGGTTTTCGTTTGTGCAATGTAAGCTTGTGAGTCAAAATCTGTAAAGTATCTATATTCGCTATATAGAAAGACACTAGGGTATTATTATTACATTAGCGCCATCTAGAGTATGATGATTTGAGCATGAGGAAAGTTTTTTCTACGTGAAAATATCGAGAATACATTTCTTTACTTGAATTCACTCACAAAGGTATGTCTTGTAAGTATTTTGCATACTCTAGATGGCACTTGTGTATTATTTATACTCAAGTGTCTCTGTGTATGGCGAATATAGAGCAAATTGAAGAAATTACTATGTTTTAATACCAAAAAAGATATATTACACATTTTCTTGTGACTCGAGTTTGGGGAAATGAACTATCCCATCATCAGACAACTGAAGACCTAACAATGGTACAGAGGTATTCAAGTAAAAGTGATAAATATTTTGAATATTTCAATAGGTTCTAGGTAACACCTTATATAGAGACTTGACAGATTTGAAGTCACAAGCTTACATTGCACTAACGAAAACCAATCAATTTGAAACGTAGGCATGTCTGCCTCTATGGTAAACAAAACCTTGTCGAGTTTGTTCGAGTATAGAATTTGTAAAGAATTGCTTGGTATGTAGAGATACCTTTTTGAATTCTTCGAAAGTAATTGATTAAACGTTAACCAATTAGTATGCAAATTCATGGTTAAGCCTACTTCAAATGGGGGTGAAAGAGGGATGTATATTAGACTTTAATCCTTTATTCACAGCCTAAAATACATATAATACAAGTTCAGAGAGTTGAATTATTTCACACAAATTAAGGAAGTTGTTTCGTGACCAGATGTAGAATGTAATCCAGCTCGTAGGGACCATGTAGAGAATTGCCAGCAGAAGTACACATAATACAAGTGTACCATTTTGAGTTGCTGACCCAGATTGAGGTGGATACACTGTCTTGATTCTGGAACAGTTCCTTGAGTTTTTCCTATTGTTGTTCACGACACAGACTTCAATTTTATTGGTTTCACTTTTGAGTTCACTTTTCACAACTTAATATCTAATTACAAATGAATAATGTAGGTAATACATTCACTTCCAGGCCTTTAGTGCGTTATGGGTAACGAGAGAGAGAGAGAGTTCCTTGGAAGATTAAAGTGAAAAATGCGAATATAAAATAATTCGAGCATAGAGATAAAAAAATTTCACAAGTTACGAGAGCTTACTTCAAGGGAATATGCGTGGGATCAGAACTTATCTTAAACTGAATTTTCTTAACTCGTGACCTGCCTGGCGCAGGGGATGTGTTCTAACTGGTACGTTTTTGCTAACTGGTGAATGAGAGAGTGGGTTTGGGTCCGAAAAGGTGGTCCAGGTAATTCCAATACGACAATAGTCTTGAAACGGCGAAAACGGTTCTAATGGGTTTCTAGGAATAATCTAAGGGAGAAATATCTTCGTTTCTTAATTGGTGTTTAGGCTCGCTTAGGTTTCTAGGAATTAAATGATTCATATTTGAAATGCCTTAATTAATTGTTTAACTCTGAGTACTCAGGTGTTACCTACCTGCAAAGTGTAGGTAGAGGTTCTTGATATATGCTTAACGGCCAGTTTCATAAACAACATCAAAAGGCCTCTTTATGATAAAGTCCCTTTATGAAAAAGGATCCTTTAAATGGGACCATCAGTTTCATAAACGCACATCGACCGTCCTTTACTTAAAGCTTCCTTTAATTCGCCGATCATATGTTTCCGACTGTTGGCTATCCTGAGAACTTGTGATTTTTCGAATATAGTTGGTGATATTCTGTAAAAATTTTGAGTTATGCGCCGGAACTTGCAAAAAGAAAAAGAAAAGAAGCATAAATCAGTCTTTTCATAAACATGCAGAAGACAGTATATTGGAATTTATATCATTATTACGTGCTAATTGCTATATTTTAGTAAACGTGAGTTAAATGAATGAATATGGAAGAAAAGAGAAAAAAAGTATTATTTTAAAACCTCCGGAGGAACTACGTTTCTTGGAATTGATTGAAAAAGAGAATTTTAATGTTATAGGATGAAGTCGGGCAGAGAATGTTGCATTGAAAGCAGTTGCTGCTTTCAATGCAACAGCTCTCCATTGGAGAAATGTCAAATCCAAATATGACAATATAAAAACTAAAACTAGAAAAGTGGTAGCTGCTCAACGAAGTCATATTAAAGGGACTGGTGGTGGGGCTCCATTGAAGTTAAGGGAGCCAATTTTCAAACAGTTGAGCCCAACTGTTACGACCCTCTTGCCGAAGCGAAGTAGATGTATTATGAAAAAAACAGCTCTAGTAGAAGCTCAGATAGCGGCTATCAAGAAAGAGAATAGTAGAAGAGCATTCGAAGCTTTAAATATTAGATTTGCAAATTATGGAGATGAAGACAAAATTAAATAATAATAATTAAATCTATTTTATTTTGAATGCACTTTCTGGAAAAAGCGGTATTAGAATTTTATCAGCATTGCTGCATACTATGAAATCCCCTCAAATTTTAATCAAAAACAGTAACTTCGATAACACATAATATTTTTATTTCTTTATTCTCACTTGAAACTTTTTCAGATGTTGCCTAAAGTATAACAATGAATCAGAAATACAAACATAGAAACCTATCTAAATAAATACCTTGTGAAATCTTATAAAAATTATATGAAATCTTGTCATGTTGAAGACACAAACTGAATATGTAAAATAGTTTACAAGTGACAAGCAAATTCATTTTCAATTATCGCACAAAAATAAATTGAAAATTAGCAGAATTTTCGTTAATAGTAGATTCTCTCACTTGACGAGCCGCATTAACATTAGTTGAATTTATTTGTCCTCTTTCTCCTGAACATCATGTAATAATCGTTCATTTGGAAATATTTCGTTCGTATCTACAGCTATATTGTGCAATACAGCGGTAGCAACAATAATTGCACTTAAGGAAAGTATAGGAAAATGACGTTTACAAACTCCATACTTTCTCTCCACCACATTTCTAGTTCATATAATTGACTGCTTATATACATTTTCAGCTGCAGTTATAGCTTCCGGTAACTTTGTCATAAAATCTGCAAACTATAACCACAATCCTTCTGTAAATTTTTGGTCTTCTCATAATTATTTCTTCATCGTCTGATGAAGAACTAGAGCTTGAATCAGCATTCAAAATTTGGTGCAACATATTTTGCAGTACGCTAAAATCAAACAAAATGGGCAAATCTGACAGAGAAAGGATATGCACACTGTTTTTGTGTTTACGAGCACCTGCGCAGTGTCGAGCTTCTCGTTAAAGGATTTTCTCACTTTAAGATAAAGGACGCTTTTAAGTTTCCTTTAACCTTAAAATTTGCTTATGAAACACGTTTTATCATTAAAGGAGACTTTTTGGGAAAAAGGAGGCTTTAATTTCGTTTATGAAACTGGCCGTCAGTCATGTGAATCATTTAAGCTTGTGATATCTAGGAAATTGATACTTCGATTCTTCTCTTCTTTAAAGGAATTTGATGGACGGGTGTAGATTATCAATGAAATTTGTTGTTGTGTTCTGTTGCCTTTATTCCATTTACCTTTGCAATTTTCGAACCTACAAAATTTATTTTCGAATAAAACTGTGTTACCTATATTTCTCTTTGAAATCCGAAAGCACTATGTGGATCACACTCCAGGACAAGATACTTCAATACAGAATTCTTGCAATATTTGGTATCATAAGTTCAAGTAATATTTACCGAAACTACCAGCAAAAGTTGCATTATTTGGAAGTGATAACTGAAGCTGTCTCCTATACTCTAGCATAACTAAAGGAGGAAAATAGGAACAGACGGTAGAAATTATGTTCGCCATTGTCAATTTTACGTAAAGGCCCATCTACACGGAATCTTTGGCGACGCTTAGGGCTGCAGCTCAGGTCGCGCAGCATGACGCAGAACATACCTTGTATCTCCGGATATATGAAAACTACCACAACAGGAAAGTCTACGAAGGACGCCTTCCAGAATGGAATGAAACATACTACATGAATAATTTGAATCCGGAAAAGCGGAGATCGCGTTCCCGGAAAATAAGGAAGAGCTACGAGGGACAGGCAGCGTCTGATAAGTGGAAATGGGTGTATATACGTGTTTTTTTTAGCAGAATGTCTGTCTATTACAGAAGACAAAAACTGCTGGTCGGATGTAAATATGTAAAATATCAGCGTGTACCTCGAAAATAACTACATGCTCGGCGTAGGATTTCGTCGTTGGTTATGCGAGAGGAGAAAGAATGAATTAGCATTCCATTAAGGGAGATTCGTGAATCATTTTTAATCTAGAAATGGCATGCCAATGCAGTTGCCACAATTAAGAGAATTGAATAACTTCCATTCTTCACAGTAATATGGGAATAGATTTCAATCCGAATTGAAATTTGAAAATTACAAGCTTTTGTTTTTTTGATAATCAAAATACTATACATTATTCGAAAAAAGCACCGGGAATTTTCATTAAGAAAGCCCGCTTAAAGAAATCGTCGAAATTTTTTTACATTAACGCAGTTATTCTCTACACTCACGCGTAGTTTTAGCATTATCTGTCATTCCGTTTGTTTACAGTGCCCAATTTTGTCACTTCATCAGTGTTTTTCGCGAATTTCATAACTGATGAAAATATCAGATAGACAAAACGGTGGACCATCTAGAGTTTGCATTTTGAACTAGTGGATATCTTGGATCTGGCAACTCTTATTCATATTTTGACAGAGTTAGTTTAATCATTAATAAGGAGTATGAGCTATGGAAATAGAAAGTTACAGAAATCAAAACAGTGTAACATACATCTGTATAACAATTCTGATTCTATACTCAAATAAACTCGACAAGGTTTCAAGGTTTTGTAGATCACAGAGACAAATTGCAGACATGCGCACGTTTCAGACCGATTGGTTTTCGTCAGTGCTAGTGACTCCAAATCTGACCAGTATCTATATTCGCTATACACAGAGACTCCAAAGATATTACTAATACACTAGCGCCATCTAGAGTATGCAAAATACATACACAGAGACTCTAAGATGATATCTTAGATTTCATAACTCTAGATGATATCTAAATCTAAGATAATATCTTAGAGTCTCTGTGTATGTATTTTGCATACTCTAGATGGCACTAGTGTATTAGTGATATCTTTGTAGTCTCTGTACATAGCGAATATAGATACTGGATAGATTTGGAGTCACTAGTGTACATTGCACTGATGAAAAATAATCAGTTTGAAACGTGCGCATGTCTGCAATTTGCCTCTGTGATCTACAAAGCCTTGTGGAGTTTATTCGAGTATAAAATTGTTATACAGATTGTTCAAATTTACTTTGAACAAAGAATTTTTAATTCACTTTGCAGGTTCGAAACAATTACTTACCCAGAGTTCAACAATTAAGGTCTTTCAAATATGTATCATTAAATTCCTAGAAAGCTATACCGGCCTAAATACCAATTAAGAAACGAAGATATTTCTCCCTGAGATCATTCCTAGAAACTCATTAGAACAGTTTTAGCCGTTTCAATACGATTGTCGTATCGGAATTACCTGGGCTACCTTTTCGGGCCCAAACCCCCTCTCTCGTTCGCCAGTTAGCAGAAAGGGATAGTTGAACACATTCCCTAGGCCAGACAGGTCACGCGATAGTCACCCTGTATAAACAATCAGTTAAGAAAATTCAGTTGAAGACACGTTCTGATCCCACGCACATTACCTTGAAGTGAGCTATTGTAACTTATGAAATACATTTATCTTCACGCTTGATTTAATTTATATTCGCATTTTTCACTTTAAACTTCCAAGGAACTCTGTCTCTCTGTCTCAGTTACCCATAAAGCACTAAAGGTTTGGAAGTGAATGTATTATCTACATTATTCATTTGTAATTAGATAGTTGTGAAAAGTGAACTCAAAAGTGAAACCAATATAATTGAGGTCTGTGTCGTGAACAACAATAGAAAAAACTCAAGGAAGAACTGCACCAGGATCAAGATAGTCTATCCACCTCAATCTGGATCAACAACTCAAAATTTTACACTTGTATTATATGTACTTCTGCTGACAATTCTCTACGAGCTGGATTACATTCCACATCTGGTCACGAAACAACTTCCTCAATTTGTGTGAAATAATTCAACTCTCTGAACTTTTATTATATGTATTTTAGGCTGTGAATGAAGGCAAAAAACTAGGCATCTTGGAGTCAAAAGAGTACTATAAAAAGTTCCATAATACAGAAGTGAAACTATTAAATGAGAAGACGAAATAGTGGTATTCCACACTTTTTGAAGTTCTTCACAAACCAAAGCCTTTTCCTTACATAAAAAAAAACATTTGAAATACAGTTTGCTATACACTAGGTTGAAAATTCAATAAGATTCCGAAACTTGGACTACTGTATCCTCAACGATAAAATATTGATAAAAAACAAAGTAATTTCTCCTTCTTTCTATTCACAGTAGCCAACAAATTTGTTGGCTACATTACATTACATTATACAATTGTATAATGTAATAACAAAAGAGTTGAAATTATTTCATCAAACGGAGAGTCGACAGAATTACAATGCATCTTAAAAAAATACCTTCCTCATTGCATCGTTGCCAAATTCGGGGAAATGTCCGGAAATCCCCATAGAAAAAATCATTTTGAGATAAATCGGGTGATCTAGGGGGGCACAAAATTGTACCCTTCTAATATATTTCTTGATCAGTGTTTTGGAGTTCTCATGAGTTATAACTTGGGCAACCATCCTGTTGAAACCAAATGTCCTCAAAATTAATGGTGGTCGACGAACTCTCGGAATAATTCGAGTTTGTAAAAGCTCTAAATATTTTGCAGCATTTAGGTTTCCATCGTTTAAAAAGAGACCAATGATGAAATCTCCTAAAATTCCTATCCAAACGTTGAGTTTTTTACGATATTGAGTTTTTATTAAAGTACTTCGGTGCTGATTCTCTCAGGACCAATATGGTATAACGGAGGTATTATGTTTCTTTTCCAAATGAAATGATGACTTATCAGTAAAAAGTACATTTTTCAAAAAAGATCAGAATGATGTTGCCGCGCCAGTGCAAAGCGATGAATTCCCCTCCACTCTAGGTAGTCGGAAAGAGTAGGGAAAGATTCAACTAGTAGTCTAGTTGAATATTTGTCATCATTTATAACATATAATGAAGTCATTCTTGTGCTGAGCGATTGGTAGTATAGGTTCATTTGTTGATGCATTATAAATCCTATATTCCCCGAATGTTTTTCGTAAACTGTATGTCCTCTAGTAATTCCCTGGTCTCTGATCACGGATTAAAAATTTCTGGGATGAACTTGAATTATGTGACGGAAGACCCGAATTCAATACCCTAGAAAAAAGTTTCACTTCAATAATCTTTCTTCAGTTTCCTCGAAGCAAGGCGACGTGGACCTCGTCCCTCTGTCCTCCGTTTTCCCTCGGAAACGAAAATTGCTCGGGAAATAATTCCGGCATCCGATCGATACGTCGCTCCGGCCGGTTCATCTGTTAACTTCCATTCTTACCAATTAAAAATTCGTTCAACTCCGGGAACAAATGAAGAAAATAATTTTATTTGTATTCCACTTTCAGAATGGGAAGTTAATCTAAGTTTTCCGTTCCGTAAGTAGCTTGATTTACGTTGCAAGTTTCGTTTTAATTCCCGCGATTCCGGTTATTAAACTTTTTCGCTACGCGGCAATAAAAGATCGCCTCAACACCACGTCGGACGTCGAAACTATGAGAAAAGGCGGCGGTGTGGATGGATCTTGTATTGTTTCGGAGAGTTTATTGTCGAATTGTAATTTTCTTCCGTTTATGTTTCCGGAGAGTTTACTAATTTACGGGAATGCTGATTAAAGGATAAGTATTTGGTTCTAGAACAGGGGCAGATTTGGAGGGGCGGCGTCTGCCCCTACTAGATCTGCATGAGTGAGATTTCAATTCCTCATTTTCGGCCTTTCACGAAAAGTCAGTTTTTTATGGGGATTTGCTTCTACTGAATTTCAAAACTCCAGCTTTTGAGAAAATAAAGGAAGGCCATCTATAGTTTGCATTTTGAAGTTGTGGTTATTTCGAGTCTGGCAACACTTCTACCAATCGCGTTTTAACGGAAAGTTAGAACGATATTCAGCATTAACGAATTCGGTCGATTTACGCATGAACAAAACTGCGAAATATTAAAAATTCATTGTCAAATTGGTGAATATTCTATCCAAATTTTTAGAAAGTTACGTGAAAAATTCAATAGAAATGAAATGCCCACACGGCAAACTGTGGATGAATTTGTTCATGAAAATTGGATAAGAAAAATCCGTTCGCGTTTTCGTCCAGTGAGCATATCGGAAAATATTACTGCTGTAGCCCTGAATGTGACTAAACATTCATCAACATCAACTCGTCATCGTGCTAAAGGACTGGTCATTTCTCGCACTTCCCTGGGAAGAATTTTGCATAAAGACCTCGGTATGAAAGCTTTAAATGTTTCAGTAGTGCAAGAAGTGAAGCCTCTGACCACCCGATGCGTTTCAACTTCGCTCAATGGGCCAATGATCGCAATGCCGATGAGCATTTTCTCAGAAAAATTATCGTTACCTATGAAGCTCATTTTTACCTCAGAGGACTATTTTATGTGAGGATCCATTAAGGATATGTGTTACGCTAACCTTCCAAAAACTATTGATGTTTTGGAACACGAAATCGTGATTGTCATTCATAAGATTGAGCCTCAAACAATCGACAATGTACTGAAAAATCAGGTTGATTGGATGGGGGACTGTAACTAGTCTTGGTGATCATTTGAATGATATTGTTTCTCATTCGTAAATATAAATGTTCATTCTTTATAATAAGGTCAAAACTTTGAAAAAATTTCAATAATTTTGTTTATTTATAGCTGATCAAAAATGCTAAATTCAAATATTCCACTCCTTATATTATTTTATCGTTAAACATATGTCAAACCTATTTCATAAAAATTTATATGCAACTTGAGCAATTTCATCATAAATTTACAATGTATATCAATTTTTAAGGCTACTTCAGAGAAAATTTTGAAAACGATTCAAATCAATAGGAAACGGTTGCAAATATGCATGAAATGTATTTAAATTTAAATGAGGAATTCAGTGAAATTCAATACATTTTATTATTTTATCAGTCGAAATCTTTTGCTAAAGAAAAATCTCAATTCGTCCAAAATTCAGATGCGAATATAAACTGCTCGAAAATTTAAGTAAATATTCGATAGAGACCTAACTTTTTGCACGTGAAAAGGCGTATATTTGCTTATTATATAGACATTAAATATCATCCTCATGACACTAAATGGTTTAAATACGAAAAATTTCAATAAACTCAGTTCTTGTAGATGTATGATATCTTTTTTGTGGTCAATATGTGCTTTTGCAATGGTATCAATTGGTGATTAATTGTCACGAGTTAAACGTGCATTTAGAAGCCGTCCACTTGAACAATTAGTCTGTTAGTTAAACTTACGTTTAACACAACAAGATAGCCGTCTCTGGATTTCGCACATTATAGTAAGTAGAGCGTGGAATCGCTATCGTATTAGTGGAAGTGTTGCATAAACTCATGGGGCTGGAACAGCAAGAGTTACAACCCTCGTATAAAATCAGCTACTACGATTAATTTCCCGAAAGAATTCCTTCATTCCGAGATAATAGCTCATTCTGGAAAGATATCGGTAGGATAGTTTCTGGTCAAACAATCTGGAATAGGTTGCACAGTTTCACTTTGAAGGCAAGAAGATCCACCAAGCACCCGCGATTGAGTAGGCAGCACCGGGCTGTAAGATATCGTTGGGTCCTTGAACTTGAAAATTGGAACGTTCACAGATGGAGATCCTGCCTGTTCACGGATGAGTCCTGATTTCGTTTATATCAGTATAATGGCGAATGTTAGTGTGGCGAGAATGGGATCAATGATATAAACGCTGATATATTATTTTTGTCATTGCAAAAATTTAGGGAACTTATATAGAGGGAAATACAAAATTGGTGCAAAATTTTTCATTTGTATTCAGAATAGATGTATCATAAATAGGTATCATTATAATATTGTGTA
This sequence comes from Megalocaria dilatata, assembly GCA_034642435.1. Lineage (NCBI taxonomy): Eukaryota > Metazoa > Arthropoda > Insecta > Coleoptera > Coccinellidae > Megalocaria > Megalocaria dilatata. Next base: position 63,654,499 of record CM067855.1, on the reverse strand, counting down.
CACCTGTAGTTTGGCCTCTAGCCTGCTGGATGTAAATAAATAAATGAATTTTTTTTATAATAACACATATCTTTATTTAGACATATGCCTGGATTACATTCCACCGTCGTATAGTAAAATACAATTGTTATACTTTATTACATATTTTCATCATACTGTATAAGGTTCCAGAAAAAAATCCGAATTCAATTTTATTTGGTATCTGATTATTGAAGAATTCACTATCATGTCAAATTTTGAAGACCTGAAATACCATATTTATATAATGACCAATTTTTTTTGTTTTAGCGTCAGGGATGTATTCACGGTGAAGAACTTGCGTACCTTTTTGGTGCGCCACTGGTAGGGGGCATGGTCCATTTCGGCAGAAACTACACGAAGTCAGAAGTGGTGCTTTCCGAGACTACCATGATCTATTGGAGCAATTTCGTCAGGACTGGGTAAGTATCAAATAGCTTGACAGGGGCGTATTCAGATATGTGTAGAGTTTCGAATTACCGAAATATTCGATCTAAGCAAAATAATTAACTGTAAACTGATCAGAAAAGCCGATTAACGGATAACAGTCGTAAGCAAATCTGAAATCGAACTCTGTTACGTAATTCGCAACTCTGACGTGTATCGTTCGATCACATCCTGAAACGTGAGAGGGAGCTCTATTCTATATACATCGCAAATAACTTTCAGACACGATATTTCATACTGAAGCTACTCGAAACTTGTTTATTCTTGAAGTAATCGGATAGTCGGAGAATGTGAGAAAGAATGATTTAAAAAACTAAATCATTTCTGCATTAGTTGTACACAAAAAGATTCCAGGAAAATTCTGAAGTAAAAGTTATATGCAAAGAATGCAGCAAGATCAGTTGGATCAACTTAGCCATAAAATGTATGCTTTAATAAATAAAAAATCTTCGAAGTGGTTCAATTCGCTCCAAAACAAATTCAGAATAAAAATGAAATTCTTCACTAAAATGTATATTTACATGAATTTAGGAATGAAAATTTGCTCTTTGGGTGTTCTTCATAGTGAGACTTTAAAATATCCAGTGAGTTAATCTCTATTCTAACGATTCCTCACAAATGAAAATAAAAATAGAATATAATTTCAACGAAAATTTTAAATGGAAGTAGGGAGCTTACTTAAATACAGATTAACTACTGGACTAGTGAAGTAATATTTGCTGTAATTTGGTCAATCTTCAATTCAAAGTGGCGAGTTTGTTCATCTCCTATAGTCTTTCGAATATCCCGTTTGGTTGACCCCCACAATCAAACTTTCTGAATTGTAAATTATATTTTTCAATAAAACTATTTTTCTTTGAGTCATTGATTGATAACGATTCGTTAATGTATCTTGATTCATTAAAGTCATTCAACTTCTTACCAAATATAACTTTTCATCTGTGGAACCTACATGAAATTCTCCCCACATGTGCCCACTCACTCAATACTCGTCTAGACATGTAAGGGTGGACCATTTTAACTTAGCATTTTTGATCGATTATAAATAAAAAACTAATGAATATTTTTCTCAAGGCTAGTAGTTTATTAGAAAGGCTGAACTTTGCCAATTAATAATGAAAAACCATATCTTTTAAATGACCGCCACGACTACCTACAGGATCCCATTCGATCACTCCACTTTTTCAATACATTGTCGCTTTTTTGGAGCTTCATCTCATAAATGGTGACTCCGATTTATGAAAATCGGAATAATCTTAGTTAATAGTGTTCAGTATGGATTTCCATCAAGTAAAGACTGATTCAATTAATAATAATATTATAATAATAATAATAATAGTGCCTTTATTCATACATTTATAATACAATATATAAACATAGGGCGAATTCTAGCTTGAAGCTACTCCACTCAACCCTGAAAAAAAAACAAAAAGAAAAAAAAAACAAAAGGATAGAAACAAAAATAAGCGAAAAAAAAATAAAATTAACCAATCAATTACATTTTGAGTAAACAAAACATATTTCATATTCACAAAATTATCCTAATTTATAATTGGCTCGTCAAGAATTTTGACTTCAAAATTTTTCTCAGTGAGTCCAAAGAAATGCCTTCACACGAAACTAAAAATTCATTATGTAACTTCACCGCATTGAAGGTGGAGGAGCGCTGAAACATGGCTGAACTATGACCATGCCTAACGTCTACGCAATGAACATCACGTCTAAAAATTAACTTTTCTCTCAAATACAGTAACGTAAAATTTGATGAACCATAGTCGTCAGGTGGAGCCGAAAAACATTCTCAACCCTAAGCCACCCCAAGCTGTTAATTTCGTCCCTTATTCCACTGTCATATTTCGTCAAACCGAAAACAAACCGGCAGCATGAATTCTGCATTTTCTGTAGTCTACACCTCTGCACGGAATCAAGGCAAGGGTAAAATACCGTTAATCCAAAATTTATTTTGAACAAAACGAGAGTCTCACAGAGATACTTGCGTGACTGAAAATTCAAACAATATCTCTGCCGATACAAAAGGCGCAATATTCGTGTTTCAAGGCTTCGTGAATTCTACCGGTTAGGTTACAGGCATGCGAGCATGGCTCTTTCACCAAGTGACTATTCAGCAGCCTCCACAATCTGCCCAGAAATCAGATAGTGTGATGAGGATACGCCTTATCATCGCGCATTAGCGAGAACCACTCCGAAAAGTTGAATCCACCAAGCTTCCAGTTTCGGCTTCAGTCTGAAAACCTACAGCGTGACAGGTAGAATCAAAGCACTATTTGAACTTTACTGGCTCTGCCTGATCAGTATTTGAGTTGTTTGGGACACAACTCACTCGCCGAAGGGGCTTCTTATCCACCCACCCGAACGCAGTCCCGTGAACTAAGATAGTCTCAAGAGTTAATGCCTCGATTGATCCTCGTACGAACACCGTCAATCCGGCCTGCACGTCAAGACCCACGAACCCTTGTGGAGTCTTTCAATTGATCCTGGCTTCAAGCACTAACGGTCCAAGCCGTATCGTCGAGATCCAAAAACCCCAGAAACATCTCGCAAAAGATCCTGGTTCAGGACGACGCCAGTCGAACCGTCAAGTCCTCCTAAACCCTGAAGCCTATCTCAAAATATCCTGAACATGAGTTTCTGCGAACATATAGGTGGAATACCCTTCAACCACTTTCAACCACTGCCCCCTCGAGTCCAACACCAATTGGGGGGCAAGGTCATACGAATACTTCCCCAGAGCCTCCACTCTCCCGAGGTAACGCAGATGCTACATAATACACTCGGCCATTGGACAGAAAAATCCGGGAGTTTACTGCAATAGGGTAGAGTACGTTAGTTTTGATATTTGTAAGCCTTCATACCGAGGATTTTATGGAATATTCTCCTTAGAGTAGTTCGAGTAATGTTCCGTTCTTGAGCACGATGACCACTTGATGTTGATGAATGTTCAGCCACATTCTGGGCTACAGCAGTAGTGTTTTCAAGTGTGCTCACTGGACGAAAACGTTATCTTATCAAATAATGAGCCAATTTTTCACGAATATTTGCAATATGCAAATTGCCTTGGGGGCATTTAATTTCTATTTAGTTCTCCACGTAAATTTCTAACAGTTTGGATAGAAGATTCACCACTTCAGAAATAAGTTTTGTTCATGCATAAATCAATCCATGTCGTTAATATCAAATATCAAACTAACTTTCTATCAAAATGTAGTCTTTCATTTATTATTTTGTGTATTCATTCTTTTCATTTCATTCAAAAAGCTTTCCAGGCTTTCTTGGCTGTAATGTTTGAGCTGTAATAGAAATAATAATGTAGTGGTGCTATGAATATTCATAGAAAGCTCGTTTCAGTTCGCACGTCTAGTTTTTGAGTTAGTAAAGTTAGTTTCTTAGAGAATTAACGAATAATATTATAATAGTTATTCACCTAATAATGATATGGATATTATTACCGGATTCACGTGAATATTTGCATGATGAGGAACTAATCATCGAATGAGAGCATCTATAATATTGTATCCTGAATTGAATTGAGAAATCAGAAATTCTCTTATTACTCATACCAAACAATTAATTTTCACATTAACTTTATACGTAGAAAGAAACCTCCAATTTGACGACATGGATTCGTAGCAGTTATCAATATTCAGCAAAATTCATTAAAACGAATCTACAGTCAGCAAATTCTGATAAACCGCTTATAAAGATAGAGTCTCGAAATTTCTCCCATTAATAATGAATTCATATGAACCAATAAACTTCCAAAAATGAGAAATACTGGGATAATAAAAATTATATTTGGTAGGGTTGATAAAAAATCTGAACACTACACAATGAAAATACTCACGCGTTTTTCCCTATATCAAATGAAGCACACCACATGCTCAGATGTAAAAAATTTTCAATTTATATTCTGAAGTGCTCGAATTTCAAAAACCGAATGGAAAAATCAATCCATCTGCCATATGCTGTTTGGAGCTTTTCCCCCAAGACTATCAGACAGGATAAGGATAATTTCCTGCCCATATCCACTCTTAGGATTGAGAACTGAGATTTGAAATTTCAAAAAATATTTTCCAATAATCGCCATTATCTTCTAGTTTGGTTGAGATGATCAAGAATGATTATTATGTAGATATTTAAGAATTTAATTACATCGATCCTCATTTAATGGAAATACATTTTTATTAAATAAATTACTAAAGAATATTTACACAAATTGAATAAATGAATAACAATTTTTTGGCCAACCTGTGACTTTTTCATTTTTTTTCACTATTTTGAACTAACTGTAAAAAATTCACATCACATCTATTAGAGGAATGGTCCAGTCAAAAACTCTAAAAAGGGGGAATATAAATAACATTAAATTATATTGGGGTCAATTGTAAGAAGATATCTTCTCAGGTATTTCCGATAATTAACCCCAATACTATTTTATATCTGTATTTTTAAGAATTTGAAGAACCATACCTATATAAGTATAAAAAACGTAAACTTGTGGAAATTGTCTTTATCATTTAGTTCAATAGGCCATTTCAGATTCATACTATCAATTTTCATGCCAATTATTCATATTATAATTTGGGAATATGTATCGAGTTTCAAGAACATGTTAGTTTTTTTCACTCAGTCTAGATCACATATAGACTTAATCGATAAATTGCAGTTTTCAGCATCTACCAATTAGCAATTTTCCACTAACGGCTCCAACCGAAAACGAAAAAACCATATCGCCGTATTAAATGTAAGTTTCGCGGAAATGTCGGCTCTCTTTGATGTTCTCCTCCCGGCTAACGACCGGGAAAACTTCTCTGTTATCTCCGGAACAGCCACTCGCTAATGCCCCCTCTGGAGAGCCAACCCTGGAGTGCTCTTCGTTACAAACTTATGTCTTCCTAACTTTCTGCAGCGCCTCTTCCAGTTGTAATCCTGAGTGTTGCCCTACTCCAGTAGTTCGAGCGATCCTTAGTTACACCCGGATGGGGACGTTTTACCTAACTTTGTCTTTTTACTTCCGGGCCTGGCACTCGAACTTCGGTAATTTGTCAGTCGAATTTGTTGTCACATTCTGATTCATCCCTTTGAATTGTCGGCAACGTCCTTGTTTACCCAGAAAGGCTTCTTTTTATAGTAGTATCCCCTAAGAAAATGTTTATCCTGGACCGCCATAACTCAGATGCGGCTTTGTCGCCGCCATAACAACATACAGTTATTATAGTCGCTTTGGATCAATTTATAAAGTTACGAGATTCAATGTGGTAACTTGTGGTTCCTCGCTATTGCTGTTCAATCCTGTTTTGAACTTATTTGTCAGACTATTAGATTGATCAAAGCTTAAACTATATAGCCATCAGATCTTTTATTCAGGGCTATATAAAATGATATTTTGATTTTAATCCTTTTTCATAGAATGAAATTGAACTTTTAGAATTATTATATCCGAAAAATCACTAGTACTCGGCCAAATGGGGAAAAATGTTATCAAATGCATTCGTTGAATTTCAGTGCTCAGTTTTTATTTTCAAAAAAAATGTTCACATTTTTTCTCAATGGCAATGGCTTCTACTTATGATATGAAATGAAAACTTTTTCTCCACATAAATAGTCTGCGCATGAACTGCACGGTTAGTACTTCATGGTATACTTGGAAACTTTAGTTATATTATTATGTATAGTTATGCATCAAATAGAATTAGCTACGATCCATAATTCGATCGAAGCTGAAACCAGTTTTGACCACATATTCTTTGAAACTAGGCTTAAAGCCATGGATATATTGGTCTAATTTTCATTAGTTCGAAATGGAACTGAACTCCTGTTTGTCCGCTTATGAATAAGCTCCACACATAAGGTGTCTCACAGTGCACTGGTTGAACAAAATCTATGTATATTTGATTGATTTTGGTCTTTACTTCGTGGAAACTCATTTTAATTAAAAAAATGTATGTGAGACAGTCATTTATTTCCATAAAAATGTTTGTACTACTACAACAATTGTTTAACCACGATGTAGCTTCTTCAGGTATTACATTGTACTGTCTGATGGTATTCAGTGTAACCGAGTTTAAATACATTGTTAGGTTCGTGACCAAATAATGGAAGCACAAGTCATAAAAACTCTAGGTGTTTATTGGAGCCGCTAAAAATGCCATTAAGGAAAGATATTCAGTAATGGAGACTTATCAACATCTGTTTGTTCGTTCAAAAGGATTTTACGGGCATTATACCTGTTGATTTCAAGAAATTCTAAAAGTGTTAATCTAGAACTTTTGCTTTCAACATGGATAATTTCATAATTATTGTTGAAATAATGCCTGAATTCCTTAACATGATTAGCATATGTCGAATGTACAGAACTGGATATATAACCCCTTTGGTGTTCTTGGACACGTTTCTTGAATGATCTACCAGTCTGGCCAATGTATACTAAAGGGCAATCTTTGCAAGCCAACTTGCAGACTCCGAATTTATTTTCTTTATTTGTTCGATCTTTATTGTTTTTTATGTAGGAACTAAGGTTTTCAATTGTCTTAAAAGCCGCGTTATAATTGAAACAACTTTTGAAATATTTAGCAATATTTTCAGATAATCCATTGACATAAGATAACGAAAAATAATATTTCTGTGTATTTTCCTCTTTTATGATTGGGTACACGAGATTTTATGCCATTTTCTTTTGTTTATTGGAAACCATTTTGTCTATAAGACAACGGTTACAATCCTTTTCTTATAGACAAAATGGTATCCAATAAACAAAAGAAAATGACATTAACTCTCCTATACCCAATCATAAAAGAGGACAATACACAGAAATATTTTTCGTTACCTTATGTCAATGGATTATCTGAAAATATTGCTAAATATTTCAAAAGTTGTTTCAATTATAATGCGGCTTTTAAGACAATTAATAACCTCACTACCTACATAAAAAACAATAAAAATCGAACAAATAAAGAAAATAAATCCGGAGTCTACAAGTTGACTTGAAAAGATTGCCCTTTAGTATACATTGGCCAGACTGGTAGATCATTTAAGAAACGTGTCCAAGAACACCAAAGGGGTTATATATCCAATTCTGTACAGTCGACATATGCTAATCATCTTAAGGAATTCAGGCATAATTTCAACAATAATTATGAAATTATCCACGTTGAAAGCAGAAGTTCTATATTAACACTTTAAGATTTTCTTGAAATCAACAGGTATAATGCCCGTAAATTCCTTTTGAACGAACAAACAGATGTTGATAAGTATCCATTACTGAATATCTTTCCTTAGTGGCATTTTTAGCGGCAAACTCCAATAAACACATAGAGTTTTTATGATTTGTGCTTCCATTATTTGGTCACGAACCTAACAATGTATTTAAACTCGGTTACACTGAATACCATCAGACAGTACAATGTAATACCTAAAGAAGCCTCATCGTGGTGAAACAATTGTTCTAGTAGTACAAACATTTTTCTGGAAATAAATTAATGTCTCATATACATTTTTTCAATCAAAATCTATATATTATACCTCATGATACATTTATGTGCAGGTATATTCGATTAAAACTTTGTTCTATAATTTTTTGCAATTTTTAAGGTAGCTTCATACTGCCTCTCTGATAAAAGTTTTAGTCCTTATTGGCGACAAACTCTAGTAATCGATTTTCACAATCTTCCATTGATGCCAATTTCTTATCGCGCAGGAAGTTTTGCAATGCGACCAAAAATGTTAATCTCTTGGAGCCAGGTTCGGACAATATGGTGGATGCATTAAAGCCTTCCAACCAAGCTCCCGGAGTTTCTGACTAGTCACTAGAGACGTATGTAGCCTGATGTTGTCTTAATAGAACACAATACTTCTTCTGTTGGTCAATTCTGGCCGTTTCTGGTTAATCGAGAGCTTCAGACGCTCCACTTGTTGACAGTAGATATATAATTTTAATATTTTGCCATATGAGATTCTATGATTTCATCGACATTTTCGTCGACATGCCTGTCGTGCAAGGTTAATCTTCCATATCAAAAATAAGGAATCGACGAAATCAAAATTGCACGCAAAAGCTGTTTAAGTATCGGGACCATAAACACCATTCACATTTTAAGCTACCTGGCCTTTATCAAAGAAACACTGTAAAATGTACCGATTTTTCTCTTTATTAAGTTTCTGAATTGTTTCAGCCGTTACTATTTGGTAGTTGATCAAAATTAAAACAAATTTTAGGAATTACTATGTTTTACTACCAAAAAATATATATAGCACATTTTCTTGTGACTCGAGTTTCGGGAAATGAACTATCCCATCATCAGACAACTGAAGACATAACAGTGGTACAGAGGTATTCAAACAAAAGTGATAAATATTTTGAAAATTTCAAGAGATTCTAAGTAACACCTAATAGTGGTACAGAGGTTTACAATCGGAACGTGATAAAAAACCGGGTTAAAAAAGATGGGCCTTCTAACAGATATCGGAATGTCGGCAATCGACAAAGAAGATTGTTAAACAGATGGCACCCATTTAAATATGTCAAATAATTTTTGGGGTTACATATTTCCGTACAGTCATTCATTATTTTCGCATTGTTTTTTTGTATATCTCAAATTTTATAGATACAAAGCTCCATACAGTTATTAATTAATGACTGTATGGAGCTTTGTAAATCCAAATATTTGAGATATACAACAAAATAATGTAAAAATAATGAATGACTCTACCGAACTATGTAACCTCAAAAATTATTCGAGATATTTAAATGCGTACCATCTGTTTAACAACCTTCTTTGTCGATTGCCAACATTCCGATATCTGTTAGAAGGCTCTTTTTATCACGTTCCGATTGTAAACCTCTGTACCACTATTAGGTGTTACTTAGAATCTCTTAAAATATTCAAAATATTTATCACCTTTGTTTAAATACCTCTGTACCACTGTTAGGTCTTCAGTTGTCTGATGATGGGATAGTTCATTTCCCGAAACTCGAGTCACAAGAAAATGTGTAATATATATTATATTTTTTGGTATTAAAACATAGTAATTTCTTGTTTGTTTTAATTTATTAAGTTTGCTGTTACTCACAACTGAATAGACTAAACAAAATCTGCAAGAGAATTTTTTAGTATGAAAGGTCGCCTTGACAACAAGCATAAATCTGAAATTGTTTGATCGATAATTTACGAGATATCGATCACCATCTACCAAAAAAGTAATGGATTTCTTTTTCTCAACCTTTGACTATGAATTGCCTCATCCAATGAAGGAGCATATTCGAGACAATACAAGGTGCAAATGAACAAATGACTCATTGCTTGATCCCACCGAGAAATTCTTATTTTTGTGAATACTAGCGAGTTCACTCAATCAGACAAAGAAAGTTAATCCACCCAATGATCCTTTCCATAGAGAGTAGAGAAGAAAGGGGAACTATGGAAAATGTTTATATTTATATAATAGTTATTAATATAGCGCGTCTAGAAAGTATCTGCATTTTATTATTTTTCATAATTTTAATATATTTATTTTTTGTAACATTCTAAGACAAAAGTAATGTATGAAATAGGTTGTGCAAATAGTAGGCAACGGCAACAGTTGCATGCCAACAATATTTGTTGAATATTGTTGATTGTAACAACAGGTATACAATTTATGGAATAATGCCGCCACTAGAAAAAAGAAAACAGGTAGAACCGTTGTATAAAAAAGGTTTTCGAAACGTTAACAAATTATTATTATTATTATTATTATTATCCTGATACTCCTAGATCTTCTGTGAAGATCCCTCAGAAGCTTTTTCAGCTTGTACGAGTTAGGAGTTCAGTTGTGTTCTGTGTAGGCTTTGTTACTGCGATCTTGCGCCACTTTAGGTCACAGCACTGTTAATTTTTGACCCAACAGTGAAATGGTGGCAGATACCCGTCCAACTAGAAAATTTCTTTTCTACCTGAATAGGATTCGAACCCTGGACCTCCTGGTCACGAGTCCGATGCTCTCCCGCTCAGCTATCCACACTCATAATTAATGCAATTGACTGAAAATGGCATAAATATGAGGCATAGACCAGTTTCAGGAAGATAGCGTGAGATTAACGGAAACAATTTAAACGCTTTATTGGCCTTAGGACGACACAATCTGCGACCAACGAAATATTATGTCCAAAAACCGTCGTCCATAAGTCACTGAAAAGAAGATAATTTTACAGAAAATAATTTGAAGAAGGTAATTTTAATAATGACTTTATATCTGATGAAAGTGGTTTCCAACTTTGTGAAAGTCACTTAAAAATCCTCTCAGAATAACCTGTTACCGTTCAAACTTCCAAATTCCCCACCAAAATAATGGTTTGGGGAGCAATATCTCAGCGTGGTGCTACGCCTCTCGGTATAGTTGATGCACCATCAATAGTGAAAAGTATTGAGGCATGCTTAACGATTTTGGGGTGGCGTTTTCAGCAGGATAATCCAAGATACCATACTTCGGCCTATAATCAAGCTTGGATGCAAGAACACTAAGTGACAACCATTTCATGATCAGCAGGTTCACCAGATCTTAGTCCCATTGAAAACATATGGGGACTAATGAAGATTGAAGCTGGACGAGCAGCACCACGAAATAAAGATGATTTAATTCTGTAAGTTTCACAGTCACCGAAAATCATGGAGGTGATCTAGTGTCGGGTGTACCTCGACGTTTAGTCAAGTGTTTACAGTTAAATGGAGATGGTATGAATAAATAAGATGAATATTTTGTTATTATTTTCTAATTTAAGCATTGAAAATATATATTTAATAATTACAATTGAGCTTTGTTTTTTCCGGATACTTTCTAGACGGACTATATATTCTAAATAAAGAGTAGATTCATTGAATTTATTGACTTGTAACTTAATTTTTCATTATGAACACTACCAAATTCTTCTTGAACATTCCCAGAGAATTAGTATCCTTTACAATACTTGGCAGTTCATTAGAACTATACATATCCTTGAAAACCAATGAGTTCATACTGCTTCCTGAATTAGTCCTAGGAATATGGAAACTGATGCCCGATCTGATTTAATGATGAAGGTTTGGGAGAATCAATTTTAATGTCTCTAACGTAACTTACGTAGATCAAATATGTATAAACGTTGCAGAAAGATTGAAAGAACATCGGACTAGAGACAAGAGGTCGGCAGTCTTTGAACATAATAAAGCTGTCAATCAGATATCAATAACTTCAAAATCCTCCATAAATGTCTCCAAAGCTATAAAGTGAATTTTTGTAAGTGGATGAAAATAAACAAAGTCTATATAGATCCCTATCTCCAAATCCTGAACAATCAATTATAAATGAAACGATCCTCACTGTTTCGCATGTAAAACCTACCCATCTTTTACTTTATATCTCAATTTATTCTGTGTTCCTTTACACTTCCCAATGACATAACAATCGAAGCGCGTTGTGTATCACATTCTTAGTGAATAAATTATGAGAAAATCATAAAATATAGTGTTTTCGGATTAAATTATGGAATATATAAACAGAGAGTTAGTTTTTGAAATGAGTCTGTTATCATCTTTCATCTAGAGCCAAGAGCAAACTCTACTCATTTCAGTTTATACGAGAGTTCAAGTGGGCGACATTTACTACTCCTACTGTAGCCCTGAAGAAATCCTGATCTTTTATATACCTTGAATTTCACGTCCCTACGCAGCAAAAAGAAAGGGAGAGTCTCATAATTTATGAAAACCGCTCAGACAGGGGATTGGAGGTAACAATTTTGCTACACAAGAATATCACTCTTCTCAGAAAGAAAGATTATACCGCTTCAAATCCGTTTAGCTTCCACTTCTGCGGTGAATTTTATCACCCTGAATTTTTAGGTAGATCCGGGAATATTTTTGTTCCACAATCTTTCAGAAACTACAATTCACTTTCACTGAACCCAATTTTGATCCCAGAAAGTTTAGTTTATGTTTAACTATACTTTTCGATAATATTTTGAATATTTCGAAAATAATCGAAAGTGAAATAATCAGTGTATGATGTTCTAAGATTGAACTGAAATGTTTAGAACAATTCATTCATGAAGATTCCGAACCGCACAGAATGGGAAATTTCTATGGAATAACTCAATGAAAACACTCTTTATTTAAAATGGAGAGCTCAGATAAGTTCACTTGCCATTAAATATTTTATTCTAATACAAGTGACATAATCTATTATGTGAGCTTCCACAACGACACGCTTAGGCTACAGATAGTTGAAGAAAACCTAAAGAAGTAAAGGGTTTTCCAACAAGAGTTTTCATTTTGATATTGGAAAAATTTATTTTAAGAGAAATCAATGGATGTTTATTTCATTGTGAAGAGGAAGTTAACATTATATAGATTATTAACAATGAGAAACGATATCAGCCAAATAGCAGTCATGGCTATGGTTACAGCACCATATGCCTTTCATGGAATTTTCCATAACCAATTCGCACATTTGCTGTTGTATGTCCTCGATAACTTCACGAATTCCATTTTTGAGGTCTTGAATCGGTTGTGAAGCATTGGCATAGAATTTAACTTCCAAGTGGCCCCAAAGAAAAAAGTCTAAAGGTGTTAAATCACAAGATCTCCGTGAGCAATTGTGACCACCTCTTCGAGAAATAACACAGCCAAGAAACTTTTCTTGCAAAATTGCGATTGTTTCGTTGCTTGTGTGGAACGTAGCACCGCCTTGTTAAAAATAAACGTCGTCAACATCAATATTTTCCAATTTCACCCATAACAAATCATTAATCATAGCTCGCTAGCGCAATCTCAGTTCACCGTAACAGTTAGACCAGCCTCATTTTCGAATAAGTAAGGTCCAATCACACCGCCGGCTCAGAAACCGTACTAAACAGGACACGTTGGGTGAACAGGCTTTTCAACATTCATTATTGGATATTGCGAGTGCCAAATGCCACAATTCTGCTCATTAACGTAGCCTCCGAGGTGTAAGTGTGCCTCAACACTGAAGATGTGTTTTTCAATGAAAATCCGGATCATTTTGAAGCATTTCCAGAACCCAATCAGCAAAGATACGACGTTACTGGTAATCTATCGGCTTGAATTCTTGTGTTAACTGAACTTTAGAAGCCTTAATTCTCTGGTGTATATGCAAAATACGGTTTAATGTGGTTTGTGGAATGCCTAATTCCAAAGATCGAAGAGCAATTGACAAACCTGAGTTTTCGTCAACTCTACGGGCTACAGCAGCAATATTCTCAGTTGTTCTTGAGCGACGCACACGATCTCGATTCTTCTTATCACTAACTTGTCTCAACAGCTCAAATTTTTTCACCAGTTTCACTATTACTGGCTGAAAAGATGCTTCACGACGACCTAAATGTGCTTTAGTTTTGCGAACTGTGGCTGCAAAATTTGCAACATTTTCGTAGTGAATGTTAACAATTTCAAATATTGGATGGAGTAGTCTGTTACTTTGTGATAGTTCATTTTAATGGAATGAAATAAGAAATAACTTTGTTTTCTATCACTTTTTCGTTATTACTGATATACAGTGACTCGAATTTGTAGTGTTTACTACATTTTCAAACTGAATGAACAAATTAGATATCAACTATCATATATGCTGATTGTAGGCTTCAGCAGAGCTTCGAAGAGAGGGGTTTTCCAAAGTTCCGTCTGTTCGTTTAGTAGTTTTATTATTGGTACGTGCCTCTTATATTTTTCAATTTCTATGGATTCCAGGATGTCAAGTTTTTTCCCTTTCGCTTCCACGTGCAAGATAACAAGGTTGTTCAATTCTGGGAACGTGTGATCTGTATTGAAGAAATGGTTCGCAAAATTGGAATTATTCTTCCGGTTCCTAAAAGCAGATTGATGCTCTTTATACCTTTTATGAAAAGGTCGCCCGTTTGTCCTATATTTTTGCTTACATTTTGAAATATGACATAATGTGAAATAGAAGTATATTTGGCAATTCTCTAATAATAGGTATATGAATTATCATCAATACATGCTACTTTTCCTGAAATATTGAAATTTCACACTACAAAGTCCAAATAATATAATTATAATAAGTTTATTTGCTTCAAAAAATACAGTTCTTTCACGGGAGATAAATGATTCACAGATTAGAATTGTCATTTTGACAATCATTCAAATGGCGGAAAACAAACTACGGCGCATGTGTATATCGGGTTTATTCTCGAGCTCTCTGAATGGAGGGTGCCGTTTACTTCTAATGTATCTTGTGTTTGTCGCTGAGGCTATTGCGGGATCGCCAATTGCCGGTCATGCAAATTCGGCGAAGGAGCATGTTACGCGCACAGGAACTAAGCCTGCAACCCAAACCGTTCCAAAACTATTCGAACAATCCAACTATTCAAGAGTCGAAGATGACGCTAAAACCTTAGTCGCTGACAATAAGGATTCTGAGTGGAAGGTGGTCAACCACAAAAGACCTATTCGGAAGTCCCGAAAAAACCCTGGTCACAGGAACATATTTGGGAGTGTCTGAGATTGAGGGAATGGATAGATTAGTAGCTTTTCATGTCTCAAATTTGAAGCCGGACACTGTGGTAGAAAATATATATAAATTCCGAAGACTCTTCTCTTATGTTAAATGCGAAAAACTATTATCAAGATACCCAGATTCATATTCTTCATTTAGAGTACTCATTTCTAGTTAGGAATATAAAAAAACAATGTATGGTACAAACTGGCCAAATAAAGTGAACGTACATCGTTTTTTTTACCGAAGAAAAGTGACTCAACAGCCAGGAGATTGAATTCCCATTCGAATAATGCAAGTGCGGAAAAACTAAGGATTGTCCAGTTGAATGTGCAGTGTATGTCGGACAAATTGGACAATTTGGAATTTGTGGATGAAATAAATACTGATGTGTTCAGTATAGCAGAACATTGTGCAACGCAGAGAGTGTGACCTCCATGGCGATTCCTGGGTATGTGCAGGCTGATTACTTTTGCCGCATCTACAGGTATCGATGATATATTCTAAGGTGGGTCTGTCAGTGAAAAAGTTTTCGGTCTAGAAGTTTTCTCAAGAAATGCATGTAGAAATTTAATTTCACCAAAGAAGGGGCGTCTAGGCAGCATTAGCGTTTACAGACCCTGCTCTGGTGACCTCGAACTATTTTTTGTACAAATGTTTTGTGCACTGCAGAGTTGTTCCAACGATGTTGATTATATTTTATTATGCAGAGATTTGAATATTGGTTATTTAGGTCATAAGTCCAAGTTGTTGAATGACGTGCTTGATTGTGTTAATTTTAATGTTACATCTAAAGAGGCATCCAGAGTGTTTAGTAACAGTAAGGGTAACATCTCTGTGTCCAAAGTGGATTACATAATTGCTAATTTCGAACTGCAAGTCTATAATACTGTTGTTTTTGATGCTCATATGAGTGATCATAGAGCAATGTTTGTTGAATTAAGTTTCGTTCCTTTTTACCTTCAGAGGTCGCAAGTTCATACAATTAGAGAACTAGGACAAGTCAATTCGAACAATTTAATGATTAATATGTCTGAGTGCAATTTTTTTGAGGTATATCTGGAAGAGAATTCTAGTAGATGCTTTGAGATCTTCAGTAACACACTTCTATATTATTTAGATTCAGTTTGCCCTCTAAGAAATATCACTTCTGTACCTAAAACAAGTAAATGGATTACTCTTGAAATAATAAAAAGTAAAAAAGATCTCATGAACTTTCATTACCTTCATTCAAGTACTGGCTCATCATCATACATTTTATTGGAATCTCATGAAAAATTGTTCATTATCATTAAATGGCATATACTACTCTGTCAAGAAAGTACCGGGAATTTTCAATTAAAACAACATTTTTACATTTAATCGTCAAAATTTATTGGGTCGCCTTCAAAATGGGCTCCATTTGCTCCAATACATCTATGCCAACGGCACTTCCAATTGTCGAAACATTTTTTATAGGCGCTTTCCGGGATGGACTTTAGCTCTCGCTCCGAATTTTGTTTTATGGCTTCAATCGAATCAAACCGGGTGCCAAGAAGGGGCAATTTTAGTTTTGGGAAGAGGAAAAAGTCGGAGGGAGCCAAATCCGGCGAATACCGTGGTTGCTGGAGCACGTTTGTTGAGTTTTTGGCGAGAAAGTCAGTCACAATCGTAGCTCGGTGAGAAGGCGCGTTATCGTCATGCAAAATCCATGAGTTGTTCGCCCACAAATTTCGCCGCTTCTTAAGGATACGCTCACGCAAACGTTTCATAACGCCTAGGTAATACTCCTTGTTTACCGTCTGACCCTCTGGAACGAATTCGTAGTGCACCACGCCACGGATATCGAAGAAAACAATGAGCATCACCTTCATTTTCGAGCGGCTTTGGCGTGGTTTTTTCGGTTTCGGCTCATTTTGTGCCACCCATTCCGATGATTGCTGCCTTGTTTGCATATCGTACTCGTAGACCCAGGTCTCATCACCAGTTATAATGCGTTCCATGAATGTAGAATCGGAATTACAGCGATCCAGCATGTCTTAAACAACCTGTTCGCGATGACGTTTTTGAAGAAAATTCAGGTCTTTCGGTACGAGTCGTGCGGCCACCTTTCTCATGCCCAAAATATCAATCAAAATCGTACGTGCGGACTCGTGGGATATCTTAAGATCATGTGCTATCTCTCTCAAGCTGGTACGACGGTTTTCCAGCACCCTTTCCTTAATTTTATCGACGTTATCTTCGATCGAAGCCGTCGATGGGCGACCACTTCACGACCGTCCTTGAAGGCTCTGTACCACTGATAGACACGAGTTTTCGATAGAGCATTATCACCAAAGGCCTTTTGCAACATTTTCAATGCATCGGCACACGAAAATTCATTTGCAACACAAAACTTTAAACAAATTCCCATAGTACCCATAGTAAAAATCGGCACGCACTCTGACATCGACTGACTTAATCAGCTGTTGCAAACACACTAGTTGACAGATCCCGCTCAAGCTTGGCATAGTAATTAAGGACAGTGGTACCAACCTAGGAAAAAAAAATTTTACCTGCCTCATTGCCCCGCTAGATTTAAATCGATAATTCCCGGTACTTTCTTGACAGAATGTACACCACAAGGCTCTCCATTGTTAGCACTTCTACACAATTTTTACGTAATGCAGAGTACATCTGAAAAGTTACATCCTCCAATATGCTGATGACAGAACGCTCATAACACACAGCAAGAATCTGAAATACACAATGGAAAAACTAAAAAATCTATGTAACAAAATCATGAAATGGATAAAAAATGGAGAATCTTACCAAACCCTGAAAAAACCAAATTGATAATATTTGGTCATAAAATATTAAATAATTCACCAGCTATCCGAATGCTTCAACATAATATAAAACAAATCCAACACGCTAAATACTTAGGAATAACAATGGATAATAAGACCAATTTTAAAATCCTATAATAAAAAAGAGGAATAATTGCTCGATTAAAACAATTTCGAGCCCTCACTTATAAAAATCGGGACATAAACCACATGGCAGATTCAAGAATCTACCAAACTATTGGATGTTTTTATCGAATTTAATGATTAATATGTCTGAGTGCAATTTTTTTGAGGTATATCTGGAAGAGAATTCTAGTAGATGCTTTGAGATCTTCAGTAACACACTTCTTTATTATTTAGATTCATTTTGCCCTCTAAGTTTTGTACCTAAAACAAGTAAATGGATTACTCTTGAAATAATAAAAAGTAAAAAAGATCTCATGAACTTTCATTGGCTTCATTCAAGTACTGGCTCATCGAGCACTTATATGAAATATAAAAATGCAAAACAACATCATAATGCCTTATTGAAGTCTACTAAATACAAGTATTTCAGTTCTGCTATAGCCAATTCAGAAAACAAGAATAAAACGGTCTGGAAGATTGTAAATACCTTCACTGGAAAATCTGGTCAATTCAACAATCCCATAAATATTGTGATTGATGGTACGACTTAGGATAGTTCGGATCAGGTAGCTAGCTGACTTATTCCTTACAGTTGTGAGGATATATCGGAATCCTGTACGATTTCTCCCTCATTGACAAGTGATTTTTTCTTTCACTCGGTTTTGGGTTTAGAGATCGAGGAGACTACTAAAAACTTGAAAAATGAAAAAAGTGTTGGATTTGATAACATTTCAACCAGAGTCCTTAAGACAATTGCTATAGTAATTAGTTTGCTCATATCATCAATGTATCATCCATTACATCAGGAGAATTTCCAAATGTTCTAAAGAAATCACTAGTTATACCGATTTTTAAGAAAGGAAATATTCATGAAGTTACCAACTATCGACCTATATCGATTATGAGCGTTCTCTCGGAAGTTTTTGAGAGAATCGTTTTCACGAGAAGGATGTTCTACATCAGCAAGTTCAGTGCACTCACTAATGTCCAACATCGTTTCAGAAATAGTTGTTCTACTCAGTCAGCTGCACTAAATTTTGTGGAATCAATTTACGAGTGCTTAGATGGTGACTTACATGTGGCAGGAATATTTTTCGATCTTTCTTGTGCCTTTGACACTCTTTATTTTCAGTTCATCATAGGCAAATGCTACAGTATGGGTTTCAGAGGAATTTTTTCTGATTGTTTGTATAGCTTTCTCCAAGATAGAACACTATCAGTTAGAGTTTGATAAATACTATTCCAAGGAATACAATATGAAACTTGGATTTCTTCAGGGTTCCGTGTTGGAACCTCTACTATTTTTGTTCTTTATAAATGACTTGCCAGCTCATTTGGCTTGTAAATTGCTGATATTGTTCACTGATGACACTTCTGTGGTTGTTTCGGTGGAGAGTTGTGGGGAGCTCAAGCAAGCTTGTGAAGGACTTGTGAATGAGTTTACTGCATAGTGTAGTTCAAATAATTTGATAGTTAATATCGGTAAGACCACTTGCCTGAACTTCGGTTTAAGAAACTATGGAAGAGGTCCTTTACAAAGAAACTGTCTTGACACAACATTGACCCCAGTTGAGTAGACTGAATTTCTGGGCGTACACATGGATAGAAATCTGAACTGATCAGCTCATGTCGATATTTTGTGTAAGAAAATTAATAGCGCTTTCTTTGCTATCAATAGACTGAAAACCTTCTTACCGCATAGTTTCTTTATCGATATTTATTATAGTCTTGTTTACAGTTATATATCTCACAATGTTTGGCTCTGGGGTGACTTTAGCTCTTTCTCTAGAGATTTTGTGGCTCAGAAAAGAGTTATTCGTCTTATCTTCAATCTGAGCCGTCGCTCATCATGTCAGCCGAAATTTATTGCCAACAGAGTAGTGTCGTTACCTTGCATATATATTTTTGAGTGTCTTTTATGTGCTATGGAAAATTAAACTAAGTGGAAAACACTCCCGAGTTCACATGATCATCATACAAGAAATTCACATTTACACCTTGTTCCTTGCTCCTAAACACAGAACTCGTAGATTTAAATGTTTTCCTTTATATGAAAGCATTAAGCTGTTTAACCATCTTACATCAAATCTTTGAATGAAAATTAATTCAAAAATAAAATCAAGGAAATATTACTTTTGAAATGTTTCTATTCAGTTAGATATTTTCTTTCTGATTCCTCAGATGCTAAGTATGTTAACTGATTTGTACCTATACTTTCTACCTGACATTTCCTAGTCTTATTGTAGTGTCCTAGAGGACCAATTATATTATTAATTGATTATATTATATTATTACTATTATTGTTACATTATATAGACTTCAAAAAAAAATTTTATACATAATCTGTACTTTTTTTTAATATCAAAACAGATTTAATCCGTTAGTCTTCTACAATTTGAATCAAAAAAACTTTTAGAATTAAATTAATGTCTACAAGAAGTACCGCTTATATTTAATAGAAGTAAATAATCAAAACTCAATATATAATGTCAAATGGAATAAATAAATCAACAGATATAAAAAAGTCATTAAAATTAATAAATAAATATTTAAAGGAGACAAAATTTTGTTTCTGATCTTATCATTATGAACACCAATTCCTGTTTAAAAACATGAACACAACTTAAGGACTTCTCAAAAAATAAAATTTATTTGAAATATTTAATATTCTTCTATCAAGTAAAAAGCCTTTTTCTATTATATATATATATATATATATATATATATATATATATATATATATATATATATATATATATATATATATATATATATATAATTATATTTAGGCTTGAATAAAGTTTCATTATGGAATGTCAATGGTTTAAAGATAACCTTATATTACCCTACACTTTTCTGTGATTTTTGTTAAGAACATAGACTATCTTGAATTTTAAAGTTAGTCTGTTTAAAGCAATTTATCCTGTTATCACGTGGAGGTAAGATATAGTGATAGTTATTTGATTTTGTTATTTGGAATATTATTTAGGGCCAATGAAGAGATTATCAGAATTCCAATTGTTTCTTGAAGATATAGTGCATGTTTTGAGAGATTCTTGAATTAACTTATTTGAATATTTAAATATATTAAATATTTCAAATAAATTATATTTTTTGAGAAAACCGTAAGTTATGCTCATGTTTTTGAAAAGGAATTGGTGTTCATAATGGTAAGATCAGAAACAAAATTTTGTCTCCTTTAAATATTTATTTATTAATTTTAATGACTTTTTTATATCTGTTGGTTTATTTATTCCATTTGACATTATATATTGAGTTTTGATTATATACGTCTATTAAGTATAGGCGGTGCTTATTGTAGACATTAATTTAATTCTAAAAGTTTTTTGAATGAAAATTTTTTTGAAATTAAAATTATAGAAGACTAACAGATTAAATCTGTTTTGGTATTCAAATTTTTTTATATTTCTTCTCTCAAGTAAAGAGCCTTTTTCTACTTTATCTCTAATTTTTACCTGACTTGTCCTATGCAGATTGTAGTGTTTTGAAGGATCAATAAAGTATTATAATAATAATTATTATTATATATTGTAGAAATTATAATATATAATTCCGAATTCAAAGTCATTTTCCGAAAGTAGGAATATATTCAAAACTTTTTTATTTTAGATGAGTGATTTTCAGTCGCGATATTTGCTTTCTGCAAAAATTTTTCGATTCCACAGAAAAGAATCGACAAATATCGTAACTTCTGGTGCCACATTCTTCGTAAAAGCGAAACTCGACGCTCCTTCACAAGGCACGTCGCTAACGAATGTATGGCAGCCTAAAAACATCGGTCCCGTTTCACCTCGAAAAGTTGAAATTAGTCTTTGATTGAATTAATTTAATTAATTTCCGTGCGAAGCAATATGAAACTTGGAGTTCTCCAATTTTTCCCCACAAACTATCAACTACCTGCTATACCTCCCTGGGAATATGGCACCAATTACGAGGAGGCTGTTTTGACGGCAGACGCAGATAGGAGCCAATTCAATTATGATACACTACATTTAATTAGAACTGTTGTTAGCTCCCGAATCCGTAGACACTCGGCACTAATTGTTGATATCATTAATTCTATACGTTCCGAACTCCCTACAGTGCGAAATATGTGGGTGCGCACACATAGGTAGGGGGAAGGCTGACTTGGTGGTTCGTTTTTGAATGGGCTAAATGAGAGGAGGGAAGTTTTCAGTCTTGGAAAATTCTTGAATATGGGTATTAGTGATGTGAGGAGCTGTTAAGATAATTAACGAGCATATGAATACTAGGTGAAGACTTCCATCTTCTACCCTTATACACACGTGTTCAGAATCTAGGGTTATTGAAAATAGTGGAGCTATTTACAAATTGAAGGGAAATGAAATAATTCTATAGTAAAGTTTCGGATCAAATTAAGCACATCTCGTATTCAGAATAACAAGTAATGAGAAAAATACGTTGAATTATATAGGATTTCCCAACGAAAATTTGACCCCCCAGAACTCAGAGACGAAGAATTTTCGAAACTTCTGGGAACTTCTGAGGGATTTTTGTATAGCAGGTGTGATATGCAATATATATGCGTTGAGATTACTTCTTAAGGACTATTTTTCATTGATGAAGGAGCCAAAAGTCTGATATCATTTTAAAATTGTGCAGAGAGAAAAAAAATTTCTTCATAAATCACTGTGTTCCCTAAAAAAATATATTATTTCTTTCATTTTGCTATAAATTGTGTTTTCATCCAATTAAGAATATTTGGAACATCTGTATTATACAGGATGTTTCAAAAAAAGGTGACCTGTCTCTAGGATAGGTAGGAAACTGAAAAATAATGCTCAGTAAAATTTTACGTAATGCCATCCGTATTCAAGATAAAGGCAGTTGAAGAAAAATTAAAAACACATTTTTTACGATTTTGCCGAAACTACTGGCAACATTGTAATGAAATTTCATATTGATATGTTTTGGAAGGTGATACATCCCATGAATTTGTTTTTATATCTGACTCTCATAGAGGGCGCTAGTTACACGGTTCGTACCAAGTAGTATTGAACATAATTTTCTTGAGGTTAGATTCATTAATCAAAACTAAACATCATTAAATTTTACAACAAAAAGGTGTTCTTGTTATAATTCAATACTGTATACCGTTTTCGGAATATTTGAATTTGAAAATTATGAAATAATAACTGAAGCTGGTATAAAGTAAGGATAAAGTTATTGATTAAACAAAAAATCACAAGAAGAAAATTGAAATAAAGACTGAGAATATAAAATAAAATTCAACCAGAATAAGTGTTCAAAATGTCTTCCGTTTTCACGAATACACAAGTCTATCCTTTTTCTAAAAAGTCCATTAATCTTCTAAACAGTTGGTGATCAGCTATGAAGTCATCAAACTGATGCTGAATTCTGTCTTCCAATTCTTGACGTGAATTTACTTCTGTAGCATATACTTTTGCCTTAAGGTACTGTGTAGTCCAAAGGATTAAAATCGCATGACCGAGGAGGCCAATGAATCGGCGCTTCTGCATCTCTACCAATCCATAGATTCGAAAAATGGTTACTCAACCAATTACGACACATTCTATCAAAGTGCGTTGGAGCTCCATCGTGCATAAAAAATAAAGATCTTCGCTTGTTTAGCGTTAAATCTTCTAATATCTCGAATAAGTAAATAAAAAAATCCAGGTACATATCACCATTTAAATTTTCAGGTAGAACGTGATAACCTATTGATTTGTTATTTGTTATTGCTCAGACATTAATTGTAAATGAGTCTTCGTAATGTGATACCCTTTTGACTTGTGGATTCTCATTACACCTGTAGTGTGCATTAAACAATGTAATTGAATTCATGTAGTTGAAATCGATACGAAGGCTTCTTCTGAACATAGTACAAATGCTATTGAAGTTTTTTAAATATCATAGCTATCACTTCGTTTTGACTCCTGAATATTCTGGAGTAGAAGAGTTTATTTTTATTATTCAGAAGAAGATTTAAAAATGACTGCTATATTTATGGATTAAATGATCATTTTTATTATTCAGAAGAAGATGTAAAAATGAGAGCTATATTTCTAGATTACATAATCATTTCGTGAAAGTGGAGTAATCAGTCAACCAAAAGTATTCCTAGATCGTCTTGAAAATCCGAGGTGATAAAATTCACCACAGATGTGGAAGCTAACCAGATTTGAAGTCGTATAATCTTTCTTCCAGAGAAGAGTGATAATCTTGTGCTGTGAAACTGTAACGTAAGCGGTTTTCATAAATTATGAACTTATGGTTGCTCTTCTTTTTTGCCTACTGCGTATACCCTTGAAATTCAAAATTCATGAAAGTTCACTCTTTCTTCAGTTCTGAAGCAGGCGTACTCTATGTCGACTTCGTTGACTTCAAATATACATCAAACGATGCGTGCAATGAAAAATTAAAGCTAGTTAAATTGAATATTATATGCGCACCTTCATCATTTCTTGATGTAGACTGTAAGCTATACCATTTCGGAGGGTAATGGAACTGGAAATATATTGGGGTTAACTTCATATGTACAGAATTGGGAAAAAGTAGATGTATTAAATATTTAAAGAAGAACATTATACGTTTCTTCAGATTCGAATAGAATTTTCTATGACAAAATTGATAACTGTATATCGAGTATTTAAATCTTTTATATATATATATATTTTTTTTTCATGGTATTTACAGTTAAAATAAATAATTACATAAATATATTAAGGAAAAGACTCACCTTTGTATATAAGTTGACTCGTTAGAGTATAACTAGAGCAAAATTCATTAAATAATATCCATTCTGACAGAAATATTAATAATTCAATTCGTAAAAACACTCACAAGCTAAAATTATGAAGAATAAGCATATTCAGCATACATAACGACTAGTCAAATTAAAATTCTTTGAACGATAATCAAAAAACAGTAATCTTGTTGACAGTTTATAAATAGAATTCACAGGGAGATTTCAATTTACAATTATTCAATATAAAAACAGCCAAAGTTGCAATAAATAGAAGTAATTTGAATTTAGATATACCATTTGAAATTGATGAAGAATTTGTTGAAAAGATTTGTTATTATCAAGAATCACAAATAAACTTTAGTGTAATTGTTGACAAAGAACAAGCTAAATTAAATATAACTTACCAGAATTATGTAAATAGGACAAATTTGATCAAAATTCACTTAATTCAATGAAAGATAGCATCTACGTCAGATATTTTCAAATGATTGATGTAAGAGATATCCTTGAAAATGTTCAGGCATCAATAGAATTGTAATAGCATCTAAGCTAAAGAAATTTAATCAATTTCATAAGTAATATTAAGTATTTTATAAGTTATAAGCATTAGAAGTTAAAATTTGTTAAATTTTGACACTTGAAATACTTTACGAAGGAAAAGCAAGACTTTCACTGTTCTGTTTAACATGAAACATACATCAAAATGTAGTTAAAAAAATAAGCTAATTTTCAAAAGTAATTTCAAACCAGGAAATATTGTAAATTTTGTAAAATCATCAAAAGCATTATTTTTATATAATTTTGACAGAAGCTAGTAAGCTTAGAAATTCAACTTTTCTTGAAAACTATAAATAGGGCAGACACAGAAAAAGTCGGCAGTCTCCAATTATATGCAGAGTAGAATCCTTGTCGGTCCATAAAAAGTGCCAAAAAAGTATCATCATCTAAAAAAGGAAGATTATTTGGTTATTTTGAATGGAAATTGAATTCAGAAAATACATTACCTGAATGTGAATGGAAAAATATCACATAGAAATCAAGTTTCAAACGAATTTGGATATATTGAAGAAAATCAACAAAGTAGCCTGTGAATTTCAGAACGTTCTAGAAGTGTTGTTTCCAACGAAACCAGTGTTATTCCTGAAACGAAGAAGGGACAGTAAAAAGGAACAATCATAAATTGAAGAACAAACTTACCAAAGGTAGTAAAAATTCAATACTGTTAATCTTTCCACAAAGAAGTTTAAAAATAATAATCACTGTTTACATTAGAATTACGTTAGGACATTTAGATAGGGTTAGGTTAACATAGAATTAGAATTTAGGTTAATTATCACTGATTATAATATTGCAAATTACTTTCATAAATATAATTTAAAAAAATTCAATCTTTTAAAAATTCAAATTGAAGGTCTTAATACTTGCTATATCTTCTTCAAGAAAATTAATAAGATGCCATGCTGAAGTGGGCTCAATTTTTCTGTGCTGAAATTAGTTAAATATAAGGTTTTCCAATAAGAGGTTTCATTTTAAATAGCCCGCTATCTGCACATCTATCACTTTTGAAGCTGTCTTCTTTTAACATTTGATAAGTTAAAACTACCATTACTGAAAATATTCATTGCAATCATTAATATTCACTACAAAAATGGTGAAAATTTTTCCTGTCGATCACCACCAACACCGTATCTTCGCAGATTGGGTACTTAAAATGCATCAAAATGATCCGTATTTTCATCGAGATATTGTAATTTAACACCATTAAATTTTTTTCTTTGGGGCCACGTAAAAGAAAAAAGGTCTATGCGAATACTTTACAATCGATTCAAGACCTTAAAGATGGAATTCGTGAAGTTATCGGGGACATACAGCCGCAAATATGCGAAGTAGTCATGGAATATTTCATGAAGTATATGGTTCTGCAACCCTAACCGTGGCGGCCATTTGGCTGATTTGGTTTTCCGTTGTTAATGGCAAACTTTTTCTCCACAATAAAATGAACATCCATTGATTTATTTTCAAATATACTCATTCTTTTCAATATCAAAATGAAACCTTTATTGGAAAACCCCGTGTAATATTTACATGAGGCATAGCACGATGTGAAAATTTAATCAAAATAGAGAACCTTGGTTCTGTAGGATTCGTATGATTTCGGTTACATCACTGGCCACATTTATGTTGGCAACATTTGACTCTATTTCTTCCATGCATTCTATTAAAGGGTTTGTATGTTCAGAGACTATATTGACAGTTCATATATTGAAATAACAACGATTGAAGATTATGGGAAATTCTTTTTTAAACTATATACAAAACTTCTAGCGATTCTGGTAAATTACTAAAAAAATGTTGCAATGTCATGTAGAATTCCAAAAAATAATGTCACTTGAGGACTATGATTCCATACATATATTTATCATTATAAAATTTTTATGTACAAAATGGCGAATGCGTCGGTGACTTAATGTGTGCGTTTGAACTATTTCAGAAGAAGCTATTGTCGCGTTTTACTGCATTTTATCGGTTTAGATACTTTTTCAGAATATTGGAATTTCCTCTGGCTTGAATGGAAAATTTTTGATATCTAAATTATGTTATCCTAAAGATACCTGAAGCAGGTTTGAGATAAAAGGACTACGTACTGAGGGAGGATGATACTGCTAACTTAATCAGGGAGACAGAAATATCTTTATCTCTTCTTGTCTCTTTAAATCAAGATGCGGTAATAAAAAAAACACAAAATGGGAACAATCGCTTATAAGAAGCGAAAGAGCATAAAGTTTCACAATCAGACTAGTAATAATGAATGGTACAGGCTCTTTCATTAAGAGCGCTCCATTTTGTTTCGTAAATAGAACATATTAATTATTTTAAAATTATTGAATTTTTGATTCCATTAAAAATTACAATGGGTATCATTAGTTATGAAATAAAAAATCATTTAAATGTCCACCACGGAAACGATGGCAGCAATGAAGTCGTTGAACCCAATTTTCCATGTCTCTCTCACACAAATCAGGTCGTATGTTAGCAATTACTCGTTCAATATTGATCTGTAAATCCTCTAAATTTGCTGGATGACTGCTGTAAACCAACGACTTGATGTACCCCACAGAAAGAAGTCCAATGGAGTTAAATCTCTGAAAATAATTTTCTTATGAAAATTTGCATCATTTCCGATTTTATCTGAGCACCAATTACTAAACACACGACGCTTTAAATGACCTGTTGGTTTGAGTTCTTTGGTTAAAACATTTTTGTATGGATTTAAACCAAGGTCTCTTCGTTAAATTGGCCACAAAGACGTCTGGGAGATGCCTAGTTCTTATGAACGTCGGGAAATCGATAAATTTTGGTCTTCACGAACACTTTCACGTACGGCAGCAATATTCTCTTCACTTCTTGCATTTCTTTGTCTCACTAACACTGTTACATCATGAAGTGTAAAATTTATTTCAAACTTCCTCACTTAATGTTCAACTGTTCTTTTATGCAGACGATTATAACGATCAAAAACTAAAGCACGTAAAGTTAGAGCGATTTTTCATAATAAATTTGGATTATTTTTTAACGTTGTTGGAGTGGCGACCTTTTCATGATTAAATGGTAATCATTGGCAAATGCAACTGTCAATGTCACAAATGATCAATGGCTGCCATGCGTGAGTAATATCAATTTAAAAATGGGGCGTTTCCATTTAAAGACCCTTTAGTATTGTTGCACAGTGAAATAAATGGATTTATGACATCTAAATTTCTTCAACACATTCATGTCTCAGGCTATCTTCAAGTCTTCAAAACTCATTTCTCATGAAGTTTCCTATTCACAATTCTTTCTCATTACCCAATTTCCCATAGCTCAATATAATCCATAGATTTTATAAGCGGCCTAAAAATATTTTGATAAAATATATTTTTCTATTCGAAAATAATATACTGATATCATTACAATGTAAGAAGAATTCAAAGAAGTTAATTTAATTCAGTTTAAATAATGAGTAGATATTTCCTTTACATTTCATCAAAGTGTATTTCTCCATTATTTCTCATATATATCCTAATTACCACTATATCTCTATAAGCGTCTAGTACTCTTGTTGCAAAATGGTGAATGTTTCAATGCCGTTTCTTATCCATTTTGAAACTTTTAAAATGGAAAATTTGGAAAAATATATTTTTCTATTTAATAAATAATGGGAGTTGAATGACTCCAAATTATTATACATTCACAAATAAAATGTAGTACGATTTATCCTACTTTTCTCTACAGGAGCCCAAAAGTTTTGTTGCCAAATGGTGAATACATAATATACAATTCTTGATATTATAAGTTAATACGATTCAAAGGAGAACTTCGAAAAACAATATGTTTTACCATATTATTATACGCATTCAGTTGATTCAAAAGGAAACAAAGTTTAATATGTTAAAATGAAGCAGTCACAATATTTGAGGGTCCACAAATACAGTAAATAGTTCAGGTTCACTAGAATTCTTCCATGTGATTGTGACCTTATTTCCACAGCTCGTAATTCTAAGATATCCTCATGAGCAATAAAGAGGTATCAAACATTTTGGTCTTCGCCCCTGTCAAGTGATTCTAATAGTTTGTAGATGGTTCACGTACTTTGTAAACAGTCTTTCATTAACAGCGCACCAAAACTAAATAAAACACATTATTTCTTTGAGAATTTTCATTTCATTATAAATTACAATGGATACCTTTAGTTATGAGACAAAACATCATTTAAATGTTCACCACGGAAACGCTGGAAGGAATGAAGTCGTCGAACCCAATTTTCCATGACTCCCTCACATAAATCAGGTCGAATGTTAGCAATTACTCGTTCAGTATTGATCTGTGAATCGTCAAAATTTGCTGGAAGATGACTTAATGAAACTCCAAAGAAAGAAGTCCAATGGAGATCAATCGCAGGAACGGGGCGGATAATTTATCGGTTCATTTCTTGAAATAATCGAATCAGCGAATTTTGTTTTCAGTAAAGTGATTGTGTCAGTATGACAAGTGGGACCGTCCTGTCGAAACCACATGTTCAGCAAATCAAGACGAACCAATTCGGGCCATAAAAAGTAAGTCAACATTGAACGATAATGATTTCGATTGACAGTTACCGTTTCATGAGCTCCAGCATAAAATCCGCATCAAACAGTAAATTTGTCATAATGAAATGGCAGTTCTTGATATTCTTTCAAGTTTATCACCACTCGAGATACGGCAATTTTGCTTGTTAACATAACCGTTTAACCAGAAATAACCCTCATCGCTGAGAATGATTTTGTTATGAAAATCTGTATCATTTCCGATTTTTTCTAAGCACCAGCTATAGGGTGCTTTAAATAATCTGTTTGTTTGAGTTCTTGGGTTGAAAAAATTTTGTGTGGGTGTAAACTAAGGTCTTTTCATAAAGACGTCTGGAAGATGCCTTGTTTTTGTGAACGTCGAGAAATCGATCAATTTTAGTCTTCACAAACACTTTCACGTACGGCAGTAATATTCTCTTCACTTCTTGCTTTTTTTGTCTCAGTGGCACTGTGACATCATGAAGTGTAAAATTTGTTTCAAACTTCTTCACTAAACGTTCAACTGTTTTTTTTCTAGACGATTATAACGACCAAAAATTGGAGTTAAACCATTTACAGTTAGAGTAACAGATCGGGATTTTCGATAATAAATTTGGATTATTTTTAAACGTTGTTGGAGTGTGTACATTCACATGATGAAATGGTAGTCATTGACAAATACAACTGTCAATGTCACAAATAATCAATGGCTGCCATGCGTGAGTAATGTCAATTTGAAAATGGGGTATTTCCATTGAAAGACCCTTTAGTATTGTTGTATAATGAAATAAATAGGTTTATGACATCTAAATTTTTTCAACACATTCATGTCTCTGGCTGTCTTCAAGTCTTCAGAACTCATTTATCATGAAATTTCCTATTCACACTTTTTTTCTCATAACTCAATGTCTCATAGTTCAATATAATCCATTATAAAGCTTTTATAAGCGGCTTAAAAATAACTTGATATTATATAATCCAATCCATCGTTTTTCTATTTTGAAATAATATATTGAAATCATTACAATGTAAGCAGAATTCAAAGGAATTAATTTAATTCAGTTTAAATATTGAGTAGAAATTTCCTTTTCATTTCATCCGAGCGTATTTCTCCATTATTTCTCAAATATATCCTAAGTACCACTATATCTCTACAAGCGTCCAGTTATCTTGTTGCAAAATGGTGAATGCGTTCATATCCATTTTTTGAACTGTTTTATTATTATTATTATTATTATCCTGATACTCCTAGATCTTCTGTGAAGATCGCTTAGAAGCTTTTTTTTCATCTTGTACGAGTTAGTAGTTCAGTTGTGTTCTGGGTACTGCGATCTTGCGCCACTTAAGATCACAGCACTGTTAATTTTTGACCCAACACTGAAATGGTGGCAGACACCCGTCCAACTAGAAAATTTATTTTCCACCTGAACAGGATTCGAATCCAGACCTCCTGGTCACGAGCTCGATTCTCTCCTGCTGAACTATCCATATTCATAAAAATGTAAAATTGGGAAAAAATATTTTTCTATTTAATCAATAATGACTCCATGACTCCACATTATTACGAATTCGCAAATAAAATGAAATACAACTTATCTTACTTTCTCTACAGGACCTCAAAACTTTTGTTGGAAAATGGTGAATACCTAATATACAATTCTTAATGTTGAAAGTTAGTACGATTCGAATGAGAACTTCGAAAAACAATATGTTTTATTATTAATACCATATTATTATACGCATTCAGTTCTTTTAAAAGGAAACAAAGTTTGATATGTTTAAATGAAGCAGTCATAATGTTTGTGAGTCCAAAAATACAGTTAATAGTATTTCAGGTTCACTACAATTCTTCAATGTGATTGTCACTATATTCCCACAGCTCGTAATTCAAAGATGTCCTCATGTGCAATGCAGAGGTATTAAACATGTTGGTCTTCGCCCCTTTCAAGTAATTCTAATAGGCTGTAGACAGTTAACGTACTTTGTGCCTCGATTAGAAGTAATCGACGAGTTAAATTTCACCTAAGCTTCACCTTTAAAATGAGTTCTGGACGAATTCGATAGAACATTCCATTAATTTTTAATATGATTGCTTTATTCAAAGGCTTGTGACTACACTGAAAGTGATTTTGAGGTTAATATACATAACTTTCGCATTTATCGTGCCCTTGATTTCTCAGAGGCAAGTTAATATTATGCATATGAGATATCTTTGCATTGAACTCGTATCTCATTCACCACCTGAATGAAAATTATCAATTTAGTTTTGACAAAATATGTTTGATTGTATCGGTCCTTACCGGTCGGAAATACATCTTGATGGTTAAAAGTACTGAACTGTTTCAGCCGTTATTATTTGGTAGTTCATCATAACTAAAACAAGTTGTAGAAATAACTGTTTTACAACCAATAAATTGATATTTTACACATTTAATTGTTACTCCAGTTTCGGGAATTATCTATCCCATCCCAAGTTGTCTGAAGATGGGATAGTAAATTCCCGAATCTCGAGTCACAAATAAATATGTAAAATATTGATTTATTGGTAGTAAAACATAGTCATTTCTACAACTTGTTTCAATTATAATTAAATGTAAATTGATTCTGACAATAACTAAAAATCTTACACCTAGAAAACAAGAACCTGAGGTTGAACTACCTAGAAGACCTCGAAATCAACAGATACAATAAAAAACACATTCTCCTCAACGACCAGACGGACCTCAATAAATACCCCTTACTTAACCTTTTCTGAACCTTTGTATAATAACAAAATAACAAATTACTGTAAATTCCCACTACCTTCTTTTCTGTATATTTTGACTATTTAAAGAACTTAATCTCAAATATGGTTAGGTCCATAATCACCTGACGAAGTCATGTAGTCATAATGAAACAATTGTTGTGAAGTTAAATAAATTAGCGGAAATTGAGTTGTTCTACTTTTAATCATTAACAAAGTATATTTTTCTTTTAGAAATCCGAACGAATCTCCCGACAGCGATCCTGCTCATCCTACGAGACAAGAAAGAGCTAGATTTAAAAATGTGGAATGGACAGCATATGAAGCCGTTCATAAAAAATATTTGAATTTGGGTAAGTTGAAGTTATTTTCGGTAAATCTAGAATCCTGTTGAAAATTAATTCGACATACAGTATAAACAGAAGTGAAAAGTAATAACATAAACTTTGTCAGCGATTATCCATCAAGCTTTCACCGTATCTCTGCTCGTTGCAAGCTGGTCTGATCCGAATTACTCTATCATAGAAGGGAAGCAACCATAAGCTTGACCTCCGTGCCCATTCGACGTTAAGGAAATTGGAAATTATGAGTCCAAATTGCGTTTGGAATCGTCCGCAGATGATGTTCGAATTTAGATGCAGCGGAACAGAGAGATTGACAAAAACCAAGGTCTTTATAAGTAATGTTTTCCTTTCGAAATAAATCACAAGCATATAAAGTAATGATTGCAATATAGATATTTTCATTTCTAATGGAGGAATATCAATTAAATCAAAATGCTGCGTAATTCACCAACTGGTGTATAGGTACCCTTGAAAATATTCCAAACCTCCATTGAAAAACTATGAAAAATCTACCTTTTTTTTTTTTCATTCAAAAAGGAACATTAAGAGCTAATTCGAAACCCAGATGAGTACTCACAGCTTAATTAAAACAATTTCAACACAAGTACCCTAACGTAAGCAAAAAATATGCATTTAAAGAAAAATATCGAAACATTTAAACTGGAAAAATGAAGATACTGAATTGTTTCAGCCGTTACTATTTGGTAGTCGATCATAATTAAAACAAATTGTAGAAATTACTATGTTTTACTACCAATAAAAATATATTTTACACATTTTCTTGTGACTCGAGTTTCGAGAAATGAACTATCCCACCATCAGACAACTGAAGACCTAACAGTGGTACAGAGGTATTTAAACAAAAGTGATAAATATTTTGCATATTTCAATAGATAATACCTAATAGTGGTACAGAGGTTTACAAGCGTAACGTGATAAAAACCCGGTTAAAAAAAATATCTGTTAGAAGGCCCCTCTTTTTTAACCGAGTTTTTCTCACGTTCCGCTTGTAAACCTCTGTACCACTATTAGGTGTTATCTATTGAAATATTCAAAATATTTTAGCACTTTTGTTTAAATACCTCTGTACCACTGTTAGGCCTTCAGTTGTCTGATGATGGGATAGTTCATTTCCCGAAACTCGAGTCACAAGAAAATGTGTAAAATATATTTTTATTGGTAGTAAAACACAGTAATTTCTACAATTTGTTTCAATAATTGAAAAATGAAATACAAATTCCATAAGTCAACAAAAAGAGCTTAGAGATATAATTATCATTTTCAATTCATCCAAAATAAGTGTATAAATTTATAGCGTCAATATTTTTTCATTAAGTGATTGGCTGTTTGTTCGACATCCAGAACCAACTATCAGGTATATTACACATAAATATGAAATTCCATAATCACAATATTTATTTTTTCGATACTGTAGTCTTGTTTATTCTATTCAACACCGCAAATAATTAATCCAAACAACTGATATATTTGAATTAGTTATATATTCGTACATACAAAAGTGCATTCGAACAAGCTCCAGCTTCAAGCTAGTTTCAAACAATGATTAATAACATAATTTACGAAAAATGTCATGTTTCGGTTCAGTACCACGTTCGAGTATCATGTTTCTATATTGTTATGAATAACGATCCTGCCAGTTCGTAACCATCCATTTCAATCTACCGCATAACGTTACATAACCTGCCCAAAATCAATTATTAACCGTAGAATTCTCCCTTTCTGGGTATACT
The DNA here is from genome assembly GCA_034642435.1 of Megalocaria dilatata. Lineage (NCBI taxonomy): Eukaryota > Metazoa > Arthropoda > Insecta > Coleoptera > Coccinellidae > Megalocaria > Megalocaria dilatata. Next base: position 63,619,929 of record CM067855.1, on the reverse strand, counting down.
CCTGAATTCCATCAAATAAACTTCGCCTGTGTATTTTCTTCTCCGAAATCAGGGCCGTATCAAAATTTCCGGCTAGAATATGCTAAAAAATCATTCCATCTAGCAATTATGCCTTTATTCTTTCTGGTTATTCTAATTTTGTACATAAGATATGCGTTAGTATTATATATTGCCAATATCAAAATCGGGTGTTGAGCTTTATTATCTTTATTGCGTTACAGAAAATCGGTGGCCCTATAAATTTCTAAGTAGTTGAGAAATCCCAGAGTATCTTCCGACGGAACCTGAACTACTTGTCACTTGAGCTAATTCCTATTCTTCTGCAAACTTTCATCATTGCTTATGATGAAAGTTTAATCCTCTTTCAAATTCAACTACTACAAGTTGGATTTTGATCTGTTACAATATTTTGTAGTTTCTGTTCGTTTGATAAAACTTATCAATAATTCCACGGCTTTATGAAAATACCTTAGGTGTCATATTGCTCTCAATGAGGTATTTTCATTGTATTCCATAATGCAATTAGTTAATTATGGAAGGTTTTTGTTCCAACACTTTGAGAAAAATTTTGACTACATTTTATCTGAATATTTCATTTTATTTCTTATTCTTCATGTTTTTTCTTTCACGAACGAAATTTCAATCTGTAATATAACAAACACTTCTAGTTAGGTTGGTTCCAATTGTGTGCTTTCTATGTGCAAAGGCAAAAGGTTAAGTTTTATATTTAAAATATCTATATTTATGTCAATCTCCAAAGAGAAGGCAACAGCGTCCCGATTAATAAACTACGGACAACAAACAAATATAAGAAATGGATTTATTAAGGTAGTTCAAAGTCTGTATAGTCTGAGGTCTAATTAGATGAGTCTTTATGTGCAATTTTAACACAAAGCATATTATGTATAAAATAATAGGAAAAGGCTTTTTACTTGATGGACCACTGAAGACCTTTTCGGAGTTCTAATTGTTTTTTGAGGATACAATGCATGTTTTGAGAGATTTTCGAATTATCTTATTTAAATGTTCAAATATATTAAATATTTCAAATAAATTATATTTTCTGAGAAGTCCTCAAATTATGTTTTGTATTTTTGAAAAGAAATTGGTTTTTATAATTGTAAGATCAGAAACAAAATTTTGTCTCCTTCAAATATTTATTTTTTAATTTTAAGTGACCATTTATATTTGTTCGTTTATTATCTCCATTTGATATTGTATATTAGTTTTTGATTTTATACGTCTATTAAATATAAGCTGTGCTGATAAGACATTAATTTAATTTTAAAATTGTTTCGAATGAAAATTTTTTTGAAATTAAAATTGTAGAATACTGACAGATTAAATCTCTTTTGATATTCAAACAAAGCATATTTTTAACTTCGGAAACAATGAAATTTGTTGTGAAAAAAGTGTTAACTGTAGAAAACCTTGTCTCGTTTAAAGCATTTCTTTAGAATGAATATTATATAACTATATCCTAGTTGTAGGCAACAAATAAAAAATTCCTTTTCATTCAGGGGACAGAGTTCTCCGAATGGGATCAAATATCTACAATAAACCAGCTGAGCTCGAACAAACGCAGTTATGAGCCGTATTATAGCTACCTAAAAAATCCCGATCGACATCTGAGTAGACCATAATCCAGCGGCTTAGCTGTTAACTTCCAACTTCCGATCCCCGAAGAAATTATATTTTGTAATACGAACTCCAACTTTTCAAATTCGAAATTGAACATCGAAATATCAACGATGAAATTGAAGATATAAAGCCTGCCAAGCGAATACTGAATCAGAATCAACATGAATGCTCATATTATTAAGTTATTACATAATTTCACTCGGAATATCCGAAAATCGAATGTTGTTGATATTACTTTTTTGTGATTTCATATCATTGATAGGGATTGAATTAACTTGCACATTTGTACTAAAAATTGGTCACTTGTATTAAGATTTCAATTTTTCTGTGAATTTTTAACTCACTGTACATGTTTTCCAAAATTTATATAGTATGATTGACTTAAACTGAAACGAGGACATCTTCAACCTTGATATTCGATATCCAACTAGAATATTTCAAATTCTCAAATAATTTGAAGATTGCAACACTTCGAATAATACTGAAATTTTTCAATTTATTTTCATTGATTTCCTGAACTTTTGATAATTAATATACCACATTCCTCTCAGAAGCTGATGAAACTACAATAAATAAGTAGAAATTTTTTGGAATATCCTTCAAAATTATACCGGCGTATTCGCCATTTTGTAACCAAGATGTTAGGTTGCGCCCTTCAGTTTTAATATTATAATTTGTTATTTAATATTTCAATACTCAATTACATTTTTTCACAAATTTCTCCGTTTCAACAATTTTTCACAATTAACTTTTTTTCCAGCGTTGAAGTATAATCTGAAGAAAAATTAAATTATAATACTTCATGAGAAAGATCAATCAAAATTAACTTACCAAGCAAATATTCAAGACGTGTTATATCGATCTTCAGTAAATTCCAATAATTTCTAAAAGATGATCAAAAAGACTTCAGTCCCTTTTTCAATCTTTTTCGGGAATTCCCAAACAATTTTCAAAATATCTAGATGATTAAAAATATATTTATATAACGTACAAATCATAACAGTATGCACATAATGAAATCAAATCATGAAAAAATGATTGTTGTGAAATGAAAAAATTGTAAAAAACACTGACGTGAAGTCTAAACCTTTTCCGCGCTTGTTCAACCGTCCATTTCCCTGAAAATTTCAAATGTGTGAATTCATTTCTAAGAAAACTGGAACATGATGAATAAACACAGACATTTCTGAATACACAAATAAACGTAATTTTTTGTAATTTTCGAACTGTTCTCCTGAAAATACGTGGTTAAATTACTATACCCTCAAAGATATGAGCTTTTCACTGTTGCTCACTTGCGTTCACTTCACAAATTCAACTACCTTAATTACAAATTTAAATATCATAAATAATACTTTCAGGCTTTTCAGTTGTGGATTTATATTATTACCAGATCTTGAGATTGAGTTTGAGAAGTTAGAAATAAATGCGAATATCGTTCTTCCTTGTGGTGCGTGTTTTTTTAACTGACTAAGGTTTCCGAAAATGGGAGAGGACATTCAACTCGGCGGTATTACACTTAGTCCAGTTAAGATTTATAGGATAAGGGAAGGAGATTTGCAAGCTGAGTTTGGAAATTGGATCGGGCTTTGTGCGAAAAGTGACGTCATTGTAACAAAAAAAGGCCGGTTACAAGGAATTAGTTACTATTATACTTGCCAAGTAAAGGTCAATAACATCTTGTTCGTTTTCGAAGAAATCGAATAATTCCGTCTTCGATCTACATCGTAACATACTGTCAACAAAGGGTGGAAAAAGAGTACTACTCTGTCAAGAAAGTACTTGGAATTTTCAATTAAAACAACATTTTTACATTTAATCGTCAAAATTTATTGGGTCGCCTTCAAAATAGGCTCCATTTGCTCCAATACATCTATGCCAACGGCACTTCCAATTATCGAAACATTTTTTATAGACGCTTTCCGGGATGGACTTTAGCTCTCGCGCCGAATTTTGTTTTATGGCTTCAATCGACTCAAAACGGGTGCCACGAAGGGGCAATTCTAGTTTTGGAAAGAGAAAAAAGTCGCAGGGAGCCAAATCCGGCGAATACGGTGGTTCCTGAAGCACGTTTGTTGAGTTTTTGGCGTGAAAGTCAGTCACAATCGTAGCTCGGTGAGAAGGCGCGTTATCGTCATGCAAAATCCATGAGTTGTTCGCCCACAAATTTGGCCGCTTCTTACGGATACGCTCACGCAAACGTTTCATAACGCCTAGGTAATACTCCTTGTTTACCGTCTGACCCTCTGGAATGAATTCGTAGTGCACCACGCCACGGATATCGAAGAAAACAATGAGCATCACCTTCATTTTCGAGCGGCTTTGGCGTGGTTTTTTCGGTTTCGGCTCATTTTTTGCCACCCATTCCGATGATTACTGGCTTGTTTGCATATCGTACTCGTAGACCCAGGTCTCATCACCAGTTATAATGCGTTCCATGAATGTAGAATCGGAATTACAGCGATCCAGCATGTCTGAAGCAACCTGTTCGCGATGACGTTTTTGAAGAAAATTCATGTCTTTCGGTACGAGTCGTGCGGCCACCTTTCTCATGCCCAAAATATCAATCAAAATCGTACGTGCGGACTCGTGGGATATCTTAAGATCATGTGCTATCTCTCTCAAGCTGGTACGACGGTTTTCCAGCACCCTTTCCTTAATTTTATCGACGTTATCTTCGATCGAAGCCGTCGATGGGCGTCCGGAACGAGGCAAGTCTTCGACCACTTCACGACCGTCCTTGAAGGCTCTGTACCACTGATATGCACGAGTTTTCGATAGAGCATTATCACCAAAGGCCTTTTGCAACATTTTCAATGCATCGGCACACGAAAATTCATTTGCAACACAAAACTTTAAACAAATTCTTTGCTCAACGTAATCACCCATAGTAAAAATCGGCACGCACTCTGACATCGACTGACTTAATCAGCTGTTGCAAACACACTAGTTGACAGATCCCGCTCAAGCTTGGCATAGTAATTAAGGACAGTGGCACCAACCTAGGAAAAAAAAGTTTTACCTGCCTCATTGCCCCGCCAGATTTAAATCGATAATTCCCGGTACTTTCTTGACAGAATGTATATTGAACACAGTACTTATACTTTTCATACTATTTGCCATAATCAGATACAAGAAAAATTTGGACAATTTTACTGATTCATTTTCATAAATTAGTACTCGAGTCTTCTTATCGTTATTTTCTCGAAAATATTTGAAATACTAAATTTCAAAAGATAATAACTTCTTTCTGTTTTTGAACTCAACTGACACATCCAATTCCAAAACTTACCCTCAAAATTTCTAGTTTCTTGAAATTTTCGATCGGAGTATAATAATTTCCCCTGCAGTTGTTCACCTGGACAAACGATTCTCCCAAAATTCAGTGCAAATTTTTGAGTCGTCATTACACAATTCAATAACCAATTTCATTTTGATCGTATCAGTGGTTTCCGAAATATTCATAAAATAAAAAAAAACTTCACATTTGAATAACTAAGGAACCATCAAACAGATTATGACCATTAACGAACTCAGCCTCCAGACTCCAAATAATATTCAATGTTCTTTCTGTCAAATTCATTAGGGAGAATTTTTATTATTTGGGATTTAGAGGTGTGTTCCTCGTCTAGTTGTATAGTTTTAAACTTTTTATTAATGATTTACCAGAATACCTACTGGTGCCTATTTTTGCAGATGATTTTTCTGTGGCCATTACTGCCTCGAAAGTCACTCAACTTGTTGATGCCTGCAAATGTCTCATCCATAATTTCATAGATTGGTGTCAGAAAAATGTACTTTTGTTGAATGTTCAGAAAACTAATTGTATTTATTTCGGTAACAAAACCATTGGGCAAGACCCTTTGACTATCAGCTATTCTAATACTTCAATAAAATATCAAGAATGTATCAAGTTTTTAGATATACATATACATTGACGAATATCTTAGGTTGAGTATTGACATACTGAGTAAGAAATTAAATTTATCCTATTATGCAAGATACCGAGTTGAAAATTGTTTTTCTACTGAATGTTATGTAATTTGCACTACTGTTTATTATATATTTTAAAATATTTTACTGTGGAGAAATTCCACTAATGTGAATAGAATCTTTATGGCACAAAAGGGGACCCTGCGCTTGATCTTCGGTATTGATTCGAGGTCCTCAGGCCTTTCTTCAATTTTAACGGTTCTATGTGTATATAAATTCAAGTCACTGTTGTTGGTCAGACAGAATTTAGAAACACTGGAGAAATTGTCTAGTCATCACTTTTATAGAACGTGAAATGAAGAAATTCTGTCACTGCCTAAACATCGAACTACTAAATTCGAACATTCACCTGCTCACCAAGGTATTCGAGTATACAATAAGTTACCAGAATATTTTGAAACTATATATTCCTTCTGTTTCAAGAGAGAAACTAGGTCTATGCTGTGTAGAAGAGGATTTGATAATCTGAATGAACACCTAAATGGTCCATTGTAACTTAGTATTTAATTTTCTTTCATTTTTCAAATTTAAACATGCTGTATACTTTTTCTGACATGTCTCATACATTTGAATTTCTAAGTGTTATTATTATTATTATTGATACCGTGGGGAAAAATCCATAATTTCTGCATATAATTCAAGACTTTATTGAAAATGTTTCGGATTGTTTGAATTGGGTCAAATATGTAACCTTTTTAATTTATAATTTGTTTTCATTTTGAAGGTAGCTTCATAATGCCTCTCTCATAGAGGTTCTGATTGAGGAAAACTGTAGTAATCGATTTTCACAATCTTCTCTTGAGGCCAATTTCTTATCACTCAGAAAATTTTGCAATACAGGAAAAAGAGTAATCGCTTGGTGCCATGTCCAGACTATTTGGTGGATGCATTAAAACTTTCCAACCCAGCTAGTCACTACTGACGTGTATAGCCTGGCTTTGTCCTGATGGAACACAACACCTCTTCTGTTGGTCAATTCTTGCCATTTCCAGTTAATCGCTATCTTCAAGGTGTCCAGTTGTTAACAGTTGATATACGAATGTACTACTTGGCCATATGAAAGCCACTCATAATGAATGCTTCCTTTCCAGTCCCACCAAATGCTCATTACAACCTTTCTGACTGTTAGTCCTGGTTTGGCCTCCGTTTGAGATTCCTCGCCCCGCTTTGATTACGATCGTTTTCACACAATATTGTCGTATATGATGGCTTCATATGTCACAGTTACCATCTGTTTAAGAAATGGGTCGATTTCATTTCCTTTAGCTAAGGCCTCGCAGATGGAAATTCGATCCATCATGCTTTTTGGTGTTAATTGGTGTGGTGCCAAAATTTATAGCTTCTTCTTGAATCCAGCTTTGTGAAAATCGCTCAAAACTATTAGATGGTCTATCTTTAGCTTCTTGGTGATGCTACTACTACTAACATGCCGGTGAACTTCCATTATTTCTGTGATTTTATCCACATTTTCGCCTCCATATGTGAGGTGTATCTTTAACATAAAAAAACCTGAACGGAATCGACGAAACCAAAATTGCACGTAATTAGCTGATACAGTATCGCGAATATAAACACCATTCACAATTTTAGTTGTCTTGCTTACGTTATTTCAAAGAAAAACTGTAAAACGTACCGAATGTCCTCTTTGTTGGCTTCCATTTTCAGCACCTTGTGAGTCACAACTGAATAGATGAAACTGAAAAAGCAAATGAATTTTTTTACTGTGAAATGTCACCTTGATAACGAGCATATATCCGAAAATATTTGATCGATACTTTACGAGTTTTCGATCATTACAGCCCTCTACCGATAATAAAGTTGATTTCTTTTTCCCAAACTATTTTATCCTGAAAATTTCAATAATTTAGCTGTGTCCGATCAAAAGTAATAGTTTTGCGTGCAGTTGTCTGAAGATGGGATAGTTAATTCCCTAAACTCGAGTTACAATTAAATGTTTAAAATATAAATTTATTGGTAGTAAAACATAGTAATTTCTAGAACTTGTTTTAAAGGTAGTAGTGTTTATATGAGTGTGGATAGCTCAGCGGGAGAGCATCGGACTCGTGACCGGGAGGTCCAGGTTCGAGTCCTGTTCAGGTAGAAAAGAAATTTTCTAGTTGGACGGGTATCTGCCACCATTTCACTGTTGGGTCAAAAATTAACAGTGCTGTGACCTAAAGTGGCGCAAGATCGCAGTAACAAAGCCTACACAGAACACAACTGAACTCCTAACTCGCACAAGCTGAAAAAGCTTCTGAGGGATCTTCACAGAAGATCTAGGAGTATCAGGATAATAATAATAATAATAATAATATACGGCCGGAGCGGACCCGTTTGACAAGCTTACTTTTGACCTCGGATTCTTCATCAGTGAGTGCAACCTAGTCGTTTAAAACCATGTTCATTTCAAAATTACAGACATTTACACAAAACGATAGTACGCTATTCTCTAAAATAAGGCGCAAAAATAGCGTAAATTAAAAATTGTTCTACAATTTTATCCTCCATTGCTGTACTTTCCAATATCATGAAGAGAATTCCATTATCTTCAAGCAAAGAAGTATCCATTTCGTTATTTCCCTAGGAAATTTCTAGAAGAAACTCCTTATTCGATCACGTTTCTAATGAACAATCCAGTAAAACAGGCAGAATGCACCCACAAATGTGCAGATTCCATTTGCCAGAATGCACTGGCCGCCTAATGAATGCTATTCGATATCTAAGATTTCCGTAATCCAGCGGCTTAGCCGTAAACTTCCAAGTTCCGATCTCAGAATTGAAAATACGGGATTCTATTTCGAGTTTTCCGAATCCGAATCTTAAATCTAAGGGATCTGGGGTGCTTCAGGGTCGATATATATGTCGAGGGGATGCAGCCTAAAGACTCGGAATTGTTCAAACCCTAGTTTTTTCGCGGACGGTCTCCTTCGACCCCATCGTTAACCCGGATGATGGCAGATCAAATATTAGGCGTGCAAAACGGCGTTTTTTGTCCGGGTCCAGTGCGTGTAATGCGTTGATTGAGCGGATTGAGGCCTTTGCAGAAATTCATATCTTATCCAGGAGTAATCCGTAACTCGACGGGAGTTCGGGAAAAAAATATTTTTTGTCTTTTGCTGCCTGTGGAAACTGACCCGTGGTTCTTCATCTGCATAAGCCCATATATTAAACCTCAAATGATCGATTTAACTGAGATTATCTCTTTGCCGCATCGGCTAGCCTGAATAGGCTACTGGGTAAAAAAATTTGAACAATGAATAATATTAAATAAGGTTATTCTGATGTTCACAAATTTTTATTGTTATTAAAATACAACAATTGCTGTGTACCACAGTAGCATCTTTAGGTAGGTGATATCATTTTTGAATAACTAAATTATTATTTATCTCTGAATATCTAACAGGTTTAACTTTTACTTTCTATATGAAAAGTTTCAAAATTATGGTTGAAAGCATATCCGGTTTCTAACAAATGATCTGAATATGTGGAATTACTTCTGTTATTGAGGAAAGTCTTCAAATGTTCACAAATTCTATATCGGAAAGTTCTTTCAGTCTGTCCTATGTAAACTTTTATGCAATCACCTTAGGTTAACTTATAAACTCCCGATTTATCATCTTTATGGGTAATTTCATTATAATATTTAATGCATTTACCCAGGTTTGAATAAGTTTTGTATGAAGTTATTTAATCTTATATATTTTTAAGGTATGTAGCAATTTTCTCAGAAATACCTTCAGTAATTTTCGAAGAAATGTATTCAAAATTTTTGTTTTCTATTAGGATATACAATATTTAAAGCTATTTCATTATTTTTATTCATCAACAATTTATCTATCAGTGTAGGATCCGTAGTCATTATAAATAGCTATTTTTGTAATGGTATTGAGTTCAAAAATATAATTTTCTCGATTCATACAATTAAATGCTGATAATTTCTGGTTCATAGAATGATTTTATTTATTGTGTATAATAGTATCAGTATATATTGGGTTCATGAAATATTGAAAATTCATGTAAATTGTTGATTCTGGTAACTGTTAAATCAAGAAAATTGATAGAGTTAATATGTTCGGTTTCCGTGGAGAATAATATTGAAGGATGTATTCCGTTGATAAACGAAAAGATTTTTTTTTAATAGACTGTTTGTACCTGTGAATCAACAGAAAATATCGTCTATAATATCTATACCAATATAACAAATATTTCATAAGGGGATTTTGGTTAATTTTAAATTCAAAGTTATTCATGAATATTTCTGCTAATAAAGGCCTTGAAGGATTTCCCATAATCAAATTTTTTGGATTTATATATTTTATTTTCAGTTTGAAAATCATTTTATTTAGTGCAAATTTTTAGGCATTCTAAGTGTTTTCTTTATAAATTTATTGCACTTATTTTTGATTAATAAATTTTTCACTAGTTCAATTGTTTCATTAGGTGGAATACTGGGAAAAAATTTTTGAACACTAAAAGAAATTAATTTAGCATTATGTGGAAGGCGGATATAATTTTTTGTGATAGCGAAACAATTGTTGTATTATTAAAACATTACAAATTTGTGAAAATCAGAATAACCTTATTTAATATGAGCAGAGATAACAAGAGGGAAATAATATCACTAATAACATCTGATAAATGGAATCAGTATTTTGCGAATATGTTGTCAGATGATCTAGATCAGTTCTAGGAAGCAAACAATTCGGACATCAACATTACAACACAAGGTTCCCCAGTCAGACTTATTTTAACAGATGTCAAGAAAGAATGTGAATCATTAGGAAATGGTAGATCTCTGGGACCTGGGAATACACTTGATTAATTAATAAAAAATGGAGGCCACGAGCTTTACTCAAGGCTCAAAAAACTATTTCAGAAATGCAAGTGAGTCGGGAATACCAGAGGAATGAAAAATCTTATACATCTCTACAATCCACAAAAAAGGAGATAAGAGCGAATGTTTCAACTACCGGTGAATATCAGTTACAGGCACCATAAGTAGGAAAATTTGAATATCAAAACAAATTAAAATATGTTTATCTTCTACAATTTTAATTTAAAAAAAAATTGTAGAAGATAAACATATTTTAATTTGTTTTGATATTCAAATTTTGTTATATTTTTTCTATCAAGTAAAAGGCCTTTCTATTTTATTTTATACCATAAGTAGGATTTATGAAATTTTTTTACTTATTTGGTATGAGCATGTGCAAAAGATGTCAAACAATAAAATTCCCAAAAAAATCCAGAAATTGAGACCACAAGGGCACAGGAAGAGAGGGGGGCCTTTCTCAATTGAACATTACTACAATAAATAAGTCCAGATTTAAGGGCAGCAATTGTGAAGTAAAAAATGTTGAGAATTTCTTTGAGATTAATACGTTAGAATTAAAACAAATTTCTTATTACTATGTTTTACTACTAACAATTTGGTGTTAGTAAAACATAGTTATGAAAAAATTGCTTTAATTATGATCAATTACCAAATAGTAACGGCTAGAACAGTTCAAATACGTTAGAAGTTGCGAACCTTCAGATTTAGGTCGGAGCTACTGAATTTTTTCACACAGTCTGGTCTTTTCTGAGGAAATTGCGCTGTCAAGTACCTCATATAGCACAAATAATATTTTACACTGCTGAAAAGTGGATATTCAAGAGAAAACTGAATTTTTGCTGTATTTTCAGGATTGCTGTACATACCATGTGGCAAATGTTTGCGTATTTCGCACACAAGAAATATGACACTAAATGGCTTTGTAACGTACCACGGTTAGTTTAGCGCAATATTTTGCCTATTATTTCAGTATTTTGAAATAACAGGCAATTGCAATTTAATTAATCTCGATGATTAATTTCGATGGGTTTAGTGAACTGTATTTTTGATGTAGTTAGCGAATAATTTTACTTCAAGGGCACTTGTATGTAGTTATGTGGATGATGAACTAGCTTTGTTTTTCCAATAAGATAAACCAACGAAAATTATAAGGAATAAAAGTAAAACACTCGTAATACACTATAATAACAACGAACTATAATTCTTTACTGTATATAAACCAAGTCAAAGGTATGATTATTACACTAACAACAAATATAATGAATTTGCGAATACTTTGGCAATCGACTGGATTACTATATTAACAATAATAACCGCGATAACTTGGACCGAAATGTCACAAGCTGCGTACAACAAATTTTACTATCCGAATAATGTAGCAAAAACATTTATGCGCCAAATTTGATTAGTACTCGAAAAATAATAATTGTACAGTCTATTTAAAAGACTGAACTTTAGAGGTGCTCGATGCATCCCTTCTAATAAAAAAAGGGAAATTAACGTAATTGATTAGAAGGTCCATTTGGAGGTGGACTGCATGAACGAAACAAACCTTTTTATTGGTTACAGAAAAATTATGAGAATAATGCAAGTAAAGAAGGATAGAGTCAGTAGGTAATTCCGAATGCTGAGCCATGTGAAATTAACAGGCCTAAATATATCGAAATGTCTAAATGACTTTTCATGTTTTCTGAGGCCATATATAATCATTAGAAAACAAATAATCTGAAGTATAAACAGTTCCAACGGCAATTCTCAAAACTGCTAGATCGAAGTATCAACTTCTAATGAGACGGAACAGGCTTAATTACAAAAAATTTCAAGAATCTCATCTCTTGTAGGTGCATGATCTTCTATTTTTATGGTCCGTACATGCGATAACGTGCTATCGCAAACGATTTGGTAATGTGGATTAATTGTCACGAGTTTCACATGCATTTAGAAACTGTCTAACTTGAACAATTAGTGTGTTGGTTTGACTCAACAGGAAGTTGCTAACCGTCTCCCGGTTTTGCAAAGTAAAGTTCCGTAGAGTATGGAATCGCTATCGTATTAGTGGAAGTGCTGCATGGGGGTGAAAAAGCAAGTGCTATAACAATCGCACAAGATCGGCTAATACGGTTAACTGCACGACGAAATCCCTTTCCCACAGCATGCCTAATTAATAGATCATTCTGACAAGCTACCGGTAAGATAGCTTCTGGTCAAACAATCTGGAATAGGTTGCACAGTTTAAATTTGAGGTTATAAACTAGTTTATAGCTCGCTCAAATGATGACAACATATGCTGAAGCAATTGTTACCTTCATAAACACTGATAATATTAAATATATGGTGTAAATTGGAAATTATATTTTATATTTCCCTTATTTATCAAAACCCTACATGTAGTAAAGATTTGATGTTCGATTAGAAATATTCAAACATAATTGTCAAAATTTTAAAGCTTGGTAAGAAATTTGTTTAATTATTAAGCAGGGGATAGTTGTTTTATTACGGTTCGATATTAAAATAAGCCAAAGATTAAAAATAAAATAGAAAAAGGCTTTTTACTTGATAGTAGTCTTCTACAATTTTAATTTGAAAACAAATAATAATATTACCTTACAGTTTTCTGTGATTTTGTGACGAACATAGAATATCTTGATTTTTTAAGGTAGTTTGTTTAAGCAATTATCCGGTTACCACTCTTAGGTAAGATATACTGATTGTTAGTTGATTCTAATACTTTAAATATGATTTAGGGCCGATGAAGAGATTATCTGAAGTCTAATTGTTTTTTGGAAGATATAGAGCATGTTTTGAGAGACTTTTGAATTAACTTATTTGAATATTTAAAAACATTAAATATTTCAAATGAATTATATTTTCTGAGAAGTTCTTAAGTTGTGTTTCATGTTTTTGAAAAGGAATTGGTGTTCATAATGGTAAGATCAGAAACAAAATTTTTTCTCCTTCAAATATTTATTTATTAATTTTAATTGACGAATCATACTATTTGTTTTATTTATTCCATTTGATATTGTATATTGAGTTTTGATTGTATACGTCTATTAAATATAAGCGGTGCTTATGTAGACATTAATTTAATTCTAAAAGTTTATTGAATAAAAATTTTTTGAAATAAAATTGTAGATGACTGACAGATTAAATATATTTTGATATTCAAATTAAAAAAAAAACCTAAGATTGATAAGAGCTAATGATTCGAAAATTTATAACTTAGTGAGAAAATATTCATAAATTTTTTTAATATGTGAATATAATGAAGAATTTTTTGAATTCAAGAGAAACGATATCGAATTGCAGTAAGATTCAGACGGTTTTATATCATAATTTGTGAAGAATAAGGACAGATCATAGATATGTAAAAGAGCAGAGATATAATTATAGATTGTATTCTTTAGTGAACCATTGGAAAAAAAATTGTCAAGCACGTTAAAGAAAAGAACAATTGATTAGAGACACTACGAAAATTTTGTTCAAGGTTGGTACCGAAGTTTTTTTCTTAAAATCTTCACGAATTCAGTAGCTGAACAGAAAATTTTTTGTTGACTGAAGTAAAAACTCTATTCACATACATTACCTCCAGAAAAACTCGGCGAATAATATCAGCAATTCGAATTTGAAGAAAAAGTTAAATACAAGTCATTTCCGAAAGAATACTAGACGAAAAGCAGTTTGTGAAAGTTGCAAACCAAGAAGTTGGACTGAAGAGTTATCGACTTGGTAATTTCAAATGGCCCTTTTGAAGATGTGCTGCATGTTTTTGGAGTTTTTTTTCGAAGGAACTTTTTTGACGAGAGTTATTTTGAAACGAATTTGGTTTTTCTGATGCATCGTTACGAAACAAAGTGTATATTCAAGTATTTATTTAATATTTTTAATTTATATGAGCGCGTACAGCTCAGTGGTAGAGCATCGGGATCGTGACCAGAAGGTCCGGGTTCGAATCCTATTCAGATGGAAAAGAAATTTTCTAGTTGGACGGGTGTCGGCATTTCGCTGTTGGGTCAAAAATTAACAGTGCTGTGACCTAAAGTGGCACAACATCGCAGTAACAAAGCCTACCCAGAACACAACTGAAGTCCTAACTCGCACGAGCTGGAAAAGCTTCTTAGAGATCTTCACAGATGATCTAGGAGTATCAGGATAATAATAATAATTGATATTCTACATTTTCTTTGGATTCCTTTAATCTTTCTGGTGCTGTGTAGTGAGTGTTAATTCTATATGTCTACTAAATTGAAACTGTGTTTTCTGAGACTTTTATTTAGGTTCATTTCAAAAATTTCTGAGAAAAATATTTTATAAAATTAAAATTTGTTGAGAGGTAAGCCGAATTAATCTATGTGATATTTTAGATATTGAAAACCACAAATAAGACTGGATAGGACAGGATTAAATAAACTGCATATATTCAATAATAAATTACTCCGGCTAACTGTCGTTTAATTCATAGAAAAAAAAATAAGAATTTTAATTAATCAATTTTCATTAGATATAAGTTGGGTTAAACTACAGAATATAAAAAGCTCTATGTTCCAGAATTTCTGATTATATGTGTCAGTTAATTCGGTGTCACTTAATAGGATAAATTTGTCCATGATTTATAAGATCCCCTTAGTAGTCTCAAGTATATTGAAAAAAATATATAATTCTAAATTCAAATTAAGAATACTTAAAAAACTCTCATGATATCATTATTTAAATTGCAAATATTTGAACAACTTTAAATTATTCCTATTCCTTAACTTCAAACCAATCAATTACTTACCTTAGAACTGCAATAAGAATACTGTGAATCCTCAATTCGAACATAAGTCCTAATTTCTCCATTCTTTTGTTCTTTGCCTTCAGTTGTCTGAAGATGGGATAGTTGATTCCCGAAACTGGAGTCACAATTAAATGTGTAAAATATCAATTTATTAGTAGTAAAACATAGTAATTTCTGTACTTTGTTTTAAAGGTAGTAGTGTTTATATAAGGCCGGAGCAGACCCGTTTGACAAGATTACTTTTGACCTCGGATTCTTCATCAGTGAGTGCTACCTAGTCGTTTAAGACCATGTTCATTTCATAATTACAGACATTCACACAAAACGATAGTACGCTATTTTCTAAAATAAGGCGTAAAAATAGTTTCAATTAAAAATTGTTCTACAATTTTATCCTCCATTGCTGTACTTTCCAACATCATGAAGAGAATATTGAATTGAATTAGTCCTTACTTGGTGAAAATCCATATTAAATAATATTCGAATAAGGTTATTCTGATTTTCACAAATTTTTATTGTTCTGTTTACAACAATCGTTTCGCTATCACAGCACCATCAGGCAAGATTACATTTTGGATAACTAAGCTTGTTTCCGAAATCCGTTGCTATTTATATTACAGTAAGTACAATAAATTTTTATGGAGCACTAAAACCCAAAAAAGGGTCTCTGCAAATTCCAGCTCATCTAAATATATTTAACAGAGGTGGGTTATTCAAATCTATTTGTTCGTTAAGTAATATTCCAATTTTATTATGTATATTTATCTCTAGGGATTCTAACAGATTTAAGGCATAACTTTCGCTTTCTATATGTAGAATTTCAAAATTATGATTGAAAGTATGTCCTGTTTCTAACAAATGGTTGGAATATGTAGAATTACTTTTATTATTGAGGAAACTCTTCAAATGTTCACAAATTCTATGTCGGAGAGTTCTTCCAGTCTGTCCCATGTATACTTTAGGGCAATCAACGCAGGTTAACTTATAATCTCCCGATTTATCATCTTTATGTGTACAGTCTTTATTATTTTTAATAAATTTACTCAAGTTTTAATTGGTTTTGAATGAAGTTCTTAAATTATATTTAATATTTGTTAGAAACAGGACATACCTTCAACCATAATTTTGAAATTCTACATATAGAAAGCAAAAGTTATGCCTTAAATCTGTTTAACGAACAAATAGCTTTACATTACTCACCTCTGTTAAATATATTCAGATAAGCTGGAATTTGCAGAGACCCTTTTTTGGGTTTTAGTGCTCAATGAAAATTTATTGTACTTACTGTAATATAAATTGCAACGGATTTCGAAAACAAGCTTAGTTATTCAAAATGTAATCTTGCCTGATGATGATACTGTGATAGCGAAACTATTGTTTTAAACATAACAATAAAAATTTGTGAAAATCAGAATAACCTTATTTAAATATTATTAAATATATCATGAAGAGAATTCCATTATCTTCAATATTATATTACTTACCTTAGAACTGCAATAAGAAAACTGTGAATCCTCAATTCAAACATCAGTCCTAATTCCTCCATTTTTTTGTTAGTGAAATATAGTAATTTTCAAAAACTTGTTTTCAGTTCTTAAAAATTGTTTGATACTTTCCATTCATAGCTGAAATATCAATTTAACCATCAAATGCAAAATCCTATAAAAATCCAATTCTATGAAGAGCTAGCGTTCGAGTTTAATTAGCCGATGTTTACTACCACAAGTAAATTTCTAATCAAGTCCAATTTCCGTAGGTCGACAGCATTATTGAGTTCCCTCCCCCACAATGTGACATAGGACCAACTCGATAGTTACTACATGATATTACGTTATCATCAAAACCACGTGTGCGAAATTCAACCCCGCTTGTGTAATTGAAATGTATTGAAATCAGTTTCGAAGTTATTATCAAGGGCATGGGTTTGAACTTTGATTGCCATCCATTATGCCTTATCAATCATGAGCTGATTATTACCTACAACTGAATCTAAAGACACTCAAAACTGATAATTTAATCAGAACAGAAAAAATCCAGAAATCGATCGATGGAACATAAAAAATATATATTTTTCATGAAAATTTCTTGTAAGGTCTTCAAAATAGGTTCCTGCCGAAAGGATTCACTTTAGTCTAAAAATTATTCAATTATCGTTATACGTTTGTCAACGTATTTTCAGGAATCGACTACAAAATTTCTAGGGAACATTGTGCTGCCGTTTCGCACAAATATCTATAATTTTCTTGTTTTGAGACGAATCTGTGGTCAAAAGTTATTCTATCCGGCTGGTGCAGCCGTCCGTAAACTTTCTACCTTTCTAATGGAAAGAGCTAAAAACTTAAAACTTTCAGGCTATGTTTGGAGCCTGAATATATCGGTGAAGTTCACTGATGAACAAAATCGGTTCAATGGTCAATCTGTTGTTCACATTTTAAACTTTTTTCTATTTTTTAATTGAATCGAAACGACTGAGTCGATCGAAATGAAGTTTGGTGTTATAATGAAGAGTGACAATACATTATAAGATTAAAAATATATATTTTGTGGCAGAACAGTTCTGAGTACTATCGGAATCACAGCAACAGTCCTAAGATTTAGTTTGAAATAAGCATTTAGATGTAAAATAAGGACAAAAAATTAAGTAGACATTTTTTTAAGGATCATGAGAATTAATTTACAGAACTTTAAACACTGACGGTTGAATCGTTCACAAATTGAAGCAGAATTTACCTACTGCTTCTGTGGCAAGGGGATTGAAGACCTTGGACTGCGGGCTGACACTCTGTACAAAATATCATTGATAAGAAGTATAAACCATGGTAATAGAAAGTTCTACAAACCGAGACAGTGTCACATACATCAGTATCACTTGTAAGAATTGTATTCAAATATGTTTGGTGTCATGTTTTGATTACGTTTCCTATGTTTCAATCGTAGAATTATAAAGAAATTTGAAATTAACTTAGAAATTTGCATCATCGATAAGATATTGCATAACAGAAACATATTAATCTTGGATTGGAAGGATAATTCTGCATGGAATATCAGAAGAAAACTACAAAGAAAACCTCAGACATAATTCAAAGAGAGCATTTGAATTTAATTCAGAAGGTTAAAAAATTCGATGAGATTAATGCAACATATGAAATTTTCAAAATATAAGTACCAAATATGCAATGAAAGGCATATGAAAATTTATGAAAGAAATTGAGAACAAAATTTGATAAAGAAAAGGATCCTGTAGAATGAAATTAATGAAAAATAATTTTCCCAGAGAAATATTCAATATTTCAATGCCAAGCTCGAATTTTTGAAGAAAAAAAAACATACATTCTGTCAAGAAAGTACCGGGAATTATCGATTTAAATCTGGCGGGGCAATGAGGCAGGTAAAAAATTTTTTCCTAGGTTGGTACCACTGTCCTTAATTACTATGCCAAGCTTGAGCGGGATCTGTCAACTAGTGTGTTTGCAACAGCTGATTAAGTCAGTCGATGTCAGAGTGCGTGCCGATTTTTACTATGGGTGATTACGTTGAGCAAAGAATTTGTTTAAAGTTTTGTGTTGCAAATGAATTTTAGTGTGCCGATGCATTGAAAATGTTGCAAAAGGCCTTTGGTGATAATGCTCTATCGAAAACTCGTGCATATCAGTGGTACAGAGCCTTCAAGGACGGTCGTGAAGTGGTCGCCCATCGACGGCTTCGATCGAAGATAAAGTCGATAAAATTAAGGAAAGAGTGCTGGAAAACCTTCGTACTAGCTTGAGAGAGATAGCACATGATCTTAAGATATCCCACGAGTCCGCACGTACGATTTTGATTGATATTTTGGGCATGAGAAAGGTGGCCGCACGACTCGTACCGAAAGACCTGAATTTTCTTCAAAAACGTCATCGCGAACAGGTTGCTTCAGACATGCTGGATCGCTGTAATTCCGATTCTACATTCATGGAACGCATTATAACTGGTGATGAGACCTGGGTCTACGAGTACGATATGCAAACAAGCCAGCAATCATCGGAATCGGTGGCAAAAAATGAGCCGAAACCGAAAAAACCACGCCTAAGCCGCTCGAAAATGAAGGTGATGCTCATTGTTTTCTTCGATATCCGTGGCGTGGTGCACTACGAATTCGTTCCAGAGAGTCAGACGGTAAACAAGGAGTATTACCTAGGCGTTACGAAACGTTTGCGTGAGCGTATCCGTAAGAAGCGGCCAAATTTGTGGGCGAACAACTCATGGATTTTGCATGACGATAACGCGCCTTCTCACCGAGCTACGATTGTGACTGACTTTTTAGCCAAAAACTCAACAAACGTGCTTCAGCAACCACCGTATTCGCCGGATTTGGCTCCCTGCGATTTTTTCCTCTTCCCAAAACTAAAATTGCCCCTTCGTGGCACCCGTTTTGGGTCGATTGAAGCCATAAAACAAAATTCGGCGCCAGAGCTAAAGTCCATTCCGGAAAGCGCCTATAAAAAAGTTTCTATAATTGGAAGTGCCGTTGGCATAGATGTATTGGAGCAAATGGAGCCTATTTTGAAGGCGACCCAATAAATTTTGACGATTAAATGTAAAAATGTTGTATTAATTGAAAAATTCCCGGTACTTCTTGACAGAGTAGTATATATAGATCTACCGAGGAAAACCGTTACTGAACATATCGCTCCCATTCGAGTATAACCTAAAAAAATTCAAATTAATGAACATCATCGAAGAAGAACAGAAATCAACTCATCAAGTGAAATTGAGATAATTCTTAATATCAGCATAAAAATTATTTTCATCAAATTCAAGACCCTTGGAAAAAAGAGAAAAATATCTAGTCATCTTGTAAATCCATTACAATTAACTATCGAGATATGAATACATTAGAGATTAGAAATAAATTGTCAGGTCTTTCATTTAAAAACTTTTCAATATTTTTCTGAATACATAAGATTTTTTAGGCAATATTTTATCTTTTCAGATATGAAATACATCTGTGTTTTTTCAAATAGATGTTTGGAGTTTTCTATTATAATTGAAGCACGACCAATCAAGCAGGTATTTTTCATTTCACTTATATTTTCAGTTACTCGTGCTTAAGACGTTTCTCAGCAAAGAAAGTCGAATAATATTCGAATTGAATTCAACAACTGATTATGTTTGTCAATAAAGCCAGATGATGTCATGGAAGCGTCTTCGAGATCGTCTTAATATTTATTGCAAAATATCATTTCGCCAGCAGAAAATGGTGGCACAAATATATTGGGTTGTTCGGAAAGTAATTTCGTTTTTTTTTTGGTAAAACGGAAGACAATTTTCGTATAATGAATAAATATTTTATTAAATTATATATTGACCATCCTGGTCCAACACCTTTTGCAATCTATCTGCAAAAATTCTGCAATCACCGGAAGAAATAATAATCTGAAGGCGCCAGATCTGAAGAATATGGTGGGTCGGGCAGTGTATCCCATTTAATCTGTGAAAGCTTTCGGCGAGTGACCAAACTCGTATGAATTCTTGCATTATCTTGGTGGAACACTACACCTTTTCTGTTGATAAATTCTGGCCTTGTTGAAGTGCATCATTCATTTTGTTCAGCTGATGACAGTAGACTTTCGAATTAATTACTGTGTTATCCAGTAAAAGCTCAAAAAATAGGATTCCTTTAAAATCCCACCAAACATCATCACCTTCTTTGATGGATATTGGCTTCAGAAATGCTTTGAGCCAGTTCATCTTGTTTGCTCCATGATCTCTTGCGTTTCACATTGTCATATACAACTCATTTTTCGTCCCTAGTAATGATGCGTTTCAAAAATTGATTATTTTCATGACGTTTCAGAAGCGAATCACAGACGTCAACGCGGCGACACAAATTTCTCTCCGTCAGAACATGGGGAACCCATATATCGAGCTTCGAAGTTAAACCCAGGCCTTTCAAGTGGTCATAAACAAATGTATTCGATAAATTCAACCTCTCACCGATCTCGCATGTTGTTATTCGCATCAACTAATTCCTTTATCATATCTTTATCAGCTTCAACTGGCTTCCGGAACGTGGTGCATCTTCGACATCAAAATTGCCGGATCGAAATTTTCAAACCAGTTCTTACACTGGCGTACTGTCAACACATTTTCTACATATACATCGATCAATTTATTTCTGGCTTGAACAGCAACTTTACCTTTTCTATATTGAAAAAGTAAAAAATGAAGAAAATGCTGCTTATTGCTCTCCATATTTGAAAGGCACCAACTAAAAACTACTGCGGAGAATTAATTGAACTTTTTCTCACACAAGCCCTCGAAACATATAATGATTATGCGGCTCAAGTGTGAAGTTGAGTTCGAAAAAATACAATTAAATCCTCCGTCGTGAAGAAACGAAATTACTTATATAAATGTCAGTTCAATGAATTTTTCAGTTATTATGTGGAGACATTAGTCTAAGAGCCAGCGTTCCCCAGGCCTTCGGTAAAGTATGAAAGCTATAAGTTTCTTAATGTATGTCCTTAACACAGGTAAGAACCATCCCCACCTATGAAACTTGGGTCGCGGTTGCTTTGGCAGGTAACAGGTAATAAAGGTGTGTAAAATTGTGTCTCAAATTTAGAATAATATAAAACTCAGTTTTTACATATTTTACTTATGGCAATAATAGAAGTCACCTTGTCGAAAACCAGACACTTCGTACGGTTGCAACCCTCTGCCAGACACCCATGAAGTATATTTAATTGTTACTATACTTACGGTATAATATAAAAGCTGAATTTTATATATGTTGTTCGGATAACTATCAAATGATGTTTTCTCAACAGCCAGACAGTTTCGGTAGTTTCTTCATGTTGCCAGGCACATTAAAAGTCCGATATAGGTGTGAGCGCGAGGAATATACGTGTAAGCGGGTGCGAGTGAAATAGCGCATTCGGTCCATTGCGATGTTTTACTGCTCATCAGCTGTCCTTTTTTATATGTTCGGAGAACTATTCTCTTGATTTACCAAGAAAATTCATTCTGTATTATAATTATACTATTATATTAGGAGTCAACGAATAAATTTTTCGAAAATTGTTCAATGAAATTTTTGTGTTAATGAATCGTTAAATTAATAATCCAATTATATCGTTTATAATGTTATAGAATTGTTCTCTTCTCATTTAGTTATTTTATTCAATAAAAAATATAATATTTTATCAAAATTTACATAAAGAGGGAATTATTATTATGATTGTAAAAAACCAGTGACAAAGAAATTTTATTATAATCTCGCTAAATGACGTAAAACAATAATATTTTAAAGATGCATAACGAAAGTCAATGAAGTACAATAAAGTATATTCAATTACTGTCATCGTAGTCGTCAATATCTTCATTATCCTCATCACCACTGCTCCAATCTGTGGACTGGTCGTTTCCAATATCTTCTTCGTCAGTTTCTGTAATAATTAATCCATGTTAACATAATTATGAATAGTCAAAAATTCCTTAATAATATTGTAACATCATAATTATATACCTGATACAGTTGTTAGAGAGTCACAGACATAATTTGGTAACTGATCACCTTCAAACCATTTAAAATGATATTGATCACTTTGCAGTATCCAACCGTTATTTTCTGGTTTGTATGTAGTTGGTTTCTTCTGGCGTGCATTATTCCAAATACTGCAAATATAATTTGCTCGCAAAAATTGTTGCAAAAGTTCACTTTTACAGGGTGGCAAACTGCTGGCATCGAAATTTCTCAAATTTTTTCGATTAAATGCCTCGTTGACATCCGAGACTGTATAGGGATCTATAAATATTTCAAATCTTGCTTTATCAACATCAATAGTATTACCAACATTGTATATACTGCATACATATTTCTGAATGGTATTAAAGATATTTCGTTGTAGTTCAGAGCCGATTTCTGTAAAATATTTTCTGTTTGTAAATTTTCAAACATGACATCATCTATAACTTGTAAGTTCTTTGGCGCTATAATTTTTTCATTACGAATAGTGAAAAATTTAACATGTTTTGAGAATAGTTTCATAATTTTTTCTTCAAGGTGGTGTGCTGTAAATATAACGTTCATTTCAACGGAATTTTCTTCAAAAATTTTCCCCAGTGAATCAATATAGAGTTCATGTAAATATACTAATAAATAACAGCGCCCTTTTTTTATCACTTCATTCTCGATTATACTACAAATTTCATTGAAAACTATTCTGTGATAATCTCGATGATAATGCCAGGTACTTTTACTACTTGTTTTTTTTCTTGAAGATATATTGTTGTTGAAATTAACTCGACATTCAGTGTGATAATGAACTTTCGAAGCAGAAAAATTTGTCAAAGTCATTAACAGCTCATGATAATCTTCTACACCTTCAATCATAGGTAAGATACTAGATTTAAATTGCCTTGTATCAGCTGCGTGAAGTGGGAGCATTTTTGATCGAACTTTTTTAAATTTTTTTTTTGCAAAATACACAAATGTTTGTAGTATTTTTGATATGAGCTTCACTCTCAGCCTGAATATTGACACCCTGATCTGCATCATTATGTTCACTTACATGTGATGTTGGAACGTCCAGATTTTCTTGACAAGATGTAGACTGTGAAGCTACTGATTCAGAAACGAAAGTTGGTTGTGATATTGAAAAAAATTCTGTGAATGAAGGTGGTGAATGAGATTGTTCTTGAGAAGTTGAAGATTGCGGTTCCGATGATTGAGAAAATGAACTTTGCTCTGATGATGTTGGAGGTTCAGGTGTTAACTTTGTTGACAATTCCAGTGTCAACGGCGTGGCTGCAGATGAATCGCCTGTAACTACACTAGTCATTTGATTCTTAGTACATCTTTTTTTTTTCGGAATTATTGGTTCAAGAGAATAATATTGGCTATTCAGTCCTGTGAATGTTTTATGACATTCACGATGATAACCACCGTCTGTATATTCCTCGCGCTCGCACCTATTTCGAACTTTTAATGTGCCTGGCAACATGAAGAAACTACCGAAACTGTCTGGCTGTTGAGAAAACATCATTTGATAGTATTCCGAACAACATATATAAAATTCAGCTTTTATATTATACCGTAAGTATAGCAACAATTAAATATATTTTAGGGGTGTCTGGCTGGTTGCAACTGTACGAAGTGTCTGGTTTTCGACAAGGTGACTTCTATTATTGCCATAAGTAAAATATGTAAAAACTCAGTTTTATACTATTCTAAATTTGAGACAAAATTTCACACACCTTTATTACCTGTTACCTGCCAAAGCAACCGCGACCCAAGTTTCATAGGCGGGGATCGTTCTTACCTGTGTTAAGGACATACATTGAGAAACTTATAGCTTTTATACTTTACCGAAGGCCTGGGGACCGCTGGCTCTTGCTCTATCAGAAATGCTTTGAGCCAGTACATCTTGTTTGCTCCATGATCTCTTGCGTTTCACATTGTTATATACAACTCATTTTTCGTCCCCAGTAATGATGCGTTTCAAAAATTGATTATTTTCGTGACGTTTCAGAAGCGAATCACAGACGTCAACGCGGCGACACAAATTTCTCTCCGTCAGAACATGGGGAACCCATATATCGAGCTTCGAAGTTAAACCCAGGCCTTTCAAGTGGTCATAAACAAATGTATTCGATAAATTCAACCTCTCACCGATCTCGCATGTTGTTATTCGCATCAACTAATTCCTTTATCATATCTTTATCAGCTTCCACTGGCTTCCGGAACGTGGTGCATCTTCGACATCAAAATTGCCGGATCGAAATTTTCAAACCAGTTCTTACACTGCCGCACTGTCAACACATTTTCTACATATACATCGATCAATTTATTTCTGGCTTGAACAGCAACTTTACCTTTTCTATATTAAAAAAGTAAAAAATGAAGAAAATGCTGCTTATTGCTCTCCATATTTGAAAGGCACCAACTAAAAACTACTGCGGAGAATTAATTGAACTTTTTCTCACACAAGCCCTCGAAACATATAATGATTATGCGGCTCAAGTGTGAAGTTGAGTTCGAAAAAATACAATTAAATCCTCCGTCGTGAAGAAACGAAATTACTTATATAAATGTCAGTTCAATGAATTTTTCAGTTATTATGTGGAGACATTCATTCAAATCGAAAAAAAAATTTCTGGAATAATGAACGAATGCTACAAGCTTCACGGCTATTGGGCATCACCCATTTCCACTCCTTCTTCAAACAATTGTTTTCGATCGGTAAAATAATGATAAACTTTATTTTCAGAATTATCATTATACATTATAACAAAATGACAAGTCACAGAAAGCAATATTTAACCCCTACACACCCACAGTACATGCATCTTTGAATTCTGTGAATGAATATGGTTCACAGTTCAATACAAACAAATAAATTGCCCTACGGTATGAGTTATACTCTGATATATTTCTTATGGTATTAGGAAGAAAATTGTAGAATTTAATAGCCATGTATAGAGTGTGTTCAGTATTCGGGTACTTATGAATTGGGAAGAAATATTCATGAGTTCTTCTTGTTTTATTTGTGTTCTCATACAATTCAAAATAATTACAATATTTACGAAAAAACAATAATACTCTATAGACATACAAACCTGGTAAAGTTAAAATATTATTTGCTTTGAAGAAGCTTCTACAAGATGACCTGAATTTAATATTGAACATAGTTCTCACTGCATGTTTTTGAGTTATAAAAACATGTTGAGCTTGCGAACTAGAGCCCCAAAAAATAACACCGTAGGATAAGAGCGACTGAAAGTTTGCGAAATAAATGGTCTTCAAAATATTCATATCAACATTATATTTGATAACTTTCATAGTATAAATTACCGAGCCAATTTTGGTACTGATATTTTACAATGTTGCCCCCAATTCAAATGTCTGCCAACAGATATTCCAAGAAGTCTTGTACTTGAGTTTGTTGTTATCTTATTATCGTCCATCCTGATGCTTTCAGGGTAAGTCATGTTAGATCTAGTATTGGAGAAGAACACTATATTTGTTGTATTGGAATTTAGGACCAATGCATTTCCAAAATACCAATCCTTAATTTTCTAGAATGCAGTTTGTAGTCCAACTGTCACCTGTTCAACGTTGTGGGATGAAATCATCACGTTAGAGTCGTCAGCATATAAGAAGGTATCCATTTCCAAATCTTCTAAGGTCTTTTTTGATCGGTAATAGGTTTTTGTTCAAAGCTATCTGGAAGGTCGTTATCATAGACGATGAATAAAACTGGACCCATAATAGTACCCTGTGGTATTCTGTGGTATATTCCTGCAGATATTGTTAATTCATATGAAAAGGTCCTTTCATCCATGACTTACCATGGTATGACGAAACAATTGTAAAATAGCGGAAGTTAACATTTGTTTTTCTTATATTTAAACTTTATTATTTTAAGTGGAAAGGCTGTATTATATGTACCCTTGAAATCGTAGAAAAACAAATTCCACATCACATTGACATCATTTTCATGTAATTCATATAAATATGACATTCTCCAAAAGTGCCTTAAAAACAGAATGGTTTTCCTCAGTGTATTTTCTGATTTCTTTTATATTTGATTATTATTTCTGTAAAACTGAAGTAGAACCAAAAAAGAATATCTGGCCTGAATGATCCGATAGATGTTCTTCAATGACTATGGTGTTCCCATAAACGTTGGTTATTATATTATCCAGGCATGAAGCTGGGGTGGTTGTTCTTCTAGTGGGTTCTTTTGTAGTGATTTTCATATTAAATTCATCTAAAATTCCTTGAAATGTTTGGGATTCATTTGAATGGGATAGAATATCTACATTGAAGTCGCCTGCTAGTATCAATATGATAATTTTCTCAAGAAATATATCGATGTTAGGAGAAATATTAGGTCTGTAGACACATATTATGAGAAATTTATTTCTATCAATAACTAACTGAGTAGTACAACATTCGAAACAACCAAGTAAACTCAACGATTTAAACTCAATTCTATCAGAATATTCCATACCTTTTTCAACATAAATAGCACATCCAAGTTGATGACCTTTCACTCTGCTGTATGAAGATGCCAATACGAATCCACTCGGTACATAATTTGCAGTTCTTCGTGCGATTTCCAATGTTCAGTAATACAGGCTATATTTACTTGACATTTCAGTAGTACACGTTCTAAGCTTAGGAATGAAGTTCCTATAGCTTGTATGTTTTGATGTATAAGGCATAACGTTTTATCTATGGAACTATATGTCCTAGAGGTTTCCGAAAAAAATTCCTGAAATTGAACTCTCTAAGTACCACGCCAGTTGGCCAGAAATTTGGATCATTCAGTTCATCAAAAAGATAATCGGTGCTACTACCAATACTGAAAGCCGAGTTCTCTTGTGTGTAGTTTCTTTACCTCGATTATTTCGCTCCCTTGGAGGTCAGAAAAAAACTGTTTAATATCCACCTCGGAAATATTTGCACCAGCAATTCTACCTGGATACATCCACTTTCCCCTCATTGCACCTTTGACATTAGTATTTGTTTTCGGAATTCCGGTACATGTTATAATTTTCTTTCGTTGATTCTTCAGATTTATCGGAGTGTGTTTATTTCTCTCGGATTGAATTAGTTGGAATCTTTCTCTATTCTTTCTATTGACAACTGTAGTCCAGAATAATTGTTCATTTCCTTTGCTGGTTTTGTCTTTGTTTATGTTTCATTATTTTCACTTGTATTTACATGTGTTGAAGTTTACGTTGACGCTGCACAAACAGAAATTGACCGAGATCCGACAGGTGATTTCTGATTTCTCTGTCTCTGTATTCTGGATGGTTCGCGATAATTTAGGCTTTGACAATGACACTTGTTTATATGTTTTTTGTCCTGTGTTGTTATCTTCAAGATATTTCATCTTAACGATGAGGAGTTCACTATTTTTCATCAATATAAGATTTTTACTTTTCACTTCTTCCAGTAAATCTTTCAGAAGTTTTACCTGCATTTTCAGAAATTCGTTTTCCATATTCCGTTCATTTATTGGAGTTGATACAGATCTTGTTGATGATTCTTCCATTTCCAAATTCAAGACGTGAATACAAGCTGATGATGATTTTTTCGACTTATTCCAGCACGATTTATAAAACATCGCATTGCATTGGATGCAATTCAGAGAGTCTACTACCTTTTCTTATCGTTCTTAATATACCATAAATATAATTGAATTTCGATTACTCGATTGGGAAAATTTATCGATAATGTTTATTAAAATTAGTTGATAATTCGTATGATATAGATAAAAATACTGAAATCGCTTTCTCTCATGTATTTTTTTTTCATTCAATCTTCAAGTCAATGACTTCGAAGCTATATACTGAATGGAAGTTTTCGTTTACTAGTCACAAAAAATGTTTCATGAAGGTTCCATAATACAGAGGGAGTTGTGGAATTTCCATGTAGCCGTCAGCGGCGTCTTTTGTGAATGGCACTCACGTACGGCCCTGGTGCCGATATTTCGATTTTCTGCCTCCTTGGACCAAGTTTCACCCCCAGATGCTTTCCGTTCTTGCTGAAACAATGTCGAAAATTCCGAATGTGCCGCATCGTGTTGTCTGACTCTGGAAATTTCGTGGATACTGGGGCTTCTTCTGAACTTCCAAGTGTTGTTCTTGAAGGATTATACAGGATAGTTGCTGATGAATACTCACAGTAAAACACGCTTGAGAACTTGAGGGTAATCGTGGAAAATTCGAAAGCTCCCATAACTTTCCACTACTTTGTGTGTATGAAATCCGCTGTATTTATATGCGGGAAAGTGTTTCGAGAGCTGATGCTTCAACGAAACCACGCTCTCATTTACAGCAGAATATAAACTACTTGATGATATTAGTGTCTATATTAGCCCAGATTAACCAGATGTTCCACTTTGCTCTCAACTGGGTTTTATGTATTAGACCTTGAAGTTTTGGGCCAAAATAAAATAAAGATCTTTGTGATACATTTTTCTAAAAAACGGAACCGGTATAGAAGGTTTCTTAACGGATCTTGTTATCTTAGAATGTATGAAGAAAATTTAATAGCATAAGTATAAGATGTTACGCTTTACCACAGAAAGGCATTTACGTAGTGCAGAGTTCCTACAACTTGACCTATATGCTTTAAGAGTGATATTAGAGGGTAGGTCAATGATGTTTGAGGAAAGCGTCATTAATTTTGTTTATGTAACATTAAAACTCAATTGATTATTTTTCAGCCATATCTAGATATTTCACATATTTATTTCTGAGAAATGGTATGCTTCCTGCAAATGTTTCAGAAAATTATCAATGTGGTATCATCAGCGTAACAGATTAAGTCTCCCAGAAAGTTGTTCATTCGTGATATGCTGTTCAAATAAGTAAGAAAAACAATTGGGCCGAACACTGCTGTTCACCTGAAACAGCTGTTCAGTATGAGCTGAATTTATCTCCAATTTTGACTTGCTGAGTTCTTCCTGTCAAGTTATTTCTTATCAATTTGTCAGCTATGCCACGCTCCCTATAGTTGAATAATTTGTTACACAAAATACGATGTGAGACAGTATCAAAATAATCAGTACAATCTGTGTGAAAAAAGTTATTATCCGGTTAAAGTAGTTATGGGATTATTTGAAAGAAAGTTTTGACAACCTTACACTAATAACATATTTGACCGATTAGTTACAATCAGCTAGCACATCGAAAATCGCAGGATCAAACCCGAGGATAAACTTTCATCATTTTCGATTTTTTGACCAATAAAAAAATTCTCAGAAAGATCAGACGACAGCTAATGATATAACAGTCAGCCACAGATATAAATGAACAAGCACTCTAATGTTTCTTGTGCTTTTCACATAAATAACTGATCAGTATCATACACAGATATCTAAAATTTTGATCATTCTGACATGATTATGGAAAATCAGATGCTTCAGCCAAGATATTCCATGCATCTTCTTGACGTGACCCTCAACTCTTCGGTATGTTGACAGACATTGCAAACTCTGCTGCAAATAAGCTGGAATATTTGTTCAAGGCTAGAGAATATTTTTCTGCTGATCAAGTTCTTCTACTGAATAAAGCCCAGATCAGACCAGGATTCGAATACTGCTTTCGTGTTGATTGACTCTCCAACTATAACAGCCTGTATTCCATTGGATAGCTCATATGTTTTCTTCAGTGTATAATCTTTAACAGTTCAAGACGAGAGTAAACAAGACACAGCTTTCCGTTGGAGGCACCAGCTAGGTGACATAGGTTTCCCTTTCCTCGGGCGGTCAAACATTAAAATATGATGTTGTATCTAGTCCTAATTAGAAATTCATTGAGATCATTCCAAATATCTAAATTACTTTCTTCTTCACAGATACGAAGCCCAAACTGAAAAATCACTACCGCGCTCATCGTCTCTCTTTCTGGCTGAACCTAGTACCAGACCTGCACAAACCAGGTGGCGATGATGTACCTATGTCTCACCATCAGCTTCTGGACGAACCTGCACTACCAAGACTGCCAAACTTGAACCCAAGGAAGCTACCTACAACATTGAATCCACTGGATGGCCGAACAACTCCAGCGGTGGGTTCAAACTCCACCGTTGTTCATATCACTGCCACAACAGATTCCGTTGAGAGGGTAAACAGTGCAATAATGATAGTAGTGATATAAATTGTTTCTATTTTAAACTGTCTAGTCAGAGTTTAAATATGATTCATTTTATACTCTCCTGTTCAAATTCATTTTTTCCATTCTGTTAGATAGCTTTTGCTCCACTTAAATTGCTTTTCATGATCATAATTAGCCATTCAGTTTCAGATAATTTAATCTGCATTAATCTTTGCATATGGAAAAATACTATTGAAATTTTCACTTATAAATATAACAATTGTGTCGTTATTTAGAAACCTTTTCAGTTTATTACTTCTTGACTACTCACAATTTATATCAGAAATATTTTCTTCATGCAGGATGTTCTATAAGCTCTATGACAAACTCTGGCAGATGATAGTTGTGCTAATTTTAAATATTCATTTTCCTATGAATAAAGGTTCGATTCGTTTCCGTTTAGAAGATTCAAGCATTTGAAAAAATTAATTTTTATGTTTAAATTAAAAAAAAGGCTGACAAATAAAAATACCGGTTGATATGGTAACCTGTGTTATTTTCATTATTCATTTAAGTTTTCCTCCTTTGGCAGAAGAGGATGGTTCACTTGTGACTTCGGCTAAAGCTGAAACCGATCTCTCCGAGAGAATATGCGCTGCTAACTCGACTATCGAAACAATTGGTCGGGAACCTCAAACAATTCCTACTATTTCATCTAGAATGGGCACCAATTGGGTGACAAGTTTTTCTTTCCTAGGGCACTCAAACGTAAAAAGTAGACACCTTTCAAATAAATGAATTCGGCTGATTTCTACCAAATATCATTAATAAGGAATGTGAGCTATGCTAGTAGTAATCGAGGCAGTAAGCATACATCTGTATAACAATTCTATACTCAAAAAATCCCGATGAACTCCTGTTGATCACTGAGGCAAATTGCAGACATGTGCACGTTTTGAACTTATTGGTTCTCGTCAGTGCAATTAATGATAATAGACACCATCATGCCACACAATATTCAGTGCATCATTCCCAAGACTTTGAGAAACAAGTAATCCAGTCCCAAAAAAGCCATTTGCCCAAACGAAGTGGATGTGGAAAATGAAAAAGTTGCCAAGAAGTTGCTCCTGTCCACTCTTCAGTTAGTTTTCAACGTGAAAGTACTAATCTTCATTTATCACCGACTTTGTAAGACAAAATGTACAAGCTTCACATACTGAAGATGCCACATAACAGTTAGAATTTTATCGATGGTTAATTTCAAAAATAACTAACTGAAGAGTTGCCAAGGACATATTCTAATACATTTTCTTCATTTCCTACAGTCACTCCATTTGAGCGAATAGCAATTTTTGAATCAGTACTTCCTGCTGATCGATGTCTTCGGAATTATGCCGTGTGGGCAGGTTGGTGTTTATTTGAATACTTCCTTCGGTATTCTCGAGCTGATTTCCTGGATTGTCCATTAGAATACTCATATACAAGCACAATATTTGCCTACTCCTAACTTGAGAAAGAGTGTATTGTTTATTCAGAACGTACGCCAATTGTCAAATGATTAATTAAAATAACACAAGTTGTCATATCAACTTTTAATTTAAACATGAAAATCAGTTTTTCGAATGCTGATATCTTTTAAACGATACGAATCCGATTTATGTTCATAAATAACTATATACTACGCAAATTTGGCAAGTGACGTCAAAATTTGGCGCATTAAGTAAGTGTTACACTTGGTAAATTCGTGTTGAAAGTGTAGACAATTTTTTTTTGGAAATAATCCCGTTTTTAATAAATTTATCTACTTTATTTAAAAATTATTTTAATGTGCCATTTTAAGGTGCGTTTAAAATGAAATTCAGTGGATTCCTTAGGTTTTCAATCAATTCAAGATTTACAAGGAAGTTCCACTGAACATTTACGGCAGCATGTGGTACCAAGAAGATGTTCGAAAAGTTTTATCATCAGCTGCAAGCTCTACATCTCCTTGAAAATAATCTCGTAATAAAACGTGCGTTCTTCTTGATGCGATTTTTTCAAAGGCTTCTCCAAATATTCGGCGCGGCTCGCTCAAATTTTGGATTGGTTAGGAATACACTTTCTCCTTTATCGTACCCCAGTAAAAGAACTCTATTGGGTTCAAATCGGTTGAACAGGCAGGTCACGAAATCGTACCTACCCGCGCAATCCACCTATCGGGGTCTTCTTGATTGAGAAATTCTCTTACTGTGCATCATAATGCACTCGGCAGCCATCTTGTTGGTACCACATGCTGCCGTAAATGTTCAGTGAAACTTCCTTGTACACCTTCATTTAATTAAAAACCAAAGGAATCCACTGAATTCTATTTCAAACGCACCTTGAAATGGCACAATAAAATAATTTTCAACTAAGGTAGATAAATTTGAAGACGGGATTATTTCCAAAAAATAATTACAATTTCAGCAAGAATTTACCAAGTGTTATACCATTTTGGAGTTCTCTCTGAATGCGTTAAATTTTGACGTCAGTTGGCAAACTCGCGTAGTACATTTTTTCAGTACTGTCAGATTAATCTGGGCAAAACTTTTTATTGAAAATTTTTAGAGAAGCATTATTCAGAGTTACATAAAAAATAAGCAAACGGAAAAAGTGAAGATTTGTAGCAATAAGAGTAAAAAGACCATCACAGGCTGTAGAATTTTTAGAATTGTTTTTAAATGCCTATTATTTTGTGAGCATGCCACGTGGATTTTTTTTATATTCTTCTGATAACAAGTACGACTTGCCTCGTCACCCAGTTCCGGTTTGACGTTGATTTCTACGAATATGAAATCTTTTTCTCAATGTGTCTTAAAAAATATAAACTATATTTATCAATTGAACCGTGCATTTAAGCACCTTTCGATTTGGCTTTCATTTCAACAGAGTTCAAATTTCTTCTTCATGTGCAGGTAGAAGAACTCGGTGGAATGAGTACGACGCAACATCCAATTGAAGATGGCTTCGCAGCCTATTCCACTGCCCTTAGCGTCACAATAGCAGTAGGTTGTAGTCTACTCCTCCTCAACATCCTGATCTTTGCTGGTGTCTATTACCAGAGAGACAAGGCAAGAGATCATATGATGGGTCAGCCAAAGAAAAGAAATGAAAATGGACAAATGCCCAATAATATTTGTGGGGATCTTGAATCCAGTATAATAGGTGAGTTCACTAGAGACAATTGCGGAATTTTCCACGTTCAGCAAGTATCAGCACTCAGTTGATGATGAATGTCTAAAATTTATAGGATAACATTTTGAATTCTAAAAGGGAAAATCGAATTTAATTACCTTTATTATTATCAAAAAAAAATCTATAACATCCGTTGAAGAAGTTTTGTAGTGTCATAAAAATTGTTTCGGAAAAGATTTGAAAAACCTGTTCGGGATAATCAAAATATATTGATATTTTCATGTCAACTTTTTGGTTGCGTTCTTATAAATTACTTTTATAAGTGGAAAACTTCTCATATCTGTTCATGATCAAATTATGCAAAAAAACTGCTGCCTAAAGTACGCCATGAGAAATTAAAACCTAGTGAATGTTACGGTATACATCCAACAGCAAAATTAAGGCCTGGTTCTTGCCAACAACTAAATGATTTCGAACTTTGAGTGCACGAAAAGCACTACACAATTGCAAAACTTAGTTGAACATTCTATTATTCTAAGTTCAACACTTCTACTCTACCCACTAGAACCAGAATTGGTGGGACCTCAGCCTTCTTAAACACAATCCGTGTACAGAAAAAGGCAATGCCAGATTATGATAGTGCTATTGGACACAGAGTCCTTAGGTTACGTATACAAGTTTGTTGAAATTTTTCAGATGCGTATATCTGAATACTCATAAACGTCGATTTTCTATGCGCTCCAAAGTGATGTCTTACCTTCCTATGAAAGGAATCACGATTCGTGTCGCAGAAGACGACATTATGCCATTCTGACTACCATTGCTACCGTTCTCTGCACCAGTTCAAACGTTGACGACAGTAGTCTGCAGTGAAAGCTGGCACTAATCGTCGGTCCTATAAAAAAGGAACATTTTACTCCAAATCAATGGTCAGTAATTTAATGCATTATAGCAAACACGGAGCTAGTTCTCTGACGCGCTCATTTGAAACTTTATGGTACGAGTTCATGTACCTCTTCTACCTTCTTCTGTCCACACACATTTCAGTAAAATCAAAACGGCACTTAACTGCCTAATAGTATAAACCAATATCTCAGTGGGCACCATTTGCACTCATAATCGCATCTGTTGCCAAAAACTCAAGTTAAAGGAATTATTCCTTTTATTGTTATTAAATATTCAAACGGAAATATTTTCCCCTTTGGCAATTCTGTTGAATATTGACTGGCCTATTGTGATTTGTTTACCTGCTTATAATTCAGGATCAACTGGGTGGAAGTTGCATTCCTATAGATCATATGCTAGTTTTCGTAAAGAAGGATTTATTGTAAAATGCAGAGGATATAATAGATTGGGCAGAAAAATCGAATATTTTTGCGTGATCTTCAAGATTTTATTTAAATTTTATCCGGTTGTTTGATTTGGGTCAAATATGCATGTTGTTTTCTATAGTTTGTTGCCATTTTAAAGGTAGCTTCATAATGGTTCTTATTGGAAAAAAAAATCTGGTAATCGATTTTCACAGTCTTCTCCTGATGCCAATTTCGCTCAGGAAATTTTGCAATGCGAGAAAAAGATGGTAATCGCTTGGTGCCAAGTACAGACTATATGATAGATGCATTAAAACTTTCCAACCGAGCTCTCGGCGTTTCTGATGAGTCACTACAGATGTGTGGTCTGACGTTGTCCTAATGGAACACAACACCTCTTCAATTGTTCAATTCTGGTCGTTTTTGGTCAATCGCTAACTTCATACTGCCAGTCATTGACAGTTGAGATACGAATTTAGTACTTGGCCATATGGAAGGAACTCATAGTAAATGATTTCTTTCCTGTCCCACCAAATATACAGTATAATCTTCCAGTTAGTTCTGGTTTGGCCGCCGATTTAGTTGCTTCGCCGTGCTTTGATCACGATCGTTTTCGCAAAATATTGTCGTATGTTATCCATTTGTCATCAGTTTTAAGAAATGGGTCTATTTCGTTCCGTTTGGCCAAGGCTTCGCAGATGGAAATTCGATCCATCAAGTTTTTTGGTGTTGATACCAAAACGTCGAGCTTCTTTTTGAATGCAACTTTGCGCAAATGATTTAAAACTGTTTTATGGTTGATCTCCAGCTCCTGGGCGATGCTACATGCCGGTCAACTTCGATTATTTCTGTAATTTTATCGACAATTTCGTCGACGGGCTTGCCTGTGCAAGGTGCATATTCAACATTAAAAATACCTGAATGAAATCGATTAAACCAAAATTGCACGTAATTAGCTGTTTCAGTATCGGGACCAAAACGACCATTCACAAGTTCAGCTGCCTGGCTTGTATTTTCGCCTTGATCGAGGAAAAATTTGTAAAATATATCACAACTGAATGGACCAAACAAAAAACAGCAAAAGAATTTATTCGGTGTGAAATATCACTTTGACAACGAGCATAAATCTGAAATTGTTTGATCGATACTTTCGAGATATCGATCACTAGAGCCATCTATCGAAAATATAATGGATTTCTGTTTCCCCAACATTTTATAAGTCAAAATTTCCATAAGTGCAGTTGGGGAGACCCCAAAAAATATAAATCGGTCATAATAAATTATTAAAATCGGTGATAAAAAAGTTTGAACATCACTGAACAGAAATGAATCAAAGAGCTACTCCCCATTTTCCATTTTAATAACATCATCATCGGCTCATCATTTAACAAACTCGCAATCTCACCCTCATAATTATGACTGACGAAACACAGGATCCTCCGCATATTTCCAAATGTACATCCTCTCTTCTGACAACCTCCCATGTGAACGAGTGGGGTAATACCTTTTTTCAGCTCGTCAAAACCCTTTCATGCCTTTCGCGTTCACTAATGAGACGCTCGTTCCCGTCTTACCATGTCATTTTGTCCGGCCAAGCCTGGCTGTTTGTCAGTGCTCGTAACGTTGACGAGCCAGTACAATGGTGGCTCCGCAGCATGACTGAATGGCGCAAGAAGGAACAACGTGGTTGTTTCGTCATTATACTGAATTGTACGC
The DNA here is from genome assembly GCA_034642435.1 of Megalocaria dilatata. Lineage (NCBI taxonomy): Eukaryota > Metazoa > Arthropoda > Insecta > Coleoptera > Coccinellidae > Megalocaria > Megalocaria dilatata. The sequence continues at coordinate 63,582,911 of CM067855.1, read as the reverse complement.
TTTACACCATCTATTTATTCTGCACGGCGAATGAGCAAACACTAAACTCGTTCTGTCTCCAGTTACGAATCAACGTTGTTAAAACTGAGCTAATGAGTCAACTACAAAGAGGAATGAGGAAACAGAAATTATAAATGTTGCCTGGCGGCTGACGCATAATGGTACGACCTATCATCCGTCGTTGTCTGTTTGGCTAGAATAATGGAATGTTGGAGAATATCAAGAACGAAATAGTTATATACACCCCAGTTTGTAAAATATACAGGTCGATATTACATTTACTAACAGTATTTCTTCAGTAGACTAGTGCCCGCAAAGGTTTTTGTAATCTTCATATTTCTTTGATTTCATTCATCAATCGAATCTCTTCAAAGCTATGAGTAAGTTCAGAAGAGCAATAGTTCTATTCAGGAGAAAACTGTCACATTATCTTCACCGTTGATCGACATGGGCATCCATTTTACGGCTCAGAGTCAAACTCGTAAGCCCATGTCTATGTGGGGTTAGAACTGACTTGTTCTAGCAGTTTTGAGCGACCTTAATGGAATTAAGTTTTGGCCTACATTTAGGTTTTTTGGTTGTATTCGAAAGGCGAAGCGTTTCATACCCAAACAATCGTTTTAAATGGTACGAATTAATTAGCGAGATACAGAAATTTCCGAGACTATTTCTCTCAGACTTGAAAAATGATTTTGAGTCACCATTTTTTTTTTGCTTTGCGCGGGAGATGACCTTCCTGGGAACCACTAAGTAGTATGATAACGCACAAAAGATCATATTGGTTGCAGTGCAGAAGGACTGTAACTGTACCATGACCACAAGTAATCTAATCTAATCTACTCTTACAATATTTAGTTAAGTTAAAGACCTTGATGTCCGGTAAAAGTGCGGCAAATCTTTCACTGCTCCTTCGCTCCTTGATCGCTTTTGAATGCATTTTACTACTCATGCACAAACGTTTTTGGTGAGCTAGATTCACCAATCCTTCATGTAACATATTTAGTACTTCCACATGCGAATCCCATTTAAAATGTAAAACTTTAGATAGATTTTTGGCCACCTTATCCGCCCCTCTGTATTAAACTGCCGTCTAGCCCCACTCTTGGCACAGAGGTTGACTCACTCTGTCACGATTGGCTTCACTGCCCGTCTGGATTGAACTCTCAGATTTCTGAAGACTACAGATTTCGTAATCTTTGATTGAACTAGCTTGCATTTCTGACCTTGTGTTCCGAAGTCCACGATTCTTCAGTTTCTCAAAGTAACCACTCTGATTATTACTACCATAAAATACACGAATAAGTTTCTTGAAGCTCCTATTTGTGATGAATTTCCAAATCAAAGTAACAGCAAAATAAACGAGAACTGTCAAATCGGCTCTCAAAGAAAACAGTAAAACTAAAATAAACTCCCTTTACCACTTGAGATATCTCAGTGTTGTCATATTTTACACAGAACTGTCAATAAAACATTTTTTGTGAAAGATTGAAACTGAAAAACCGTGAAAAAGCCTTCCTAGGAACATGTGATAAATGAAACATTGTTTGCATACTCAAGCAGACGGAAATGAATTGTATAACATAAACGCAGATTTTCTCACAGGATATAGCGGAAAACCTAGACCGAAAATCTCGCGAAACAACGCCTTAGCCAAACAAACGCCTCATATCGCTTAAGTAAATGAATATTCATGATACAATAATGAACCGCAAACGGGAAAATTTTCCATTTATAATTATTGCCGTCATGTCTGCGTTTCGGCCGTAAAAACGGGCGGTTGTTTACGCCATTACATCATCTGCCGAACGCCGGGAGACGTAATTTCCCAGTGATTTCCCTAAGCGTGAGTTGCGAGTTTTATGGCCTTGTGCAACGACAGGATAAAACCCACAAAACAATGTCACTTCGTTTTAGCCAGCGACAACAAACGCAAAGGTTAAAGGCATTAAATGTCACATATAAGTCCATTAATTCTCTTAAAAACACCTGAGTTTCAGCTATGTGTTTTTAAAATTGAATAAAATACAAAATATTTCACAAAAATAAACTGTGTTTTCTTTTGAAAGTAAAATTTATGATATTTATGGCTCGCCTGGTATTCGTTTGAAGAATCAAATTCGAGGAACCATATTTTCGTTGGACTTCGTGTGACTAAATAAGATGTGAATTTTATTAATGCAGCGTCATGTCATATTCAATTTGAGTACATTGAACAAATGTATCGAGATTGTTGGCAAACTTTTTGAATATTTGCGAAATGTTGCTGTCTTTATTTTGTTTAGATATAAGTGTATTATGTCCCTCCATTAGCTGTTAAACATGCTTGAAAAAGATGGCCTTAGTATTTGACCTAGCCTTAAACCTAGATAAGATGTGAAGAAAAACTCGATGTGGTAACGATATTGTGACGGTTCCAAAAGCTCAGTAACTTGTTTCCTTGTTTCCCCCAAAATATAACATAAGTCGAATGAAGTATTCGAACTTTTTACATTTTCCTTTTCCAAATGAAGATATCGTGATGAGGTATTTGCTAAAAGTTACCCAGTATTATGATATTCGAGAAACTGCTGAGAGAATATGATAATTAAGTTTGATTTTTTCTGAAAAAACATCAAAATTTATAACTGCTACAAATAGTGCCCTCTAGTTTTTTTCTTCCCAAGGATCAAATTATTTTTCAAACAAGACTACAAATCTTAAATCAATCGATTGAATGGTTCAGGTTCAGGCTTAACAGTACAGTCTTAAGAAAAACCGTAAAGACAATATCAGATCGCCAAAAGAAAATAGAGCATCATTTGATATATAAGTAGCCTTGTGTAGCTCGATTCAACTCCTGGATTTCCTTTTTTTATAGAAAACAGCATGCTATCATTTTAACCAAATGCCCACAGGTCTGTCCGTAAACACTCTAACTTTCGAAGGAAAAGAGCTAGAGGCTTAAAACTTTCAGAGTAGGTTTGAGGCCTAAATATCTCGGCAAAGATGATTATTGAACTACATCGGTCCAATGATTTGGGAAGAATTCCCATTTTAAACGTTTTCATATTTTTCCCAAAATTTTCAAAACTATAGATCCGATCAATACGAAATTGGGTATTTGGTATTAAAATGATGACAAGCATGTTTAATAAGGATCGTATATTTAGAAGATTCAATAAAAACATTTTGTGAACAGAGCAGCGTTGAACGCTACCGGAACAAAAGAAACATTCGAATTTAAATTAAGCAATCCCTACTTATCCCTACTATCCCTACTATAATATTATAAATGCGAATGTAAGTTTGTTTGTTACGCTTTCACGCAAAAACTACTGAACCGATCATCATGAAACTTTGTACATATACTCTTGAAGGTATTAGAAGTAACATAGGGTACTTTATATTTAAAAAAAAAAATTTTTTTACGAAAGATAAAACAATTGTTTGTCAAAAAATCGTCAAATTTAGCTACTTCAGTAATGAAGTTTTACTATTATTATACCCTTACCCTTTATCTTTCATACTTATTTAATGACTCCACTGCGGGCGAAGCCGCGGGTAAAAAACTATCCCTACTTCCCTACTAATAATATTATAAATGCGAATGTAAGTTTGTTTGTTACGCTTTCACGCAAAAACTATTGAACCGATCATCATGAAACTTTGTACATATACTCTTGAAGGTATTAGAAGTAACATAGGGTACTTTATATTTAAAAAAAAAAATTTTTTTACGAAAGATAAAACAATTGTTTGTCAAAAAATCGTCAAATTTAGCTACTTCAGTAATGAAGTTTTACTATTATTATACCCTTACCCTTTATCTTTCATACTTATTTAATGACTCCACTGCGGGCGAAGCCGCGGGTAAAAAGCTAGTAATATTATAAATGCGAATGTAAGTTTGTTTGTTACGCTTTCACGCAAAAACTACTGAACCGATCATCATGAAACTTTGTACATATACTCTTGAAGGTATTAGAAGTAACATAGGGTACTTTATATTTAAAAAAAAAATTTTTTTACGAAAGATAAAACAATTGTTTGTCAAAAAATCGTCAAATTTAGCTACTTCAGTAATGAAGTTTTACTATTATTATACCCTTACCCTTTATCTTTCATACTTATTTAATGACTCCACTGCGGGCGAAGCCGCGGGTAAAAAGCTAGTTCAATATAAAATTATTACAAGTGAATGCAAAATTTCATGAGAATCATACGTGACATCAACAAGCGCGCAAAGGCTGCAGACTTCACATCAGTACTTTCCTCAATTTTTTTATGATCTTCTTTCTACTACTTTCATATTCGAATCAATCTTGCCAATACGTCCGTTTTAATATCATTTCAGTTACGATATACGTTATGTTCATTTAACCATAGTTGTTCATAATTATTCCATGTGTAAAATGGCCTAAGGTACCGAGACACGTTAATTTAAATAAATAGATAAATTCGCTATTTTCAGTATTTCTTATGATTAATTGCATCTGCATAAAAGCGAGATTTTGCATGTTAAATGATATTAAATTATCATTTAGTAATTGTTACCTGGTGATGCAAAAATTCACACTCAGTCTGTTTGAATGGTTTGAAACTATATCAGCTGAAAATTCGCTGAATACAGTATATAATGTGAATATATCAGAAACATGTTGAATTTATTGTAAAAATAAAATTATGTTGAAGATCTGAAGCAATGAGGTGTTATGATGGAGTTCTCACCTCTTAATTAATCTGTATCACGTTAAAACGTCAGTTGCTGATGGCTTGTGTTCTGCCCTACATAAGCCCGGCGAGGACGAATGAGTTAGATATTATCTGATACCAGTGGCGCAGATTCCCGATATGCTACATTGGGAAGCTGCAGCAGAATAGAGTAGAATTCTGCTGAAGGAGCGAGCACGCCACATACTCCCCTCCCAGTGAGCGTCGATAGGGTCACGGAATAGGGCGTTAAGATTAAATAAAAAAAATTATTTCAAGATTAAGTTGAAATGCAGGGCTGGCCAGGCACACATATTGTGTGCCTGGTTTCTGAGACTAATATACTATAATACAAAATATAAATAGTAAAATGAAAAATTGAGAAAAAAGAAGAATAAAATAAGGAAAGGTGTAAATGTGAAACTGTGATGCATAGCGCAGTATGTCATAGATTATGAAGTGAGACAAAGTTAGGCAAGTTGTACAGATTTGTGTGACTTCCACTTGGCAAGTTTATTGCTGTGAATCCTGCTAGTGTCCCTGAAACCACTTTGCCTCTTTTTAACCGGTACGACACTTCACTATCGCGATGATAACTTTGTTTGAGTCCTTATATTTTGCCGCTGCTGGTTCCGTCTCGAGTAGGATTGTCTTCGTTTTCTTGCTTTCCTGGAGAGTGTTGGTTCTCCCGGGATTCTCTGGAGTTATGGCCAGGTGGTTCACCAGTGAAAGGGGAGGGTCCTGGTTTTCCTGATGCTTTCTCTGTGCTGGTTAACCACGCTGGCAGACAGGAAATGATTTCCTACGGGTTTTGGATTGTGGACAGTGGGGTTCTAGTTCTGGTTACCAGTTAGCATGGGTTGGATCTGGCTAATCGTTCGAAGATGCTTCTGTTTTCCAGATTAGGCATTTGCTGCAGTTTAGGATTATTTGTATCGAGTCGTCTGTCTCGTTGGGGCAGGCGTCGCAAATGTCAGATTCGGATTTCCCGATTCTTTTCAGGTGACAGCGGAATTCGCCGTGTCCTGACAATACTTGGGCTTTGAGGAAGTCAACTTTGAGAGGTGTTTCCTGTGCGACTTCAGGTATGAAATTAAAAGTTATTTTACCTTTAGTCGACTTTTGCCATCTTTCCTGCCATATGTCTTCTGCTTTCATCTGGATGTACAGTTTCGCATGGTGGATCGAGTCGAACTGAAGGGTCCTGATGACTTCGTTCTGAAAGATGCCGGACCTGCCTCTGCGGAGATTGCCGATGCAGATCCTCATTTCGATTTCCAGGTCGACGGGGGTTAAGTCTGCCATGACTTCTGCTGCTTTGGTTGATACAGAGTTGTAGCACTGTGTCAGGGTTCGGGAGATCGTGCCATAAGTAGAGTGGTACTTCCTGCTGACTTTGGAGAAAGGCTGACTTTAGACAAAGGTAGCCTGTCCAGCCAGACGTTGGACCCGTAACTCAGAATGGGAAGGAGGGCCCCGCGGTATATGGTAAGGACCGAAGTTCTTGTGTTTTGATCCCATGTGGTCTCAATTTTCTTCCTGAGAGGCATGGCTATCCTTCTCGTTTTGTTCGTTGCGTATACGGCGTTCTTTTCAAAGTTCAGTTTTGGGATCAGGCCAGGAAACAATCCGATGTTGGGTTGGACGCAATGCCATCTCCAGCGGGGTTACTGTGGAACGAGAAGGAAACGTTGCCTCGGAATGATAGATGGGGCAATTAGGGCCTCCAAATGAACGGGTTGGTTCGCATACATCCCATCACATCGGAGTCACCAATGAAGCTCCTAAGCAAATGTGGTATTATGAGGGAGCTTCTGCCTCTTAATTTGGGAGGCGGCGTTTCGTTCCGAGCATGCGCACCTGAACTCTTCAGACAGTCGTGGTGCGCATATCTTCCTGTGACGCAAGTGACTATGTTCCACGTTGGAACGTCAATCGTTGAACACTTGTACTCTGCCCTACTTGAGCCCGGCGAGGACGGATGAGTTAGGTATTGTCTGATATCAGTCGCTCCCCTTATATGCTACATCGGAAAGCTGCAGCAGAACAGAGTAGAATTCTGCGAAAGGAGCGGGCACGCCACAATATTACATATATTATACCATATTGTGTTGGGCCATTTAGAAGTACTGGTTATTTCGAAGCTTGCAACACCTCTGTCATTCGTGTTTTGACTGATAGTAAATTTGATATAATAACGAAATGAGTCTATTTCCACTTGAACAAATTTACGCTTGAAAAAATTTAAAACTTATTTCCAAAGTGGTGAATCTTCTATCCAAACTGTTAGAAATTTACGTGCAAAATTCAATAAAAATGAAATGCCCTCAACGCAATTTGTGAATCAATTTGTTCGTAAAACTTAATCTTTATTCGATAAAACAACCCATTGACGTTCTCGTCCAATGAACGCACCTACAAATATTGTTGCTGTAGCCCAGAATGTGGCTGAACATGACCTCGGTATTCAAAGTCAAACTAGTACAGGAAGTACAGCTTCGTGACCATCCGATGCGTTTCCACTTCGCTCAATGGGATAAGATGAACAGTTTCCTAGAAAAATCATCTTTAGCGATGAAGCCTATCTTCACCTTGAAGGACTATAATATGTGGCGATCCGTTTAGGATAAATGTTATGTTAATCATCCATAAACTATTGACGACTTGAAACACGAAGTCGAAGTTGCATTCATGAGATTGAGCCCCAAACAATCGACACTGTACTGAAAAAGTGGTTGAACCGATGGAGTATTGTAGCTAGTCGTGGTGGTTATTTGAATGATATTGTTTTTCATTTGTTAATGTCAAGGTTCAACCTTTTTATAAGGTTGTTTGGAAAGTGATTTCGTTTTTTTCCAACGGAAAATTTAATTGTATTTTTTCGAACCCAACTTCACACTTAAGCCGCATAATCATGTTATATTTTGAGAGCTCATATAGCAAGGCTTGTGTATGAAAAATTTCAATTAGACGATGTTTTCACAGTACGCTAGTGCCAGAACTGGTTTGCAAAATTTCGATCCGGCAATTTTGATATCGAAGATGCACCACGTTCCGGAATGCCAGTTGAAGCTGATAAAGACACGATAAAAGCATTAGTTGATGCAAATCGGCGAATAACAACACGTGAGATCCTTGTTCTCACGGAGAGAAATTTTTGTCGTCGCGTTGACGTCTGTGATTGGCTTCTCAAACGCCACGAAAATGATTCATTTTTGAAGCGCATCATTACTGGGGACAGAAAATGGGTTCTAAATAACAACGTCAAATGCAAGAGATCATGGAGCAAAAAAAATGAACCGGGTCAAAGCAGTTCGGAAGCTAATATCCATCAAAAAAAGATGATGCTGTCTGTTTGGTGGGATTTTAAAGGAATCTTTTTTTTTTGAGCTTTTTCCGAATAACAACAATTAATTCGGAAGTCTACTGTCATCAGCTGGACAAACTGAATGATGCACTTCAACAGAAGAGAACAGAATTAATCAACAGAAAAGGTGTAGTGTCTCACCAAGATAATGCAAGACCTCATACAAGTTTGGTCACTTGCTAAAAGCTTTTACAGATTGAATGGGATATACTGCCACACCCACCATATTCTCCAGATCTGGCGCCTTGAGAACATTATTTGTTCCGGTTATTGCATAGGTTTTTGGACAGTAAAACCTTTACTTCAAATGAAGAGGTCAAAAATCACCTGGATCAGTTTTTTGCCAGCAAAGACCAAAAATTTTATGAGCGTGGAATCATGCTACTACCAGAATGATGGCAAAAGGTGTTGGACCAGAATGGCCAATATATAATTTAATAAAGTATTTATTCATTCTACGAAAATTGTCGTTCACTTAACAAAAACAAAACGAAATAACTTCCCGGACAACCCAATAATAATTACATCATTTTGAAAAAATATTCATTACTTTTTTATTTACCACCGACCAAAAATGAAAATTTCGAATGGTTCACCTCTTATATTTCATTCGATAGGGAATGCAACCGTCTTTGTCTTATATAACCGATCAACCCCATTTAGTATAAATTCAAATAACTTTTCACCATTTTTTCTAATTTTCTCGGAATTATAACTAAATAATAACTTTCATCATATTTTTTTTCATTGTTGTTATTCTTATCTTATTATTGTTCAAAGTCAAGCGATTTAGTCTTGCATATAAACCAGACTCTCAACTAGATTAAGTTCTGATGAATTTCCAGGCAAAACTGAAAGAGATGTTCCTCTCCTTAAAATATATTTTAAAAATTCCTTTTGTACGTAACAATTCTGATTTAATAGATAAAATATCATATGAAACATCTGGTTCTGTGATTCAATGTTTACATTAATTCACACAATACTGTACTGACAAATGATTGGACAGAATGAAGGCATCCTATTAAGCATTATATTTCAAGACATTAATACAATATTGAAAATGAATAATTTTTTTAGGTGTGAAAGCAGATCCAGCCACTATACTGGCCCACCACCACTCACACCACCATCAGCTTCCACCCCCCGAGTTCGCAGACCTACCCCACAACAACGCCACTTTGCCGAGGCCTCCGCCCCCTCCAAAGGTCTCCAAAGCCAACGTGAATACCCTGTGTTCGAACCAGATGGCGGAGAACCAACCGCTCCTCTCGACTCACACCATCCAGTTGATAAACACTGGTACCCTCACGAAAAAGAACACTCAGTTGAACTCAAAGACGGACACTAGAATGGAAGAGTTAAGGGTGTGACGTTAACTTGTGTAAAATATGTGATCGCAATACTTTTGACTGTTGCTCAAACAATTTTTCTATTTTTTACTTCAACTAGCCCAGAAGACGACTCAAGAACTAAGTAAACGATCGTTACCTACCTAGATCATCAGAAACTTCTACAAAATGTTATGTAAATTGAGATGTGTTAGGAAATTATATGTTGAATATTTCTCATTCCTGAATTGGAAGATCGATGCAATATCTCAATTGAAATCTACACTTATTCAAACAGAGCATCTAATATATTCTTGCCCACCTAAACCTCTTCTAATGGGCGCAATATGTAGCAAAATTTTGGTGTAGACACTTGAAATTGCCAAGTGAGAGTTCTTTAAAAATCAAATGAAAGAAAAAACAAGTATTTGCACATTACTATAGTTTGTAACATACTTAGGGAAATACAAGGTTTTCAAGTTATGACGGAAATAAATCATATTGGAATAAGAGGCAATAGTATAAATGTAGCTTTCAAGTAAATTCATTTTTTAACTTTAGTTATGCAGAACTTCTAGCTTTTCATGACTATGTGGTGATTTGAAAACGTAATCTACAAAATCATTTGTCTTTTTATCTAAATGCAGATTTTTTTAAACCCAATTTCTAAGTAAACAGCATTGCGGTTAGTGAATCATGAATCAAAATACCTTGACTTGAAACATAAAAGGATGTCGTGATATATAAAAGCCTTCACTTGATATATATATAAACTTGGCTTGGGTTTGTAAAAGACTTGGCTTGATCAAGCTGTGCCAAGTTAACCAAGTTTTCGATTCTTTTATTATTCAAAGCGTGGTCAATTCGCCACTACAATACTATCGATAAATAAATAAACATTTATTCGTAACAACAGGCATAAAGATTTCAGTTTTCCCTGTAAGGAATCTGTTATAGCCTTACATTTTACAATTATGTTCGAAGATAATTGGAAAGGGTTTTATCTCTATCACCTTCGAAACAAGATCCTGAATAAAAATGCAAATGTTTTTTAATATAATAGAATAGAGAGTCCTTCTGTTGAAAATCTATACTACCCAAAAAATTCAGCGAAACTTAAACCGTGAACAAAAAAGATCTTTTATAAATTTCTTTTCGATGTTTTGATATCGTGACAAGATGACCATGAATGTCCTGTCTATATTGGATCCTATCACAGATGAAACGCGGTTCCTTGTACTTAAAAATCTTGAAACCAAGACACGCAAGGTGCATTTTATACCGTGAAGACATATTCAACCAGCCTGATAGATTTAGAGAAGGTGTAATATGATCGCTCCTTCTCACCCCTTAAAAGAGTCTTAAGCAGCTGTTTTGCATTCTTTTGGTACGTTCTTTATCAGTAACCTCCATTCGAAGCTAGTAAACGCTGAGACAGTGATTGAATTGGGACAAAATAAGCGAGTCGCGGAGCAGTTTTCTATTATTTTGAGAAAGCCAATGTCGAAAGGTATAAACAAGTCTCAACGAGTTATAGGCAAGTTTGTTATTAACTTGTTCTTGAAAACGCAGCTGAGAGTTCATAACAAGTCTCAGGTTTTTGCATGTCCTAGAGAAAACTAGGGCTGTATGGTTAATTTCAATTTTCAAAGAATCTTCAACTAGTTCAGAACTCTGTTTATTACCCAATACCACAACAGAATACTTCTCAGAATTCAGTTTGAGGAGATGGTCTTTGTCTTATAAAACCAGTTTATATCTGAATTGATTAATTCATTGGCCAAAGAGATCTGATTAAAAAAAAAGAAGCACAACTTCGTGTCGCCGGCGTAAAAATTAATTCTACAGATTTTAAGGCAACCATGGAAATTGATTGTATAGATGATATGAGTGTGTATATCTCAGAGGGAGAGCATCGAGCTCTTGACTGGGAGGTCCGGGTTCGAATCCTGTTCAGGTGGAGAAGAAATTTTCTAGTTGGACAGGTGTCTGCCACCATTTCACTGTTGGGTCAAAAATTAACAGTGCTGTGACCTTAAGTGGCGCAAGATCGCAGTAACAAAGCCTACCCAGAACACAACTGCACTCCTAACTCGTACAAGCTGAAAAAGCTTCTGAGGGATCTTCATTCTAGGAGTATCAGGATAATAAATAATAATAATATATAGAAAAGAGGCTAAAATAATTCCCTGAGAATTTCCCGCGAGAAATCACCAGCTCAGATCTCGCAGGTAGGACCGGACTAGATTTCTACCCCACTTTCTTTAATTTTTTCGAGGCAATACGTTCTGTAAATAGATTTTAACAATAGTGTAGGATGAAGAAAGAGAGTCCGTGACGATTGCTACTTTTTGGTCTGGGAACATAGAAGGAGACCTACATGTAGGGTACAATTCACCAGTATATGTGCTGCAGACAGAAGGAAGCTTATACGATGTTGGAAAATTAGGTTTGTCGATGATTGACCATGCCAGTCTAGTATATATTTCTCGGTCGTAGTCTAGTAGATCGAGAAAGAAGTTCTTCATTACTATGGATGATGTTGTTCATTATTCGTATCTGTTTAAAGAGGTGTTAATCGTTGATTATTTAAACCAGGCATCGTTTTCAGAGAAGGCCATTACTGAACCTAAATCAATCAATTTCAAATTCTGTTTGAAGAGTTGGGATACTGAGAGTGAAGTCCTTGGGTGTATGGTAGCTGGGCACCTTGTGGTCTTGAAGATATCGTATAAGTGAGATGCAAGTCACTTTGCAAGCATTTGATGTGAAGTTTGGTCGTCTGCCAATACGCAGAAGTATCTCTTGTGCTCCTACATGAAGACTTTCGTCTGAGCTGGATCGAAATGCTCCAAGAATAATGCGTAGAGCGGTATTGGTTCAAAGATCTTAGATTAATGTGAAGTTTGAATTTGTTAATAATAAAACTGAAAACTTGTATTAAAAACATTTTTTGATTGACATGCACCCAAAAAACCAAAAGGCTATTTGATGATTTATGTGATATAATTTTATTCTTGAAACTAATAGAAAATTTATCATTTAACGCAATTCAATTAATAGTTCTTTGGATTTCAGAGGACAAAATTTCGTAAAATGAAAAAATTGTAAAGAATCTATGAACTGTTGAATTATGTGCGGCTAGTTTTTAATAATATAAGCGCATCAAATAGATGTTAACATAACAAAAGTTCGAAAATGGGTTTTATAAAACATTTAGAAACAAATAATTTTCATAACACGAGTAAACCTCAACAACAAATTTAATCAATATTCGTTATTAAGGAGTATGAGCTATGGTAATAGAAAGTTCTTAAAATCCAGACAGTGTAACAAACATCTGTATGATAATTCTATACTCAAACAAACTCGAAAAGGTTTTATAGATCGCAGAGGTAAATTGCAGACATGCGCACGTTTCAAACAGTGCACTGTTTGCTAGCGAGTCCAATTCGAAAACGAATCAGTTTGAAACGTGCGCATGTCTGCAATTTTCCTCTGTGACCTACAAAATCTTGTCAAGTTTGTTTGAGTATAGATTTGTTATACAGATGTATGTTACACTGTCTCGATTTCTAGAAATTTCTATTACTCATAGCTCATACTCCTTATTAATGATTTTTGGTACAGATCAGCCGAATTAATTTATTTTATTCAATATTTTCTCATGAATAAAAATCTACTTGAACGTTTATTATTAATGGCAAATTATTAATTATTAAATTTCTAAACTTCATAAATGAGGATATTTCTGTCTGCGTTAACAATTGTTTTCAATCAAAAATGGTATCTGAATATCAAATCAAGAACATTTCAACAACATTGTAAAAGTAACGGCAAGGGGATTAATATAAATAATTCAAGGTCTACAAAATTCAAATATTAAGCAACTAAACTAGAGGAAATAGTTTAACAGTGCAAAAATTATAATAAAATCTCAGCATCGATCTTCCAATTCTTTTTCGAAAATTGTCAATATCTGATTTGTAAAAATGGAATTGTAAAAAAACATGTTAACTTTCAATCTTAAAGAGACTTGTCTAGAAAAATACTTAAATTTTAATGCGTTGTGATTTAAAACTGTCCATTTATGACCAATATTCGATTCATTTGAACCGAGATTAAACTGGATACTGTGGGATTTAAAGATTAATAGAAAAAAATTAATTGTTGTATCCAATTATCAAAATAGCTGGTTCACCTGCCTGCTTGTTGCACCGAAGTGGACAATCCTAAAATATTTTTCTCAGTCTGTTCGGATAAGATATGAAAAATCGAAGATAATAACCAATATTAAATATTTATCCAATTAAGAAAGATTTGTCCACCAGAATACGAAAGAATATTCATGAAAGATTCTGAACTCGAAATTTTTGCATTGACTTTCTTGAAACTGTCAACCATCTCTCTTCAGTTCATCTCAAAATATATCATTTTTATGAAAAGATTTCATTTCTTCCTTACTTCTTCCCAGGAGGAAAAATTTTTGATGGCCTGAAGAATTAGAAGTTTTGCGATAAATTCGAATTAACCAAACCTCACATGTATCAGAAAAATATTTTCAGTAATACTAATGAATGGGATGTATAAATGAAAATTACTATCATCAAAACGTTTCCGAAAATAATATGGAAAAAATTCATTTGAAATAATGTTTTCATCAATCCGAAAAAATTGATGCATGGTTTCAATTTGGCAAGAACCGCATCTGACTATGTACAGTATTGTTTTCTCATTGTAAAAATTAGTTCATCTGTCTATCTGAGATATGTTTTGTATTGATATCAAAGGTGAGTGAAAGTTGTGTACATAAAATAATTAGACTAACAAATGTTAAATAAATAAATTGAAAATTTTGTTGTTTTTTAATATTTTATCCCGAACAAAAAAGTATTATGCCAAAAATGTCCTATAAACACAGGTCCGAAAACTCTTCATACCCAGCTTGAGGTGTTCCAGTTTTCGATTTTTCTTAAAAACCCTTGTAGTTTCGAAATATTCAGATCGAACTCGAAGAACGAGATACCTTTTGGGGTTTAAATGGAATGGTAATCAGAATTGTTGAGGGAATTTACATTCACACTTTCCTTAAGTTCACACTCCCTTTTTAATCTTGGGACAATTTTTTTCGTACGCCACTGACCATTTTTCATAGTACGATTACATTTTTCGTTTCTTTTAGAAAGTTTTATGTATGTTGCGTTTTTTCGTTCTCGTAAATATTAATCGAAAGGAAGATTTTGGTATGCGTCGGAACAGTCTAGGAAATTTTGAAATACGAAATTAGTCTATTTTATTGATTCCTTTTTGACCATTAAATGTATAGGATACGTCATAAGAAAAGTAAAAAAAATTTAAATATAGTTCTTGCAAAAATCACAGGCAATGCTCAATATTCTTTGCTTAATATGCATTCACAAAGAATATAAGAGCAATAATAAAAAGGAACAATTTTTTCACATCGAATGTAAATATAAACTGAAAACTAGTAAGTAAAAAAGTACACATACAAAATTGAAGGAATCTTTGGCATTATCAATAATTCAAACGATTTACATTCTCACAAAAATCACAGGTACAATTTAAATCAGATACATCACTATACAGTATTCCCGTCAACTTGGTACATCCTAAATGATACCATCGTGGACAATAATCACAGCCTACATTATTTGCATTTTCACATGCAGTATAACTTACTAATTCTTCGAGGCATATATCACATTTTCCTTTGAATTCGTAAAATTCCATTTGATTTACTTCTTCATTTTCTTCTCGTCTTTCATGTACTGCGTCTATGGGGGAAGGTGTTTTCGTTTGCAGATTGTTATCATCTATTATGTTTGTATCTGTTTTTCTTTTCTTTTTAAGATTTTCTTTCTCTTCCTTTTCTTTTTGTTTCATTTCATAGTATTTTCTCCAGGCATTAGAGGATATTGCTGAAGGTGTCTTTTCTTTTGTTCTTTCAATCACATTTTTTGGGAGGGGTTGCGGAAACGTTAAATATTTTTCGAATGAGTCAATCAAAGGTTTTACTTTTGTCCCTTCATTTGAGGTTTGCGTTTCATGCTCATCAAAACTGGTAGACGTCATGGCTTCCAGTTTAGATGAAGAAGCCATTTCTGCAAATTTGTTTTCCTTCGTTTTTCCTTCATTAAAAACTGAATTTTCGATATTTCCTGTTTCTGTTAAATTGGGATTTCGATTTATTTCATCCAGTAATATATTGTCTAACATTATCACATTTGGTTTTTTCACTTCTTCGTCTAAAAGAACAAATTCTATATTGTCTATTTCCTGTTCTGTATAGACCGGGATATCATCACATTGGCATTCTGCTGGAAGCAACGATTCTATTAGGCATATAATTGATTGTACTGACATTTCACGCTTAGAAAGCTTAGGTTCTAGCAAAGCGATCACTTTTTTGGAAGTGTTGACGTCTGCGACGGTAATTTCAGCCTGAGCTTTGTCGTTAGTAGTCATATTTTCCAGAATGGTTTGAACACATTTTTCATAGTGAACAGCATCTGGATTAAATGGATATTACCCACACGCTTTGAATCCATTTTTCATGTTTTGTGGCATATTTGGATTATGCAAGACTTTCTGAAAGAGTGGACAAAATTCCGCTTTTGTAACGATCCTATTTTGGTTTTGCGTCTGCCATTCTCTAACCTGTTGCCACCAATATTCTTTAAGAGGCTTGAAAACAGTCACATCAGCGGGTTGAACTAGGTGCGTAGCGTTTGGCGGCAAGGCATATAAGATAATATCCTTTTCATGGCAAAATTTACTCAGTTCTAGGGACATATGAGATTTATGCCCATCAACCAGAAATAAAACAGGTCTCTGAAATTTCTCATTTTCTATCCAGTGATCTAGTGAGTTGGCTACATACATATTCATAAAACATATTTGATCTCATCCACACCGAGTTTTTCCCAAAACCCACCCATCAGGCATACTATCTACAATGGGCCTTGGGGGTTTTACATAATGAAATATAACCAGGAGTGGACAAAGCCTCCCATCTGCTGTGAACGTAATAAATGCCGTCAGGTATTCTTTAGTATTTCCTCTTTTAACGATATTCAGACTCTTTTCCTTTAGACCCAGTACCTTCTCAGACTTTGGGCATAAACTGAAGCCACTTTCATCGGCATTCAGTATACGGCTTGGATCATCCAAGATGTCATATGCATTTGAATCTTTGAGAAATGATTCTAAATCTTCGAACCAGGATCGGATGTATTCTTCTGTTACCTGCGCTCTGTATTTCTCCAATGCTTCTGCGTTTTTCAGAGTAAGGTGGGGATTTCTTCGCATAAAATTTGTGTACCACCTTTCATCTGGCCTATCATTTTTGAAAGGTGTTTTCAAATTTTCAGCTTAATCAATTTTTTGAACCATATCCAACAATTCCTTTTTATTTATAGGGAAACCACATCTCGCCAAATCTTCTATCCATTTTACAATTTTATTTTCAAATTCTATAGTCAAAAATGGGGGTTGTCCCATGGACTTGAATATATCATGGCCTTTAATACGGTCCAGCACCGTGGACTTAGGAACTCCATATCTCCGGCAAATTTTCCTTAATTTTCCCCCTTTTTTCACTGCCAGCACCACTTCTTTTAATTTATGTTTGTCATATGTTCGAAAAGTACGCGTTTTCACTGTGGATTTCATATCTATAATGAAAAAATACGAAAAAAATGATAATTTGTGTCATATACTGCCGAAGAAAATATGAGTGTCCGACTTTTGGAGATACAAACATTTTCACGGCGGCCAGTGGTCGAACAGATTTAATTGGCCTAAATCTATACTATCCATTCAGTTTTCTCTGGCCG
Organism: Megalocaria dilatata; assembly: GCA_034642435.1. Classification (NCBI taxonomy): domain Eukaryota; kingdom Metazoa; phylum Arthropoda; class Insecta; order Coleoptera; family Coccinellidae; genus Megalocaria; species Megalocaria dilatata. Next base: position 63,565,668 of record CM067855.1, on the reverse strand, counting down.
ACCACTGGCTGAGGTTTAGCTGAAGTATCAAATAGTTCCATAAAAGAAAGAGATGTTGAATGGGCCATATGAATACGCCAGATAGAAACATACTTATTAAGCAGCTAAATGCTAATAATCGGACATTTGTCCCAATACTAAAATTTAAGCGGTTTTTTTTTCCAATTACCGGCCACCCGATTATTATATTAAATTAAAAAAAATATATAGTTTCGAATGATCATAAAGCAACTTTCAACTGTTGCTAATCCATTTAATATCAATGTGAATATGTAACATGTGAAATAATAAAGTTTTCCTACCTGCAGAATACGCTCTTCCTAATCAAAACGGCTAACACCTAACAATCGCATACACATGATTAAATTGGCGCGCTTTTAAAATGTCAGTGCTAGCAACTACTGAGTCCAAAATTACTAAAAAGGCGGTGAAAAGTTTGTTCTGTATATCCCTTTTTATTCGGGTAAATTTGGCTCTAGATTTTTTAAGTTACCCCAATTTATGTGTGTTTTGTTCGACTACTGGTGGTGTCCGGCGTATTGTACCTATACAAAATCATCTACTCACTAATCCTTTACTGAATAATAACATTTACGCAACAAGATACCTTTAACAGTAACCATCTGAAGGAATATATATATATATATATATATAAACGATAAAGAAATACAACCGGTACTCTTCAATTCCTTGGTCCCGGAACTTAGCACTATATTCAATTACTCTAATTCTTCTGACTCAATTCTGAAACTTATAAAAAAATTACTAATATCACTCAATATAATTACAATAATGCTAAATTCTGAGACCAATTCGAGCCTCGCACCGCGCGCTTTTCTCGACGATCTTACTAGTTTTTCCGACGTGTCAAGACTCTCGACAAACTCTCTTTTGGCCCTTATAATACGCCGCGGTTTTCTCCTTCCAAATTTTTGATCCGTTCACCCGCTCAAAATTGCAACTTAGCACTTTTCAAAATTTCAGCTCTTTGTCGAGCCACACGTCTTAATTTCGACGTCAGCGTTTTTCTCTGAAACTTTCCTTTTTGAACTCATCTGAAGGAATATGTTTATATTTCGTATGATCATACATCTTATGAACTTTTTAATCTGTAGTTTGCGATTATAATATATAGGCCAGAGTAAAATAATTTCCTTTCATGAAGCCGCCGTTCGTGCGTGCCTCGAAAGCGAATTCCTAAGTTTAACATTAACTGGTCTGAAGATTAGAATAAACAAATTAATTCAGGTGCATTGAACCTCACGTTGAATTTGTTTTTGCCCTCTGAAATAATCCCTGCATCGTTACAGCCCTTTCATGAATTCTAGACCTTGTTAGTTTACCACACTTCAATGGCAGTTACGTCGCCTACTTTTGAGGAGCTTTGTGAGCTTTTAGTACAGAGTTTTGTGAACTGGTGCTAGGGAAATAATTTGATGGTAAAAATTGATAAATCTGAATGTATTCATTTTACAATTGGCCATAATGGCCGTAGTTTTGTCATTCACTATTCAGATACTGTCGGCCATCTACGGATAATACTAAATTGCTTGGTATCAATTTAATGTGGTCTATGCTTATTGAATATTTGTGTAAGAAATTGAATAGTTCATATTATGTTATTAATAGAGTGAAAAATTTACTTCCTATGGAATCTTTTGTTAATATATATTATAGTTTAGTCCATAGTTACCTCTCATATAATGTATTGCTGCGGGGAAACTCTTCATAAGTTGGCAGGACTTTCATATTACAGAAACGGATCTTACGCATGGTATTCAATATAACTCCACGTTCGTCCTGTAGACCCATATTTCTAGAAACTGATATTTTAACGTTGTCCTCCATTTTCATTTTGACATCTCTCATATATGTAAAGGAAAATGAAAAAAACGTTGTTAAGTTATTCAGCTTTCATAAAATAGAAAGGCCTTTTACTTGATAGAAGAAATATAACAAAATTTGAATATCAAAACAAATTAAAATATGTTTATCTTCTACAATTTTAATTTCAGAAAATTTTTATTCAAAAAAACTTTTAGCATTAAATTAATGTCTAAAACAAGCACCGCTTACATTTAATAGACGTATATAATCAAAACTCAATATATAATGTCAAATCGAGTAAATAAAGCAAAAGGTTTACGAAAGTCATTAAAATTAATAAATAAATATTTAAAGGAGACAAAATTTGCTTCTGGTCTTACCTTGAAGAACGCCATTTGCCTTTTGAAAACATGAACACACTTAAAGGACTTCTCAAAGAATATAATTTATTTGAAATATTTAATATATTTAAATATTCGAATAAGTAAATTCAGAAATCTCTCAAAGCATGCACTATATCTTCAAAAAACAAATATAATTCTAAGCAATTCCGTCTTCAGTCCTGAAATATATTCAAAATATCAAAATCAAAAAACTAACCTATATCAAACAACGTACCACGTGTAAATGAATAATGTTTCGAGACATAGATCATCTTTATAATTCAAGATTGATCTATGTTCTAACAGAATCAAAGAACAGTGTTAGTTATTTTTAAGGCTTATTTAAATTCATTGACATTCCATAATGAGATTTATTGAAGCCAAAATATAATTATATATTATATATAAAATAAAATAGAAAGGCCTTTTACTTGATAGAAGAAATATAACAAAATTTGAATATCAAAACAAATTGAAATATGTTTATCTTCTACAATTTTAATTTCAGAAAATTTTCATTCAAAAAAACTTTTAGAATTATTTTAATGTCTATAACAAGCACCGCTTACATTTAATAGACGTATATAATCAAAACTCAATATATAATGTCAAATCGAGTAAATAAAGCAAAAGGTTTACGAAAGTCATTAAAATTAATAAATAAATATTTAAAGGAGACAAAATTTGCTTCTGGTCTTACCTTGAAGAACGCCATTTGCCTTTTAAAAAACATGAACATACTTAAGGGACTTCTCAAAGAATATTATTTATTTGAAATATTTAATATATTTAAATATTCGAATAAGTAAATTCAGAAATCTCTCAAAGCATGCACTATATCTTCAAAAAACAAATATAATTCTAAGCAATTTCGTCTTCAGTCCTGAAATATATTCAAAATATCAAAATCAAAAAACTAACCTATATCAAACAACGTACCACGTGTAAATGAATAATGTTTCGAGACATAGATCGTCTTTATAATTCAAGATTGATCTATGTTCTAACAGAATCAAAGAACAGTGTGAGTTATTTTTAAGGCTTATTTAAATTCATTGACATTCCATAATGAGATTTATTGAAGCCAAAATATAATTATATATTATATATAAAATAAAATAGAAAGGCCTTTTACTTGATAGAAGAAATATAACAAAATTTGAATATCAAAACAAATTGAAATATGTTTATCTTCTACAATTTTAATTTCAGAAAATTTTTATTCAAAAAAACTTTTAGAATTAAATTAATGTCTAAAACAAGCACCGCTTACATTCAATAGACGTATATAATCAAAACTCAATATATAATGTCAAATGGAATAAATAAACCAAAAGATATACGAAATTCATTAAAATTAATAAATGAATATTTAAAGGAGACAAAATTTATTTTTGGTCTTACCTTCAAGAACGCCATTTGCCTTTTAAAAATTTAATTCTGAAAATTTTTTTGAATAAAAACTTTCTGAAATTAAAATTGTAGAAAATAAACATATTTTAATTCGTTTTGATATTCAAATTTTGTTATATTTCTTCTATCAAGTAAAAGGCCTTTCTATTTTATTTTATATATAATATATAATTATATTTTGGCTTCAATAAATTTCATTATGGAATGTCAATGAATTTAAATAAGCCTTAAAAATAACTCACACTGTTCTTTGATTCTGTTAGAACATAGATCAATCTTGAATATATAGTTGATCTGTAGTTCGAAGCTTAAGTCTTTTAACACGTGAGTGATGTAGGTTATGTTTTTGATTTTGATATTTGGAATATTGAAAAAAGGGCTGATGAAGGGATTATCTAGAATTATATTTGTGTTTTGAAGATATAGTGCACATTTTTTAGAGATTTTTGAAATAATTTGTTCGAATATTTAAATATATTAAATATTTAAAATAAATTATATTCTTTGGGAAGTCCTTCAAGTGTGTTCATGTTTTTATAAGGCAAGTAGTATTTCTTAAGATAAAACCAGAAACAAAATTTTGTCTCCTTTGAATATTTATTTATTAATTTTAATTACTTTCGTATATCTGTTGGGTTATTTATTTCATTTGACATTGTATATTGAGTTTTGATTATTTACGTCTATTAAATGTGAGCGGTGCTTGTTTTAGACATTAATTTAATTCTAAAAATTTTTTGTGGTGTTCGATCTCTTAATTTCAAGGAATTTGAGAAAACTGTTAAAGGTATCTTGTTGCGTAAATGTTATTATTCAGTAAAGGATTAGTGAGTAGATGATTTTGTATAGGTACAATACGCCAGTAAGCCGGACTTGTCTCCTTTGAATATTTATTTATTAATTTTAATTACTTTCGTATATCTGTTGGGTTATTTATTTCATTTGACATTGTATATTGAGTTTTGATTATTTACGTCTATTAAATGTGAGCGGTGCTTGTTTTAGACATTAATTTAATTCTAAAAATTTTTTGAATAAAAAATTCTTTTGGAAATTAAAATTGTAGAAGATAAACATATTTCAATTTGTTTTGATATTCAAATTTTGTTATATTTCTTCTATCAAGTAAAAAGCCTTTCTATTTTATTTTATATATAATATATAATTATATTTTGGCTTCAATAAATCTCATTATAGAATGTCAATGAATTTAAGTAAACCTTAAAATAACTCACTTTGTTCTTTGATTTTGTTAGAACATAGATCAATCTTGAATATATAGTTGATCTGTAGTTCGAAGCCTAAGTCTTTTAACACGTGAGTGATGTAGGTTATGTTTTTGATTTTGATATTTGGAATATTGAAAAAAGGGCTGATGAAGGGATTATCTAGAATTATATTTGTGTTTTGAAGATATAGTGCACATTTTTTAGAGATTTTTGAAATAATTTGTTCGAATATTTAAATATATTAAATATTTCAAATAAATTATATTCTTTGGGAAGTCCTTCAAGTGTGTTCATGTTTTTATAAGGCAAGTAGTATTTCTTAAGATAAAACCAGAAACAAAATTTTGTCTCCTTTGAATATTTATTTATTAATTTTAATTACTTTCGTATATCTGTTGGGTTATTTATTTCATTTGACATTGTATATTGAGTTTTGATTATTTACGTCTATTAAATGTGAGCGGTGCTTGTTTTAGACATTAATTTAATTCTAAAAATTTTTTGAATAAAAAATTCTTTTGGAAATTAAAATTGTAGAAGATAAACATATTTCAATTTGTTTTGATATTCAAATTTTGTTATATTTCTTCTATCAAGTAAAAAGCCTTTCTATTTTATTTTATATATAATATATAATTATATTTTGGCTTCAATAAATCTCATTATAGAATGTCAATGAATTTAAGTAAACCTTAAAATAACTCACTTTGTTCTTTGATTTTGTTAGAACATAGATCAATCTTGAATATATAGTTGATCTGTAGTTCGAAGCTTAAGTCTTTTAACACGTGAGTGATGTAGGTTATGTTTTTGATTTTGATATTTGGAATATTGAAAAAAGGGCTGATGAAGGGATTATCTAGAATTATATTTGTGTTTTGAAGATATAGTGCACATTTTTTAGAGATTTTTGAAATAATTTGTTCGAATATTTAAATATATTAAATATTTAAAATAAATTATATTCTTTGGGAAGTCCTTCAAGTGTGTTCATGTTTTTATAAGGCAAGTAGTATTTCTTAAGATAAAACCAGAAACAAAATTTTGTCTCCTTTGAATATTTATTTATTAATTTTAATTACTTTCGTATATCTGTTGGGTTATTTATTTCATTTGACATTGTATATTGAGTTTTGATTATTTACGTCTATTAAATGTGAGCGGTGCTTGTTTTAGACATTAATTTAATTCTAAAAATTTTTTGAATAAAAAATTCTTTTGGAAATTAAAATTGTAGAAGATAAACTTATTTCAATTTGTTTTGATATTCAAATTTTGTTATATTTCTTCTATCAAGTAAAAAGCCTTTCTATTTTATTTTATATATAATATATAATTATATTTTGGCTTCAATAAATCTCATTATAGAATGTCAATGAATTTAAGTAAACCTTAAAATAACTCACTTTGTTCTTTGATTTTGTTAGAACATAGATCAATCTTGAATATATAGTTGATCTGTAGTTCGAAGCTTAAGTCTTTTAACACGTGAGTGATGTAGGTTATGTTTTTGATTTTGATATTTGAAATATTGAAAAAAGGGCTGATGAAGGGATTATCTAGAATTATATTTGTGTTTTGAAGATATAGTGCACATTTTTTAGAGATTTTTGAAATAATTTGTTCGAATATTTAAATATATTAAATATTTCAAATAAATTATATTCTTTGGGAAGTCCTTCAAGTGTGTTCATGTTTTTATAAGGCAAGTAGTATTTCTTAAGATAAAACCAGAAACAAAATTTTGTCTCCTTTGAATATTTATTTATTAATTTTAATTACTTTCGTATATCTGTTGGGTTATTTATTTCATTTGACATTGTATATTGAGTTTTGATTATTTACGTCTATTAAATGTGAGCGGTGCTTGTTTTAGACATTAATTTAATTCTAAAAGTTTTTTTAATAAAAAATTCTTTTGGAAATTAAAATTGTAGAAGATAAACATATTTCAATTTGTTTCGATATTCAAATTTTGTTATATTTCTTCTATCAAGTGAAAAGCCTTTCTATTTTATTTTATATATAATATATAATTATATTTTGGCTTCAATAAATCTCATTATAGAATGTCAATGAATTTAAGTAAACCTTAAAATAACTCACTTTGTTCTTTGATTTTGTTAGAACATAGATCAATCTTGAATATATAGTTGATCTGTAGTTCGAAGCTTAAGTCTTTTAACACGTGAGTGATGTAGGTTATGTTTTTGATTTTGATATTTGGAATATTGAAAAAAGGGCTGATGAAGGGATTATCTAGAATTATATTTGTGTTTTGAAGATATAGTGCACATTTTTTAGAGATTTTTGAAATAATTTGTTCGAATATTTAAATATATTAAATATTTAAAATAAATTATATTCTTTGGGAAGTCCTTCAAGTGTGTTCATGTTTTTATAAGGCAAGTAGTATTTCTTAAGATAAAACCAGAAACAAAATTTTGTCTCCTTTGAATATTTATTTATTAATTTCAATTACTTTCGTATATCTGTTGGGTTATTTATTTCATTTGACATTGTATATTGAGTTTTGATTATTTACGTCTATTAAATGTGAGCGGTGCTTGTTTTAGACATTAATTTAATTCTAAAAGTTTTTTGAATAAAAAATTCTTTTGGAAATTAAAATTGTAGAAGATAAACATATTTCAATTTGTTTTGATATTCAAATTTTGTTATATTTCTTCTATCAAGTAAAAAGCCTTTCTATTTTATTGTGTGCTTTAATTGCTCGTTTATTGTTTGACAGAGAGAGTCAGAGTTATGAGTCAATATGTCAACCACACCTTCCACATTTACTAACATGAATACCATTAACAATGCAGGTTCCAGTAGCAAAGCAGTAGCAGATGGAAATCCCGTGGTAAATTCTTTCGCGGCAGGTATCCCGATGTATTCATTAGGTATGATCGCTAGTACGGTAGAAAATTTCAGTGGAAAAGATAGCGCAAGGTATTTTGATAAGTTAGAGTTGAGAGCAAAATTAGATGGATGGTCGGAAGAGGATACATTGAAATTATTAAAATTTAATTCAATTGGAGACGCATATAATTATTACAAATCAGATTCGCAACTAGAGAAATTGACGTATTTCGAATGAGAAACTAAGTTGCTATCGAAATTCACACCATTTAGGCTACCTGGAGAATATCAATTTAATTTGAGTCGATGTTATCAAAGACCGGATGAAATTGTTTAATATTTCTGTACGCGATTACGGACGATCGGAGTAAGATTATTAAACGAGGATTTGGATGGAGCCACTGCAAATGATGAAGTTGAAATCAGAAAGAAAAACAAGGATTTGATTAGGAATCAGTTCAAAATCGGATTGCGGAATGATTTGATGAAATTCACAGGAATCTTGTTGTTGAGAGAAGATAAATTATATTTGGAAAAGCGGAAGAAATTGTAAGATTGCAGGAAACTATTATGATGGTGGAGCAAGGGAGACCAGACATTAGAATATCGGCGATAGAAACGGACAATCAGTGTCACGGTTGCGGTAAATACGGCCATTTGATGAAGGATTGCTGAAGCACGTGGAAATCGAGACCTGAGTGGACACCTGCAAATAATGAACAAGGAACTGATCAAGGGTTAAGATTCCGTGGAAATGCATCAGATCAGAGAGCTAGGGGAAATGAGCAGGCCAGATTCACAGAAGGAACAAGATTTGCAAAAGGAGGACGAAACACGGGCATAGCTGTGCAGCGAGAAGAGTTGAACCATTCTTTAAACGACAATGGCCAAAATCCTTCTGTCGGGCTGGAGACCGCTCAACAGTAAGACGGCAGAAGTATGATAGAAGTCAAGGACGTGTACATAGAGCAACAAAAAATCGGATTGTAGTTTCGGAGATTAATGCAGGAGGAATAAAAGAGGTACCGCACTCAATCAGGATGAGAGTTAATGGGGTAATATGTAATTGTTTAGTAGATACCGGCATGGCGGTGACATTAATTAAAAATTGAATGATTCCTAAAGAGTGAATTAACACGGAAGAAACGAATAGGTTTCAATTAACGAGTGTGACAGGACACCCGTTACCTACTTGGGGGACAGCGTGTATTTCGATGGGTCTCGAAAACGGTGAATGGTACATTCCGTGGGATGCTGTTGTATGCGACGACAACGCACTAGGAAACGTGAAAGTTATAATAGGTAGAAATTTTCTTCAAAGCTGTCAAGCCCATATTGACTATGTACACGGTCCAAAGGAGGATCCAGCGTTCAATTCAGTGGTGGGTCATATACATAATAATAATAATAGTGCCTTTCTTCATACATTTACAATATATAAACCTAGGGCGAAGTCTAGCTCAAAGCTACTACATATATTACAATTACCAACCTAGGAAAAAAACAATTTACCTGCCTTATTGCCCCGCCAGATTTAAATCGATAATTCCCGGTACTTTCTTGATAGAATGTATATATATATATATATATATATATATATATATATATATATATATATATATATATATATATATATATATATATATATATATATATATATATATACATTCTGTCAAGAAAGTACCGGGAATTATCGATTTAAATCTGGCGGGGCAATAAGGCAGTTAAATTGTTTTTTTCCTAGGTTGGTACCACTGTCCTTGATTACTATGCCAAGCTTGAGCATTATCTATCAACTAGTGTGTTTGCAACAGCTGATTAAGTCAGTCGATGTCAGAGTGCGTGCCGATTTTTACTATGGGTGATTACGTTGAGCAAAGAATTTGTTTAAAGTTTTGTATTGCAAATGAATTTTCGTGTGCCAATGCATTGAAAATGTTGCAAAAGGCCTTTGGTGATAATGCTCTATCGAAAACTCGTGCATGTCAGTGGTACAGAGCCTTCAAGGACGGTCGTGAAGTGGACGCCCATCGACGGCTTCGATCGAAGATAACGTCGATAAAATTAAGGAAAGGGTGCTGAGAGAGATAGCACATGATCACTGATAGCACAGCTTGAGAGAGATAGCACATGATCTTAAGATATCCCACGAGTCCGCACGTACGATTTTGATTGATATTTTGGGCATGAGAAAGGTGGCCGCACGACTCGTACCGAAAGACCTGAATTTTCTTCAAAAACGTCATCGCGAACAGGTTGCTTCAGACATGCTGGATCGCTGTAATTCCGATTCTACATTCATGGAACGCATTATAACTGGTGATGAGACCTGGGTCTACGAGTACGATATGCGAACAAGCCAGCAATCATCGGAATGGGTGGCAAAAAATGAGCCGAAACCGAAAAAACCACGCCAAAGCCGCTCGAAAATGAATGATGCTCATTGTTTTCTTCGATATCCGTGGCGTGGTGCACTACGAATTCGTTCCAGAGGGTCAGACGGTAAACAAGGAGTGTTACCTAGGCGTTATGAAACGTTTGCGTGGGCGTATCCGTAAGAAGCGGCCAAATTTGTGGGCGAACAACTCATGGATTTTGCATGACGATAACGCGCCTTCTCACCGAGCTACGATTGTGACTGACTTTCTCGCCAAAAACTCAACAAACGTGCTTCAGCAACCACCGTATTCGCCGGATTTGGCTACCTGCGACTTTTTCCTCTTCCCAAAACTAAAATTGCCCCTTCGTGGCACCCGTTTTGAGTCGATTGAAGCCATAAAACAAAATTCGGCGCAAGAGCTAAAGTCCATCCCGGAAAGCGCCTATAAAAAATGTTTCGATAATTGGAAGTGCCGTTGGCATAGATGTATTGGAACAAATGGAGCCTATTTTGAAGGCGACCCAATAAATTTTGACGATTAAATGTAAAAATGTTGTTTTAATTGAAAATTCCCGGTACTTTTTTGACAGAGTAGTATATATGTAAAAATAAAACTATTATTTTTAGGGAAAACAACTGTGTAACTTCTATGTTCTATGTTCCATGTTCTATGATCTATGTTCTATGTCTAAGATTTTAACCTCAAACTGTTACATGTCATATTTAATTAGCTGTTAGAAATGTGAATTGAGAAACCCGAAGAAATAGCATTGTTTTTGATTTCTTCCAGAATCATGATATCCAATCGTCTATTTCTTCAATTATGAAAATAGGAATTGATTACATTCTTATAAATCAAAAACGTGAGCTATAATGACGACATCCATGAAGATTTGCATCGCTTTAGAAGCATCCAATACTGATAAGAAGAAAAATACATACAAATTCAAATGGATCCAAACTACGGGAACGGAAAATACATATTATGAAATACCAGAGGACAAACAGGATAAATCTGACCATCATGAACTTTTGGCTCTAACGAACGTGAAGAATATCTTGAAATCGATTAAAGTAAGAGGTTCATTTCGTACGTGTGTCATTTCATTAACTCCGGAATTGAAAGAAATATTTTTTAATGCCAAAGATGTGATGTTTAAGAATGAATATTTACAACTGATTTATTCACCCGCATACGTGAGAACAGTTTTTGGACAAGAATCACCAAAAACACAGGATACAGTAGAACTTTCAAGAAAAAGTAAGGAGAATAAAAAGGAATTCAAGAGGATAAAGATGGATTTTGTGCTGAATAATTTTGATGGTAAGAGTGTTTCAGTGAATTTATGGTTAGAAAAATTCGAGACGGAATGCACGCGTTGTGAAGTAGAAGAAGATAGAGACAAAATTTTGATTTTACGGTTGTTTCTGGATGAAATAGCGAAAGAATGGTTTGATTCTAAATTAATTACATTAGGTTTAGACAAAAGTTTTCAAATATGGAAAGATAACTGCTTATAGAGTTTTTGTGAATTGAGTCAGCATAAATATAGAGAGTCGTATTCATTTAAGTACATAGGAGGAAGTTTATTTCACTAAGTTTTTAGGAAAGAAAATTTGTTGTTACATCTCCGAAATAATTTTCCAACTGACATTAATTGATTTAATTGTGACAAGTTTGCCAAATATTTTACAAGATAGAATTGATCGATCAAATGTAACAACTTTCGAGAAATTATTGGGTGAGTTGCGAAAGCTAGAAAGTTCAGAAAAATATGACAATGATCGAAATAAAGAAAATTGTAGAATTAAGAAATCTGCCGAACAAATTCCTTCCTATTCACAAACAAATAGAAAAACAGTTAAGAAGGAACCGTGCTCAATTTGTGAGAAGAATGGTTTTTCAAGTAGATTTCATCCGCAGACTTTACGTCGGCTAAGGAATAAATCCAATAATTTTGAACAAAAGAACGTAGGCGGTAACATAAAAACAGTAAACAATGTTGGGATACAGGATGAATTAAATCAGGCCATTTCAAACCAAAAAAACTAAGACTGCTGTCATTGATAAAATTGAAGGTGTTTATAAATAATAATGAATTATGTGGAATTTATGATTCGGGCTCAAATGTTAGTCTTCTGAATTTCAAAGCAGCAGAAAAGTTATGTCTACGCATTCAAGATAATAGGAAGACATTCAAAACAGTCAGTGGCAGGGCAAAATTTTCAGGATAAATAATTACAAAAATAAGGATCAAATATCAAAAAAGAAGTTGTACTTTTTGTAGTTAATGAGAAAAATTTCGAGTTTGATATTCTACTCGGACTAGATTCTATTTCCAATTTTCAATTAAAACCAGATTTTGATTTGAATATTTATCAAAGATTAGATATGAATGAAGAGAGAAAGATCGATGGTGTTCATAATAATAATAATGATAACAATGATTACACCATCAATTTCAATGAAGAGATACCAAAAGAACTATTCGAAGCAAAATAGACCATTTGGAAACAAATCAGAGAAATAAAATTGAAGTTTTAATAAATAAATATGTCCATATTTTTGCAAAACACAAGTTTGATATTGGTCAGGTGCAAAATAATGAGGCAAACATAAAACTTTTAGAACACAAATTTATAGCAAAAAAACCAAACAAATGCTCAATGGAGGATCAAAAAGAGATAGAATTCCAAATTTCTCCTCACCTTTTGCATCACCAGTCACTTTAGCATATAAGAGAGATGAAGGGTCTAAAACCAGATTATGGGTCGATTTTCGTGAACTCAATAAATTAATTGTTCCCGAACCACAGCCTTTCCCATTAATTGATGAAATCTTAGCCAAGACCAGAAATGCAAAATTCTCTACTACATAAGATGTAAATTCTGCCTTTTGGTCGATTCCAATTCGTATCAAAGATAGATATAAGACTGCTTTTGTGACACAGAATGGTCACTGGCTATGGAAATGTTTACCTTTTGGACTTAAAACATCCCCGGCCATATTTCAACGTATATTGAATAATATTATCAGAAAATATAACCTGAATTTATTCTGCCTGAATTATATAGATGATATTCTAATATTTTCTTCAACATTTGACCAACATATAGAACATTTGGAGAGTCTCTTGAAAGCAATATGTAATGAAGGATTCAGACTTAAATTTATCAAGTGTAATTTTGCAGAAAAAAAAGTCAAATATTTAGGACATATTGTAGGAAACAATACAGTTCGACCTATAAATGACAATTTAATTTCCATTAGGAATATTTCTCCACCAGATGCTCGGAAGAAGATAAGGCAATTTTTGGGTAAACTTAATTATTATCACAAATATATAAAAGATTCAGCTAGATTATTAAAACCGTTGCATAATTTACTGACAAAAGATGTAAAATTCAATTGGTCATTGGCTTGTCAGGAAGCTTTTAATAAGCATAAGGACATCCTTTGTTCTGAGCCAATTCTTGCAATTTTCGACCCAAGTGCCTATACTACTTTATATACCGATGCCAGTATTCAAGGAGTAGGAGCTGTTCTTAAGCAAAAACAGATTAATGGTGAAATGAAACCTGTAGCGTATTTTTCTAAAAAACTAAATAAATATCAAAAGAACAAGAAAGCAATATTCCTAGAATGTCTGGCAATTAAAGAGGCAATTAAATTTTGGAAATATTGGCTAATAGGACATAAATTTATTGTTGTTACTGACCATAAGCCATTAGAAGGGAAAAAATTTCGTACAAGACCAGATGAAGAGCTGGGTGACATGATGAATTTTCTATCACAATTCGGTTTTGAGATTAGATATGAACCAGGAAAAGGAAATGTAGAAGCAGATTGCCTTTCTAGAAACCCAGTTCTGGAACAAACGGAGAATATGGACGAAAGTATAAGAACAGTTAATTTGGTAGAATCAAATGAAATAAAAAACGATCAACAGAATAATCTCTTAAAGATAAATAATATGAGAACAACTGTTGTACAGAAAGAGATACATTACAAATTTTACAAAAATAACAAAAAAATAATTTTATCCAATGATTTCGGAAAAGAATTAATCAGAAAAGTGCACAAGCATTATGGCCATATTTATGCTAGTAAGATAAATAATAAAATCAGGAAGTTTTATTACATTCAGAATATGGATTCACTGACAAAAGAAGTTTGTGTATCATGTGAGATATGTTGTAAAAATAAAACGGCAAAAGTATGGTCTCCTTTCTCAATTGGGCCCAGAAAAGGAACCATTTGAAATAATGTCGTTAGACACAATTGGAGGTTTTGCTGGAAACCGCTCTTCAAAAAGATACCTTCATTTCCTAGTGGATCATTTTACTCGATATGCATTTGCGAGCTCTTCAAAACACCAAACAACCGAAGATTTCATCAAATTAATTAATAAAATTCAAGATAAACGATCAATAAAACGCTAGTAATAAATCAATACCCAGGAATAAATTCGGAAAAATTCAGACAACACATAAGAAGTTTGAATATACAATTGATTTTCACAACAGTAGACTGTCCTTTTTTTAATGGTCTGAATGAACGACTAAATCAGACATTAGTGAACAGAATAAAGTGCAAACAAAATGAAAAGAAAACTAGAGCATGGACGAAAATAGCCGATGAATATATTGAAGAATACAATAGAACAGATCATCCTACAACTAGATACAGCCCAGAATATTTACTTTGTGGCAGATCTGATCCCATTGCTCCAGAAGAACTTATTGAAGAGAGAAATTTACCAAAAGACAAGGAAATAGCATATAAAAATTCTTCACGCTATCATCAATCCAATAAAAGACTGATCGACAAGAATAGGAAACATGATTTTAAAATTTGAGACTATGTTTACGTTGAAAATAAATCAAAATTGAATAGGAAAAAACTTGATGAAATAAGAATAGGACCTTTTCCAATAGTGAAAAAAATTTCTAACACTATATATTAGATAGATATTGAAAATAAAAGAAAGGACAATAACTATTTTCATGTAACTAAGTTGCACCCATGTGAAAACGCAAACGTTTAATGAGGAGTGCATACTTTGTGTGGGGGGATGTAAAAATAAAACTGTAATTTTTAGGGAAAACAACCTTGTAACTTCTATGTTCTATGTTTCATGTTCTATGTCTAAGATTTTAACCTAAAACTGTTATATGTCATATTTAGTTAGCTGTTAGAAATGTGAATTGAGAAACTCCAAGAAATAGCATCGTTTTTGATTTCTTCCAGAATCATGACATCAAATCGTCTATTTCTTCAATTATAAAAATCAGAATTGATTACATTCTTATATATATATATATATATATATATGGTGAAACGAGCATGAACCCTGCATATCCGAGAAGATATATATATATATATATATATATATATATATATATATATATATATATATATATATGCATATATTTATGAATGATAATACTAAGGTCTATGTGATTTTTGGTTCATAATGAACTAAAGATATCATTGATTATAGTGAATTGTATTAATGTGCCTGAATTCGTTACTGTGAAATTATTTACTTGAGTGAAATTTGTTTTATAATAAAATGAAACTAAAGTAAAAAATTGCCAAAGCGGTAGTTTTTTACGATTATTATATTAACATAACTCATGAATCATTTGGTATATATATATATCTTTATATATATATATATATATATATATATATATATTTATATATATATATATATATATATATATATTTATATATATATATATATATATATTTATATATATATATATATATATATAAATTGTTTGCTTCGAAAGGTATACTTAAGTGTATTTATTCATTATTTACACGTAAGTGCCTGAATTCATTTCGAATGTTTGCATGAGTGAAATGTGTAGTTATATTTTTGATATGATAATTTCTATCATAGATTCATCATAATTATGAAATGTTTCTTCTAGAATATTCTAGATGTGGAAAATGTTCCATAATTTTATGAACTATGGATACAAAAGTGAATTTGTTGCGATATCGACAGTTTTCTTGGAATTTTATATAAATTTAACATATAAATAATTCGGTATATGTATTTTGAATGATTCGAAATTTAGATGTGCAATAATGTTGACAGAAAAGTGAAAATTTATAACTTTCATTTGGGTCCAAATCTAATTTTCTGCCACCATTTCACTGTTGGGTCAAAAATTAACAGTGCTGTGACCTAAAGTGGCGCAAGATCGCAGTAACAAAGCCTACACAGAACACAACTGAACTCCTAACTCGTACAAGCTGAAAAAGCTTCTGAGGGATCTTCACAGAAGATCTAGGAGTATCAGGATAATAATAAAAAAAAAAAAAAAAAAAAAAAAAAAAAAAAAAATTCCAGGTAAGAGTGTACAGGTAGAATTTAGATAGTAAATTACTGGGTAGGGGAATATCAAGCCTCGGTATAAAACGAATTAACGAGTAGCTGAACCATCAGTTCGTTGGTGGTTTAGAAAGGGCACTTATGTCTCCAATACTATTATTGCAGACATAAAGTTAGAATTGTGAATATAAGTGGTAATACTAAGGTCAATGTGATTTTTGGTTCATAATGAATTTAAGATATCATTGATATGTGAATTGTATTAATGAGCCTGAATTCGTTACAGTGAAATAGGTTACATCAGTGAAAATTGTGGTTATTGTTTTGATTTCATAATTTCTACCGCAGATTGATAATAATCAGTTATTCAAAATGTGATTTTACCTGATGATGCTACTGTGATAGCGAAACAATTGTTGTGAGTTTAACAATAAAAATTTGTGAAAATCAGAATAACCTTATTTCAAATTATTCAGTATTAGTTTTTAGAATTATTAAAAATTCGCAATTAGATTTGGCAACTGAAATTATGTGCTATGGAATTTGAGTGTATATCTAAATGTATTTAGTTATTAATTTTGTTAAAATAATGATCTATATCTATAATGCATTTTCTATTTATATAAACTTAGCATATAAATAATTCTTTATATGTATTTTGAATGAATCGAAATTTAGATGTGCGATTAGATTGGTAGAAAAGTGAAAATTTGTAAATTTCATTTGGGTCCAAATCTAATTTCCAGGTAACAGTGTACAGGTAGAATTTAGATAGTAAATTACTGGGTGGGGGAATATCAAGCCTTGGTATAAAACGAACTAACGAGTAGCTGAGCCCTCAGTTCGTTGGTAGTTTAGATAAGGCACTTATGTCTCCGATACTATTAGTGCAGACATAAAGTTAGAATTGTGAATATAAGTTGTAATACTAAGGTCAATGTGATTTTTGGTTCATAAGGAACTAAAGAAATCATAGATTATAGTGAATTGTATTAATGAGCCTGAATTCGTTACTGTGAAATAGTTTACATCAGTGAAAATTGTGGTTATCGTTTTGATTTCATAATTTCTACCGCAGATTAATAATAATTATGAAACTTCATATATTATTATGAAGTTTAAAAAAACTGTTTTATAATGATATGAAACTAAAGTGAATAAGTTGACAAAGCGGTATTTTTCGATTATTGAATTATTTCTAATTTGAAATGACATTCAGAAACGAAAATTTTATGCTAGAAATTTGAAGTGTATACTTAAGGGTAATTATTCAATATTTACACCTAAATGGCCGATTTCTTTACAGTTATAAGGTCTGCATGAGTATAAACTGAAGTTATATTTTAGATTTAATAATTTCCATCGTGGTTTACTAATAATTATAAAACAACATAATGTTTCATCTAGAATATTATTCTAGATGTGGCAAGTGTTTCATATTACTATGAACTATGGGAACAAGAGTCAATTTTTTCCAATATCAGTAGTTTTCTCCGATTGTTATATTAACATAACATACAAATAATTCAGTATTAGTTTTTAGATTAATTAAAAATTCGCGATTAGATTTGGCAACTGAAATTATGTGCAATGGAATTAGAGTGTATATCTAAATATATTTAGTTATTATTTTTGTTCAAATAATGATCTATATCTATAATTCATTTTCTATTTATATAAACTTAGCATATAAATAATTCGTTATATGTATTTTGAATGAATCGAAATTCAGATGTGCAATTAGATTGGCAGAAAAGTGAAAATGTGTAACTTTCATTTGGGTCCAAATCCAATTTCCAGGTAACAGTGTACAAGTAGTATTTTGATAGTAAATTACTAGGTGGGGGAATATCAAGCCTCGGTATAAAACGAACTAACGAGTAGCTGAACCCTCAGTTCGTTGGTAGTTTAGAAAAGGCACTTATGTCTCCGATACTATTATTGCAAACATGAAGTTAGAATTGTGAATATAAGTGGTAATACATAGGTCAATGTGATTTGTGGTTCATAATGAATTTAAGATATCATTGATATGTGAATTGTATCAATGAGTCTGAATTCGTTACTGTGAAATTGTTTACATCAGTGAAAATTGTGGTTATTGGTTTGATTTCATAATTTCTACCGCAGATTGATAATAATTATGAAACTTCATATATTATTATAAAGGATAAAAAAACTATTTTATAATAATATGAAACTTAAGTGAATAAGTTGACAAAGCGGTAGGTTTTTCGATTATTGAATTATTTCTAATTTGAAATGACATTCAGAAACGAAAATTTCGTGCTAGAACTTTGAAGTGTATACGTTAGGGTAATTATTCAATACTCACACCTAAATGGCCGATTTCTTTACAGTTAAAAGGTCTGCATGAGTATAAACTGGAGTTATATTTTAGATTTAATGATTTCTATCGTAGTTTACTAATAATTATAAATCAATATATGGTTTCATCTAGAATATTATTCTAGATGTGGCAAGTGTTTCATATTACTATGAACTATGGAAACAAGAGTCAATTTTTTCCAATATTAGTAGTTTTCTCCGATTGTTATACTAAGATAACATATAAATAATTCAGTATTAGTTTTTAGATTAATTAAAAATTCGCGATTAGATTTGGCAACTGAAATTATGTGCTATTGACTTTGATTGTATATCTAAATGCATTTATTTATTATTTTTGTTAAAATAATGATCTATATCTATAATGCATTTTCTATTTATATAAACTTAGCATATAAATAATTCGTTATATGTATTTTGAATGAATCGAAATTCAGATGTGCAATTAGATTGGCAGAAAAGTGAAAATGTGTAACTTTCATTTGGGTCCAAATCCAATTTCCAGGTAACAGTGTACAAGTAGTATTTTGATAGTAAATTACTAGGTGGGGGAATATCAAGCCTCGGTATAAAACGAACTAACGAGTAGCTGAACCCTCAGTTCGTTGGTAGTTTAGAAAAGGCACTTATGTCTCCGATACTATTATTGCAAACATAAAGTTAGAATTGTGAATATAAGTGGTAATACATATAGTCCGGTCTATTTACACATTCAAGTTTACATAAATTCCCATAAAGCTGAATATTGGCATAGTTGTTCAAAACATCATTATAAAGAAAATCTCAAAAGTCCACATCGTTCCGAGGTGTGCTAAAAATTTGGCACGGGGTCAAAGGTCAAAAAAATGAGTTTTTTGCGATTTTTAGCGAAACGGTGAGTTTTTTCGCAAAATTACCCCAGTACAAAATTGTAGATCACAAAATTCTCTACAAAAAATATATCAATAATTTTTTTCCTAAAAGCCACCATTTTGGAGATATAATATAATAATATATAGCTTCTTGTTCTTCGCGTTTTCTTTTGATGGCAGCAGCAATAGAACACTTCCGCGTATAAATTTTACGACAGTTGCTATGTATTGTCACAGATTTTTGTTTTTTAAGAAATTCCGAGTATCCATCATCTCTTTCAGCACTTGCATTAATCAGTGTCTTCATACCACGATCAACAGTTACAGTTTCACTTTCAGTTAAAAGATGAGTACAAATAAAACAATATTCTGACATTTTTCTTATAAAAATCTAAAACGCACAAAATAGGTTAAAAGATAGGTTAAGATAAGCACATGTTTTCCCTACGCAGTGGCGCTCAAGACTAACGGTATGTATTTCATATATTGGGCATGCCAACATAAAGCAGGTATACGACCCTAGCCACGCGGACAATAGAATAAAAGACAGATGTTATCCCAAGGTTATACTGACGTACAAATTTAGGAACGGGGTTTCATTATACCTGAGATTCTCGTAGTTTAACTTATATTTTACATAAGCAAGTTACAATAAATAATAGCGAACTTATTTTAGTTCTATTACACCTTTAGTGACTTTCATATGTGGCGTACGTGTGCAAAATAGAGGGATTACGACTGATCCAACTTTTCGGAACGTTATATCTCCAAAATGGTGGCTTTTAGGAAAAAAATTATTAATATATTTTTTGTAGAGAATTTCGTGATCTACAATTTTGTACTGGGGTAATTTTGCGAAAAAACTCACCGTTTCGCTAAAAATCGCAAAAAACTCATTTTTTTGACCTTTGACCCCGTGCCAAATTTTTAGCACACCTCAGAACGATGAGGACTTTTGAGATTTTCTTTATAATAATGTTTTGAACAACTATGCCAATATTCAGCTTTATGGGAATTTATGTAACCTTCCTCCTGATTTTAGGCTTAAATAGACCGGACTAATAGGTCAATGTGATTTGTGGTTCATAATGAATTTAAGATATCATTGATATGTGAATTGTATCAATGAGTCTGAATTCGTTACTGTGAAATTGTTTACATCAGTGAAAATTGTGGTTATTGGTTTGATTTCATAATTTCTACCGCAGATTGATAATAATTATGAAACTTCATATATTATTATAAAGGATAAAAAAACTATTTTATAATAATATGAAACTTAAGTGAATAAGTTGACAAAGCGGTAGGTTTTTCGATTATTGAATTATTTCTAATTTGAAATGACATTCAGAAACGAAAATTTCGTGCTAAAACTTTGAAGTGTATACGTAAGGGTAATTATTCAATACTCACACCTAAATGGCCGATTTCTTTACAGTTAAAAGGTCTGCATGAGTATAAACTGGAGTTATATTTTAGATTTAATAATTTCTATCGTAGTTTACTAATAATTATAAAACAATATATGGTTTCATCTAGAATATTATTCTAGATGTGGCAAGTGTGATCTATATCTAAAACGAGTCTGAATTCGTTACTGTGAAATTATTTACATCAGTGAAAATTGTGGTTATTGTTTTGATTTCATAATTTCTACCGCAGATTGATAATAATTATGAAACTTCATATATTATTATAAAGGATAAAAAAACTATTCTATAAT
Source organism: Megalocaria dilatata (assembly GCA_034642435.1). NCBI lineage: Eukaryota > Metazoa > Arthropoda > Insecta > Coleoptera > Coccinellidae > Megalocaria > Megalocaria dilatata. The sequence goes on along the minus strand of CM067855.1, from coordinate 63,544,298 downwards.
AATATGAAACTAAAGTGAATAAGTTGACAAAGCGGTAGGTTTTTCGATTATTGAATTATTTCTAATTTGAAATGACATTCAGAAACGAAAATTTCGTGCTAGAACTTTGAAGTGTATACGTAAGGGTAATTATTCAATATTTACACCTAAATGGCCGATTTATTTACAGTTAAAAGGTCTGCATGAGTATAAACTGGAGTTATATTTTAGATTTAATGATTTCTATCGTAGTTTATTAATAATTATAAAACAATATATGGTTTCATCTAGAACATTATTCTAGATGTGGCAAGTGTTTCATATTACTATGAACTATGGAAACAAGAGTCAATTTTTTCCAATATCAGTAGTTTTCTACGATTGTTATATTAACATAACATATAAATAATTCAGTATTAGTTTTTAGATTAATTAAAAATTCGCGATTAGATTTGGCAGCTGAAATTATGTGCTATGGAATTTGAGTTTATATCTAAATGTATTTACTTATTATTTTTGTTAAAATAATGATCTATATCTATAATGCATTCTCTATTTATATAAACTTAGCATATAAATAATTCGTTAAATGTATTTTGAATGAATCGAAATTTAGATGTGCAATTAGATTGGCAGAAAAGTGAAAATGTGTAACTTTCATTTGGGTCCAAATCCAATTTCCAGGTAACAGTGTACAGGTAGAATTTAGATAGTAAATTACTAGGTGGGGGAATATCAAGCCTTGGTATAAAACGAACTAACGAGTAGCTGAACCCTCAGTTCGTTGGTAGTTTAGAAAAGGCACCTATGTCTCCGATACTATTATTGCAAACATAAAGTTAGAATTGTGAATATAAGTGGTAATACATAGGTCAATGTGATTTTTGGTTCATAATGAATTTAAGATATCATTGATATGTGAATTGTATTAATGAGCCTGAATTCGTTACGGTGAAATAGTTTACATCAGTGAAAATTGCGGTTATTGTTTTGATTTCATAATTTCTACCGCAGATTGATAATAATTATGAAACTTCATATATTATTATAAAGGATAAAAAAACTATTTTATAATAATATGAAACTTAAGTGAATAAGTTGACAAAGCGGTAGGTTTTTCGATTATTGAATTATTTCTAATTTCAAATGACATTCAGGAACGAAAATTTCGTGCTGGAACTTTGAAGTGTATACGTAAGGGTAATTATTCAATATTTACACCTAAATGGCCGATTTCTTTACAGTTAAAAGGTCTGCATGAGTATAAACTGGAGTTATATTTTAGATTTTATGATTTCTATCGTAGTTTATTAATAATTATAAAACAATATATGGTTTCATCTAGAACATTATTCTAGATGTGGCAAGTGTTTCATATTACTATGAACTATGGAAACAAGAGTCAATTTTTTCCAATATCAGTAGTTTTCTACGATTGTTATATTAACATAACATATAAATAATTCAGTATTAGTTTTTAGATTAATTAAAAATTCGCGATTAGATTTGGCAACTGAAATTATGTGCTATTGACTTTGATTGTATATCTAAATGCATTTATTTATTATTTTTGTTAAAATAATGATCTATATCTATAATGCATTTTCTATTTATATAAACTTAGCATATAAATAATTCGTTATATGTATTTTGAATGAATCGAAATTCAGATGTGCAATTAGATTGGCAGAAAAGTGAAAATGTGTAACTTTCATTTGGGTCCAAATCCAATTTCCAGGTAACAGTGTACAGGTTGAATTTAGATAGTAAATTACTAGGTGGGGGAATATCAAGCCTTGGTATAAAACGAACTAACGAGTAGCTGAACCCTCAGTTCGTTGGTAGTTTAGAAAAGGCACCTATGTCTCCGATACTATTATTGCAAACATAAAGTTAGAATTGTGAATATAAGTGGTAATACATAGGTCAATGTGATTTTTGGTTCATAATGAATTTAAGATATCATTGATATGTGAATTGTATTAATGAGCCTGAATTCGTTACGGTGAAATAGTTTACATCAGTGAAAATTGCGGTTATTGTTTTGATTTCATAATTTCTACCGCAGATTGATAATAATTATGAAACTTCATATATTATTATGAAGTTTAAAAAAACTGTTTTATAATATTATAAAACTAAAGTGAATAAGTTGACAAAGCGGTAGGTTTTTCGATTATTGAATTATTTCTAATTTGAAATGACATTCAGAAACGAAAATTTCGTGCTAGAACTTTGAAGTGTATACGTAAGGGTAATTATTCAATATTTACACCTAAATGGCCGATTTCTTTACAGTTAAAAGGTCTGCATGAGTATAAACTGGAGTTATATTTTAGATTTTATGATTTCTATCGTAGTTTATTAATAATTATAAAACAATATATGGTTTCATCTAGAACATTATTCTAGATGTGGCAAGTGTTTCATATTACTATGAACTATGGAAACAAGAGTCAATTTTTTCCAATATCAGTAGTTTTCTACGATTGTTATATTAACATAACATATAAATAATTCAGTATTAGTTTTTAGATTAATTAAAAATTCGCAATTAGATTTGGCAACTGAAATTATGTGCTATTGACTTTGATTGTATATCTAAATGCATTTATTTATTATTTTTGTTAAAATAATGATCTATATCTATAACGCATTTTCTATTTATATAAACTTAACATATAAATAATTCGTTATATGTATTTTGAATGATTCGAAATTTAGATGTGCAATAAGATTGGCAGAAAAGTGAAAATGTGTAATTTTCATTTGGGTCCAAATCTAATTTCCAGGTAACAGTGTACAGGTAGAATTTAGATAGTAAATTACTGGGTGGGGGAATATCAAGCCTCGGTATAAAACGAACTAACGAGTAGCTGAACCCTCAGTTCGTTGGTAGTTTAGAAAAGGCACTTATGTCTCCGATACTATTATTGCAAACATAAAGTTAGAATTGTGAATATAAGTGGTAATACATAGGTCAATGTGATTTTTGGTTCATAATGAATTTAAGATATCATTGATAGGTGAATTGTATTAATGAGCCTGAATTCGTTACGGTGAAATAGTTTACATCAGTGAAAATTGCGGTTATTGTTTTGATTTCATAATTTCTACCGCAGATTGATAATAATTATGAAACTTCATATATTATTATGAAGTTTAAAAAAACTGTTTTATAATATTATAAAACTAAAGTGAATAAGTTGACAAAAAGGTAGGTTTTTCGATTATTGAATTATTTCTAATTTGAAATGACATTCAGGAACGAAAATTTCGTGCTAGAACTTTGAAGTGTATACGTAAGGGTAATTATTCAATATTTACACCTACATGGCCGATTTCTTTACAGTTAAAAGGACTGCATGAGTATAAACTGGAGTTATATTTTAGATTTAATGATTTCTATCGTAGTTTACTAATAATTATAAAACAATATATGGTTTCATCTAGAATATTATTCTAGATGTGGCAAGTGTTTCATATTACTATGAACTATGGAAACAAAAGTCAATTTTTTCCAATATTAGTAGTTTTTTCCGATTTTTATATTAACATAACATATAAATAATTCAGTATTAGTTTTTAGATTAATTAAAAATTCGCGATTAGATTTGGCAACTGAAATTATGTGCTATGGAATTTGAGTTTATATCTAAATGTATTTTGTTATTATTTTTGTTCAAATAATGATCTATATCTATAATTCATTTTCTATTTATATAAACTTAGCATATAAATAATTCGTTATATGTATTTGGAATGAATCGAAATTCAGATGTGCAATTAGATTGGCAGAAAAGTGAAAATGTGTAACTTTCATTTGGGTCCAAATCCAATTTCCGAGTAACAGTTTTTTTTTTTTATTATTCAAAAGATCCGCATCAACCACAAAGGTTATTAGCGGCGGAACAATATAAAATATAAAATAATATACATTATAGGATTATTAGATTTCATTAAATATCTGAATACTCTTTAGAAATTTTACTATCACATCAAGGTTTCCTGGATCCAAGGCATCTTCAAGGTTCTCTGGTAGTCCTGAGGATCTCCACTTCTCCCGGAAGTCGGGGCACTCCGTCATGAAGTGTCTTACGGTCAGCACCTCATCACACGTTATACATCTTTTGGGGTCTTCATTTTTGAGGAGATATTGGTGGGTATATCTAGTATGTCCGATTCTCAGTCGAGTTAATATGACCTGTTGTTTCCGTTGCGTCCCTGCGTAGCAGACTGGGTTCATGTTGGGATTAATAATCCTTAGTTTATTGTTTTCTAAAACTCGCCATCTTTCCCTCCATATGCTTCTGCAAAAAATTCGAATATTAGGCGTCAAATCTTCATGTGGCACTCGTTCGATCCGGTGATGTGGAGTTTCTGAGCTGTTGTCTTTGGCTATAGTATCAGCTGTTTCATTTCCTGGTATACCTACGTGAGAAGGAACCCAAACAATAGCCACGCGTATACCCAAGTTTGCCAATTTTCCCAATTTAGATTTTATCATGCGTAGTAGGCCATTTTTTGGGTAGAGCTGTTTAATGCCTTCTATAGCACTCAAGGAGTCCGTGAAAATGACGACATTCTTATCTGCTTTTCTGCAGTGATCAAGAGCTCTTTCAATGGCGTACAGTTCTCCTGTGTAAACAGTTGATTCCAGTGGTAGATCAAAGCTATAGTTTCCCACTTCAGTGATTACTGCCGCTCTCACGTATTCGTCAGATTTAGATGCATCGGTGTATATGTGATAATAATTGGTGTATTTCGATGCCACTTCGGAGAAGGCTGTTCTAATGAGTGTTGCTGATATATCATGCTTTGAAAATTTGGTCAGATAGGTATTGAGCTCTGGAAGAGGTATCGTCCAGGGAGGGGGCGTTTTTATGTTCACTGGTAGAATATTTTGATAGGTGATTGGGTTATTTTCGATCCTTTTGATTCTGATATGAAGAGGTACTGATGGTTTGCTATGTCTTTCGTATTTTGTGGAGAAACGATTCGAGAATGTATAACGGTAGCTAGGGTTTTTGGTGTTGGCTGCGATTTTGGTGGAGTATTTGAGGAGTAGATTGAGTCGACGTAATTCTAGCGGTGGTTCCCCTGATTCGACTAGGAGACTTTCAACGGGGCTGGTACAAAAAGCTCCCATGGCTATTCTGATGGCCGTATTTTGAACAACATCAAGGGATTTCAACAAGGAAGGTCTAGCTGTAGAGTATACAATTGCTCCGTAGTCCAATTTGGAACGTATTAATGCTCGGTAGATCCTCAATAAGGTGATGCTGTCTGCTCCCCAAGAGTTGTTGGCCAACATTCTCATCATGTTCAAAACTGTCTGGCAGGATTTTTTTATTTCTCTTATATGCGAGTCCCATTTCAATTTTCTGTCGAATGTAACTCCAAGAAATTTGATCTCTTCCACGAAATCGAGCTCTTTCCCATATAGTTTGAGGGGGGCCGTAACATCTTCAGATTTTTTAGAAAATATAACACATTTTGTTTTTGTTGTTGAAAACTTGAATCCTGTCCGTTGCGACCATAGTTCCAAGTTGTTAAGTGAGTTCTGTAGTTGGGATAAGGTTGTAGAGATGTTTCTTCCTGATGCATAAAGTACCAAGTCGTCCACATACAGGCTCCCCCGAACTGGATTCCTTATGCTTTTGAAGATTTCGTTCATGGCCACCAAAAAAAGCGTCACACTGAAATGGGATCCTTGAGGTGTGCCATTTTCTTGAGGTCTAGACTCAGAAAACTCTTCATTGACTCTAACCGTGAATGATCTTTTGGACAAAAAATTCGATATGAAAGCGAGCATGTTTCCTTGGATCTGCCATTGTTTCAGCTGATTGAGAATTCCACGGCGCCAGACTGAGTCGAAGGCTCGATGTATGTCGAAGAATATTGCGATGAGTATTTCTTCATTCACAAAGGCTTCATGTATGTCAGACTGTAGGCTTACCAAATTATCGGTGGTCGAGCGGTATTTGCGAAATCCGCTTTGTTCAGGAATGATGAGGTTGTTGTCTTCAAGAAAGTGGCGTAGTCTAAAGTTCAGGATTTTTTCCAGAAGTTTGCACATTGTGCATGTTAAAGAAATTGGCCTATATGAGTCTGGTCTTGAAGGAGATTTATTTGGCTTAAGTATTGGAAGGATGATCGCTTGCGACCATATAGATGGAAATTTTCGGGACAGAAATATCTCATTAAAAATATGGAGAAGAAATAGCTTTCCTACTTTGGGGAGTTTCAACAGGAAGACATAAGGTATCTCATCGGGTCCAGGCGAAGTGTTCTTTACTTTGGATAAGGCTTCTTCCAATTCTTCGAACGTTATTTTAATGTTCAGCGGATTTTCTTCGTCACTCTGTATTTCTAAAACTTGTCCTTCTGTACTTTGCTTCATTTGTAGGAATTCTTCTTCGTAGTTTGCATCACTTGTTTGTTGCTGAAAGTGGTCAGCAAAAATATTTGTTATTTTCTGTCTATCAGTGATTACATTACAGTTGTGATTCAGAAACGGCACACCGATGCGCCTTCTGGTTCCTTTTATGCGATTTATTTTTTTGCCATACTTCAGATATAGGAGTGGAATAATTTAAAGTTGAAACGTAAGACATCCAGGTTGAGCGTTTGCTTTGTTTAATAATATATCTTTGGTGGGCTCTTAGTCTGTTGTATTCAATCTTGTTTTCTAAGGTATAGTTTCTCTTCAGTTTGTTGAAGGCTTTTTTGAATTCTCTGGTTGCTTTTTGACATTCTTCATTCCACCATGGGACAGGTTGATGAATATTTAGGTGAGTTCTCTTGCCGATCGCAATATTTGCTGCCTCAAGAATGTTTTTCGAGAGAGATTCAACAAGTACGTCGATATTTGTAGTCTCAACAGGTAATATTCTGGAAATGTTTTCTTCAAGTAGAGACCTATAGTATTCCCAGTCGCTTTCGGTGGCATTCTTCAGCTTCCAGGTAGGTCGAAATGCAGGTGGTTCATTTTGTATGTTGTCTCCGAGAATAATGGGTAAATGATCACTGCCATAGGTGTCAGATAAAACTGACCAAGACAATGTGTCTGATAGATTCGAATGACAGAAGGTCAGATCGAGAGCAGAGTGATTGCCGGTAACGGTGTTTATTCGGGTTATTTCTCCAGTATTGAGTAGTATTATATCAGAATGATTGTTGATTTAAGACTCTAGTTCTCTACCTCTGCGATTGTTTGATAAACACCCCCATATTATGTTATGTGCATTGAAGTCTCCCAGGATGACATATGGTTTCGGAAGTTGTTGTATCAATTCATTCAGGCCAGTTGTATTAATTTCCAAATCGGGTGGAATGTATACGTTACAAATGCACATTTTTCGCGGGATCGTCAGTGAGACAGCAATTGCTTCGAGGTTGGTTGATAGAGGAACTTCCTCGACACCTAGAGATTTCTGGGTATATATTGACACTCCTCCTGAGGCTTGAAGTTGATTGATTCTAATTTTGTGAAAGGACTCGTAGTTCTTCATATTGTAACTGCGGTTGTTGGTGAAATTGGTTTCTTGGAGGCATATGACCCTAGGCCTTTGCTCTTTTGCTAATAGCTGCAGCATTTCTAAATGGGTGTAAGCCCCATTTATGTTCCACTGCAGAATGAATGACATTGTATGATGTATTTTATTTAATTTCTGAAGAATTTTTCACTTTCAGACTCCGATAGTGATACATTTGAACCAGATTCGAATTCGTTATTGAGTTGTTTTATTATCTTTTTCTTCAACCTTGTAATTCTGCTTTTAATGCTACGCTCAGTGAGTAGTGGATGTATTTTTGTCAAGATGCCAAGAAGTTCGTGAATATCCTCTGTGTATCTGCGGGCTACGCTGAGAGGGTCCGATGAGCCAAAAGAATTTTCCAAGAAGCTGACTATTTGTCCGTAGTCGAGGGAAGAGTTAGAAAGTACATTTTCGAAGAGTTCCTTGGATGGCGCAATAAAAGTATCAGTGTGATTCAGTTGTGATGGTTGGAGTTGTGTTGTTTTAGATTTTTTTTGGATTTGTTTATCAGGTTTAGCAAAAATAGGTTCGGTTTCTTCTAAGGCGTCCAGTATTGGTGGGCTAATTTCAGTTCGTGTCCGTTTGTTAGAAGCAGTGTTTATTCTGATAGGACTTTCTTGATCAGGGGTGATGGTTTCTTCCATTGAGTTGATAATGTCAATGGTTGCTGCAGTTTCTGGCACAGTTTCCTGGCAATTTGCGGCCACATGACCTTCCCTTTTGCATTTAAAGCATGTCAGTTTATCTTCTGATATGAAGATACGATACGATGTGTCGTCATGATTGATGACTAGTGATTCGGGAAAAGATGAGATTGGTTGTATGTAAACTTGTCTGCGAAAACTAAGTATATGACTAAACTCTGGTTGAGATATTCCAATTCGGAGAAATGTAATAGGTGACATGAGAGTTAATCCACTTTCTTTGAGTTGTTTTTCAATAATGTCATGGGGCACTGTTGGACATACGTTCGAGAGAATTAACCTAGTTGATGGAGTAATTAATCGACGAGCCTTAAGGGTCTGCTGGTTGATTTCGATTTCTCCTCCTTCTCCAAGAAATTTATCTACTACTGTTTGGTTGGATAGATAGGTACAGACACGGTTATTCGAAATTTTGGATATGAAAATGATCTCTTTTGGTTGAACTTTCTTTCCGATAGCAATGACGTATTCCTGTATTTTAACTTCTTCAATTGCAGTGAAAATAATGGCTTGATCTTTAGATGGAAATTTGAATAATGACACAGCTTTTGCGTAAGAGTTAGTTGTAGATGTTGAAGTTGTTTCTCTGATTGGTATATCATTTTGAGTACCCCTGTAGTCAGAAGTACTTTCCATTTCTATGTTATTCATATTTGCAAATTGAATGATGTCATTACACTCTTCTGAGTGCAACGATTTCAACAATTCGATCCGTCGAAATGTAAATATGAAATTTTTAATTTCTTACCAACAAAACAATATGAAGCGATGATAAGATTTAATAACAAGATGTAGAAAATATTCGCAAATTATCGTCGACGGCACACCTGACGCACGTCTGTTCACTGTCAAGCGTCGACCTCCGGGTAACAGTGTACAAGTAGTATTTTGATAGTAAATTACTAGGTGGGGGAATATCAAGCCTCGGTATAAAACGTACTAACGAGTAGCTGAACCCTCAGTTCGTTGGTAGTTTAGAAAAGGCACTTATGTCTCCGATACTATTATTGCAAACATAAAGTTAGAATTGTGAATATAAGTGGTAATACATAGGTCAATGTGATTTGTGGTTCATAATGAATTTAAGATATCATTGATATGTGAATTGTATCAATGAGTCTGAATTCGTTACTGTGAAATTGTTTACATCAGTGAAAATTGTGGTTATTGTTTTGATTTCATAATTTCTACCGCAGATTGATAATAATTTTGAAACTTCATATATTATTATAAAGGATAAAAAACTATTTTATAATAATATGAAACTAAAGTGAATAAGTTGACAAAGCGGTAGGTTTTTCGATTATTGAAATATTTCTAATTTGAAATGACATTCAGAAACGAAAATTTCGTGCTAGAACTTTGAAGTGTATACGTAAGGGTAATTATTCAATATTCACACCTAAATGGCCGATTTCTTTACAGTTAAAAGGTCTGCATGAGTATAAACTGGAGTTATATTTTAGATTTAATAATTTCTATCGTAGTTTACTAATAATTATAAAACAATATATGGTTTCATCTAGAATATTATTCTAGATGTGGCAAGTGTTTCATATTACTATGAACTATGGAAACAAGAGTCAATTTTTTCCAATATCAGTAGTTTTCTCCGATTGTTATACTAAGATAACATATAAATAATTCAGTATTAGTTTTTAGATTAATTAAAAATTCGCGATTAGATTTGGCAACTGAAATTATGTGCTATGGAATTTGAGATTATATCTAAATGTATTTAGTTATTATTTTTGTTAAAATAATGATCTATATCTATAATGCATTTTCTATTTATATAAACTTAGCATATAAATAATTCGTTATATGTATTTTGAATGAATCGAAATTCAGATGTGCAATTAGATTGCCAGAAAAGTGAAAATGTGTAACTTTCATTTGGGTCCAAATCCAATTTCCGGGTAACAGTGTACAAGTAGTATTTTGATAGTAAATTACTAGGTGGGGGAATATCAAGCTTCGGTATAAAACGTACTAACGAGTAGCTGAACCCTCAGTTCGATGGTAGTTTAGAAAAGGCACTTATGTCTCCGATACTATTATTGCAAACATAAAGTTAGAATTGTTAATATAAGTGGTAATACTAAGGTCAATGTGATTTTTGGTTCATAATGAATTTAAGATATCATTGATATGTGAATTGTATTAATGAGTCTGAATTCGTTACTGTGAAATTATTTACATCAGTGAAAATTGTGGTTATTGTTTTGATTTCATAATTTCTACCGCAGATTGATAATAATTATGAAACTTCATATATTATTATAAAGGATAAAAAAAACTATTTTATAATAATATGAAACTAAAGTGAATAAGTTGACAAAGCGGTAGGTTTTTCGATTATTGAATTATTTCTAATTTGAAATGACATTCAGAAACGAAATTTTCGTGCTAGAACTTTGAAGTGTATACGTAAGGGTAATTATTCAATATTTACACCTACATGGCCGATTTCTTTACAGTTAAAAGGACTGCATGAGTATAAACTGGAGTTATATTTTAGATTTAATGATTTCTATCGTAGTTTACTAATAATTATAAAACAATATATGGTTTCATCTAGAATATTATTCTAGATGTGGCAAGTGTTTCATATTACTATGAACTATGGAAACAAAAGTCAATTTTTTCCAATAATAGTAGTTTTCTCCGATTTTTATATTAACATAACATATAAATAATTCAGTATTAGTTTTTAGATTAATTAAAAATTCGCAATTAGATTTGGCAACTGAAATTATGTGCTATTGACTTTGATTGTATGTCTAAATGCATTTATTTATTATTTTTGTTAAAATAATGATCTATATCTATAATGCATTTTCTATTTATATAAACTTAGCATATAAATAATTCGTTATATGTATTTTGAATGAATCGAAATTCAGATGTGCTATTAGATTGGCAGAAAAGTGAAAATTTGTAAATTTCATTTGGGTCCAAATCAAATTTCCAGGTAACAGTGTATAGGTAGAATTTAGATAGTAAATTACTGGGTGGGGGAATATCAAGCCTCGGTATAAAACGAACTAACGAGTAGCTGAACCCTCAGTACGTTGGTAGTTTAGAAAAGGCACCTATGTCTCCGATACTATTATTGCAGACATAAAGTTAGAATTGTGAATATAAGTGGTAATACTAAGGTAAATGTGATTTTTGGTTCATAATGAATTTAAGATATCATTGATATGTGAATTGTATTAATGAGCTTGAATTCGTTTTTGTGAAATTGTTTACATCAGTGAAAATTGTGGTTATTGTTTTGATTTCATAATTTCTACCGCAGATTGATAATTATTATGAAACTTCATATATTATTATAAAGGATAAAAAACTATTCTATAATAATATGAAACTAAAGTGAATAAGTTGACAAAGCGGTAGGTTTTTCAGTTATTGAATTATTTCTAATTTGAAATGACATTCAGGAACGAAAATTTCGTGCTAGAACTTTGAAGTGTATACGTAAGGGTAATTATTCAATATTTACACCTAAATGGCCGATTTCTTTACAGTTAAAAGGTCTGCATGAGTATAAACTGGAGTTATATTTTAGATTTAATGATTTCTATCGTAGTTTATTAATAATTATAAAACAATATAATGTATCATCAAGAATATTATTCTAGATGTGGCAAGTGTTTCATATTACTATGAACTATGGAAACAAGAGTCAATTTTTTCCAATATCAATAGTTTTCTCCGATTGTTATATTAACATAGCATATAAATAATTCAGTATTAGTTTTTAGATTAATTAAAAATTCGCAATTAGATTTGGCAACTGAAATTATGTGCTATTGACTTTGAGTGTATATCTAAATGTATTTAGTTATTATTTTTGTTAAAATAATGATCTATATCTATAATGCAATTTCTATTTATATAAACTTAACATATAAATAATTCGTGATATGTATTTTGAATGATTCGAAATTTAGATGTGCAATTAGATTAGCAGAAAAGTGAAAATTTGTAAATTTCATTTGGGTCCAAATCTAATTTCCAGGTAACAGTGTACAGGTAGAATTTAGATAGTAAATTACTGGGTGGGGGAATATCAAGCCTTGGTATAAAATGAACTAACGAGTAGCTGAGCCCTCAGTTCGTTGGTAGTTTAGAAAAGACACTTATGTCTCCCATACTATTCTTGCAGACATAAAGTTAAAATTGTGAATATAAGTGGTAATACTAAGGTCAATGTGATTTTTGGTTCATAATGAATTTAAGATATCATTGATGTGTGAATTATATTAATGAGCCTGATTTCGTTACTGTGAAATAGTTTACATCAGTGAAAATTGTGGTTATCGTTTTGATTTCATAATTTCTACCGCAGATTAATAATAATTATTAAACTTCATATATTATGATGAAGGAATAAAAAACTGTTTTGTAATAATATGAAACTAAAGTGAATAAGTTGACAAAGCGCTAAAATCGAAAATTTCATGCTAGAAATTTGAAGTGTATACTTAAGGGTAATTATTCAATATTTACACCTAAATGGCCGACTTCTTTACAGTTAAAAGGTCTGCATGAGTATAAACTGAAGTTATATTTTATATTTAATAATTTCTATCGTGGTTTACTAATAATTATAAAACAATATAATGTTTCATCTAGAATATTATTCTAGATGTTGCAAGTGTTTCATATTACTATGAACTATGGAAACAAGAGTCAATTTTTTCCAATATCAGTAGTTTTCTCCGATTGTTATATTAACATGACGTATAAATAATTCAGTATTAGTTTTTAGATTAATTAAAAATTCGCAATTAGATTTGGCAACTGAAATTATGTGCTATTGACTTTGAGTGTATATCTAAATGTATTTAGTTATTATTTTTGTTGAAATAATGATCTATATCTATAACGCATTTTCTATTTATATAAACTTAACATATAAATAATTCGTTATATGTATTTTGAATGATTCGAAATTTAGATGTGCAATTAGATTGGCAGAAAAGTGAAAATGTGTAACTTATATTTGGGTCCAAATCTAATTTCCAGGTAACAGTGTACAGGTAGAATTTAGATAGTAAATTACTGCGTGGGGGAATATCAAGCCTTGGTATAAAATGAACTAACGAGTAGCTGAGCCCTCAGTTCTTTGGTAGTTTAGAAAAGGCACCTATGTCTCCGATACTATTATTGCAGACATAAAGTTAAAATTGCGAATATAAGTGGTAATACTGAGGTCAATGTGATTTTTGGTTCATAATGAATTTAAGATATCATTGAAATGTGAATTGTTTTAATAAGCCTGAATTCGTTACGGTGAAATAGTTTACATCAGTGAAAATTGTGGTTATCGTTTTGATTTCATAATTTCTACCGCAGATTAATAATAATTATGAAACTTCATATATTATTATGGAGTTTAAAAAAACTGTTTTATAATAATATAAAACTAAAGTGAATAAGTTGACAAAGCGGTAGGTTTTTCGATTATTGAATTATTTCTAATTTGAAATGACATTCAGAAACGAAAATTTCGTGCTAGAACTTTGAAGTGTATACTTAAGGGTAATTAGTCAATATTTACACCTAAATGGCCGATTTCTTTACAGTTAAAAGGTCTGCATGAGTATAAACTGAAGTTATATTTTAGATTTAATGATTTCTATCGTAGTTTATTAATAATTATAAAGCAATATAATGTTTCATCTAGAATATTATTCTAGGTGTGGCAAGTGTTTCATATTACTATGAACTATGGAAACAAGAGTCAATTTTTTCCAATATCAATAGTTTTCTCCGATTGTTATATTAACATAGCATATAAATAATTCAGTATTAGTTTTTAGATTAATTAAAAATTCGCAATTAGATTTGGCAACTGAAATTATGTGCTATTGACTTTGAGTGTATATCTAAATGTATTTAGTTATTATTTTTGTTAAAATAATGATCTATATCTATAACGCATTTTCTATTTATATAAACTTAACATATAAATAATTCGTTATATGTATTTTGAATGATTCGAAATTTAGATGTGCAATTAGATTGGCAGAAAAGTGAAAATGTGTAACTTTCATTTGGGTCCAAATCTAATTTCCAGGTAACAGTGTACAGGTAGAATTTAGATAGTAAATTACTGCGTGGGGGAATATCAAGCCTTGGTATAAAATGAACTAACGAGTAGCTGAGCCCTCAGTTCTCTGGTAGTTTAGAAAAGGCACCTATGTCTCCGATACTATTATTGCAGACATAAAGTTAGAATTGTGAATATAAGTGGTAATACTAAGGTCAATGTGATTTTTGGTTCATAATGAATTTAAGATATCATTGATGTGTGAATTGTATTAATGAGCCTGAATTCGTTTTTGTGAAATTGTTTACATCAGTGAAAATTGTGGTTATTGTTTTGATTTCATAATTGCTACCGCAGATTGATAATAATTATGAAACTTCATATATTATTATAAAGGATAAAAAAAACTATTTTATAATAATATGAAACTAAAGTGAATAAGTAGACAAAGCGGTAGGTTTTTCGATTATTGAATTATTTCTAATTTGAAATGACATTCAGAAACGAAATTTTCGTGCTAGAACTTTGAAGTGTATACGTAAGGGTAATTATTCAATATTCACACCTAAATGGCCGATTTCTTTACAGTTAAAAGGTCTGCATGAGTATAAACTTGAGTTATATTTTAGATTTAATAATTTCTATCGTAGTTTACTAATAATTATAAAACAATATATGGTTTCATCTAGAATATTATTCTAGATGTGGCAAGTGTTTCATATTACTATGAACTATGGAAACAAGAGTCAATTTTTTCCAATATCAGTATTTTTCTACGATTGTTATATTAACATAAAATATAAATAATTCAGTATTAGTTTTTAGATTAATTAAAAATTCGCGATTAGATTTGGCAACTGAAATTATGTGCTATGGAATTTGAGTGTATATCTAAATGTATTTAGTTATTATTTTTGTTAAAATAATGATCTATATCTATAATGCATTTTCTATTTATATAAACTTAGCATATAAATAATTCGTTAAATGTATTTTGAATGAATCGAAATTCAGATGTGCAATTAGATTGGCAGAAAAGTGAAAATGTGTAACTTTCATTTGGGTCCAAATCCAATTTCCAGGTAACAGTGTGCAGGTAGAATTTAGATAGTAAATTACTAGGAGGGGGAATATCAAGCCTTGGTATAAAACGAACTAACGAGTAGCTGAACCCTCAGTTCGTTGGTGGTTTAGAAAAGGCACCTATGTCTCCGATACTATTATTGCACACATAAAGTTAGAATTGTGAATATAAGTGGTAATACTAAGGTCAATGTGATTTTTGGTTCATAATGAATTAAAGATATCATTGATATGTGAATTGTATTAATGAGTCTGAATTCGTTACTGTGAAATTGTTTACATCAGTGAAAATTGTGGTTATTGTTTTGATTTCATAATTTCTACCGCAGATTGATAATAATTATGAAACTTCATATATTATTATAAAGGATAAAAAAACTATTTTATAATAATATGAAACTAAAGTGAATAAGTTGACAAGGCGGTAGGTTTTTCGATTATTGAATTATTTCTAATTTGAAATGACATTCAGAAACGAAAATTTCGTTCTAGAACTTTGAAGTGTAGGCGTAAGGGTAATTAGTCAATATTTACACCTAAATGGCCGATTTCTTTACAGTTAAAAGTTCTGCATGAGTATAAACTTGAGTTATATTTTAGATTTAATAATTTCTATCGTAGTTTACTAATAATTATAAAACAATATATGGTTTCATCTAGAATATTATTTTAGATGTGGCAAGTGTTTCATATTACTATGAACTATGGAAACAAGAGTCAATTTTTTCCAATATTAGTAGTTTTCTACGATTGTTATATTAACATAACATATAAATAATTCAGTATTAGTTTTTAGATTAATTAAAAATTCGCAATTAGATTTGGCAACTGAAATTATGTGCTATGGAATTTGAGTGTATATCTGAATGTATTTAGTTATTATTTTTGTTAAAATAATGATCTATATCTATAATGCATTTTCCATTTATATAAACTTAACATATAAATAATTCGTTATATGTATTTTGAATGATTCGAAATTTAGATGTGCAATTAGATTGGTAGAAAAGTGAAAATTTGTAAATTTCATTTGGGTCCAAATCTAATTTCCAGGTAACAGTGTACAGGTAGAATTTAGATAGTAAATTACTGGGTGGGGGAATATCAAGCCTTGGTATAAAATGAACTAACGAGTAGCTGAGCCCTCAGTTCTTTGGTAGTTTAGAAAAGGCACTTATGTCTCCGATACTATTATTGCAGACATAAAGTTAAAATTGCGAATATAAGTGGTAATACTGAGGTCAATGTGATTTTTGGTTCATAATGAATTTAAGATATCATTGAAATGTGAATTGTTTTAATAAGCCTGAATTCGTTACGGTGAAATAGTTTACATCAGTGAAAATTGCGGTTATTGTTTTGATTTCATAATTTCTACCGCAGATTGATAATAATTATGAAACTTCATATATTATTATGAAGTTTAAAAAAAATGTTTTATAATATTATAAAACTAAAGTGAATAAGTCGACAAAAAGGTAGGTTTTTCGATTATTGAATTATTTCTAATTTGAAATGACATTCAGGAACGAAAATTTCGTGCTAGAATTTTGAAGTGTATACGTAAGGGTAATTATTCAATATTTACACCTACATGGTCGATTTCTTTACAGTTAAAAGGACTGCATGAGTATAAACTGGAGTTATATGTTAGATTTAATGATTTCTATCGTAGTTTACTAATAATTATAAAACAATATATGGTTTCATCTAGAATATTATTCTAGATGTGGCAAGTGTTTCATATTACTATGAACTATGGAAACAAAAGTCAATTTTTTCCAATATTAGTAGTTTTCTCCGATTTTTATATTAACATAACATATAAATAATTCAGTATTAGTTTTTAGATTAATTAAAAATTCGCAATTAGATTTGGCAACTGAAATTATGTGCTATTGACTTTGATTGTATGTCTAAATGCATTTATTTATTATTTTTGTTAAAATAATGATCTATATCTATAATGCATTTTCTATTTATATAAACTTAGCATATAAATAATTCGTTATATGTATTTTGAATGAATCGAAATTCAGATGTGCTATTAGATTGGCAGAAAAGTGAAAATTTGTAAATTTCATTTGGGTCCAAATCAAATTTCCAGGTAACAGTGTACAGGTAGAATTTAGATAGTAAATTACTGGGTGGGGGAATATCAAGCCTCGGTATAAAACGAACTAACGAGTAGCTGAACCCTCAGTACGTTGGTAGTTTAGAAAAGGCACCTATGTCTCCGATACTATTATTGCAGACATAAAGTTAGAATTGTGAATATAAGTGGTAATACTAAGGTCAATGTGATTTTTGGTTCATAATGAATTTAAGATATCATTGATATGTGAATTGTATTAATGAGCCTGAATTCGTTTTTGTGAAATTGTTTACATCAGTGAAAACTGTGGTTATTGTTTTGATTTCATAATTTCTACCGCAGATTGATAATAATTATGAAACTTCATATATTATTATAAAGGATAAAAAAACTATTCTATAATAATATGAAACTAGAGTGAATAAGTTGACAAAGCGGTAGGTTTTTCGGTTATTGAATTATTTCTAATTTGAAATGACATTCAGGAACGAAAATTTCGTGCTAGAACTTTGAAGTGTATACGTAAGGGTAATTATTCAATATTTACACCTAAATGGCCGATTTCTTTACAGTTAAAAGGTCTGCATGAGTATAAACTGGAGTTATATTTTAGATTTAATGATTTCTATCGTTGTTTATCAATAATTATAAAACAATATATGGTTTCATCAAGAATATTATTCTAGATGTGGCAAGTGTTTCATATTACTATGAACTATGGAAACAAGAGTCAATTTTTTCCAATATCAATAGTTTTCTCCGATTGTTATATTAACATAGCATATAAATAATTCAGTATTAGTTTTTAGATTAATTAAAAATTCGCAATTAGATTTGGCAACTGAAATTATGTGCTATTGACTTTGAGTGTATATCTAAATGTATTTAGTTATTATTTTTGTTAAAATAATGATCTATATCTATAATGCAATTTCTATTTATATAAACTTAACATATAAATAATTCGTGATATGTATTTTGAATGATTCGAAATTTAGATGTGCAATTAGATTGGCAGAAAAGTGAAAATTTGTAAATTTCATTTGGGTCCAAATCTAATTTCCAGGTAACAGTGTACAGGTAGAATTTAGATAGTAAATTACTGGGTGGGGGAATATCAAGCCTTGGTATAAAATGAACTAACGAGTAGCTGAGCCCTCAGTTCGTTGGTAGTTTAGAAAAGACACTTATGTCTCCCATACTATTATTGCAGACATAAAGTTAAAATTGTGAATATAAGTGGTAATACTAAGGTCAATGTGATTTATGGTTCATAATGAATTTAAGATATCATTGATGTGTGAATTATATTAATGAGCCTGATTTCGTTACTGTGAAATAGTTTACATCAGTGAAAATTGTGGTTATCGTTTTGATTTCATAATTTCTACCGCAGATTAATAATAATTATGAAACTTCATATATTATTATGAAGGATAAAAAAACTGTTTTGTAATAATATGAAACTAAAGTGAATAAGTTGACAAAGCGCTAAAATCGAAAATTTCATGCTAGAAATTTGAAGTGTATACTTAAGGGTAATTATTCAATATTTACACCTAAATGGCCGATTTCTTTACAGTTAAAAGGTCTGCATGAGTATAAACTGAAGTTATATTTTATATTTAATAATTTCTATCGTGGTTTACTAATAATTATAAAACAATATAATGTTTCATCTAGAATATTATTCTAGATGTTGCAAGTGTTTCATATTACTATGAACTATGGAAACAAGAGTCAATTTTTTCCAATATCAGTAGTTTTCTCCGATTGTTATATTAACATAACATATAAATAATTCAGTATTAGTTTTTAGATTAAATAAAAATTCGCATTTAGATTTAACAACTGAAATTATGTGCTATGGAATTTGATTGTATATCTAAATGTATTTAGTTATTATTTTTGTTAAAATAATGATCTATATCTATAATGCATTTTCTATTTATATAAACTTAACATATAAATAATTCGTTATATGTATTTTGAATGATTCGAAATTTAGATGTGCAATTAGATTGGTAGAAAAGTGAAAATTTGTAAATTTCATTTGGGTCCAAATCTAATTTCCAGGTAACAGTGTACAGGTAGAATTTAGATAGTAAATTACTAGGTGGGGAAATATCAAGCCTTGGTATAAAACGAACTAACGAGTAGCTGAACCCTCAGTTCGTTGGTAGTTTAGAAAAGGCACCTATGTCTCCGATACTATTATTGCACACATAAAGTTAAAATTGCGAATATAAGTGGTAATACTGAGGTCAATGTGATTTTTGGTTCATAATGAATTTAAGATATCATTGAAATGTGAATTGTTTTAATAAGCCTGAATTCGTTACGGTGAAATAGTTTACATCAGTGAAAATTGCGGTTATTGTTTTGATTTTATAATTTCTACCGCAGATTGATAATAATTATGAAACTTCATATATTATTATGAAGTTTAAAAAAACTGTTTTATAATATTATAAAACTAAAGTGAATAAGTTGACAAAAAGGTAGGTTTTTCGATTATTGAATTATTTCTAATTTGAATTGACATTCAGGAACGAAAATTTCGTGCTAGAACTTTGAAGTGTATACGTAAGGGTAATTATTCAATATTTACACCTACATGGCCGATTTCTTTACAGTTAAAAGGACTGCATGAGTATAAACTGGAAATTTATTTTAGATTTAATGATTTCTATCGTAGTTTACTAATAATTATAAAACAATATATGGTTTCATCTAGAATATTATTCTAGATGTGGCAAGTGTTTCATATTACTATGAACTATGGAAACAAAAGTCAATTTTTTCCAATATTAGTAGTTTTCTCCGATTTTTATATTAACATAACATATAAATAATTCAGTATTAGTTTTTAGATTAATTAAAAATTCGCAATTAGATTTGGCAACTGAAATTATGTGCTATTGACTTTGATTGTATGTCTAAATGCATTTATTTATTATTTTTGTTAAAATAATGATCTATATCTATAATGCATTTTCTATTTATATAAACTTAGCATATAAATAATTCGTTATATGTATTTTGAATGAATCGAAATTCAGATGTGCTATTAGATTGGCAGAAAAGTGAAAATTTGTAAATTTCATTTGGGTCCAAATCAAATTTCCAGGTAACAGTGTACAGGTAGAATTTAGATAGTAAATTACTGGGTGGGGGAATATCAAGCCTCGGTATAAAACGAACTAACGAGTAGCTGAACCCTCAGTACGTTGGTAGTTTAGAAAAGGCACCTATGTCTCCGATACTATTATTGCAGACATAAAGTTAGAATTGTGAATATAAGTGGTAATACTAAGGTCAATGTGATTTTTGGTTCATAATGAATTTAAGATATCATTGATATGTGAATTGTATTAATGAGCCTGAATTCGTTTTTGTGAAATTGTTTACATCAGTGAAAACTGTGGTTATTGTTTTGATTTCATAATTTCTACCGCAGATTGATAATAATTATGAAACTTCATATATTATTATAAAGGATAAAAAAACTATTCTATAATAATATGAAACTAAAGTGAATAAGTTGACAAAGCGGTAGGTTTTTCGGTTATTGAATTATTTCTAATTTGAAATGACATTCAGGAACGAAAATTTCGTGCTAGAACTTTGAAGTGTATACGTAAGGGTAATTATTCAATATTTACACCTAAATGGCCGATTTCTTTACAGTTAAAAGGTCTGCATGAGTATAAACTGGAGTTATATTTTAGATTTAATGATTTCTATCGTAGTTTATTAATAATTATAAAACAATATAATGTTTCATCAAGAATATTATTCTAGATGTGGCAAGTGTTTCATATTACTATGAACTATGGAAACAAGAGTCAATTTTTTCCAATATCAATAGTTTTCTCCGATTGTTATATTAACATAGCATATAAATAATTCAGTATTAGTTTTTAGATTAATTAAAAATTCGCAATTAGATTTGGCAACTGAAATTATGTGTTATTGACTTTGAGTGTATATCTAAATGTATTTAGTTATTATTTTTGTTAAAATAATGATCTATATCTATAATGCAATTTCTATTTATATAAACTTAACATATAAATAATTCGTGATATGTATTTTGAATGATTTGAAATTTAGATGTGCAATTAGATTGGCAGAAAAGTGAAAATTTGTAAATTTCATTTGGGTCCAAATCTAATTTCCAGGTAACAGTGTACAGGTAGAATTTAGATAGTAAATTACTGGGTGGGGGAATATCAAGCCTTGGTATAAAATGAACTAACGAGTAGCTGAGCCCTCAGTTCGTTAGTAGTTTAGAAAAGACACTTATGTCTCCCATACTATTATTGCAGACATAAAGTTAAAATTGTGAATATAAGTGGTAATAATAAGGTCAATGTGATTTTTGGTTCATAATGAATTTAAGATATCATTGATGTGTGAATTATATTAATGAGCCTGATTTCGTTACTGTGAAATAGTTTACATCAGTGAAAATTGTGGTTATCGTTTTGATTTCATAATTTCTAACGCAGATTAATAATAACTATGAAACTTCATATATTATTATGAAGGATAAAAAAACTGTTTTGTAATAATATGAAACTAAAGTGAATAAGTTGACAAAGCGCTAAAATCGAAAATTTCATGCTAGAAATTTGAAGTGTATACTTAAGGGTAATTATTCAATATTTACACCTAAATGGCCGATTTCTTTACAGTTAAAAGGTCTGCATGAGTATAAACTGAAGTTATATTTTATATTTAATAATTTCTATCGTGGTTTACTAATAATGATAAAACAATATAATGTTTCATCTAGAATATTATTCTAGATGTTGCAAGTGTTTCATATTACTATGAACTATGGAAACAAGAGTCAATTTTTTCCAATATCAATAGTTTTCTCCGATTGTTATATTAACATAGCATATAAATAATTCAGTATTAGTTTTTAGATTAATTAAAAATTCGCAATTAGATTTGGCAACTGAAATTATGTGCTATTGACTTTGAGTGTATATCTAAATGTATTTAGTTATTATTTTTGTTAAAATAATGATCTATATCTATAATGCAATTTCTATTTATATAAACTTAACATAAAAATAATTCGTGATATGTATTTTGAATGATTCGAAATTTAGATGTGCAATTAGATTGGCAGAAAAGTGAAAATTTGTAAATTTCATTTGGGTCCAAATCAAATTTCCAGGTAACAGTGTACAGGTAGATTTTAGATAGTAAATTACTGGGTGGGGGAATATCAAGCCTCGGTATAAAACGAACTAACGAGTAGCTGAACCCTCAGTACGTTGGTAGTTTAGAAAAGGCACCTATGTCTCCGATACTATTATTGCAGACATAAAGTTAGAATTGTGAATATAAGTGGTAATACTAAGGTCAATGTGATTTTTGGTTCATAATGAATTTAAGATATCATTGATGTGTGAATTATATTAATGAGCCTGATTTCGTTACTGTGAAATAGTTTACATCAGTGAAAATTGTGGTTATCGTTTTGATTTCATAATTTCTAACGCAGATTAATAATAACTATGAAACTTCATATATTATTATGA
The DNA here is from genome assembly GCA_034642435.1 of Megalocaria dilatata. Taxonomy (NCBI): domain Eukaryota; kingdom Metazoa; phylum Arthropoda; class Insecta; order Coleoptera; family Coccinellidae; genus Megalocaria; species Megalocaria dilatata. The sequence continues at coordinate 63,521,271 of CM067855.1, read as the reverse complement.
AGGATAAAAAAACTGTTTTGTAATAATATGAAACTAAAGTGAATAAGTTGACAAAGCGCTAAAATCGAAAATTTCATGCTAGAAATTTGAAGTGTATACTTAAGGGTAATTATTCAATATTTACACCTAAATGGCCGATTTCTTTACAGTTAAAAGGTCTGCATGAGTATAAACTGGAGTTATATTTTAGATTTAATGATTTCTATCGTAGTTTATTAATAATTATAAAACAATATAATGTTTCATCAAGAATATTATTCTAGATGTGGCAAGTGTTTCATATTACTATGAACTATGGAAACAAGAGTCAATTTTTTCCAATATCAATAGTTTTCTCCGATTGTTATATTAACATAGCATATAAATAATTCAGTATTAGTTTTTAGATTAATTAAAAATTCGCAATTAGATTTGGCAACTGAAATTATGTGTTATTGACTTTGAGTGTATATCTAAATGTATTTAGTTATTATTTTTGTTAAAATAATGATCTATATCTATAATGCATTTTCTATTTATATAAACTTAGCATATAAATAATTCGTTAAATGTATTTTGAATGAATCAAAATTTAGATGTGCAATTAGATTGGCAGAAAAGTGAAAATGTGGTACTTTCATTTGGGTCCAAATCCAATTTCCAGGTAACAGTGTGCAGGTAGAATTTAGATAGTAAATTACTAGGTGGGGAAATATCAAGCCTTGGTATAAAACGAACTAACGAGTAGCTGAACCCTCAGTTCGTTGGTAGTTTAGAAAAGGCACTTATGTCTCCGATACTATTATTGCAGACATAAAGTTAAAATTGTGAATATAAGTGGTTATACTAAGGTCAATGTGATTTTTGGTTCATAATGAATTTAAGATATCATTGATGTGTGAATTATATTAATGAGCCTGATTTCGTTACTGTGAAATAGTTTACATCAGTGAAAATTGTGGTTATCGTTTTGATTTCATAATTTCTAACGCAGATTAATAATAACTATGAAACTTCATATATTATTATGAAGGATAAAAAAACTGTTTTGTAATAATATGAAACTAAAGTGAATAAGTTGACAAAGCGCTAAAATCGAAAATTTCATGCTAGAAATTTGAAGTGTATACTTAAGGGTAATTATTCAATATTTACACCTAAATGGCCGATTTCTTTACAGTTAAAAGGTCTGCATGAGTATAAACTTGAGTTATATTTTAGATTTAATAATTTCTATCGTAGTTTACTAATAATTATAAAACAATATATGGTTTCATCTAGAATATTATTCTAGATGTGGCAAGTGTTTCATATTACTATGAACTATGGAAACAAGAGTCAATTTTTTCCAATATCAGTAGTTTTCTACGATTGTTATATTAACATAAAATATAAATAATTCAGTATTAGTTTTTAGATTAATTAAAAATTCGCGATTAGATTTGGCAACTGAAATTATGTGCTATGGAATTTGATTGTATATCTAAATGTATTTAGTTATTATTTTTGTTAAAATAATGATCTATATCTATAATGCATTTTCTATTTATATAAACTTAGCATATAAATAATTCGTTAAATGTATTTTGAATGAATCAAAATTTAGATGTGCAATTAGATTGGCAGAAAAGTGAAAATGTGGTACTTTCATTTGGGTCCAAATCCAATTTCCAGGTAACAGTGTGCAGGTAGAATTTAGATAGTAAATTACTAGGTGGGGAAATATCAAGCCTTGGTATAAAACGAACTAACGAGTAGCTGAACCCTCAGTTCGTTGGTAGTTTAGAAAAGGCACCTATGTCTCCGATACTATTATTGCACACATAAAGTTAGAATTGTGAATATAAGTGGTAATACTAAGGTCAATGTGATTTTTGGTTCATAATGAATTTAAGATATCATTGATATGTGAATTGTATTAATGAGTATGAATTCGTTACTGTGAAATTGTTTACATCAGTGAAAATTGTGGTTATTGTTTTGATTTCATAATTTCTACCGCAGATTGTTAATAATTATGAAACTTCATATATTATTATAAAGGATAAAAAAACTATTTTATAATAATATGAAACTAAAGTGAATAAGTTGACAAAGCGGTAGGTTTTTCGATTATTGAATTATTTCTAATTTGAAATGACATTCAGAAACGAAAATTTCGTGCTAGAACTTTGAAGTGTAGGCGTAAGGGTAATTATTCAAAATTCACACCTAAATGGCCGATTTCTTTACAGTTAAAAGGTCTGCATGAGTATAAACTTGAGTTATATTTTAGATTTAATAATTTCTATCGTAGTTTACTAATAATTATAAAACAATATATGGTTTCATCTAGAATATTATTCTAGATGTGGCAAGTGTTTCATATTACTATGAACTATGGAAACAAGAGTCAATTTTTTCCAATATCAGTAGTTTTCTCCGATTGTTATATTAACATAACATATAAATAATTCAGTATTAGTTTTTAGATTAATTAAAAATTCGCAATTAGATTTGGCAACTGAAATTATGTGCTATGGACTTTGAGTGTATATCTAAATGTATTTAGTTATTATTTTTGTTAAAATAATGATCTATATCTATAATGCATTTTCTATTTATATAAACTTAACATATAAATAATTCGTTATATGTATTTTGAATGATTCGAAATTTAGATGTGCAATTAGATTGGTAGAAAAGTGAAAATTTGTAAATTTCATTTGGGTCCAAATCTAATTTCCAGGTAACAGTGTACAGGTAGAATTTAGATAGTGAATTACTGGGTGGGGGAATATCAAGCCTCGGTATAAAACGAAGTAACGAGTAGCTGAACCCTCAGTTCGTTGGTAGTTTAGAAAAGGCACTTATGTCTCCGATACTATTATTGCAGACATAAAGTTAAAATTGTGAATATAAGTGGTTATACTAAGGTCAATGTGATTTTTGGTTCATAATGAATTTAAGATATCATTGATGTGTGAATTGTATTAATGAGCCTGATTTCGTTACTGTGAAATTGTTTACTTCAGTGAAAATTGTGGTTATCGTTTTGATTTCATAATTTCTACCGCAGATTAATAATAATTATGAAACTTCATATATTATTATGAAGGATAAAAAAACTGTTTTGTAATAATATGAAACTAAAGTGAATAAGTTGACAAAGCGGTAGGTTTTTCGATTATTGAATTATTTCTAATTTGAAATGACATTCAGAAACGAAAATTTCGTGCTAGAACTTTGAAGTGTATACTTAAGGGTAATTAGTCAATATTTACACCTAAATGGCCGATTTCTTCAAAGTTAAAAGGTCTGCATGAGTATAAACTGAAGTTATATTTTAGATTTAATGATTTCTATCGTAGTTTATTAATAATTATAAAGCAATATAATGTTTCATCTAGAATATTATTCTAGGTGTGGCAAGTGTTTCATATTACTATGAACTATGGAAACAAGAGTCAATTTTTTCCAATATCAATAGTTTTCTCCGATTGTTATATTAACATAGCATATAAATAATTCAGTATTAGTTTTTAGATTAATTACAAATTCGCAATTAGATTTGGCAACTGAAATTATGTGCTATTGACTTTGAGTGTATATCTAAATGTATTTAGTTATTATTTTTGTTAAAATAATGACCTATATCTATAATGCATTTTCTATTTATATAAACTTAACATATAAATAATTCGTTATATGTATTTTGAATGATTCGAAATTTAGATGTGCAATTAGATTGGCAGAAAAGTGAAAATTTTTAAATTTCATTTGGGTCCAAATCTAATTTCCAGGTAACAGTGTACAGGTAGAATTTAGATAGTGAATTACTGGGTGGGGGAATATCAAGCCTCGGTATAAAACGAAGTAACAAGTAGCTGAACCCTCAGTTCGTTGGTAGTTTAGAAAAGGCACTTATGTCTCCGATACTATTATTGCAGACATAAAGTTAAAATTGTGAATATAAGTGGTAATACTAAGGCCAATGTGATTTTTGGTTCATAATGAATTTAAGATATCATTGATATGTGAATTGTATTAATGAGCCTGATTTCGTTACTGTGAAATTGTTTACTTCAGTGAAAATTGTGGTTATCGTTTTGATTTCATAATTTCTACCGCAGATTAATAATAATTATGAAACTTCATATATTATTATGAAGGATAAAAAAACTGTTTTGTAATAATATGAAACTAAAGTGAATAAGTTGACAAAGCGCTAAAAACGAAAATTTCATGCTAGAAATTTGAAGTGTATACTTAAGGGTAATTATTCAATATTTACACCTAAATGGCCGATTTCTTTACAGTTAAAAGGTCTGCATGAGTATAAACTGAAGTTATATTTTATATTTAATAATTTCTATCGTGGTTTACTAATAATTATAAAACAATTTAATGTTTCATCTAGAATATTATTCTAGATGTGGCAAGTGTTTCATATTACTATGAACTATGGAAACAAGAGTCAATTTTTCCAATATCAGTAGTTTTCTCCGATTGTTATATTAACATAACATATAAATAATTCAGTATTAGTTTTTAGATTAATTAAAAATTCGCGATTAGATTTGGCAACTGAAATTATGTGCTATGGAATTAGAGTGTATATCTAAATGTATTTAGTTATTATTTTGGTTCAAATAATGATATATATCTATAATGCATTTTCTATTTATATAAACTTAGCATATAAATATTTCGTTATATGTATTTTGAATGAATCGAAATTCAGATGTGCAATTAGATTGGCAGAAAAGTGAAAATGTGTAACTTTCATTTGGGTCCAAATCCAATTTCCAGGTAACAGTGTACAAGTAGGATTTAGATAGTAAATTACTAGGTGGGGGAATATCAAGCCTCGGTATAAAACGAACTAACGAGTAGCTGAACCCTCAGTTCGTTGGTAGTTTAGAAAAGGCACTTATGTCTCCGATACTATTATTGCAAACATAAAGTTAGAATTGTGAATATAAGTGGTAATACATAGGTCAATGTGATTTGTGGTTCATAATGAATTTAAGATATCATTGATATGTGAATTGTATTAATGAGCCTGAATTCGTTACTGTGAAATTGTTTACATCAGTGAAAATTGTGGTTATTGTTTTGATTTCATAATTTCTACCGCAGATTGATAATAATTATGAAACTTCATATATTATTATGAAGGATAAAAAAACTATTTTATAATAATATGAAACTAAAGTGAATAAGTTGACAAAGCGGTAGGTTTTTCGATTATTGAATTATTTCTAATTTGAAATGACATTCAGGAACGAAAATTTCGTGCTAGAACTTTGAAGTGTATACGTAAGGGTAATTATTCAATATTTACACCTAAATGGCCGATTTCTTTACAGTTAAAAGGTCTGCATGAGTATAAACTTGAGTAATTTTTTAGATTTAATAATTTCTATCGTAGTTTACTAATAATTATAAAACAATATATGGTTTCATCTAGAATATTATTCTAGATGTGGCAAGTGTTTCATATTACTATGAACTATGGAAACAAGAGTCAATTTTTTCCAATATCAGTAGTTTTCTCCGATTGTTATATTAACATAACATTCAAATAATTCAGTATTAGTTTTTAGATTAATTTAAAATTCGCGATAAGATTTGGCAACTGAAATTATGTGCTATGGAATTAGAGTGTATATCTAAATGTATTTAGTTATTATTTTGGTTCAAATAATGATATATATCTATAATGCATTTTCTATTTATATAAACTTAGCACATAAATGATTCGTTATATGTATTTTGAATGAATCGAAATTCAGATGTGCAATTAGATTGGCAGAAAAGTGAAAATGTGTAACTTTCATTTGGGTCCAAATCCAATTTCCAGGTAACAGTGTACAAGTAGGATTTAGATAGTAAATTACTAGGTGGGGGAATATCAAGCCTCGGTATAAAACGAACTAACGAGTAGCTGAACCCTCAGTTCGTTGGTAGTTTAGAAAAGGCACTTATGTCTCCGATACTATTATTGCAAACATAAAGTTAGAATTGTGAATATAAGTGGTAATACATAGGTCAATGTGATTTGTGGTTCATAATGAATTTAAGATATCATTGATATGTGAATTGTATTAATGAGCCTGAATTCGTTTTTGTGAAATTGTTTACACCAGTGAAAATTGTGGTTATTGTTTTGATTTCATAATTTCTACCGCAGATTAATAATAATTATGAAACTTCATATATTATTATGAAGGATAAAAAAACTGTTTTATAATAATATAAAACTAAAATGAATAAGTTGACAAAGCGGTAGGTTTTTCGATTATTGAATTATTTCTAATTTGAAATGACATTCAGAAACGGAAATTTCGTGCTAGAACTTTGAAGTGTATACTTAAGAGTAATTATTCAATATTTACACCTAAATGGCCGATTTCTTCACAGTTAAAAGGTCTGCATGAGTATAAACTGAAGTTATATTTTAGATTTAATAATTTCTATCGTAGTTTACTAATAATTATAAAACAATATAATGTTTCATCTAGAATATTATTCTAGATGTGGCAAGTGTTTCATATTACTATGAACTATAGAAACAAGATTCAATTTTTTCCAATATCAGTAGTTTTCTCCGATTGTTATATTAACATAGCATATAAATAATTCAGTATTAGTTTTTAGGTTAATTAAAAATTCGCAATTAGATTTGGCAACTGAAATTATGTGCTATTGAATTTGAGTGTATATCTAAATGCATTTAGTTATTATTTTTGTTAAAATAATGATCTATATCTATAATGCATTTTCTATTTATATAAACTTAACATATAAATAATTCGTTATATGTATTTTGAATGATTCGAAATTTAGATGTGCAATTAGATTGGTAGAAAAGTGAAAATTTGTAAATTTCATTTGGGTCCAAATCTAGTTTCTAGGTTACAGTGAACAGGTAGAATTTAGATAGTAAATTACTGGGTGGGGGATTATCAAGCCTCGGTATAAAACGAACTAACGAGTAGCTGAACCCTCAGTTCGTTGGTAGTTTAGAAAAGGCACTTATGTCTTCGATACTATTATTGCAGACATAAAGTTAAAATTGTGAATATAAGTGGTAATACTAAGGTCAATGCGATTTTTGGTTCATAATGAATTTAAGATATCATTGATATGTGAATTGTATTAATGAGTCTGAATTCGTTACTGTGAAATTGTTTACATCAGTGAAAATTGTGGTTATTGTTTTGATTTCATAATTTCTACCGCAGATTGATAATAATTATGAAACTTCATATATTATTATAAAGGATAAAAAAACTATTTTATAATAATATGAAACTAAAGTGAATAAGTTGACAAAGCGGTAGGTTTTTCGATTATTGAATTATTTCTAATTTGAAATGACATTCAGAATCGAAAATTTCGTGCTAGAACTTTGAAGTGTATACGTAAGGGTAATTATTCAATATTTACACCTAAATGGCCGATTTCTTTACAGTTAAAAGGTCTGCATGAGTATAAACTGGAGTTATATTTTAGATTTAATGATTTCTATCGTAGTTTGTTAATAATTATAAAACAATATAATTTTTCATCCAGAATATTATTCTAGATGTGGCAAGTGTTTCATATTACTATGAACTATGGAAACAAGAGTCAATTTTTTCCAATATCAATAGTTTTCTCCGATTGTTATATTAACATAGCATATAAATAATTCAGTATTAGTTTTTAGATTAATTACAAATTCGCAATAAGATTTGGCAACTGAAATTATGTGCTATTGACTTTGAGTGTATATCTAAATGTAAGTTGTTATTATTTCTGTTAAAATAAGGATCTATATCTATAACGCATTTTCTATTTATATAAACTTAACATATAAATAATTCGTTATATGTATTTTGAATGATTCGAAATTTAGATGTGCAATTAGATTGGCAGAAAAGTGAAAATGTGTAACTTTCATTTGGGTCCAAATCCAATTTCCAGGTAACAGTGTACAGGTAGAATTAAGATAGTAAATTACTAGGTGGGGGAATATCAAGCCTTGGTATAAAACGAACTAACGAGTAGCTGAACCCTCAGTTCGTTGGTAGTTTAGAAAAGGCACCTATGTCTTCGATACTATTATTGCACACATAAAGTTAGAATTGTGAATATAAGTGGTAATACTAAGGTCAATGTGATTTTTGGTTCATAATGAATTTAGGATATCATTCATATGTGAATTGTATTAATGAGCCTGAATTCGTTTTTGTGAAATAGTTTATATCAGTGAAAATTGTGGTTATTGTTTTGATTTCATAATTTCTACCGCAGATTGATAATAATTATGAAACTTCATATATTATTGTAAAGGATAAAAAAACTATTTTATAATAATATGAAACTAAAGTGAATAAGTTGACAAGGCGGTAGGTTTTTCGATTATTGAATTATTTCTAATTTGAAATGACATTCAGAAACTAAAATTTCGTGCTAGAACTTTGAAGTGTATACGTAAGGGTAATTATTCAATATTCACACCTAAATGGCCGATTTCTTTACAGTTAAAAGGTCTGCATGAGTATAAACCTGAGTTATATTTTAGATTCAATAATTTCTATCGTAGTTTACTAATAATTATAAAACAATATATGGTTTCATCTAGAATATTATTCTAGATGTGGCAAGTGTTTCATATTACTATGAACTATAGAAACAAGATTCAATTTTTTCCAATATCAGTAGTTTTCTCCGATTGTTATATTAACATAGCATATAAATAATTCAGTATTAGTTTTTAGGTTAATTAAAAATTCGCAATTAGATTTGGCAACTGAAATTATGTGCTATTGAATTTGAGTGTATATCTAAATGTATTTAGTTATTATTTTTGTTAAAATAATGATCTATATCTATAATGCATTTTCTATTTATATAAACTTAGCATATAAATAATTCGTTATATGTATTTTGAATGAATCGAAATTTAGATGTGCAATTAGATTGTCAGAAAAGTGAAAATGTGTAACTTTCATTTGGGTCCAAATCCAATTTCCAGGTAACAGTGTACAGGTAGAATTTAGATAGTAAATTACTAGGGGAATATCAAGCCTCGGTATAAAACGAACTAACGAGTAGCTGAACCCTCAGTTCGTTGGTAGTTTAGAAAAGGCACCTATGTCTCCGATACTATTATTGCACACATAAAGTTAGAATTGTTAATATAAGTGGTAATACTAAGGTCAATGTGATTTTTGGTTCATAATGAATTTAAGATATCATTGAAATGTGAATTGTATTAATAAGCCTGAATTCGTTACGGTGAAATAGTTTACATCAGTGAAAATTGTGGTTATCGTTTTGATTTCATAATTTCTACCGCAGATTAATAATAATTATGAAACTTCATATATTATTATGAAGTTTAAAAAAACTGTTTTATAATAATATAAAACTAAAGTGAATAAGTTGACAAAGCGGTAGGTTTTTCGATTATTGAATTATTTCTAATTTGAAATGACATTCAGAAACGAAAATTTCGTGCTAGAACTTTGAAGTGTATACTTAAGGGTAATTATTCAATATTTACACCTAAATGGCCGATTTCTTTACAGTTAAAAGGTCTGCATGAGTATAAACTGAAGTTATATTTAAGATTTAATAATTTCTCTCGTGGTTTACTAATAATTATAAAACAATATAATGTTTCATCTAGAATATTATTCTAGGTGTGGCAAGTTTTTCATATTACTATGAACTATGGAAGCAAGAGTCAATTTTTTCCAATATCAGTAGTTTTTTCCGATTGTTATATTAACATAGCATATAAATAATTCAGTATAAGTTTTTAGATTAATTAAAAATTCGCAATTAGATTTGGCAACTGAAATTATGTGCTATTGACTTTGAGTGTATATCTAAATGTATTTAGTTATTATTTTTGTTAAAATAATGATCTATATCTATAACGCATTTTCTATTTATATAAACTTAACATATAAATAATTCGTTATATGTATTTTGAATGATTCGAAATTTAGATGTGCAATTAGATTGGTAGAAAAGTGAAAATTTGTAAATTTCATTTGGGTCCAAATCTAATTTCCAGCTAACAGTGTACAGGTAGAATTTAGATAGTAAATTACTGGGTGGGGGAATATCAAGCCTTGGTATAAAATGAACTAACGAGTAGCTGAGCCCTCAGTTCTTTGGTAGTTTAGAAAAGGCACTTATGTCTCCGATACTATTATTGCAGACATAAAGTTAAAATTGTGAATATAAGTGGTAATACTAAGGTCAATGTGATTTTTGGTTCATAATGAATTTAAGATATCATTGATGTGTGAATTGTATTAATGAGCCTGATTTCGTTACTGTGAAATAGTTTACATCAGTGAAAATTGTGGTTATCGTTTTGATTTCATAATTTCTACCGCAGATTAATAATAATTATGAAACTTCATATATTATTATGAAGGATAAAAAAACTGTTTTGTAATAATATGAAACTAAAGTGAATAAGTTGACAAAGCGCTAAAAACGAAAATTTCGTGCTAGCACTTTGAAGTGTATACTTAAGGGTAATTATTCAATATTTACACCTAAATGGCCGATTTCTTTACAGTTAAAAGGTCTGCATGAGTATAAACTGAAGTTATATTTTAGATTTAATGATTTCTCTCGTGGTTTACTAATAATTATAAAACAATAATAATAATAATATTCATTCACTGAGATGGTTACATAATGAGGTGAATAAATGGGTGATACATCACAGAAGCTTTAGTTGGAAACTATCGCTTGTACGTGATGCTACATACATTGACTATCTCCTAAGTGGTAAGTGAACAAAAATAAAAACAAAATCCATGATAACTACTATTACACAGTAAGCAACATAAAACCTTCTTCCATCTCCTCTCCCTCCCCATCCAATCCCGATCTCCTACCTCCGGTTGACGAAACCATGCAGCCGCCCCCTTCCAAAAAAGAGAATCCATCTCTTCGTTCTTCTCTTAAACAAACTAATATTATTCAGACTTTTTATGTTGGTCGGGAGTTGGCTGTAAAGCTTGGGGGCGAGGAAGTCGCAGTGCCTCTGTCCTACTGTTTTGCAACAGTAAGGTACCCTCATAGAGTTCTTCTTCTCCCTCGTGTTGTAGCAGTGTACAATGGGATGAGACGCTATCCTCGACTTTTTGGTGTTGACTAGGATATTCCAGCAAAAGAGTTGCCTCACATCGAACACCTCGGATTCCCTGTGCAATCTTTCATTAGAGTATGTAAGTGGCTTCTTATATATAACACGCAAAATCCACCTTTGCACAACATTCAGTTTCTCCAGGTGTGTGTCACCAACTCCACCCCAACCAATAATTCCATATTGCAGTTGCGACTGGACAAGTGCGAAATACACCAACCGTAGATGCCTCAGGTCAAGGTAGTCTCGTAAATATCTTATTCTATATAATATTCCTCTTAGCTTGTTAGTAACATTCTTGACCTGGAGGTCCCATCTAAGATGTCGATCAATCACCACACCCAGATATGAAACTGATTCCACTTCCGGAACACATGAGCGTGGCCCCACAACCAGAGGTCCCATATTCGGCAAGCCACCCGAGTACAAGGAGAAGGGCAAGTATTTGGTTTTCTCTAGATTGAGAGTCAGCGTATTGAATCTGAACCATTCCTCCAAGCATCGAAAGTCCATCTGAGCCTCTGATTTCAAAGACTCCCATGTATCTGATTCACAGAAAAGAGCTGTATCATCCGCAAAGCTGAGAATTCTACCCTTTACCTTGATCTCCAGTAAGCTGTTAATGTACAACGTGAACAAAATTGGCCCGAGCACAGTACCCTGAGGAACTCCGTAGGTCACATATATTGGCTCTCTCAACTCCCCATCAATGCTTACCATCTGTTCCCTATCTGTTAAGTAGCTTTTGAGTAACTCGTAAATTTTTCCCCTGAAACCGTAGTTATATAATTTGTTTAATAACTTTTTGTGTGACACGGTATCAAAAGCTTTGGAAAGGTCAATGAAGGCACATAGGCATGGCTTACTTTTATCTAGAGAGTTATAGATGTAAGATGTTAAGCGATGGATTGCATCCTCGGTTGACCTATTTTCTCTGAAGCCATACTGGTGCTGTGAAATCATCTCATATTTCTCACAAAACCTCATTATTCTTGTTTTTAATAGTTTTTCTATGATTTTTGCAATATTAGAGATCAACGATATTGGTCTATAGCTTTCCATCTTCAATTTGTCACCATTCTTGTATAAGGGTTTCACGATTCCAATTTTAAATAATTTAGGAAAATTTCCTTCATTAAAACAGCAATTGATTAGGTGAGTTAAAGGCGTCTTCAGCTCATCGGATACGTTTTTTAGAGTTTCTGCCCGAATGCCATCATACCCAGGAGACTTTCCCTCCTTCAATTGCATTATCGTCTCACGAACTTCTTTCGCATCAGTAGAAAAAAGACACATGGAGATATCTAACCCTTTATCAATTTCTAGGTAATCTTTTGGAATCTCGATCTTCTCTGCGAATGCTTGGCCCAACCCACCATAGTACGTATTGAAACTTTCAGCAATGGTCTTCTTCTCCACCAGTGTCTCGCCGTCTGCTGATATAATTTTACCTATTTTTATTTGAGGATTGGTCCGATTACAGATGGTATCAACAGTCCTCCACAGGGCCTTTGACTGATTTATGTTGTCTCTAATCATTTTTTCTGCATATGTTTTTTTCGCAGCCTTTATCAACTTGGACAGCTTGTTCTTATAGACTAGATATTCCTTCTTCAGAATAGAATTGCTTGGATATCTACAAACTTCCCGGTACAGTTGTTGCTTCTTAACAATCGATGCTAGGATTCCAGACGTAACCCACCTCTTCTTCCCTATATTATGTCCTCTAACCCCCACGCTGCTCGTATGATCCCCAACATGCACATTGAGTTTTCTGATGAACGCTTCAGTCATGGCATCAATATCTTGTGAAGAATAAAACTCTTCCCAGGTCTCCCTCCCCAAAGCGTCTTTGAGTGCGGGATAATTTATATATTTTTTGCACTGTCCACCCTGTATGTGCTCCCTCGTTGATATTTTGGGTAGATTCACGGTCAATGCTATGGGGTCATGATCTGTTATATCATATTGGAAGACATAAGATCGAATATCCCTATTTTGATTAGTTTTAACGAAGAAGTGATCGAGGCAAGTTTGGCTGCGACGTCTAGTCACTTCATTCATATATGATTCATACCCGGAAGCACCGAGAATATTTTAGTATTCCTCTGAGGAGACCGAATCAGATTTCAAATCTATATTTATGTCGCCTGTAATTATATGTATATCATTTCCCGCCATAGATTGAATATATCCATGAAGATCTTCGTTAAACTGTCTTTTGCAGGCACTTGGAGACCTGTAGATTGCTGTTAAGCAGATTTTATTGGCTCCAATACTTGTACTAACCTCCAATATTTTAATGTCCCCTAAGTTTCTTACTGCATGTGAACAGCTGATGTCCTCTCTGACGTATACTATGACACCATCATTCGTGTTGATTCCACCAGCATTGTACAAAATATTGAAACTATCTATCCTCAGCACATCCAAGTCATGCACAAGATGCGTTTCAGTTAGCACCATAACATGAAAATCCATCCTCAGCCTGTTCAGGAACAGCATCAACTCATCCATATTTTTCATAATACTCCTTATATTGAGATGTAGGATATTGAAAGGTGCATTTTCATCCAGTACAAAATCATCCAAATCCGAAATCACTCTTGCGGGGGGAGGTTCGTTCCCATATTCTCTGATGAATGGGTCCATTCCGAACACGAAAAAGGTGTCCCCAAAGGAGGACAAGCAAAAGAAGAAATAACAAAGAAAGAAAAAACAAAAAAAAATGCACTCACACAAAAAATAGGCTGCTCAATACAATGAAACTACTTCCGTCGTGAGCTGGAACGCAATCTGTTGTAGTTTTGCGGATTTGGTTGTCCTTTAGAGGTCTTATCGGACAAGTTTGGATTTTTGGCTTGTTTGCTCCCCGAACCCTTCTCAAGAACTTTGGGGGTCTGAACCTCAATCCGTTGCTCAGAATCCTTCCGAACAGGATGGCTGTTCGGTGTGGGAGTCGCTGGAGTACTATTAGGTCTGGCGTTCAGCTCACGTGACTCTTGTAACTCGCCAAGTGTATATTCTTTATCCTCTAGAATGAGTTTAGAGCCCCTTATGTAGCAATTTAATCCCCTTTCTCTCTGCTTGATCAGATGTTCTTTCAAAGCGCGATACTCGTTGCGTTGTTCCACACTTAAATCATCTCTGATTGCGATACCACTTCCCTTTAGTTGTCTACAATTCCTAATTATTTTAATCTTTTTAAGATGGAAAACCAATTGAACTCTTACCGGACGATTAGGTTTTCTCCCCAAAGCATACAGGTCACTTATGTCCCTATTATCAATCTCAACCCCCAAAAGTTTTTTAATTTCACTGCATACAAAGGCAGAGGTAATATCTTCATTCGATTGCTTCCAACCAAAAACAACAATGGAATTCTCCCTGTTTTTCTTCTCCAATTGGTCAATCCTTGCTTTCAAAAGATCATTCTCCTCCTCAAGCTGACGAATCCTGAACTTCAAATCTCCAATTTCCAGTAATATATTAGATTCCGAGGCTAGAATACTATTTTTAATTTCAGTTTTACTGTTTTCTATTTTTTCCAAAATAAACTGGACCGTTTTCTCATCCATATCGAGGTATATCTAACTAACAACAAGGATGAAGGGAAAAACACACTTCACTTCCTTGGGCCCTTAAGGAAGGCTTCAGACAGAAAATAATATAAGGTTTCATCTAGAATATTATTCTAGATGTGGCAAGTTTTTCATATTACTATGAACTATGGAAACAAGAGTCAATTTTTTCCAATATCAGTAGTTTTCTCCGATTGTCATATTAATATAGCATATAAATAATTCAGTATAAGTTTTTAGATTAATTAAAAATTCGCAATTAGATTTGGCAACTGAAATTATGTGCTATTGACTTTGAGTGTATATCTAAATGTATTTAGTTATTATTTTTGTTAAAATAATGATCTATATCTATAACGCATTTTCTATTTATATAAACTTAACATATAAATAATTCGTTATATGTATTTTGAATGATTCGAAATTTAGATGTGCAATTAGATTGGTAGAAAAGTGAAAATTTGTTAATTTCATTTGGGTCCAAATCTAATTTCCAGGTAACAGTGTACAGGTAGAATTTAGATAGTAAATTACTGGGTGGGGGAATATCAAGCCTTGGTATAAAACGAACTAACGAGTAGCTGAGCCCTCAGTTCGTTTGTAGTTTAGAAAAGGCACTTATGTCTCCGATACTATTATTGCAGACATAAAGTTAAAATTGTGAATATACGTGGTAATACTAAGGTCAATGTGATTTTTGGTTCATAATGAATTCAAGATATCATTGATGTGTGAATTGTATTAATGAGCCTGATTTCGTTACTGTGAAATAGTTTACATCAGTGAAAATTGTGGTTATCGTTTTGATTTCATAATTTCTACCGCAGATTAATAATAATTATGAAACTTCATATATTATTAGGAAGGATAAAAAAACTGTTTTGTAATAATATGAAACATAAGTGAATAAGTTGACAAAGCGCTAAAAACGAAAATTTCATGCTAGAAATTTGAAGTGTATACTTAAGGGTAATTATTCAATATTTACACCTAAATGGCCGATTTCTTTACAGTTAAAAGGTCTGCATGAGTATAAACTGGAGTTATATTTTAGATTTAATAATTTCTATCGTAGTTTACTAATAATTATAAAACAATATATGGTTTCATCTAGAATATTATTCTAGATGTGGCAAGTGTTTCATATTACTATGAACTATGGAAACAAGAGTCAATTTTTTTCAATATCAGTAGTTTTCTCCGATTGTTGTATTAACATAACATATAAATAATTCAGTATTAGTTTTTAGATTAATTAAAAATTCGCGATTAGATTTGGCAACTGAAATTATGTGCTATGGAATTTGAGTGTATATCTAAATGTATTTAGTTATTATTTTTGTTAAAATAATGATCTATATCTATATTGCATTTTCTATTTATATAAACATAGCATATAAATAATTCGTTATATGTATTTTGAATGAATCGAAATTTAGATGTGCAATTAGATTGGCAGAAATGTGAAAATGTGTAACTTTCATTTGGGTCCAAATCTAATTTCCAGGTAACAGTGTACAGGTAGAATTTAGATAGTAAATTACTGGGTGGGGGAATATCAAGCCTCGGTATAAAACGAACTAACGAGTAGCTGAACCCTCAGTTCGTTATTAGTTTAGTAAAGGCACTTATGTCTCCCATACTATTATTGCAGACATAAAGTTAGAATTGTGAATATAAGTGGTAATACTAAGGTCAATGTGATTTTTGGTTCATAATGAATTTGAGATATCATTGATATGTGAATTGTATTAATGAGCCTGAATTCGTTACGGTGAAATAGTTTACATCAGTGAAAATTGCGGTTATTGTTTTGATTTCATAATTTCTACCGCAGATTGATAATAATTATGAAACTTCATATATTATTATGAAGTTTAAAAAAACTGTTTTATAATATTATAAAACTAAAGTGAATAAGTTGACAAAGCGGTAGGTTTTTCGATTATTGAATTATTTCTAATTTGAAATGACATTCAGAAACGAAAATTTCGTGCTAGAACTTTGAAGTGTATACTTAAGAGTAATTATTCAATATTTACACCTAAATGGCCGATTTCTTTACAGTTAAAAGGTCTGCATGAGTATAAACTGGAGTTATATTTTAGATTTAATAATTTCTATCCTAGTTAACTAATAATTATAAAACAATATATGGTTTCATCTAGAATATTATTCTAGATGTGGCAAGTGTTTCATATTACTATGAACTATGGAAACAAGAGTCAATTTTTTCCAATATCAGTAGTTTTCTCCGATTATTATATTAACATAACTTATAAATAATTCAGTAGTAGTTTTTAGATTAATTAAAAATTCGCGATTAGATTTGGCAACTGAAATTATGTGCTATGGACTTTGAGTGTATATCTAAATGTATTTAGATATACACTTATTATTTTTGTTAAAATAATGATCTATATCTATAATGCATTTTCTATTTATATAAACTAAGCATATAAATAATTCGTTATATGTATTTTGAATGAATCGAAATTTAGTTGTGCAATTAGATTGGCAGAAATGTGAAAATGTGTAACTTTCATTTGGGTCCAAATCTAATTTCCAGGTAACAGTGTACAGGTAGAATTTAGATAGTAAATTACTGGGTGGGGGAATATCAAGCCTCGGTATAAAACGAACTAACGAGTAGCTGAACCCTCAGTTCGTTATTAGTTTAGTAAAGGCACTTATGTCTCCCATACTATTATTGCAGACATAAAGTTAGAATTGTGAATATAAGTGGTAATACTAAGGTCAATGTGATTTTTGGTTCATAATGAATTTGAGATATCATTGATATATGAATTGTATTAATGAGCCTGAATTCGTTACGGTGAAATAGTTTACA
Organism: Megalocaria dilatata; assembly: GCA_034642435.1. NCBI lineage: Eukaryota > Metazoa > Arthropoda > Insecta > Coleoptera > Coccinellidae > Megalocaria > Megalocaria dilatata. Next base: position 63,503,711 of record CM067855.1, on the reverse strand, counting down.
TCAGTGAAAATTGCGGTTATTGTTTTGATTTCATAATTTCTACCGCAGATTGATAATAATTATGAAACTTCATATATTATTATGAAGTTTAAAAAAACTGTTTTATAATAATATGAAACTAAAGTGAATAAGTTGACAAAGCGGTAGGTTTTTCGTTTATTGAATTATTTTTAATTTGAAATGACATTCAGAAACGAAAATTTCGTGCTAGAACTTTGAAGTGTATACTTAAGGGTAATTATTCAATATTTACACCTAAATGGCCGATTTCTTTACAGTTAAAAGGTCTGCATGAGTATAAACTGGAGTTATATTTTAGATTTAATAATTTCTATCCTAGTTAACTAATAATTATAAAACAATATATGGTTTCATCTAGAATATTATTCTAGATGTGGCAAGTGTTTCATATTACTATGAACTATGGAAACAAGAGTCAATTTTTTTCAATATCAGTAGTTTTCTCCGATTGTTGTATTAACATAACATATAAATAATTCAGTATTAGTTTTTAGATTAATTAAAAATTCGCGATTAGATTTGGCAACTGAAATTATGTGCTATGGACTTTGAGTGTATATCTAAATGTATTTAGATATACACTTATTATTTTTGTTAAAATAATGATCTATATCTATAATGCATTTTCTATTTATATAAACTAAGCATATAAATAATTCGTTATATAAATTTTGAATGAATCGAAATTTAGTTGTGCAATTAGATTGGCAGAAATGTGAAAATGTGTAACTTTCATTTGGGTCCAAATCTAATTTCCAGGTAACAGTGTACAGGTAGAATTTAGATAGTAAATTACTGGGTGGGGGAATATCAAGCCTCGGTATAAAACGAACTAACGAGTAGCTGAACCCTCAGTTCGTTATTAGTTTAGTAAAGGCACTTATGTCTCCCATACTATTATTGCAGACATAAAGGTAGAATTGTGAATATAAGTGGTAATACTAAGGTCAATGTGATTTTTGGTTCATAATGAATTTAAGATATCATTGATATATGAATTGTATTAATGAGCCTGAATTCGTTACGGTGAAATAGTTTACATCAGTGAAAATTGTGGTTATCGTTTTGATTTCATAATTTCTACCGCAGATTAATAATAATTATGAAACTTCATATATTATTATGAAGTTTAAAAAAACTGTTTTATAATAATATGAAACTAAAGTGAATAAGTTGACAAAGCGGTAGGTTTTTCGTTTATTGAATTATTTCTAATTTGAAATGACATTCAGAAACGAAAATTTCGTGCTAGAACTTTGAAGTGTATACTTGAGGGTAATTATTCAATCTTTACACCTAAATGGCCGATTTCTTTACGGTTAAAAGGTCTGCATGAGTATTAACTGAAGTTATATTTTAGATTTAATAATTTCTATCGTAGTTTACTAATAATTATAAAACAATATAATGTTTCATCTAGAATATTATTCTAGATGTGGCAAGTGTTTCACATTACTATGAACTATGGAAACAAGAGTCAATTTTTTCCAATATCAGTAGTTTTCTCCGATTGTTATATTAACATAGCATATAAATAATTCAGTATTAGTTTTTAGGTTAATTAAAAATTCGCAATTAGATTTGGCAACTCAAATTATGTGCTATTGACTTTGAGTGTATATCTAAATGCATTTAGTTATTATTTTTGTTAAAATAATGATCTATATCTATAATGCATTTTCTATTTATATAAACTTAACATATAAATAATTCTTTATATGTATTTTGAATGATTCGAAATTTAGATGTGCAATTAGATTGGTAGAAAAGTGAAAATGTGTAACTTTCATTTGTGTCCAAATCTAATTTCCAGGTTACAGTGTACAGGTAGAATTTAGATAGTAAATTACTGGGTGGGGGAATATCAAGCCTCGGTATAAAACGAACTAACGAGTAGCTGAACCCTCAGTTCGTTATTAGTTTAGAAAAGGCACTTATGCCTCCGATACTATTATTGCAGACATAAAATTAGAATTGTGAATATAAGTGGTAATACTAAGGTCAATGTGATTTTTGGTTCATAATGAATTTAAGATATCATTGATATGTGAATTGTATTAATGAGCCTGAATTCGTTACGGTGAAATAGTTTACATCAGTGAAAATTGTGGTTATCGTTTTGATTTCATAATTTCTACCGCAGATTGATAATAATTATGAAACTTCATATATTATTATGAAGTTTACAAAAACTGTTTTATAATAATATGAAACTAAAGTGAATAAGTTGACAAAGCGGTAGGTTTTTCGATTATTGAATTATTTCTAATTTGAAATGACATTCAGAAACGAAAATTTCGTGATAGAACTTTGAAGTGTATACGTAAGGGTAATTATTCAATATTTACACCTAAATGGCCGATTTCTTTACAGTTAAAAGGTCTGCATGAGTATAAACTGGAGTTATATTTTAGATTTAATAATTTCTATCGTAGTTCACTAATAATTATAAAACAATATATGGTTTCATCTAGAATATTAGTCTAGATGTGGCAAGTGTTTCATATTACTATGAACTATGGAAACAAGAGTCAATTTTTTCCAACATCAGTAGTTTTCTCCGATTGTTATATTAACATGACATATAAATAATTCAGTATTAGTTTTTAGATTAATTGAAAATTCGCAATTATATTTGGTAACTGAAATTATGTGCTATTGACTTTCTGTGTTAATCTAAATGCATTTAGTTATTATTTTTGTTAAAATAATGATCTATATCTATAATGCATTTTCTATTTATATAAACTTAGCATATAAATAATTCGTTAAATGTATTTTGAATGAATCGAAATTCAGATGTGCAATTAGATTGGCAGAAAAGTGAAAATGTGTAACTTTCATTTGGGTCCAAATCCAATTTCCAGGTAAAAGTGTACATGTAGAATTTAGATAGTAAATTACTAGGTGGGGGAATATCAAGCCCCGGTATAAAACGAACTAACGAGTAGCTGAACCCTCAGTACGTTGGTAGTTTAGAAAAGGCACTTATGTCTCCGATACTATTATTGCAGACATAAAGCTAGAATTGTGAATATAAGTGATAATACTAAGGTCAATGTGATTTTTGGTTTATAATGAACTAAAGACATCATTGATAATAGTGAACTGTATTAATGAACCTGAATTCGATACTGTGAAATTATTTACTTGAGTGAAATTAGTGGTTTTTTAGTAAATTTAATAATTTCTACCGTATTTTACTTATAATTATAAAACAATATAATGTTTCATCTAGAATATTATTCTAGATGTGGCAAGTGTTACATATTACTATGAACTATGGAAACAAAAGTCAATTTTTTCCAATATCAGTAGTTTTCTCCGATTGTTATATTAACATAACATATAAATAATTCAGTATTAGTTTTTAGATTAATTAAAAATTCGCGATTAGATTTGGCAACTGAAATTATGTGCTATGGAATTTGAGTGTATATCTAAATGTATTTAGTTATTATTTTTGTTAAAATAATGATCTATATCTATATTGCATTTTCTATTTATATAAACATAGCATATAAATAATTCGTTATATGTATTTTGAATGAATCGAAATTTAGATGTGCATTTAGATTGGCAGAAATGTGAAAATGTGTAACTTTCATTTGGGTCCAAATCTAATTTTCAGGTAACAGTGTACAGGTAGAATTTAGATAGTAAATTACTGGGTGGGGGAATATCAAGCCTCGGTATAAAACGAACTAACGAGTAGCTGAACCCTCAGTTCGTTATTAGTTTAGTAAAGGCACTTATGTCTCCCATACTATTATTGCAGACATAAAGTTAGAATTGTGAATATAAGTGGTAATACTAAGGTCAATGTGATTTTTGGTTCATAATGAATTTAAGATATCATTGATATGTGAATTGTATTAATGAGCCTGAATTCGTTACGGTGAAATAGTTTACATCAGTGAAAATTGCGGTTATTGTTTTGATTTCATAATTTCTACCGCAGATTGATAATAATTATGAAACTTCATATATTATTATGAAGTTTAAATAAACTGTTTTATAATATTATAAAACTAAAGTGAATAAGTTGACAAAGCGGTAGGTTTTTCGATTATTGAATTATTTCTAATTTGAAATGACATTCAGAAACGAAAATTTCGTGCTAGAACTTTGAAGTGTATACTTAAGAGTAATTATTCAATATTTACACCTAAATGGCCGATTTCTTTACAGTTAAAAGGTCTGCATGAGTATAAACTGGAGTTATATTTTAGATTTAATAATTTCTATCCTAGTTAACTAATAATTATAAAACAATATATGGTTTCATCTAGAATATTATTCTAGATGTGGCAAGTGTTTCATATTACTATGAACTATGGAAACAAGAGTCAATTTTTTCCAATATCAGTAGTTTTCTCCGATTATTATATTAACATAACTTATAAATAATTCAGTAGTAGTTTTTAGATTAATTAAAAATTCGCGATTAGATTTGGCAACTGAAATTATGTGCTATGGACTTTGAGTGTATATCTAAATGTATTTAGATATACACTTATTATTTTTGTTAAAATAATGATCTATATCCATAATGCATTTTCTATTTATATAAACTTAGCATATAAATAATTCGTTATATGTATTTTGTATGAATCAAAATTTAGTTGTGCAATTAGATTGGCAGAAATGTGAAAATGTGTAACTTTCATTTGGGTCCAAATCTAATTTCCAGGTAACAGTGTACAGGTAGAATTTAGATAGTAAATTACTGGGTGGGGGAATATCAAGCCTCGGTATAAAACGAACTAACGAGTAGCTGAACCCTCAGTTCGTTATTAGTTTAGTAAAGGCACTTATGTCTCCCATACTATTATTGCAGACATAAAGTTAGAATTGTGAATATAAGTGGTAATACTAAGGTCAATGTGATTTTTGGTTCATAATGAATTTAAGATATCATTGATATATGAATTGTATTAATGAGCCTGAATTCGTTACGGTGAAATAGTTTACATCAGTGAAAATTGTGGTTATCGTTTTGATTTCATAATTTCTACCGCAGATTAATAATAATTATGAAACTTCATATATTATTATGAAGTTTAAAAAAACTGTTTTATAATAATATGAAACTAAAGTGAATAAGTTGACAAAGCGGTAGGTTTTTCGTTTATTGAATTATTTTTAATTTCAAATGACATTCAGAAACGAAAATTTCGTGCTAGAACTTTGAAGTGTATACTTAAGGGTAATTATTCAATATTTACACCTAAATGGCCGATTTCTTTACAGTTAAAAGGTCTGCATGAGTATAAACTGGAGTTATATTTTAGATTTAATAATTTCTATCCTAGTTAACTAATAATTATAAAACAATATATGGTTTCATCTAGAATATTATTCTAGATGTGGCAAGTGTTTCATATTACTATGAACTATGGAAACAAGAGTCAATTTTTTCCAATATCAGTAGTTTTCTCCGATTATTATATTAACATAACTTATAAATAATTCAGTAGTAGTTTTTAGATTAATTAAAAATTCGCGATTAGATTTGGCAACTGAAATTATGTGCTATGGACTTTGAGTGTATATCTAAATGTATTTAGATATACACTTATTATTTTTGTTAAAATAATGATCTATATCTATAATGCATTTTCTATTTATATAAACTAAGCATATAAATAATTCGTTATATGTATTTTGAATGAATCGAAATTTAGTTGTGCAATTAGATTGGCAGAAATGTGAAAATGTGTAACTTTCATTTGGGTCCAAATCTAATTTCCAGGTAACAGTGTACAGGTAGAATTTAGATAGTAAATTACTGGGTGGGGGAATATCAAGCCTCGGTATAAAACGAACTAACGAGTAGCTGAACCCTCAGTTCGTTATTAGTTTAGTAAAGGCACTTATGTCTCCCATACTATTATTGCAGACATAAAGGTAGAATTGTGAATATAAGTGGTAATACTAAGGTCAATGTGATTTTTGGTTCGTAATGAATTTAAGATATCATTGATATATGAATTGTATTAATGAGCCTGAATTCGTTACCGTGAAATAGTTTACATCAGTGAAAATTGTGGTTATCGTTTTGATTTCATAATTTCTACCGCAGATTAATAATAATTATGAAACTTCATATATTATTATGAAGTTTAAAAAAACTGTTTTATAATAATATGAAACTAAAGTGAATAAGTTGACAAAGCGGTAGGTTTTTCGTTTATTGAATTATTTCTAATTTGAAATGACATTCAGAAACGAAAATTTCGTGCTAGAACTTTGAAGTGTATACTTAAGGGTAATTATTCAATCTTTACACCTAAATGGCCGATTTCTTTACAGTTAAAAGGTCTGCATGAGTATTAACTGAAGTTATATTTTAGATTTAATAATTTCTATCGTAGTTTACTAATAATTATAAAACAATATAATGTTTCATCTAGAATATTATTCTAGATGTGGCAAGTGTTTCACATTACTATGAACTATGGAAACAAGAGTCAATTTTTTCCAATATCAGTAGTTTTCTCCGATTGTTATATTAACATAGCATATAAATAATTCAGTATTAGTTTTTAGGTTAATTAAAAATTCGCAATTAGATTTGGCAACTCAAATTATGTGCTATTGACTTTGAGTGTATATCTAAATGCATTTAGTTATTATTTTTGTTAAAATAATGATCTATATCTATAATGCATTTTCTATTTATATAAACTTAACATATAAATAATTCGTTATATGTATTTTGAATGATTCGAAATTTAGATGTGCAATTAGATTGGTAGAAAAGTGAAAATGTGTAACTTTCATTTGTGTCCAAATCTAATTTCCAGGTTACAGTGTACAGGTAGAATTTAGATAGTAAATTACTGGGTGGGGGAATATCAAGCCTCGGTATAAAACGAACTAACGAGTAGCTGAACCCTCAGTTCGTTATTAGTTTAGAAAAGGCACTTATGCCTCCGATACTATTATTGCAGACATAAAATTAGAATTGTGAATATAAGTGGTAATACTAAGGTCAATGTGATTTTTGGTTCATAATGAATTTAAGATATCATTGATATGTGAATTGTATTAATGAGCCTGAATTCGTTACGGTGAAATAGTTTACATCAGTGAAAATTGTGGTTATCGTTTTGATTTCATAATTTCTACCGCAGATTGATAATAATTATGAAACTTCATATATTATTATGAAGTTTACAAAAACTGTTTTATAATAATATGAAACTAAAGGGAATAAGTTGACAAAGCGGTAGGTTTTTCGATTATTGAATTATTTCTAATTTGAAATGACATTCAGAAACGAAAATTTCGTGATAGAACTTTGAAGTGTATACGTAAGGGTAATTATTCAATATTCACACCTAAATGGCCGATTTCTTTACAGTTAAAAGGTCTGCATGAGTATAAACTGGAGTTATATTTTAGATTTAATAATTTCTATCGTAGTTCACTAATAATTATAAAACAATATAAGGTTTCATCTAGAATATTAGTCTAGATGTGGCAAGTGTTTCATATTACTATGAACTATGGAAACAAGAGTCAATTTTTTCCAATATCAGTAGTTTTCTCCGATTGTTATATTAACATGACATATAAATAATTCAGTATTACTTTTTAGATTAATTGAAAATTCGCAATTAGATTTGGCAACTGAAATTATGTGCTATTGACTTTCTGTGTTAATCTAAATGCATTTAGTTATTATTTTTGTTAAAATAATGATCTATATCTATAATGCATTTTCTATTTATATAAACTTAGCATATAAATAATTCGTTAAATGTATTTTGAATGAATCGAAATTCAGATGTGCAATTAGATTGGCAGAAAAGTGAAAATGTGTAACTTTCATTTGGGTCCAAATCCAATTTCCAGGTAAAAGTGTACATGTAGAATTTAGATAGTAAATTACTAGGTGGGGGAATATCAAGCCCCGGTATAAAACGAACTAACGAGTAGCTGAACCCTCAGTACGTTGGTAGTTTAGAAAAGGCACTTATGTCTCCGATAATATTATTGCAGACATAAAGCTAGAATTGTGAATATAAGTGATAATACTAAGGTCAATGTGATTTTTGGTTTATAATGAACTAAAGACATCATTGATAATAGTGAACTGTATTAATGAACCTGAATTCGATACTGTGAAATTATTTACTTGAGTGAAATTAGTGGTTTTTTAGTAGATTTAATAATTTCTACCGTATTTTACTTATAATTATAAAACAATATAATGTTTCATCTAGAATATTATTCTAGATGTGGCAAGTGTTACATATTACTATGAACTATGGAAACAAAAGTCAATTTTTTCCAATATCAGTAGTTTTCTCCGATTGTTATATTAACATGACATATAAAAAATTCAGTATTAGTTTTTAGATTAATTAAAAATTCGCAATTAGATTTGGCAACTGAAATTATGTGCTATGGACTTTGAGTGTATATCTAAATGTAATCTGTTATTATTTTTGTTAAAATAATGATCTATATCTGTAATGGATTTTCTACAATATATAATTGTTGTCACCTGGGTATAATTGCAGCTATTAGAAACCAGGTAGATATTGAATTTTAAATAATGTGGTTTAAATTCAAGAGTGGGTATAAAATAAAGTAACGACTAGCTGAATTATCAGTTCGTAGGTACTTTCGAAGAAGGAATTTTGTCCCCGATACTATTATTGGAGACATATAGTTTGAATTGTGAAATGAGTGATAATACTAAGATCTATGTGTTATTTGGTTCATGATGAACTAAAGATATTATTGATTATAGTGAATTGTATTAATGTGCCTGAAATTATTTACTTGAGTGAAATTAGTGGTTATAGTTTTGATTTTATATATACCGTAGATTAATAATAATGAAATTTCATATATAATGATTAGTGATAAAAAAGCTCTTTTGTAATAAAATGAAACTAAAGTGAAAAAATGGCCAAAGCGGTAGTTATTTTGATTATTATATTAACATAACTTATGAATCATTTGGTATATAAATATAGATCTTTATATATATATATATATATATATATATATAAAGATCTATATTTATATACCAAATGATTCATAAGTTATATATATATATATATATATATATATATATATATATACATATATATATATATATTATATATATATATATATATATATATATATATCTATATATATATATATATATATATATATATATATATATTGTTATGGTATTATATTAAAGAAATTTTAATGAATTTAATACTTATTATGAATTTTGTGAATGAATACTTATTAGATCACCCTTGTATCTAGTTACTGTATTCTATGTTTTCGGCTAGCTCTTATGATTATAATTTTTGAATAATTGAAATTAAAATATTATTAAATTTGATTAATATTTGAGGGAGGGTTCAATTTGAATTCTCTAAAAAGATTGAATTTTTAAAATTATATTTTATGAAAGTAATTTGAAATATTATAATCAGTGAACAATAACCTAAATTTAATTCTATGTTAACCTAACCTTATCTAAATAACCTAACGTCATTCTAATGTAAACAATGATTGCTATTTCTAATCTTCTTGTGGAAATATTAACAGGATTGAATTTGAATACCTTTGGTAAGTTTGTTCATCAATTTAGGATTGTTCTTTTTTTATTGTCTCTTCTTTCAGGAATAACGCTGGTTTCGTTGGAAACAACACTTCTAGAATGTTCTGAAATTCACAGGCTACTTTGTTGATTTTCTTCGATATATCCAAATCATTTAAAACTTGATTTCTATGTGATATTTTTCCATTCACATTCAGGTAATGTATTTTCTGGATTCAATTTCCATTCACAATAACCAAATAATCTTCTTTTTTTAGATGATGATACTTTTTTGGCACTTTTTTAATTATGGACCGACAAGGATTCTGCTCTGCATATAATTGGAGACTACCGACTTTTTTTGTGTCTGTCCTATTTATAGTTTTCAAGAAAAGTTGAATATCAAAGCTTACTAGCTTCTGTCAAAATTATATAAAAATGATGCTTTTGAGGATTTTACAAAATTTACAATATTTCGTGATTTGAAATTACTTTTGAAAATTAGCTTATTTTTTAAACTACATTTTGATGTATGTTTCATGTTAAACAGAACAGTAAAAGTCTTGCTTTTCCTTCGTAAAGTATTTCAAGTGTCAAAATTCAACAAATTTTAACTTCTAATGCTTATAACTTATAGAATACTTAATATTACTTATGAAATTGATTGAATTTCTTTAGCTTAGATGCTATTACAATTCTATTGATGCCTAAACATTTTCAAGAATATCTCTTACATTAATCATTTGAAAATATCTGACGTAGATGCTATCTTTCATTGAATTAAGTGAATTTTGATCAAATTTGTCCTATTTACATCATTCTGGTGAGTTATATTTAATTTAGCTTGTTCTTTGTCAATAATTTCACTAAAGTTTATATGTGATTCATTATAATAACAAATCTTTTCAACAAATTCTTAATCAATTTCAAATTGGGTCTCTAAATTCAAATTACTTCTATTTATTGCAACTTTGGCTGGTTTTATATTGAATAATTGTAAATTGAAATCTCCCTGTGAATTCTATTTATAAACTGTCAACAAGAGTACTGTTTTTTCATTACCGTCCAAAGAATTTTCAATCGACTAGTCGTTATGTATCCTGAATATGCTTTTTCTTCATAATTTTAGCTTGTGAGTGTTTTTACGAATTGAATTATTAATATTTCTGTCAAAATGGATATTATTTAATGAATTTTGCTCTAGTTATACTCTAACGAGTCAACTTATATACAAAGGTGAGTCTTTTCCTTAATATATTTATGTAATTATTTATTTTAACTGTAAATACCATGACAAATTCCCCAAAATCAAAATGTTTATTCTGATGATAAAGGAATTAGAATAAATATTTTGAATTTTTAAATAAATGTGAATCTTTGTGAACATTATAGAATAATTTTTAATTTTGATTTTTTTAAATGTAATAATGAATTGTCAAATGTTATTATGTATTTTGAATTGAAATAGTAATAAAATTTTAATCTATAAATTTTGAAATTTATTCTCTTTCTTTATGATTTGAAATCTTGATGTTGAGTTTATTAATTGGCGTATCCACCAATTTTTAAAAACTTTTATTGTTTTCATTAAAAGTAGGAATAACTTCATATGTGTTATCGGAACTACCAGTGACTTGTGATTCATTTCTTTTCTTAACTTTTACCCTGAAATTTTTAAAATATTTCGCATTCTCTGTTGTAAAATATGTATTTAATGGAGGTTTTTTCTTCGTGTATTGACTTTTATCCTTTTGGAACCTTATATGTGTTTGTGTTGGGATCATGTCTCGTTCTTTCAATCTCACATATTTCCTTCCGATCTTTCTTCCCATTTTCTTGATTTTATTTTCACATTTTTGCCTGTATTTTCTCTTTACTTTTTGTGCATTGTGTTCATTTTTTGTTTCTGCTTTTGTATGGAAATGCCAGTTTAATTTTTCTCTTTTCATCTGATGCATGAAATATTTCTTTTTACTTCTATTCAGTTTAATTTTGATAAATTTGGTCCCCATACATAACATTAAATTTTCATTTTTCCCTTTTTTAATTATTCTTTGAAAGTTCATTGGTTCATTCTGGTCAATTAGATTTTCTCTAATTTCTGTCATATTTATTTCATTCAATTTCAACTTTTTCTTCTTGTAATCTTGTCTTAAATCATTTTGTAAATACATGTCATTGTTTTTCATTGTGATTCTCTTATTTTTGTCTCGATAATATTTGAAGTCATTTCGATTCTTCAAATCGTCATTGTCCAGTATTAATTCATCTATTGTAATGTCATTTTCATTACCTGTTTCATTTATAATCATCTCATCAATAGTCATTTGTATTTTATTTCCATTAACATTATTATAAATTGGTTTATCATTTTCCATTTCATATTCCTCTGCAGCATTATTATTCCTCATTTGGATTTCTTTTCTATTTATAGCATTATTATTCATCATCGGTATTTTATTTTCATATTCATTTATATTTATTGTATTATTATTTATCATCGGTATTTCATTTTCATATTCATTTATATTTATTGTATTAATATTCATCATCGGTAATTTATTTTCATATTCATTTTTAATATTATTCATTATCGGTATTTCATATTCATGTGTATTATTATTATTCATTATTTCTGTTTCATTTTCTTCAACTTCTGTGTCATTATCAATATCATTTTTATTCTGTTCGTTTATGTCATTTTCTGATTTATTTTTATTCATCTCTTCATCTTTGTTTATATCTGCATCTAATTTATTTATAAAGCTTTCTGTATTTTCTCTCATTTCTTGTATCAATTCTTGTTTCATATTATCTTATCTTTCTGAATTTTCTTTTATTTCTTGTTTCATGGCTAATAATATTTCCATTATTTTTGAGTCTCTTTCTTTCTGATCCTTGTTCGTTCCTTGTGTGTTTTCATCATCTCCTTTTTCACCAATCAAGGTTTTACTTCTTGTTTCCATTTTGTAATCAATGGATATCACCTCATTCAATTTCAGTTAAGAATTTATGCTGAAAATTCAAATTTTCCAGCCACGCGTTGGGCGACAATTTGTTATGGTTCTCTATATATATTAAAACAGTAAGTGCCATGGCAACCAACCATCGATATTTTCGCCATCACGTAGTGCTAACTTCCAGACGCATAGGATCCCGACGGGCGAAGCCCGTCGCCTGGATATCGGTGCGGACCGAAGGTCCGCACTTCCCTCCAGACAGTAGTACCGTTCCCGTTCCGGGATGACCCTCCGTTTCCGAGATACGAGCGGATAAATTTCGAAAATTTCGGGACTTTTCCCGCGCACTCCATTTGTAAACAAACAGGCCCCGCCCACCGCGATCTCGAACCGTTTCTGTGGTGTACGTATAGGGGCGATCCGCGAAGTTAAGTACGGAGACCGTCCGAAAATTTTCGGACCGTCGGAAAAAACGGATATATCTAGCGACGGGCGAAGCCCGTCGCGAAAATACCCATTCGGACCGAAGGTCCGATAGACCCGCTACCCGTTAAAGCCCCTATATTTCGCGGATTACTTTCCGTCGCTACGATACGAGCGGATGATAATTTCCGGACTTTTCCCGCCCTCACCAAACGGGTACCGCCTTACGCGTATGCCGCGTAGGGATGACCAAACGGGGGTGACCAAAGACGGAATTTCAACGAAAAGTAGATCCCACCTAAAATTATAGAAAATTATTAAAAAAAATTGGTTTTTTCGAGGTGGATCGATCGAAAAATATAGATCAATCGACTCTACTCGTCTCTATATATATTAAAACAGTAAGTGCCATGGCAACCAACCATCGATATTATCGCCATCACGTAGTGCTAACTTCCAGACGCATAGGATCTCGACGGGCGAAGCCCGTCGCCTGGATATCGGTGCGGACCGAAGGTCCGCACTTCCCTCCAGACAGTAGTACCGTTCCCTTTCCCGGATGCCCCTCCGTTTCCGAGATACGAGCGGATAAAGTTCGAAAATTTCGGGACTTTTCCCGCGCACTCCATTTGTAAACAAACAGGCCCCGCCCACCGCGATCTCGAACCGTTTCTGTGGTGTACGTATAGGGGCGATCCGCGAAGTTAAGTACGGAGACCGTCCGGAAATTTTCGGACCGTCGGAAGAAATCGATATATCTCGCGACGGGCGAAGCCCGTCGCGAAAATGCCCATTCGGACCGAAGGTCCGATAGACCCGCTACCCGCGAAAGCCCATATATTTCGCGGATGACTTTCCGTCGCGACGAAACGAGCGGACGAAAATTTCCATTCTTTTCCGGCGCTCGCCAAACGGTCACCGCCCTACGCGTATGCCGCGTAGGGATGACCAAACGGGGGTGACCAAAGACGGAATTTGAACGAAAAGTAGATCCCACCTAAAATTATTGAAAAAAATTGACTTCTTCAAACCGGATCGATCGAAAAATATAGATCAATCGACTCTACTCGTCTCTATATATATTAAAACAGTAAGTGCCATGGCAACCGACCATCGATATTATCGCCATCACGTAGTGCTAACTTCCAGACGCATAGGATCTCGACGGGCGAAGCCCGTCGCCTGGATATCGGTGCGGACCGAAGGTCCGCACTTCCCTCCAGACAGTAGTACCGTTCCCTTTCCCGGATGCCCCTCCGTTTCCGAGATACGAGCGGATAAAGTTCGAAAATTTCGGGACTTTTCCCGCGCACTCCATTTGTAAACAAACAGGCCCCGCCCACCGCGATCTCCAACCGTTTCTGTGGTGTACGTATAGGGGCGATCCGCGAAGTTAAGTACGGAGACCGTCCGAAAATTTTCGGACCGTCGGAAAAAACGGATATATCTAGCGACGGGCGAAGCCCGTCGCGAAAATACCCATTCGGACAGAAGGTCCGATAGACCCGCTACCCGTTAAAGCCCCTATATTTCGCGGATTACTTTCCGTCGCTACGATACGAGCGGATGATAATTTCCGGACTTTTCCCGCCCTCACCAAACGGGTACCGCCTTACGCGTATGCCGCGTAGGGATGACCAAACGGGGGTGACCAAAGACGGAATTTGAACGAAAAGTAGATCCCACCTAAAATTATTGAAAAAAATTGACTTCTTCAAACCGGATCGATCGAAAAATATAGATCAATCGACTCTACTCGTCTCTATATATATTAAAACAGTAAGTGCCATGGCAACCAACCATCGATATTATCGCCATCACGTAGTGCTAACTTCCAGACGCATAGGATCTCGACGGGCGAAGCCCGTCGCCTGGATATCGGTGCGGACCGAAGGTCCGCACTTCCCTCCAGACAGTAGTACCGTTCCCTTTCCCGGATGCCCCTCCGTTTCCGAGATACGAGCGGATAAAGTTCGAAAATTTCGGGACTTTTCCCGCGCACTCCATTTGTAAACAAACAGGCCCCGCCCACCGCGATCTCGAACCGTTTCTGTGGTGTACGTATAGGGGCGATCCGCGAAGTTAAGTACGGAGACCGTCCGGAAATTTTCGGACCGTCGGAAGAAATCGATATATCTCGCGACGGGCGAAGCCCGTCGCGAAAATACCCATTCGGACCGAAGGTCCGATAGACCCGCTACCCGCGAAAGCCCATATATTTCGCGGATGACTTTCCGTCGCGACGAAACGAGCGGACGAAAATTTCCATTCTTTTCCGGCGCTCGCCAAACGGTCACCGCCCTACGCGTATGCCGCGTAGGGATGACCAAACGGGGGTGACCAAAGACGGAATTTCAACGAAAAGTAGATCCCACCTAAAATTATAGAAAATTATTTAAAAAAATTGGTTTTTTCGAGGTGGATCGATCGAAAAATATAGATCAATCGACTCTACTCGTCTCTATATATATTAAAACAGTAAGTGCCATGGCAACCAACCATCGATATTATCGCCATCACGTAGTGCTAACTTCCAGACGCATAGGATCTCGACGGGCGAAGCCCGTCGCCTGGATATCGGTGCGGACCGAAGGTCCGCACTTCCCTCCAGACAGTAGTACCGTTCCCTTTCCCGGATGCCCCTCCGTTTCCGAGATACGAGCGGATAAAGTTCGAAAATTTCGGGACTTTTCCCGCG
Organism: Megalocaria dilatata; assembly: GCA_034642435.1. Lineage (NCBI taxonomy): Eukaryota > Metazoa > Arthropoda > Insecta > Coleoptera > Coccinellidae > Megalocaria > Megalocaria dilatata. Next base: position 63,488,047 of record CM067855.1, on the reverse strand, counting down.
CACTCCATTTGTAAACAAACAGGCCCCGCCCACCGCGATCTCGAACCGTTTCTGTGGTGTACGTATAGGGGCGATCCGCGAAGTTAAGTACGGAGACCGTCCGGAAATTTTCGGACCGTCGGAAGAAATCGATATATCTCGCGACGGGCGAAGCCCGTCGCGAAAATACCCATTCGGACCGAAGGTCCGATAGACCCGCTACCCGCGAAAGCCCATATATTTCGCGGATGACTTTCCGTCGCGACGAAACGAGCGGACGAAAATTTCCATTCTTTTCCGGCGCTCGCCAAACGGTCACCGCCCTACGCGTATGCCGCGTAGGGATGACCAAACGGGGGTGACCAAAGACGGAATTTCAACGAAAAGTAGATCCCACCTAAAATTATAGAAAATTATTTAAAAAAATTGGTTTTTTCGAGGTGGATCGATCGAAAAATATAGATCAATCGACTCTACTCGTCTCTATATATATTAAAACAGTAAGTGCCATGGCAACCAACCATCGATATTATCGCCATCACGTAGTGCTAACTTCCAGACGCATAGGATCTCGACGGGCGAAGCCCGTCGCCTGGATATTGGTGCGGACCGAAGGTCCGCACTTCCCTCCAGACAGTAGTACCGTTCCCTTTCCCGGATGCCCCTCCGTTTCCGAGATACGAGCGGATAAAGTTCGAAAATTTCGGGACTTTTCCCGCGCACTCCATTTGTAAACAAACAGGCCCCGCCCACCGCGATCTCGAACCGTTTCTGTGGTGTACGTATAGGGGCGATCCGCGAAGTTAAGTACGGAGACCGTCCGAAAATTTTCGGACCGTCGGAAAAAACGGATATATCTAGCGACGGGCGAAGCCCGTCGCGAAAATACCCATTCGGACCGAAGGTCCGATAGACCCGCTACCCGTTAAAGCCCCTATATTTCGCGGATTACTTTCCGTCGCTACGATACGAGCGGATGATAATTTCCGGACTTTTCCCGCCCTCACCAAACGGGTACCGCCTTACGCGTATGCCGCGTAGGGATGACCAAACGGGGGTGACCAAAGACGGAATTTCAACGAAAAGTAGATCCCACCTAAAATTATAGAAAATTATTAAAAAAAATTGGTTTTTTCGAGGTGGATCGATCGAAAAATATAGATCAATCGACTCTACTCGTCTCTATATATATTAAAACAGTAAGTGCCATGGCAACCAACCATCGATATTTTCGCCATCACGTAGTGCTAACTTCCAGACGCATAGGATCCCGACGGGCGAAGCCCGTCGCCTGGATATCGGTGCGGACCGAAGGTCCGCACTTCCCTCCAGACAGTAGTACCGTTCCCGTTCCGGGATGACCCTCCGTTTCCGAGATACGAGCGGATAAATTTCGAAAATTTCGGGACTTTTCCCGCGCACTCCATTTGTAAACAAACAGGCCCCGCCCACCGCGATCTCGAACCGTTTCTGTGGTGTACGTATAGGGGCGATCCGCGAAGTTAAGTACGGAGACCGTCCGAAAATTTTCGGACCGTCGGAAAAAACGGATATATCTAGCGACGGGCGAAGCCCGTCGCGAAAATACCCATTCGGACCGAAGGTCCGATAGACCCGCTACCCGTTAAAGCCCCTATATTTCGCGGATTACTTTCCGTCGCTACGATACGAGCGGATGATAATTTCCGGACTTTTCCCGCCCTCACCAAACGGGTACCGCCTTACGCGTATGCCGCGTAGGGATGACCAAACGGGGGTGACCAAAGACGGAATTTCAACGAAAAGTAGATCCCACCTAAAATTATAGAAAATTATTAAAAAAAATTGGTTTTTTCGAGGTGGATCGATCGAAAAATATAGATCAATCGACTCTACTCGTCTCTATATATATTAAAACAGTAAGTGCCATGGCAACCAACCATCGATATTATCGCCATCACGTAGTGCTAACTTCCAGACGCATAGGATCTCGACGGGCGAAGCCCGTCGCCTGGATATCGGTGCGGACCGAAGGTCCGCACTTCCCTCCAGACAGTAGTACCGTTCCCTTTCCCGGATGCCCCTCCGTTTCCGAGATACGAGCGGATAAAGTTCGAAAATTTCGGGACTTTTCCCGCGCACTCCATTTGTAAACAAACAGGCCCCGCCCACCGCGATCTCGAACCGTTTCTGTGGTGTACGTATAGGGGCGATCCGCGAAGTTAAGTACGGAGACCGTCCGGAAATTTTCGGACCGTCGGAAGAAATCGATATATCTCGCGACGGGCGAAGCCCGTCGCGAAAATGCCCATTCGGACCGAAGGTCCGATAGACCCGCTACCCGCGAAAGCCCATATATTTCGCGGATGACTTTCCGTCGCGACGAAACGAGCGGACGAAAATTTCCATTCTTTTCCGGCGCTCGCCAAACGGTCACCGCCCTACGCGTATGCCGCGTAGGGATGACCAAACGGGGGTGACCAAAGACGGAATTTGAACGAAAAGTAGATCCCACCTAAAATTATTGAAAAAAATTGACTTCTTCAAACCGGATCGATCGAAAAATATAGATCAATCGACTCTACTCGTCTCTATATATATTAAAACAGTAAGTGCCATGGCAACCGACCATCGATATTATCGCCATCACGTAGTGCTAACTTCCAGACGCATAGGATCTCGACGGGCGAAGCCCGTCGCCTGGATATCGGTGCGGACCGAAGGTCCGCACTTCCCTCCAGACAGTAGTACCGTTCCCTTTCCCGGATGCCCCTCCGTTTCCGAGATACGAGCGGATAAAGTTCGAAAATTTCGGGACTTTTCCCGCGCACTCCATTTGTAAACAAACAGGCCCCGCCCACCGCGATCTCCAACCGTTTCTGTGGTGTACGTATAGGGGCGATCCGCGAAGTTAAGTACGGAGACCGTCCGAAAATTTTCGGACCGTCGGAAAAAACGGATATATCTAGCGACGGGCGAAGCCCGTCGCGAAAATACCCATTCGGACAGAAGGTCCGATAGACCCGCTACCCGTTAAAGCCCCTATATTTCGCGGATTACTTTCCGTCGCTACGATACGAGCGGATGATAATTTCCGGACTTTTCCCGCCCTCACCAAACGGGTACCGCCTTACGCGTATGCCGCGTAGGGATGACCAAACGGGGGTGACCAAAGACGGAATTTGAACGAAAAGTAGATCCCACCTAAAATTATTGAAAAAAATTGACTTCTTCAAACCGGATCGATCGAAAAATATAGATCAATCGACTCTACTCGTCTCTATATATATTAAAACAGTAAGTGCCATGGCAACCAACCATCGATATTATCGCCATCACGTAGTGCTAACTTCCAGACGCATAGGATCTCGACGGGCGAAGCCCGTCGCCTGGATATCGGTGCGGACCGAAGGTCCGCACTTCCCTCCAGACAGTAGTACCGTTCCCTTTCCCGGATGCCCCTCCGTTTCCGAGATACGAGCGGATAAAGTTCGAAAATTTCGGGACTTTTCCCGCGCACTCCATTTGTAAACAAACAGGCCCCGCCCACCGCGATCTCGAACCGTTTCTGTGGTGTACGTATAGGGGCGATCCGCGAAGTTAAGTACGGAGACCGTCCGGAAATTTTCGGACCGTCGGAAGAAATCGATATATCTCGCGACGGGCGAAGCCCGTCGCGAAAATACCCATTCGGACCGAAGGTCCGATAGACCCGCTACCCGCGAAAGCCCATATATTTCGCGGATGACTTTCCGTCGCGACGAAACGAGCGGACGAAAATTTCCATTCTTTTCCGGCGCTCGCCAAACGGTCACCGCCCTACGCGTATGCCGCGTAGGGATGACCAAACGGGGGTGACCAAAGACGGAATTTCAACGAAAAGTAGATCCCACCTAAAATTATAGAAAATTATTTAAAAAAATTGGTTTTTTCGAGGTGGATCGATCGAAAAATATAGATCAATCGACTCTACTCGTCTCTATATATATTAAAACAGTAAGTGCCATGGCAACCAACCATCGATATTATCGCCATCACGTAGTGCTAACTTCCAGACGCATAGGATCTCGACGGGCGAAGCCCGTCGCCTGGATATCGGTGCGGACCGAAGGTCCGCACTTCCCTCCAGACAGTAGTACCGTTCCCTTTCCCGGATGCCCCTCCGTTTCCGAGATACGAGCGGATAAAGTTCGAAAATTTCGGGACTTTTCCCGCGCACTCCATTTGTAAACAAACAGGCCCCGCCCACCGCGATCTCGAACCGTTTCTGTGGTGTACGTATAGGGGCGATCCGCGAAGTTAAGTACGGAGACCGTCCGGAAATTTTCGGACCGTCGGAAGAAATCGATATATCTCGCGACGGGCGAAGCCCGTCGCGAAAATACCCATTCGGACCGAAGGTCCGATAGACCCGCTACCCGCGAAAGCCCATATATTTCGCGGATGACTTTCCGTCGCGACGAAACGAGCGGACGAAAATTTCCATTCTTTTCCGGCGCTCGCCAAACGGTCACCGCCCTACGCGTATGCCGCGTAGGGATGACCAAACGGGGGTGACCAAAGACGGAATTTCAACGAAAAGTAGATCCCACCTAAAATTATAGAAAATTATTTAAAAAAATTGGTTTTTTCGAGGTGGATCGATCGAAAAATATAGATCAATCGACTCTACTCGTCTCTATATATATTAAAACAGTAAGTGCCATGGCAACCAACCATCGATATTATCGCCATCACGTAGTGCTAACTTCCAGACGCATAGGATCTCGACGGGCGAAGCCCGTCGCCTGGATATTGGTGCGGACCGAAGGTCCGCACTTCCCTCCAGACAGTAGTACCGTTCCCTTTCCCGGATGCCCCTCCGTTTCCGAGATACGAGCGGATAAAGTTCGAAAATTTCGGGACTTTTCCCGCGCACTCCATTTGTAAACAAACAGGCCCCGCCCACCGCGATCTCGAACCGTTTCTGTGGTGTACGTATAGGGGCGATCCGCGAAGTTAAGTACGGAGACCGTCCGAAAATTTTCGGACCGTCGGAAAAAACGGATATATCTAGCGACGGGCGAAGCCCGTCGCGAAAATACCCATTCGGACCGAAGGTCCGATAGACCCGCTACCCGTTAAAGCCCCTATATTTCGCGGATTACTTTCCGTCGCTACGATACGAGCGGATGATAATTTCCGGACTTTTCCCGCCCTCACCAAACGGGTACCGCCTTACGCGTATGCCGCGTAGGGATGACCAAACGGGGGTGACCAAAGACGGAATTTCAACGAAAAGTAGATCCCACCTAAAATTATAGAAAATTATTAAAAAAAATTGGTTTTTTCGAGGTGGATCGATCGAAAAATATAGATCAATCGACTCTACTCGTCTCTATATATATTAAAACAGTAAGTGCCATGGCAACCAACCATCGATATTATCGCCATCACGTAGTGCTAACTTCCAGACGCATAGGATCTCGACGGGCGAAGCCCGTCGCCTGGATATCGGTGCGGACCGAAGATCCGCACTTCCCTCCAGACAGTAGTACCGTTCCCTTTCCCGGATGCCCCTCCGTTTCCGAGATACGAGCGGATAAAGTTCGAAAATTTCGGGACTTTTCCCGCGCACTCCATTTGTAAACAAACAGGCCCCGCCCACCGCGATCTCGAACCGTTTCTGTGGTGTACGTATAGGGGCGATCCGCGAAGTTAAGTACGGAGACCGTCCGAAAATTTTCGGACCGTCGGAAAAAACGGATATATCTAGCGACGGGCGAAGCCCGTCGCGAAAATACCCATTCGGACCGAAGGTCCGATAGACCCGCTACCCGTTAAAGCCCCTATATTTCGCGGATTACTTTCCGTCGCTACGATACGAGCGGATGATAATTTCCGGACTTTTCCCGCCCTCACCAAACGGGTACCGCCTTACGCGTATGCCGCGTAGGGATGACCAAACGGGGGTGACCAAAGACGGAATTTCAACGAAAAGTAGATCCCACCTAAAATTATTGAAAAAAATTGACTTCTTCAAACCGGATCGATCGAAAAATATAGATCAATCGACTCTACTCGTCTCTATATATATTAAAACAGTAAGTGCCATGGCAACCGACCATCGATATTATCGCCATCACGTAGTGCTAACTTCCAGACGCATAGGATCTCGACGGGCGAAGCCCGTCGCCTGGATATCGGTGCGGACCGAAGGTCCGCACTTCCCTCCAGACAGTAGTACCGTTCCCTTTCCCGGATGCCCCTCCGTTTCCGAGATACGAGCGGATAAAGTTCGAAAATTTCGGGACTTTTCCCGCGCACTCCATTTGTAAACAAACAGGCCCCGCCCACCGCGATCTCCAACCGTTTCTGTGGTGTACGTATAGGGGCGATCCGCGAAGTTAAGTACGGAGACCGTCCGAAAATTTTCGGACCGTCGGAAAAAACGGATATATCTAGCGACGGGCGAAGCCCGTCGCGAAAATACCCATTCGGACAGAAGGTCCGATAGACCCGCTACCCGTTAAAGCCCCTATATTTCGCGGATTACTTTCCGTCGCTACGATACGAGCGGATGATAATTTCCGGACTTTTCCCGCCCTCACCAAACGGGTACCGCCTTACGCGTATGCCGCGTAGGGATGACCAAACGGGGGTGACCAAAGACGGAATTTGAACGAAAAGTAGATCCCACCTAAAATTATAGAAAATTATTAAAAAAAATTGGTTTTTTCGAGGTGGATCGATCGAAAAATATAGATCAATCGACTCTACTCGTCTCTATATATATTAAAACAGTAAGTGCCATGGCAACCAACCATCGATATTTTCGCCATCACGTACTGCTAACTTCCAGACGCATAGGATCCCGACGGGCGAAGCCCGTCGCCTGGATATCGGTGCGGACCGAAGGTCCGCACTTCCCTCCAGACAGTAGTACCGTTCCCGTTCCGGGATGACCCTCCGTTTCCGAGATACGAGCGGATAAAGTTCGAAAATTTCGGGACTTTTCCCGCGCACTCCATTTGTAAACAAACAGGCCCCGCCCACCGCGATCTCGAACCGTTTCTGTGGTGTACGTATAGGGGCGATCCGCGAAGTTAAGTACGGAGACCGTCCGAAAATTTTCGGACCGTCGGAAAAAACGGATATATCTAGCGACGGGCGAAGCCCGTCGCGAAAATACCCATTCGGACCGAAGGTCCGATAGACCCGCTACCCGTTAAAGCCCCTATATTTCGCGGATTACTTTCCGTCGCTACGATACGAGCGGATGATAATTTCCGGACTTTTCCCGCCCTCACCAAACGGGTACCGCCTTACGCGTATGCCGCGTAGGGATGACCAAACGGGGGTGACCAAAGACGGAATTTCAACGAAAAGTAGATCCCACCTAAAATTATAGAAAATTATTAAAAAAAATTGGTTTTTTCGAGGTGGATCGATCGAAAAATATAGATCAATCGACTCTACTCGTATTATATTAAAGAAATTTTAATGAATTTAATACTTATTATGAATTTTGTGAATGAATACTTATTAGATCACCCTTGTATCTAGTTACTGTATTCTATGTTTCCGGCTAGCTCTTATGATTATAATTTCAATAATTCAAAATTATAATATTAAGAGTTAGCCGGAACATAGAAAACATCACTTATATACAAGGGTGATCTAATTAGTATTCATACTTAATAAAAAATTCTTAATATAATACCATAACAATATATATATATATATATATATATATATATATATATATATATATATATATATATATATATATGTGTGTATATATATTCATGAAATATTTCGTGCTAGAACTTTGAAAGGTACACTTAAATGTATTTATTCATTACTTACACGTAAGTGCCTGAATTCACTTCGAATGTTTGCGTGAGTGAAAGGTGTAGTTATATTTTTGATATATTAATTTCTATCGTAGATTCATTAATTATGAAATGTTTCTTCTAGAATATTCTAGATCTAGAAACTGTTTCATAATATTATGAACTATGGATACAAAAGTGAATTTGTTGCGATATCGATAGTTTTCTTGGATTATTATATAAATTTAACATATAAGTAATTCGGTAAATGTATTTTGAATAATTCGAAATTTAGATGTGCAATTAGATTGGCAGAAAAGTGAAATTGTTACCAAATCGGTAGTTTCTTCGATATTTTTATGAACATAACACATTAATCATTCGGTATTTTTAGAAAAATTTAGAATTTGAAATTAGAGTGATAGATTATAATTTCGTGCTAAATCCTTCAAATAATATTTGAGTCTAGTAAAAACATTATTTATACATATTTAAAATGTATTTTAAATTTTAAATTATAACTTTCATTTGGGTTCAATTCTAATTTCCAGGTAATAGTATACAGGAAGAATTTAGATAGTAAATTTCTGGGTGGGGGAATATCAAGCCTCGGTATATAACGACTCAACGAGTAGCTGAACCATCAGTTTGTTGGTAGATTAGAAAAAGCACTTTTGTCTCCGGTACTATTATTGCAGACATAAAGTTAGAATTGTGAATATAAGTAATAATACTAAGGTCAATGTGATTTTTGGTTTATAATGAACTAAAGACATCATTGATAATAATGAACTGTATTAATGAACCTGAATTCGTTACTGTGAAATTATTAACTAGTGGTTATAGTTTTGATTTCATATCTACCGTAGATTAATAATAATGAAATTTCATATATTATGATAAGTGATTGCCAAAACGTTAGTTTTTTTGATTATTATATTAACATAGCTTATGAATCATTTGGTATATATATAAATTTATATATATATATATATATATATATACAGATAAATATATATATATATATATATATATATATATATATATATATATTTATATATATATTTATTCAAAATTTCGTGCTAGAACTTTGGAAGGTACACTTAAATGTATTTATTCATTACTTACACGTAAGTGCCTGAATTCACTTCGAATGTTTGCGTGAGTGAAATGTGCAGTTATATTTTTGATATGATAATTTCTATCGTAGATTCATCATAATTATGAAATTTTTCTTCTAGAATATTCTAGATGTGGAAACTGTTTCATAATATTATGAACTATGGATACAAAAGTGAATTTGTTGCGATATCGACAATTTTCTTGGATTTTTATATAAACTTAACATATAAATAATTCGGTATATGTATTTTGAATGATTCGAAATTTAGATGTGCAATTTGATTGACAGAAAAGTGAAAATTTATAAGTTTCATTTGGGTCCAAATCTAATTTCCAGGTAACAGTGTACAGGTAGAATTTAGATAGTAAATTTCTGAGTGGGGGAATATCAAGCCTCGGTATACATAGTATAACGACTGAACGAGTAGCTGAACCATCAGTTTGTTGGTAGATTAGAAAAAGCACTTTTGTCTCCGATACTATTATTGCAGACATAGAGTTAGAATTGTGAATATAAGTGGTAATACTAAGGTCAATGTGATTTTTGGTTCATAATGAATTTAAGATATCATTGATATGTGAATTTTATTAATGAGCCTAAATTCGTTACTGTGAAATAATTTACATCAAATAATTTATTATGAAGTTTAAAAAAACTGTTTTATAATAATATGAAACTAAAGTGAATAAGTTGACAAAGCGGTAGGTTTTTCGATTATTGAATTATTTCTAATTTGAAATGACATTCAGAAACGAAAATTACGTGCTAGAACTTTGAAGTGTATACTTAAGGGTAATTATTCAATATTTACACCTAAATGGCCGATTTCTTTACAGTTAAAAGGTCTGCATGAGTATTAACTGAAGTTATATTTTAGATTTAATAATTTCTATCGTAGTTTACTAATAATTATAAAACAATATAATGTTTCATCTAGAATATTATTCTAGATGTGGCAAGTGTTTCACATTACTATGAACTATGGAAACAAGTGTCAATTTTTTCCAATATCAGTAGTTTTCTCCGATTGTTATATTAACATAGCATATAAATAATTCAGTATTAGTTTTTAGGTTAATTAAAAAGTCGCAATTAGATTTGGCAACTGAAATTATGTGCTATTGACTTTGAGTGTATATCTGAATGCATTTAGTTATTATTTTTGTCAAAATAATGATCTATTTCTAAAATGCATTTTCTATTTATATAAACTTAACATATAAATAATTCGTTATATGTATTTTGAATGATTCGAAATTTAGATGTGCAATTAGATTGGTAGAAAAGTGAAAATGTGTAACTTTCATTTGGGTCCAAATCTAATTTCCAAGTTACAGTGTACAGGTAGAATTTAGATAGTAAATTACTGGGTGGGGGAATATCAAGCCTCGGTATAAAACGAACTAACGAGTAGCTGAACCCTCAGTTCGTTATTAGTTTAGAAAAGGCACTTATGTCTCCGATACTATTATTGCAGACATAAAATTAGAATTGTGAATATAAGTGGTAATACTAAGGTCAATGTGATTTTTGGTTCATAATGAATTTAAGATATCATTGATATGTGAATTGTATTAATGAGCCTGAATTCGTTACCGTGAAATAGTTTCAATCAGTGAAAATTGTGGATATCGTTTTGATTTCATAATTTCTACCGCAGATTAATAATAATTATGAAACTTCATATATTATTATGAAGTTTAAAAAAACTGTTTTATAATAATATGAAACTAAAGTGAATAAGTTGACAAAGCGGTAGGTTTTTCGATTATTGAATTATTTCTAATTTGAAATGACATTCAGGAACGAAAATTTCGTGCTAGAACTTTGAAGTGTATACGTAAGGGTAATTATTCAATATTTACACCTAAATGGCCGATTTCTTTACAGTTAAAAGGTCTGCATGAGTATAAACTGGAGTTATATTTTAAATTTAATGATTTCTATCGTAGTTTATTAATAATTATAAAACAATATAATGTTTCATCAAGAATATTATTGTAGATGTGGCAAGTGTTTCATATTACTATGAACTATGAAAACAAGAGTCAATTTTTTCCAATATCAATAGTTTTCTCCGATTGTTATATTAACATAGCATATAAATAATTCAGTATTAGTTTTTAGATTAATTAAAAATTCGCAATAAGATTTGGCAACTGAAATTATGTGCTATTGACTTTGAGTGTATATCTAAATGTATTTATTTATTATTTTTGTTAAAATAATGATCTATATCTATAATGCAATTTCTATTTATATAAACTTAACATATAAATAATTCGTTATATGTATTTTGAATGATTCGAAATTTAGATGTGGAATTAGATTGGCAGAAAAGTGAAAATTTGTAAATTTCATTTGGGTCCACATCTAATTTCCAGGTAACAGTGTACAGGTAGAATTTAGATAGTAAATTACTGGGTGGGGGAATATCAAGCCTTGGTATAAAAGGAATTAACGAGTAGCTGAGCCCTCAGTTCGTTGGTAGTTTAGAAAAGGCACTTATGTCTCCCATACTATTATTGCAGACATAAAGTTAAAATTGTGAATATAAGTGGTAATACTAAGGTCAATGTGATTTTTGGTTCATAATGAATTTAAGATACCATTGATGTGTGAATTGTATTAATGAGTCTGAATTCGTTACTGTGAAATTGTTTACATCAGTGAAAATTGTGGTTATTGTTTTGATTTCATAATTTCTACCGCAGATTGATAATAATTATGAAACTTCATATATTATTATAAAGGATAAAAAAACTTTTTTATAATAATATGAAACTAAAGTGAATAAATTGACAAAGCGGTAGGTTTTTCGATTATTGAATTATTTCTAATTTGAAATGACATTCAGAAACGAAAATTTCGTGCTAGAACTTTGAAGTGTATACGTAAGGGTAATTATTCAATATTCACACCTAAATGGCCGATTTCTTTACAGTTAAAAGGTCTGCATGAGTATAAACTTGAGTTATATTTTAGATTTAATAATTTCTATCGTAGTTTACTAATAATTATAAAACAATATATGGTTTCATCTAGAATATTATTCTAGATGTGGCAAGTGTTTCATATTACTATGAACTATGGAAACAAGAGTCCATTTTTTCCAATATCAGTAGTTTTCTACGATTGTTATATTAACATAACATATAAATAATTCAGTATTAGTTTTCAGATTAATTAAAAATTCGCGATTAGATTTGGCAACTGAAATTATGTGCTATGGAATTAGAGTGTATATCTAAATGTATTTAGTTATTATTTTGGTTCAAATAATGATCTATATCTATAATGCATTTTCTATTTATATAAACTTAGCATATAAATAATTCATTATATGTATTTTGAATGAATCGAAATTCGGATGTGCAATTAGATTGGCAGAAAAGTGAAAATGTATTACTTTCATTTGGGTCCAAATCCAATTTACAGGTAACAGTGTACAGGTAGAATTTAGATAGTAAATTACTGGGTGGGGGAATATCGAGCCTTGGTATAAAACGAACTAACGAGTAGCTGAACCCTCAGTTCGTTGGTAGTTTAGAAAAGGCACTTATGTCTCCGATACTATTATTGCAAACATAAAGTTAGAATTGTGAATATAAGTGGTAGTACATAGGTCAATGTGATTTGTGGTTCATAATGAATTTAAGATATCATTGATATGTGAATTGTATTAATGAGTCTGAATTCGTTACTGTGAAATTGTTTACATCAGTGAAAATTGTGGTTATTGTTTTGATTTCATAATTTCTACCGCAGATTGATAATAATTATTAAACTTCATATATTACTATAAAGGATAAAAAAACTATTTTATAATAATATGAAACTAAAGTGAATAAGTTGACAAAGCGGTAGGTTTTTCGATTATTGAATTATTTCTAATTTGAAATGACATTCAGAAACGAAAATTTTGTGCTAGAACTTTGAAGTGTATACGTAAGGGTAATTATTCAATATTCACACCTAAATGGCCGACTTCTTTACAGTTAAAAGGTCTGCATGAGTATAAACTTGAGTTATATTTTAGATTTAATAATTTCTATCGTAGTTTACTAATAATTATAAAACAATATATGGTTTCATCTAGAATATTATTCTAGATGTGGCCAGTGTTTCATATTAATATGAACTATGGAAACAAGAGTCAATTTTTTCCAATATCAGTAGTTTTCTCCGATTGTTATATTAACATAGCATATAAATAATTCAGTATAAGTTTTAAGATTAATTAAAAATTCGCAATTAGATTTGTCAACTGAAATTATGTGCTATTGACTTTGAGTGTATATCTAAATGTATTTAGTTATTATTTTTGTTAAAATAATGATCTATATCTATAACGCATTTTCTATTTATATAAACTTACCATATAAATAATTCGTTATATGTATTTTGAATGATTCGAAATTTAGATGTGCAATTAGATTGGCAGAAAAGTGAAAATTTGTTAATTTCATTTGTGTCCAAATCTAATTTCCAGGTAACAGTGTACAGGTAGAATTTAGATAGTAAATTACTGGGTGGGGGAATATCAAGCCTTGGTATAAAATGAACTAACGAGTAGCTGAGCCCTCAGTTCTTTGGTAGTTTAGAAAAGGCACTTATGTCCCCGATACTATTATTGCAGACATAAAGTTAAAATTGTGAATATAAGTGGTAATACTGAGGTCAATGTGATTTTTGGTTCATAATGAATTTAAGATATCATTGAAATGTGAATTGTATTAATAAGCCTGAATTCGTTACGGTGAAATAGTTTACATCAGTGAAAATTGTGGTTATCGTTTTGATTTCATAATTTCTACCGCAGATTAATAATAATTATGAAACTTCATATATTATTATGAAGTTTAAAAAAACTGTTTTATAATAATATAAAACTAAAGTGAATAAGTTGACAAAGGGGTAGGTTTTTCGATTATTGAATTATTTCTAATTTGAAATGACATTCAGAAACGAAAATTTCGTGCTAGAACTTTGAAGTTTATACTTAAGGGTAATTAGTCAATATTTACACCTAAGTGGCCGATTTCTTTACAGTTAAAAGGTCTGCATGAGTATAAACTGGAGTTATATTTTAGATTTAATGATTTCTATCGTAGTTTGTTAATAATTATAAAACAATATAATGTTTCATCAAGAATATTATTCTAGATGTGGCAAGTGTTTCATATTACTATGAACTATGGAAACAAGAGTCAATTTTTTCCAATATCAATAGTTTTCTCCGATTGTTATATTAACATAGCATATAAATAATTCAGTATTAGTTTTTAGATTAATTACAAATTCGCAATTAGATTTGGCAACTGAAATTATGTGCTATTGACTTTGAGTGTATATCTAAATGTATTTAGTTATTATTTTTGTTAAAATAATGATCTATATCTATAACGCATTTTCTATTTATATAAACTTAACATATAAATAATTCGTCATATGTATTTTGAATGATTCGAAATTTAGATGTGCAATTAGATTGGCAGAAAAGTGAAAATTTGTTAATTTCATTTGGGTCCAAATCTAATTTCCAGGTAACAGTGTACAGGTAGAATTTAGATAGTAAATTACTGGGTGGGGGAATATCAAGCCTTGGTATAAAACGAAATAACGAGTAGCTGAGCCCTCAGTTCGTTGGTAGTTTAGAAAAGGCACTTATGTCTCCGATACTATTATTGCAAACATAAAGTTAGAATTGTGAATAGATGTGGTAATACATAGGTCAATGTGATTTTTGGTTCATAATGAATTTAAGATATCATTGATATGTGAATTGTATTATAAAGTGAATAAGTTGACAAAGCGGTAGGTTTTTCGATTATTGAATTATTTCTAATTTGAAATGACATTCAGGAACGAAAATTTCGTGCTAGAACTTTGAAGTGTATACTTAAGGGTAATTAGTCAATATTTACACCTAAATGGCCGATTTCTTTACAGTTAAAAGGTCTGCATGAGTATAAACTGAAGTTATATTTTAGATTTAATAATTTCTCTCGTGGTTTACTAATAATTATAAAGCAATATAATGTTTCATCTAGAATATTATTCTAGGTGTGGCAAGTTTTTCATATTACTATGAACTATGGAAACAAGAGTCAATTTTTTCCAATATCAGTAGTTTTCTCCGATTGTTATATTAACATAACATATAAATAATTCAGTATAAGTTTTTAGATTAATTAAAAATTCGCAATTAGATTTGGCAACTGAAATTATGTGCTATTGACTTTGAGTGTATATCTAAATGTATTTAGTTATTATTTTTGTTAAAATAATGATCTATATCTATAACGCATTTTCTATTTATATAAACTTAACATATAAATAATTCGTTATATGTATTTTGAATGATTCGAAATTTATATGTGCAATTAGATTGGCAGAAAAGTGAAAATGTGTAACTTTCATTTGGGTCCAAATCCAATTTCCAGGTAACAGTGTACAGGTAGAATTTAGATAGTAAATTACTAGGTGGGGGAATATCAAGCCTTGGTATAAAACGAACTAACGAGTAGCTGGACCCTCAGTTCGTTGGTAGTTTAGAAAAGGCACCTATGTCTCCGATACTATTATTGCACACATAAAGTTAGAATTGTGAATATAAGTGCTAATACTAAGGTCAATGTGATTTTTGGTTCATAATGAATTTAGGATATCATTGATATGTGAATTGTATTAATGAGCCTGAATTCGTTTTTGTGAAATAGTTTACATCAGTGAAAATTGTGGTTATTGTTTTGATTTCATAATTTCTACCGCAGATTGATAATAATTATGAAACTTCATATATTATTATAAAGGATAAAAAAACTATTTTATAATAATATGAAACTAAAGTGAATAAGTTGACAAAGCGGTAGGTTTTTCGATTATTGAATCATTTCTAATTTGAAATGACATTCAGAATCGAAAATTTCGTGCTAGAACTTTGAAGTGTATACGTAAGGGTAATTATTCAATATTTACACCTAAATGGCCGATTTCTTTACAGTTAAAAGGTCTGCATGAGTATAAACTGGAGTTATATTTTAGATTTAATGATTTCTATCGTAGTTTGTTAATAATTATAAAACAATATAATGTTTCATCAAGAATATTATTCTAGATGTGGCAAGTGTTTCATATTACTATGAACTATGGAAACAAGAGACAATTTTTTCCAATATCAATAGTTTTCTCCGATTGTTATATTAACATAGCATATAAATAATTCAGTATTAGTTTTTAGATTAATTACAAATTCGCAATTAGATTTGGCAACTGAAATTATGTGCTATTGACTTTGAGTGTATATCTAAATGTATTTAGTTATTATTTTTGTTAAAATAATGATCTATATCTATAACGCATTTTCTATTTATATAAACTTAACATTTAAATAATTCGTTATATGTATTTTGAATGATTCGAAATTTAGATGTGCAATTAGATTGGCAGAAAAGTGAAAATGTGTAATTTTCATTTGGGTCCAAATCTAATTTCCAGGTAACAGTGTACAGGTAGAATTTAGATAGTAAATTACTGGGTGGGGAAATATCAAGCCTCGGTATAAAACGAACTAACGAGTAGCTGAACCCTCAGTTCGTTGGTAGTTTAGAAAAGGCACTTATGTCTCCGATACTATTATTGCAAACATAAAGTTAGAATTGTGAATAGATGTGGTAATACATAGGTCAATGTGATTTTTGGTTCATAATGAATTTAAGATATCATTGATATGTGAATTGTATTAATGAGCCTGAATTCGTTGAGGTGAAATAGTTTACATCAGTGAAAATTGCGGTTATTGTTTTGATTTCATAATTTCTACCGCAGATTGATAATAATTATGAAACTTCATATATTATTATGAAGTTTAAAAAAACTGTTTTATAATATTATAAAACTAAAGTGACTAAGTTGACAAAGCGGTAGGTTTTTCGATTATTGAATTATTTCTAATTTGAAATGACATTCAGGAAAGAAAATTTCGTGCTAGAACTTTGAAGTGTATACTTAAGGGTAATTAGTCAATATTTACACCTAAATGGCCGATTTCTTTACAGTTAAAAGGTCTGCATGAGTATAAACTGAAGTTATATTTTATATTTAATAATTTCTATCGTGGTTTACTAATAATTATAAAACAATTTAATGTTTCATCTAGAATATTATTCTAGATGTGGCAAGTGTTTCATATTACTATGAACTATGGAAACAAGAGTCAATTTTTCCAATATCAGTAGTTTTCTCCGATTGTTATATTAACATAACATATAAATAATTCAGTATTAGTTTTTAGATTAATTAAAAATTCGCGATTAGATTTGGCAACTGAAATTATGTGCTATGGAATTAGAGTGTATATCTAAATGTATTTAGTTATTATTTTTGTTAAAATAATGATCTATATCTATAACGCATTTTCTATTTATATAAACTTAACATATAAATAATTCTTTATATGTATTTTGAATGATTCGAAATTTAGATGTGCAATTAGATTGGCAGAAAAGTGAAAATGTGTAACTTTCATTTGGGTCCAAATCCAATTTCCAGGTAACAGTGTACAGGTAGAATTTAGATAGTAAATTACTAGGTGGGGGAATATCAAGCCTTGGTATAAAACGAACTAACGAGTAGCTGAACCCTCAGTTCGTTGGTAGTTTAGAAAAGGCACCTATGTCTCCGATACTATTATTGCACACATAAAGTTAGAATTGTGAATATAAGTGGTAATACTAAGGTCAATGTGATTTTTGCTACTACTTTTGATACTATTATTGCACACATAAAGTTAGAATTGTGAATATAAGTGGTAATACTAAGGTCAATGTGATTTTTGGTTCATAATGAATTTAGGATATCATTGATATGTGAATTGTATTAATGAGCCTGAATTCGTTTTTGTGAAATAGTTTACATCAGTGAAAATTGTGGTTATTGTTTTGATTTCATAATTTCTACCGCAGATTGATAATAATTATGAAACTTCATATATTATTATAAAGGATAAAAAAACTATTTTATAAAAATATGAAACTAAAGTGAATAAGTTGACAAAGCGGTAGGTTTTTCGATTATTGAATTATTTCTAATTTGAAATGACATTCAGAATCGAAAATTTCGTGCTAGAACTTAGAAGTGTATACGTAAGGGTAATTATTCAATATTTACACCTAAATGGCCGATTTCTTTACAGTTAAAAGGTCTGCATGAGTATAAACTGGAGTTATATTTTAGATTTAATGATTTCTATCGTAGTTTGTTAATAATTATAAAACAATATAATGTTTCATCAAGAATATTATTCTAGATGTGGCAAGTGTTTCATATTACTATGAACTATGGAAACAAGAGTCAATTTTTCCAATATCAATAGTTTTCTCCGATTGTTATATTAACATAGCATACAAATAATTCAGTATTAGTTTTTAGATTAATTACAAATTCGCAATTAGATTTGGCAACTGAAATTATGTGCTATTGACTTTGAGTGTATATCTAAATGTATTTAGTTATTATTTTTGTTAAAATAAGGATCTATATCTATAACGCATTTTCTATTTATATAAACTTAACATATAAATAATTCGTTATATGTATTTTGAATGATTCGAAATTTAGATGTGCAATTAGATTGGCAGAAAAGTGAAAATGTGTAACTTTCATTTGGGTCCAAATCCAATTTCCAGGTAACAGTGTACAGGTAGAATTTAGATAGTAAATTACTAGGTGGGGGAATATCAAGCCTTGGTATAAAACGAACTAACGAGTAGCTGAACCCTCAGTTCGTTGGTAGTTTAGAAAAGGCACCTATGTCTCCGATACTATTATTGCACACATAAAGTTAGAATTGTGAATATAAGTGGTAATACTAAGGTCAATGTGATTTTTGCTACTACTTTTGATACTATTATTGCACACATAAAGTTAGAATTGTGAATATAAGTGGTAATACTAAGGTCAATGTGATTTTTGGTTCATAATGAATTTAGGATATCATTGATATGTGAATTGTATTAATGAGCCTGAATTCGTTTTTGTGAAATAGTTTACATCAGTGAAAATTGTGGTTATTGTTTTGATTTCATAATTTCTACCGCAGATTGATAATAATTATGAAACTTCATATATTATTATAAAGGATAAAAAAACTATTTTATAAAAATATAAAACTAAAGTGAATAAGTTGACAAAGGGGTAGGTTTTTCGATTATTGAATTATTTCTAATTTGAAATGACATTCAGAATCGAAAATTTCGTGCTAGAACTTTGAAGTGTATACGTAAGGGTAATTATTCAATATTTACACCTAAATGGCCGATTTCTTTACAGTTAAAAGGTCTGCATGAGTATAAACTGGAGTTATATTTTAGATTTAATGATTTCTATCGTAGTTTGTTAATAATTATAAAACAATATAATGTTTCATCAAGAATATTATTCTAGATGTGGCAAGTGTTTCATATTACTATGAACTATGGAAACAAGAGTCAATTTTTTCCAATATCAATAGTTTTCTCCGATTGTTATATTAACATAGCATACAAATAATTCAGTATTAGTTTTTAGATTAATTACAAATTCGCAATTAGATTTGGCAACTGAAATTATGTGCTATTGACTTTGAGTGTATATCTAAATGTATTTAGTTATTATTTTTGTTAAAATAAGGATCTATATCTATAACGCATTTTCTATTTATATAAACTTAACATATAAATAATTCGTTATATGTATTTTGAATGATTCGAAATTTAGATGTGCAATTAGATTGGCAGAAAAGTGAAAATGTGTAACTTTCATTTGGGTCCAAATCCAATTTCCAGGTAACAGTGTACAGGTAGAATTTAGATAGTAAATTACTAGGTGGGGGAATATCAAGCCTTGGTATAAAACGAACTAACGAGTAGCTGAACCCTCAGTTCGTTGGTAGTTTAGAAAAGGCACCTATGTCTCCGATACTATTATTGCACACATAAAGTTAGAATTGTGAATATAAGTGGTAATACTAAGGTCAATGTGATTTTTGGTTCATAATGAATTTAGGATATCATTGATATGTGAATTGTATTAATGAGCCTGAATTCGTTTTTGTGAAATAGTTTACATCAGTGAAAATTGTGGTTATTGTTTTGATTTCATAATTTCTACCGCAGATTGATAATAATTATGAAACTTCATATATTATTATAAGGGATAAAAAAACTATTTTATAATAATATGAAACTAAAGTGAATAAGTTGACAAAGCGGTAGGTTTTTCGATTATTGAATTATTTCTAATTTGAAATGACATTCAGAATCGAAAATTTCGTGCTAGAACTTTGAAGTGTATACGTAAGGGTAATTATTCAATATTTACACCTAAATGGCCGATTTCTTCACAGTTAAAAGGTCTGCATGAGTATAAACTGGAGTTATATTTTAGATTTAATGATTTCTATCGTAGTTTGTTAATAATTATAAAACAATATAATGTTTCATCAAGAATATTATTCTAGATGTGGCAAGTGTTTCATATTACTATGAACTATGGAAACAAGAGTCAATTTTTTCCAATATCAATAGTTTTCTCCGATTGTTATATTAACATAGCATATAAATAATTCAGTATTAGTTTTTAGATTAATTACAAATTCGCAATTAGATTTGGCAACTGAAATTATGTGCTATTGACTTTGAGTGTATATCTATATGTATTTAGTTATTATTTTTGTTAAAATAAGGATCTATATCTATAACGCATTTTCTATTTATATAAACTTAACATATAAATAATTCGTTATATGTATTTTGAATGATTCGAAATTTAGATGTGCAATTAGATTGGCAGAAAAGTGAAAATGTGTAATTTTCATTTGGGTCCAAATCTAATTTCCAGGTAACAGTGTACAGGTAGAATTTAGATAGTAAATTACTGGGTGGGGGAATATCAAGCCTCGGTATAAAACGAACTAACGAGTAGCTGAACCCTCAGTTCGTTGGTAGTTTAGAAAAGGCACTTATGTCTCCGATACTATTATTGCAAACATAAAGTTAGAATTGTGAATAGATGTGGTAATACATAGGTCAATGTGATTTTTGGTTCATAATGAATTTAAAATATCATTGATATGTGAATTGTATTAATGAGCCTGAATTCGTTGAGGTGAAATAGTTTACATCAGTGAAAATTGCGGTTATTGTTTTGATTTCATAATTTCTACCACAGATTGATAATAATTATGAAACTTCATATATTATTATGAAGTTTAAAAAAACTGTTTTATAATATTATAAAACTAAAGTGAATAAGTTGACAAAGCGGTAGGTTTTTCGATTATTGAATTATTTCTAATTTGAAATGACATTCAGGAACGAAAATTTCGTGCTAGAACTTTGAAGTGTATACGTAAGGGTAATTATTCAATATTTACACCTAAATGGCCTATTTCTTTACAGTTAAAAGGTCTGCATGAGTATAAACTGGAGTTATATTTTAGATTTAATGATTTCTATCGTAGTTTACTAATAATTATAAAACAATATATGGTTTCATCTAGAATATTATTCTAGATGTGGCAAGTGTTTCATATTACTATGAACTATGGAAACAAGAGTCAATTTTTTCCAATATTAGTAGTTTTCTCTGATTGTTATATTAACATAACATATAAATAATTCAGTATTAGTTTTTAGATTGATTAAAAATTCGCAATTAGATTTGGCAACTGAAATTATGTGCTATTGACTTTGAGTGTATATCTAAATGTATTTAGTTATTATTTTTGTTAAAATAATGATCTATATCTATAATGCATTTTCTATTTATATAAACTTAGCATATAAATAATTCGTTATATGTATTTTGAATGAATCGAAATTCAGATGTGCTATTAGATTGGCAGAAAAGTGAAAATTTGTAAATTTCATTTGGGTCCAAATCCAATTTCCAGGTAACAGTGTACAGGTAGAATTTAGATAGTAAATTACTGGGTGGGGGAATATCAAGCCTTGGTATAAAATGAACTAACGTGTAGCTGAGCCCTCAGTTCGTTGGTAGTTTAGAAAAGGCACTTATGTCTCCGATACTATTATTGCAAACATAAAGTTAGAATTGTGAATATAAGTGGTAATACATAGGTCAATGTGATTTTTGGTTCATAATGAATTTAAGATATCATTGATATGTGAATTGTATTAATGAGCCTGAATTCGTTACGGTGAAATAGTTTACATCAGTGAAAATTGCGGTTATTGTTTTGATTTCAAAATTTCTACCGCAGATTGACAATAATTATGAAACTTCATATATTATTATGAAGTTTAAAAAAACTGTTTTATAATATTATAAAACTAAAGTGAATAAGTTGACAAAGCGGTAGGGTTTTTCGATTATTGAATTATTTCTAATTTGAAATGACATTCAGGAACGAAAATTTCGTGCTAGAACTTTGAAGTGTATACGTAAGGGTAATTATTCAATATTTACACCTGAATGGCCTATTTCTTTACAGTTAAAAGGTCTGCATGAGTATAAACTGGAGTTATATTTTAGATTTAATGATTTCTATCGTAGTTTATTAATAATTATAAAACAATATAATGTTTCATCAAGAATATTATTCTAGATGTGGCAAGTGTTTCATATTACTATGAACTATAGAAACAAGAGTCAATTTTTTCCAATATCAATAGTTTTCTCCGATTGTTATATTAACATAGCATATAAATAATTCAGTATTAGTTTTTAGATTAATTAAAAATTCGCAATTAGATTTGGCAACTGAAATTATGTGCTATTGACTTTGAGTGTATATCTAAATGTATTTAGTTATTATTTTTGTTAAAATAATGATCTATATCTATAATGCATTTTCTATTTATATAAACTTAACATATAAATAATTTGTTATATGTATTTTGAATGATTCGAAATTTAGATGTGCAATTAGATTGGCAGAAAAGTGAAAATTTTTAAATTTCATTTGGGTCCAAATCTAATTTCCAGATAACAGTGTACAGGTAGAATTAAGATAGTAAATTACTGGGTGGGGGAATATCAGAATATCAAGCCTCGGTATAAAACGAAGTAACGAGTAGCTGAACCCTCACTTCGTTGGTAGTTTAGAAAAGGCACTTATGTCTCCGATACTATTATTGCAGACATAAAGTTAAAATTGTGAATATAAGTGGTAATACTAAGGTCAATGTGATTTTTAGTTCATAATGAATTTAAGATATCATTGATATGTGAATTGTATTAATGAGCCTAATTTCGTTACTGTGAAATTGTTTACATCAGTGAAAATTGTGGTTATCGTTTTGATTTCATAATTTCTACCGCAGATTAATAATAATTATGAAACTTCATATATTATTATGAAGGATAAAAAAACTGTTTTGTAATAATATGAAACTAAAGTGAATAAGTTGACAAAGCGCTAAAAACGAAAATTTCATGCTAGAAATTTGAAGTGTATACTTAAGGGTAATTATTCAATATTTACACCTCAATGGCCGATTTCTTTACAGTTAAAAGGTCTGCATGAGTATAAACTGAAGTTATATTTTATATTTAATAATCTCTATCGTGGTTTACTAATAATTATAAAACAATTTAATGTTTCATGTAGAATATTATTCTAGATGTGGCAAGTGTTTCATATTACAATGAACTATGGAAACAAGAGTCAATTTTTCCAATATCAGTAGTTTTCTCCGATTGTTATATTAACATAACATATAAATAATTCAGTATTAGTTTTTAGATTAATTAAAAATTCGCGATTAGATTTGGCAACTGAAATTATGTGCTATGGAATTAGAGTGTATATCTAAATGTATTTAGTTATTATTTTGGTTCAAATAATGATATATATCTATAATGCATTTTCTATTTATATAAACTTAGCATATAAATAATTCGTTATATGTATTTTGAATGAATCGAAATTCAGATGTGCAATTAGATTGGCAGAAAAGTGAAATTGTGTAACTTTCATTTGGGTCCAAATCCAATTTCCAGATAACAGTGTACAAGTAGGATTTAGATAGTAAATTACTAGGTGGGGGAATATCAAGCCTCGGTATAAAACGAACTAACGAGTAGCTGAACCCTCAGTAACAAACCGTTCAGAAGACGCACGATACCACAAGAGATCGTGAATCTAATCAGGGAGAAAAACCGAGCGAGAAGAAAGTTCCACCGGTATGGTCTCCAGTCCGACAAAACGATTGCCAACAAACTCCAATGGGAAGTACGAAAAGCACTGCAAACGTTCAGGGAAGAACAGTGGCAGCTAAAACTTCAGGATCTCCACACTGTGGACAACTCATTGTGGAAGATGTCAAAAGTCCTGAAATCCGAACGAAAGCCAATCCCACCCATACATGGTTCAGCTGGTCAAATAGTGTATACGGAAGAGGAAAAAGCCGAAGAATTTGCCAACAACCTACAACTCCAATGTAGATACAACATAAGTGACGCCGATTTGGACCATATGGAAAGAGTCGAAGAAGCTGTGAGCGAAATTATCGAATCCGAACCAGCAGATGTAGAGTCCACCGAGACGATTACATCGTCGGAAATCTACCAGATAATTTCCAGCTTCAAGTTGAGGAAGGCCCCAGGACCTGATTGTGTCTCTAACAAGATGCTGAAGAATTTACCGGAAAACGCAGTATCCGCCCTGACAGACATCTGTAATGCAGTATTTAAACTACGCCATTTCCCTGCCAGATGGAAGCAAGCGACCGTGATCTTCATTCCGAAACCAGGTAAAGATCTAAAATTCCCCCAAAATCATCGACCCATTAGTCTACTGTCGTCTATAGGGAAAATTGTCGAAAGGCTCATCCATTCCCGCTTATCTGACTTCGCCATCAGTAACAATATTCTTCCCGATGAACAATTCTGGTTTCGACCTCGACATTCCACCACCTTACAGCTACTCAGAGTCGTAGAACATGCCCAAACTAGTTTCGAATGGAAACAAGTAACCGGTGCAGTATTTCTCGATATCTCGAAAGCGTTCGACACAGTTTGGCACGACGGCCTCGTCTTCAAACTCCACAAAGCAAAAGTACCAAATCAGCTGTGTCAACTCATCCATTCTTATTTACAAAATCGCTCCTTCCAAGCGAAAATTTCCAACGCGATCTCACAACCTAGAGATCTCGAAGCCGGGGTGCCCCAGGGCAGTGTTCTCTCCCCACTTCTATACGCTCTTTACACAGCGGATATTCCCAAAACTGACCGCTCTTCGCTGGCCGTCTTCGCAGACGACACAGCAATACTTGTTCGATCCAAAAAGCCAGAGCTAGCTACCAAATATCTCCAGGAAGTCGTTGACAAACTGGAAGAATGGTGCTGTAAATGGCTTATCAAAGGCAACCCCGAAAAAAGTTCCGCTATGCTCATGGCACGCAGAACAGCACCACCGTCAGGACACGTCGAAATGTTCGGCGAAAATATCCCCTGGGAGTCGCAAGTCAAATACTTAGGTGTCATTCTTGATAAACGACTCTCATTCAATCAGCACCTGGACCACGTCGTCCGAAAGGGAAAAATGGTGCTATCAAAACTAACTCCGCTTCTGTGCCGTCGCAGCAAAATGCCCATCCCCAATAAACTGACCCTCTATAAAACAATAATCCGACCCACAGTAACTTACGCTTCCGCATGCTGGATCCACGGACCCTCTGCGTCGAAGTTCCAACAGTTACAAGTCTTTCAAAATAAAATACTCAGGACCATATTCAACGTACCCTGGTGTGTTCGCAATTCCCAACTCCACCGCGAGGCGAACCTACCACCGTTGAAAGAATTTCTCCATGAAACCGCCCTGAAAACACTCGCTAAAGCAGCGAGCCATACCAATCCACTAGTCAGACAAGCCGTCGACTATGATAACTCATCGTCCAGATACAGGCGTCCCAAGCTTGTACTCCAACTCAACCCCAATGACAATCACTAAACCAGTGATTCCCCCAATCAGCACATAGTGCAAATACTTCCAAAAATAGCCCGATAAACAACCAATCGATGGAAGGTTGACACACCTTCCACAGCCCCAACAGTCTGAAAACCAACTCTGGATAAGCGCTCTAGAGGAGGTAAACGTCCAAGCCATCATCATTGCCACTCTCATATCCCGATAGAGTTAAAGGAGTCTATGACTCGTATAGCTCGAAACAGGACTTTTAGCTGGTAGACTCCCTCTTTTTGCTGAGCTTTTGCAACCTAACTCACTGGGCTAGTTTGGGAGAGCCCAGGAAACTGAGATGTAGTGAACCCAGCACTGTTTCCACTCCTTATCAGTGGGGTGGATTCGTCCATAAGGAGGATTCGACCTGTATAAAAAAAAAAAAAAAAAAGTGAACCCTCAGTTCGTTGGTAGTTTAGAAAAGGCACTTATGTCTCCGATACTATTATTGCAAACATAAAGTTAGAATTGTGAATATAAGTGGTAACACATAGGTCAGTGTGATTTGTGGTTCATAATGAATTTAAGATATCATTGATATGTGAATTGTATTAATGAGACTGAATTCGTTACTGTGAAATTGTTTACATCAGTGAAAATTGTGGTTATTGTTTTGATTTCATAATTTCTACCGCAGATTGATAATAATTATGAAACTTCATATATTATTATAAAGGATAAAAAAACTATTTTATAATAATATGAAACTAAAGTGAATAAGTTGACAAAGCGGTAGGTTTTTCGATTATTGAATTATTTCTAATTTGAAATGACATTCAGGAACGAAAATTTCGTGCTAGAACTTTGAAGTGTATACATAAGGGTAATTATTCAATATTTACACCTAAATGGCCGATTTCTTTACAGTTAAAAGGTCTGCATGAGTATAAACTTGAGTTATATTTTAGATTTAATAATTTCTATCGTTGTTTACTAATAATTATAAAACAATATATGGTTTCATCTATAATATTATTCTAGATGTGGCAAGTGTTTCATATTACTATGAACTAGGGAAACAAGAGTCAATTTTTTCCAATATCAGTAGTTTTCTCCGATTGTTATATTGACATAACATATAAATAATTCAGATTAGTTTTTAGATTAATTAAAAATTCGCAATAAGATTTGGCAACTGAAATTATGTGCTATGGACTTTGAGTGTATATCTAAATGTATTTAGTTATTATTTTTGTTAAAATAATGATCTATATCTATAATGCATTTTCTATTTATATAAACTTAGCATATAAATAATTCGTTATATGTATTTTGAATGAATCGAAATTTAGATGTGCAATTAGATTGGCAGAAAAGTGAAAATGTGTAACTTTCATTTGGGTCCAAATCTAATTTCCAGGTAACAGTGTACAGGTAGAATTTAGATAGTATATTACTGGGTGGGGGAATATCAAGCCTCGGTATAAAACGAACTAACCAGTAGTTGAACCCTCAGTTCGTTATTAGTTTAGAAAGGGCACTTATGTCTCCGACACTATTATTGCAGACATAAAATTAGAATTGTGAATATAAGTGGTAATACTAAGGTCAATGTGATTTTTGGTTCATAATGAATTTAAGATATTATTGATATGTGAATTGTATTAATGAGCCTGAATTCGTTTTTGTGAAATTGTTTACATCAGTGAAAATTGTGGTTATTGTTTGATTTCATAATTTCTACCGCAGATTGATAATAATTATGAAACTTCATATATTATTATAAGGGATAAAAAAACTATTTTATAATAATATGAAACTAAAGTGAATAAGTTGACAAAGCGGTAGGTTTTTCGATTATTGAATTATTTCTAATTTGAAATGACATTCAGAAACGAAAATTTCGTGCTAGAACTTTGAAGTGTATACTTAAGAGTAATTATTCAATATTTACACCTAAATGGCCGATTTCTTTATAGTTAAAAGGTCTGCATGAGTATAAACTAAAGTTATATTTTAGATTTAATAATTTCTATCGTAGTTTACTAATAATTATAAAACAATATAATGTTTCATCTAGAATATTATTCTAGATGTGGCAAGTTTTTCATATTACTATGAACTATGGAAACAAGAGTCAATTTTTTCCAATATCAGTAGTTTTCTCCGATTGTTATATTAACATAGCATAAAAATAATTCAGTATAAGTTTTTAGATAACTTAAAAATTCGCAATTAGATTTGGCAACTGAAATTATGTGCTATTGACTTTGAGTGTATATCTAAATGTATTTAGTTATTATTTTTGTTAAAATAATGACCTATATCTATAACGCATTTTCTATTTATATAAACTTAACATATAAATAATTCGTTATATGTATTTTGAATGATTCGAAATTTAGATGTGCAATTAGATTGGCAGAAAAGTGAAAATTTGTTAATTTCATTTGGGTCCAAATCTAATTTCCAGGTAACAGTGTACAGGTAGAATTTAGATAGTAAATTACTGGGTGGGGGAATATCAAGCCTTGGTATAAAACGAAATAACGAGTAGCTGAGCCCTCAGTTCGTTGGTAGTTTAGAAAAGGCACTTATGTCTCCGATACTATTATTGCAGACATAAAGTTAAAATTGTGAATATAAGTGGTAATACTAAGGTCAATGTGATTTTTGGTTCATAATGAATTTAAGATATCATTGATGTGTGAATTGTATTAATGAGCCTGATTTCGTTACTGTGAAATAGTTTACATCAATGAAAATTGTGGTTATCGTTTTGATTTCATAATTTCTACCGCAGATTAATAATAATTATGGAACTTCATATATTATTATGAAGGATAAAAAAACTGTTTTATAATAATATAAAACTAAAGTGAATAAGTTGACAAAGCGGTAGGTTTTTCGATTATTGAATTATTTCTAATTTGAAATGACATTCAGAAACGAAAATTTCGTGCTAGAACTTTGAAGTGTATACTTAAGGGTAATTAGTCAATATTTACACCTAAATGGCCGATTTCTTTACAGTTAAAAGGTCTGCATGAGTATAAACTGAAGTTATATTTTAGATTTAATAATTTCTCTCGTGGCTTACTAATAATTATAAAACAATATAATGTTTCATCTAGAATATTATTCTAGATGTGGCAAGTTTTTCATTATCAATAGTTTTCTCCGATTGTTATATTAACATAGCATATAAATAATTCAGTATTAGTTTTTAGATTAATTACAAATTCGCAATTAGATTTGGCAACTGAAATTATGTGCTATTGACTTTGAGTGTATATCTAAATGTATTTAGTTATTATTTTTGTTAAAATAATGATCTATATCTATAACGCATTTTCTATTTATATAAACTTAACATATAAATAATTCGTTATATGTATTTTGAATGATTCGAAATTTAGATGTGCAATTAGATTGGCAGAAAAGTGAAAACTTGTTAATTTCATTTGGGTCCAAATCTAATTTCCAGGTAACAGTGTACAGGTAGAATTTAGATAGTAAATTACTGGGCGGGGGAATATCAAGCCTCGGTATAAAACGAACTAACGAGTGGCTGAACCCTCACTTCGTTGGTAGTTTAGAAAAGGCACTTATGTCTCCGATACTATTATTGCAAACATAAAGTTAGAATTGTGAATAGAAGTGGTAATATATAGGTCAATGTGATTTTTGGTTCATAATGAATTTAAGATATCATTGATATGTGAATTGTATTAATGAGCCTGAATTCGTTGAGGTGAAATAGTTTACATCAGTGAAAATTGCGGTTATTGTTTTGATTTCATAATTTCTACCGCAGATTGATAATAATTATGAAACTTCATATATTATTATGAAGTTTAAAAAAACTGTTTTATAATATTATAAAACTAAAGTGAATAAGTTGACAAAGCGTAAGGTTTTTCGATTATTGAATTATTTCTAATTTGAAATGACATTCAGGAACGAAAATTTCGTGCTAGAACTTTGAAGTGTATACGTAAGGGTAATTATTCTATATTTACACCTAAATGGCCTATTTCTTTACAGTTAAAAGGTCTGCATGAGTATAAACTGGAGTTATATTTTAGATTTAATGATTTCTATCGTAGTTTACTAATAATTATAAAACAATTTATGGTTTCATCTAGAATATTATTCTAGATGTGGCAAGTGTTTCATATTACTATGAACTATGGAAACAAGAGTCAATTTTTTCTAATATTAGTAGTTTTCTCCGATTGTTATAATAACATAACATATAAATAATTCAGTATTAGTTTTTAGATCAATTAAAAATTCGCAATTAGATTTGGCAACTGAAATTATGTGCTATTGACTTTGATTGTATATCTAAATGCATTTATTTATTATTTTGGTTAAAATAATGATCTATATCTATAATGCATTTTCTATTTATATAAACTTAGCATATAAATAATTCGTTATATGTATTTTGAATGAATCGAAATTCAGATGTGCTATTAGATTGGCAGAAAAGTGAAAATTTGTAAATTTCAATTGGGTCCAAATCCAATTTCCAGGTAACAGTGTACAGGTAGAATTTAGATAGTAAACTACTGGGTGGGGGAATATCAAGCCCTGGTATAAAATGAACTAACGTGTAGCTGAGCCCTCAGTTCGTTGGTAGTTTAGAAAAGGCACTTATGTCTCCGATACTATTATTGCAAACATAAAGTTAGAATTGTGAATATAAGTGGTAATACATAGGTCAATGTGATTTTTGGTTCATAATGAATTTAAGATATCATTGATATGTGAATTGTATTAATGAGCCTGAATTCGTTACGGTGAAATAGTTTACATCAGTGAAAATTGCGGTTATTGTTTTGATTTCAAAATTTCTACCGCAGATTAATAATAATTATGAAACTTCATATATTATTATGAAGGATAAAAAAACTGTTTTGCAATAATATGAAACTAAAGTGAATAAGTTGACAAAGCGCTAAAAACGAAAATTTCATGCTAGAAATTTGAAGTGTATACTTAAGGGTAATTATTCAATATTTACACCTCAATGGCCGATTTCTTTACAGTTAAAAGGTCTGCATGAGTATAAACTGAAGTTATATTTTATATTTAATAATTTCTATCGTGGTTTACTAATAATTATAAAACAATTTAATGTTTCATCTAGAATATTATTCTAGATGTGGCAAGTGTTTCATATTACTATGAACTATGGAAACAAGAGTCAATTTTTTCCAATATCAGTAGTTTTCTCCGATTGTTATATTAACATGACATATAAATAATTCAGTATTAGTTTTTAGATTAATTAAAAATTCGCAATTAGATTTGGCAACTGAAATTATGTGCTATTGACTATGAGTGTATATCTAAATGTATTTAGTTATTATTTTTGTTAAAATAATGATCTATATCTATAATGCATTTTCTATTTATATAAACTTAGCATATAAATAATTCGTTATATGTATTTTGAATGAATCGAAATTCAGATGTGCAATTAGATTGGCAGAAAACTGAAAATATGTAACTTTCATTTGGGTCCAAATCCAATTTCCAGGTAAAAGTGTACAGGTAGAATTTAGATAGTAAATTACTAGGTGGGGGAATATCAAGCCCCGGTATAATACGAACTAACGAGTAGCTGAACCCTCAGTTCTTTGGTAGTTTAGAAAAGGCACTTATGTCTCCGATACTATTATTGCAGACATAAAGTTAAAATTGTGAATATAAGTGGTAATACTAAGGTCAATGTGATTTTTGGTTCATAATGAATTTAAGATATCATTGATGTGTGAATTGTATTAATGAGCCTGATTTCGTTACTGTGAAATAGTTTACATCAGTGAAAATTGTGGTTATCGTTTTGATTTCATAATTTCTACCGCAGATTGATAATAATTATGAAACTTCATATATTATTATAAAGGATAAAAAATTTATTTTATAATAATATGAAACTAAAGTGAATAAGTTGACAAAGCGGAGGGTTTTTCGATTATTGAATTATTTCTAATTTGAAATGACATTCAGAAACGAAAATTTCGTGCTAGAACTTTGAAGTGTATACTTAAGAGTAATTATTCAATATTTACACCTAAATGGCCGATTTCTTTACAGTTAAAAGGTCTGCATGAGTATAAACTGAAGTTATATTTTAGATTTAATAATTTCTATCGTAGTTTACTAATAATTATAAAACAATATAATGTTTCATCTAGAATATTATTCTAGATGTGGCAAGTTTTTCATATTACTATGAACTATGGAAACAAGAGTCAATTTTTTCCAATATCAGTAGTTTTCTCCGATTGTTATATTAACATAGCATAAAAATAATTCAGTATAAGTTTTTAGATAACTTAAAAATTCGCAATTAGATTTGGCAACTGAAATTATGTGCTATTGACTTTGAGTGTATATCTAAATGTATTTAGTTATTATTTTTGTTAAAATAATGATCTATATCTATAACGCATTTTCTATTTATATAAACTTAACATATAAATAATTCGTTATATGTATTTTGAATGATACGAAATTTAGATGTGCAATTAGATTGGCAGAAAAGTGAAAATTTGTTAATTTCATTTGGGTCCAAATCTAATTTCCAGGTAACAGTGTACAGGTAGAATTTAGATAGTAAATTACTAGGTGGGGGAATATCAAGCCCCGGTATAATACGAACTAACGAGTAGCTGAACCCTCAGTTCTTTGGTAGTTTAGAAAAGGCACTTATGTCTCCGATACTATTATTGCAAACATAAAGTTAGAATTGTGAATATAAGTGGTAATACATAGGTCAATGTGATTTTTGGTTCATAATGAATTTAAGATATCATTGATGTGTGAATTGTATTAATGAGCCTGATTTCGTTACTGTGAAATAGTTTACATCAGTGAAAATTGTGGTTATCGTTTTGATTTCATAATTTCTACCGCAGATTAATAATAATTATTAAACTTCATATATTATTATGAAGGATAAAAAAACTGTATTGTAATAATATGAAACTAAAGTGAATAAGTTGACAAAGCGCTAAAAACGAAAATTTCGTGCAAGGACTTTGAAGTGTATACTTAAGGGTAATTATTCAATATTTACACCTAAATGGCCGATTTCTTTAGAGTTGAAAGGTCTGCATGAGTATAAACTGAATTTATATTTTAGATTTAATAATTTCTATCGTAGTTTACTAATAATTATAAAACAATATAATGTTTCATCTAGAATATTATTCTAGATGTGGCAAGTGTTTCATATTACTATGAACTATGGAAACAAGAGTCAATTTTTTCCAATATCAATAGTTTTGTCCGATTGTTATATTAACATAGCATATAAATAATTCAGTATTAATTTTTGGATTAATTAAAAATTCGCAATTAGATTTGGCAACTGAAATTATGTGCTATTGACTTTTAGTGTATATCTAAATGTATTTAGTTATTATTTTTGTTAAAATAATGATCTATATCTATAATGCATTTTCTATTTATATAAACTTAACATATAAATAATTCGTTATATGTATTTCTAATGATTCGAAATTTAGATGTGCAATTAGATTGGCAGAAAAGTGAAAATTTTTAAATTTCATTTGGGTCCAAATCTAATTTCCAGGTAACAGTGTACAGGTAGAATTTAGATAGTAGATTACTGGGTGGGGGAATATCAAGCCTCGGTATAAAACGAAGTAACGAGTAGCTGAACCCTCAGTTCGTTGGTAGTTTAGAAAAGGCACTTATGTCTCCGGTACTATTATTGCAGACATAAAGTTAAAATTGTGAATATAAGTGGTAATACTAAGGTCAATGTGATTTTTAGTTCATAGTGAATTTAAGATATCATTGATATGTAAATTGTATTAATGAGCCTGATTTCGTTACTGTGAAATTGTTTACATCAGTGAAAATTGTGGTTATCGTTTTGATTTCATAATTTCTACCGCAGATTAATAATAATTATGAAACTTCATATATTATTATGAAGGATAAAAAAACTGTATTGTAATAATATGAAACTAAAGTGAATAAGTTGACAAAGCGCTAAAAACGAAAATTTCATGCTAGAAATTTGAAGTGTATACTTAAGGGTAATTATTCAATATTTACACCTCAATGGCCGATTTCTTTACAGTTAAAAGGTCTGCATGAGTATAAACTGAAGTTATATTTTATATTTAATAATTTCTATCGTGGTTTACTAATAATTATAAAACAATTTAATGTTTCATCTAGAATACTATTCTAGATGTGGCAAGTGTTTCATATTACTATGAACTATGGAAACAAGAGTCAATTTTTCCAATATCAGTAGTTTTCTCCGATTGTTATATTAACATAACATATAAATAATTCAGTATTAGTTTTAAGATTAATTAAAAATTCGCGATTAGATTTGGCAACTGAAATTATGTGCTATGGAATTAGAGTGTATATCTAAATGTATTTAGTTATTATTTTTGTTAAAATAATGATCTATATCTATAACGCATTTTCTATTTATATAAACTTAACATATAAATAATTCGTTATATGTATTTTGAATGATTCGAAATTTAGATGTGCAATTAGATTGGCAGAAAAGTGAAAATTTGTTAATTTCATTTGGGTCCAAATCTAATTTCCAGGTAACAGTGTACAGGTAGAATTTAGATAGTAAATTAATGGGTGGGGGAATATCAAGCCTTGGTATAAAACGAAATAACGAGTAGCTGAGCCCTCAGTTCGTTGGTAGTTTAGAAAAGGCACTTATGTCTCCGATACTATTATTGCAGACATAAAGTTAAAATTGTGAATATAAGTGGTAATACTAAGGTCAATGTGATTTTTGGTTCATAATGAATTTAAGATATCATTGATGTGTGAATTGTATTAATGAGCCTGATTTCGTTACTGTGAAATAGTTTACATCAATGAAAATTGTGGTTATCGTTTTGATTTCATAATTTCTACCGCAGATTAATAATAATTATGGAACTTCATATATTATTATGAAGGATAAAAAAACTGTTTTATAATAAGATAAAACTTGAGTGAATAAGTTGACAAAGCGGTAGGTTTTTCGATTATTGAATTATTTCTAATTTGAAATGACATTCAGGAACGAAAATTTCGTGCTAGAACTTTGAAGTGTATACGTAAGGGTAATTATTCAATATTTACACCTAAATGGCCGATTTCTTTACAGTTAAAAGGTCTGCATGAGTATAAACTTGAGTTATATTTTAGATTTAATAATTTCTATCGTAGTTTACTAATAATTATAAAACAATATATGGTTTCATCTAGAATATTATTCTAGATGTGGCAAGTGTTTCATATTACTATGAACTATGGAAACAAGAGTCAATTTTTTCCAATATCAGTAGTTTTCTCCGATTGTTATAACATATAAATTGTTAACATATAAATAATTCAGTATTAGTTTTTAGATTAATTAAAAATTCGCGATAAGATTTGGCAACTGAAATTATGTGCTATGGAATTTGAGTGTATATCTAAATGTATTTAGTTATTATTTTTGTTGAAATAATGATCTATATCTATAATGCATTTTCTATTTATATAAACTTAACATATAAATAATTCGTTATATGTATTTTGAATTAATCGAAATTTAGATGTGCAATTAGATTGGCAGAAAAGTGAAAATGTGTAACTTTCATTTGGGTCCAAATCTAATTTCCAGGTAACAGTGTACAGGTAGAATTTAGATAGTATATAACTGGGTGGGGGAATATCAAGCCTCGGTATAAATCGAACTAACGAGTAGTTGAACCCTCAGTTCGTTATTAGTTTAGAAAGGGCACTTATGTCTCCGACACTATTATTGCAGACATAATATTAGAATTGTGAATATAAGTGGTAATACTAAGGTCAATGTGATTTTTGGTTCATAAGGAATTTAAGATATTATTGATATGTGAATTGTATTAATGAGCCTGAATTCGTTTTTGTGAAATTGTTCACATCAGTGAAAATTGTGGTTATTGTTTTGATTTCATAATTTCTACCGCAGATTGATAATAATTATGAAACTTCATATATTATTATAAGGGATAAAAAAACTATTATATAATATTATGAAACTAAAGTGAATAAGTTGACAAAGCGGTAGGTTTTTCGATTATTGAATTATTTCTAATTTGAAATGACATTCAGAAACGAAAATTTCGTGCTAGAACTTTGAAGTGTATACTTAAGAGTATTTATTCAATATTTACACCTAAATGGCCGATTTCTTTACAGTTAAAAGGTCTGCATGAGTATAAACTGAAGTTATATTCTAGATTTAATAATTTCTATCGTAGTTTACTAATAATTATAAAACAATATAATGTTTCATCTAGAATATTATTCTAGATGTGGCAAGTGTTTCATATTACTATGAACTATGGAAACAAGAGTCAATTTTTTCCAATATCAGTAGTTTTCTCCGATTGTTATATTAACATGACATATAAATAATTCAGTATTAGTTTTTAGATTAATTAAAAATTCGCAATTAGATTTGGCAACTGAAATTATGTGCTATTGACTAAGAGTGTATATCTAAATGTATTTAGTTATTATTTTTGTTAAAATAATGATCTATATCTATAATGCATTTTCTATTTATATAAACTTAGCATATAAATAATTCGTTATATGCATTTTGAATGAATCGAAATTCAGATGTGCTATTAGATTGTCAGAAAAGTGAAAATGTGTAACTTTCATTTGGGTCCAAATCCAATTTCCAGGTAACAGTGTACAGGTAGAATTTAGATAGTAAATTACTATGGGAATATCAAGCCTCGGTGTAAAACGAACTAACGAGTAGCTGAACCCTCAGTTCGTTGGTAGTTTAGAAAAGGCACCTATGTCTCCGATACTATTATTGCACACATAAAGTTAGAATTGTGAATATAAGTGGTCATACTAAGGTCAATGTGATTTTTGGTTCATAATGAATTTAAGATATCATTGATATGTGAATTGTATTAATGAGCCTGAATTCGTTTTTGTGAAATTGTTTACATCAGTGAAAATTGTGGTTATTGTTTTGATTTCATAATTTCTACCGCAGATTGATAATAATTATGAAACTTCATATATTATTATAAAGGATAAAAAATTTATTTTATAATAATATGAAACTAAAGTGAATAAGTTGACAAAGCGGAGGGTTTTTCGATTATTGAATTATTTCTAATTTGAAATGACATTCAGAAACGAAAATTTCGTGCTAGAACTTTGAAGTGTATACTTAAGAGTAATTATTCAATATTTACACCTAAATGGCCGATTTCTTTACAGTTAAAAGGTCTGCATGAGTATAAACTGAAGTTATATTTTAGATTTAATAATTTCTATCGTAGTTTACTAATAATTATAAAACAATATAATGTTTCATCTAGAATATTATTCTAGATGTGGCAAGTTTTTCATATTACTATGAACTATGGAAACAAGAGTCAATTTTTTCCAATATCAGTAGTTTTCTCCGATTGTTATATTAACATAGCATAAAAATAATTCAGTATAAGTTTTTAGATAACTTAAAAATTCGCAATTAGATTTGGCAACTGAAATTATGTGCTATTGACTTTGAGTGTATATCTAAATGTATTTAGTTATTATTTTTGTTAAAATAATGATCTATATCTATAACGCATTTTCTATTTATATAAACTTAACATATAAATAATTCGTTATATGTATTTTGAATGATACGAAATTTAGATGTGCAATTAGATTGGCAGAAAAGTGAAAATTTGTTAATTTCATTTGGGTCCAAATCTAATTTCCAGGTAACAGTGTACAGGTAGAATTTAGATAGTAAATTACTAGGTGGGGGAATATCAAGCCCCGGTATAATACGAACTAACGAGTAGCTGAACCCTCAGTTCTTTGGTAG
The DNA here is from genome assembly GCA_034642435.1 of Megalocaria dilatata. Taxonomy (NCBI): domain Eukaryota; kingdom Metazoa; phylum Arthropoda; class Insecta; order Coleoptera; family Coccinellidae; genus Megalocaria; species Megalocaria dilatata. The sequence continues at coordinate 63,450,350 of CM067855.1, read as the reverse complement.
TTTAGAAAAGGCACTTATGTCTCCGATACTATTATTGCAAACATAAAGTTAGAATTGTGAATATAAGTGGTAATACATAGGTCAATGTGATTTTTGGTTCATAATGAATTTAAGATATCATTGATGTGTAAATTGTATTAATGAGCCTGATTTCGTTACTGTGAAATAGTTTACATCAGTGAAAATTGTGGTTATCGTTTTGATTTCATAATTTCTACCGCAGATTAATAATAATTATTAAACTTCATATATTATTATGAAGGATAAAAAAACTGTATTGTAATAATATGAAACTAAAGTGAATAAGTTGACAAAGCGCTAAAAACGAAAATTTCGTGCAAGGACTTTGAAGTGTATACTTAAGGGTAATTATTCAATATTTACACCTAAATGGCCGATTTCTTTAGAGTTGAAAGGTCTGCATGAGTATAAACTGAATTTATATTTTAGATTTAATAATTTCTATCGTAGTTTACTAATAATTATAAAACAATATAATGTTTCATCTAGAATATTATTCTAGATGTGGCAAGTGTTTCATATTACTATGAACTATGGAAACAAGAGTCAATTTTTTCCAATATCAATAGTTTTCTCCGATTGTTATATTAACATAGCATATAAATAATTCAGTATTAATTTTTAGATTAATTAAAAATTCGCAATTAGATTTGGCAACTGAAATTATGTGCTATTGACTTTTAGTGTATATCTAAATGTATTTAGTTATTATTTTTGTTAAAATAATGATCTATATCTATAATGCATTTTCTATTTATATAAACTTAACATATAAATAATTCGTTATATGTATTTTGAATGATTCGAAATTTAGATGTGCAATTAGATTGGCAGAAAAGTGAAAATTTTTAAATTTCATTTGGGTCCAAATCTAATTTCCAGGTAACAGTGTACAGGTAGAATTTAGATAGTAAATTACTGGGTGGGGGAATATCAAGCCTTGGTATAAAACGAAATAACGAGTAGCTGAGCCCTCAGTTCGTTGGTAGTTTAGAAAAGGCACTTATGTCTCCGATACTATTATTGCAGACATAAAGTTAAAATTGTGAATATAAGTGGTAATACTAAGGTCAATGTGATTTTTGGTTCATAATGAATTTAAGATATCATTGATATGTGAATTGTATTAATGAGCCTGAATTCGTTTTTGTGAAATAGTTTACATCAGTGAAAATTGTGGTTATTGTTTTGATTTCATAATTTCTACCGCAGATTGATAATAATTATGAAACTTCATATATTATTATAAAGGATAAAAAAACTATTTTATAATAATATGAAACTAAAGTGAATAAGTTGACAAAGCGGTAGGTTTTTCGATTATTGAATTATTTCTAATTTGAAATGACATTCAGGAACGAAAATTTCGTGCTAGAACTTTGAAGTGTATACGTAAGGGTAATTATTCAATATTTACACCTAAATGGCCGATTTCTTTACAGTTAAAAGGTCTGCATGAGTATAAACTGAAGTTATATTCTAGATTTAATAATTTCTATCGTAGTTTACTAATAATTATAAAACAATATAATGTTTCATCTAGAATATTATTCTAGATGTGGCAAGTGTTTCATATTACTATGAACTATGGAAACAAGAGTCAATTTTTTCCAATATCAATAGTTTTCTCCGATTGTTATATTAACATAGCATATAAATAATTCAGTATTAATTTTTAGATTAATTAAAAATTCGCAATTAGATTTGGCAACTGAAATTATGTGCTATGGAATTTGAGTGTATATCTAAATGTATTTAGTTATTATTTTTGTTAAAATAATGATCTATATCTATAATGCATTTTCTATTTATATAAACTTAACATATAAATAATTCGTTATATGTATTTTGAATGAATCGAAATTTAGATGTGCAATTAGATTGGCAGAAAAGTGAAAATGTGTAACTTTCATTTGGGTCCAAATCTAATTTCCAGGTAACAGTGTACAGGTAGAATTCAGATAGTATATTACTGGGTGGGGGAATATCAAGCCTCGGTATAAAATGAACTAACGAGTAGTTGAACCCTCAGTTCGTTATTAGTTTAGAAAGGGCACTTATGTCTCCGACACTATTATTGCAGACATAAAATTAGAATTGTGAATATAAGTGGTAATACTAAGGTCAATGTGATTTTTGGTTCATAATGAATTTAAGATATTATTGATATGTGAATTGTATTAATGAGCCTGAATTCGTTTTTGAGAAATTGTTCACATCAGTGAAAATTGTGGTTATTGTTTTGATTTCATAATTTCTACCGCAGATTGATAATAATTATGAAACATCATATATTATTATAAGGGATAAAAAAACTATTTTATAATAATATGAAACTAAAGTGAATAAGTTGACAAAGCGGTAGGTTTTTCGATTATTGAATTATTTCTAATTTGAAATGACATTCAGGAACGAAAATTTCGTGCTAGAACTTTGAAGTGTATACGTAAGGGTAATTATTCAATATTTACACCTAAATGGCCGATTTCTTTACAGTTAAAAGGTCTGCATGAGTATAAACTGAAGTTATATTCTAGATTTAATAATTTCTATGGTAGTTTACTAATAATTATAAAACAATATAATGTTTCATCTAGAATATTATTCTAGATGTGGCAAGTGTTTCATATTACTATGAACTATGGAAACAAGAGTCAATTTTTTCCAATATCAGTAGTTTTCTCCGATTGTTATATTAACATAGCATATAAATAATTCAGTATTAGTTTTTAGATTAATTAAAAATTCGCAATTAGATTTGGCAACTGAAATTATGTGCTATTGACTTTTAGTGTATATCTAAATGTATTTAGTTATTATTTTTGTTAAAATAATGATCTATATCTATAATGCATTTTCTATTTATATAAACTTAACATATAAATAATTCGTTATATGTATTTTGAATGAATCGAAATTTAGATGTGCAATTAGATTGGCAGAAAAGTGAAAATTTTTAACTTTCATTTGGGTCCAAATCTAATTTCCAGGTAACAGTGTACAGGTAGAATTTAGATAGTATATTACGGGGTGGGGGAATATCAAGCCTCGGTATAAAACGAACTAACGAGTAGTTGAACCCTCAGTTCGTTATTAGTTTAGAAAGGGCACTTATGTCTCCGACACTATTATTGCAGACATAAAATTAGAATTGTGAATATAAGTGGTAATACTAAGGTCAATGTAATTTTTGGTTCATAATGAATTTAAGATATTATTGATATGTGAATTGTATTAATGAGCCTGAATTCGTTTTTGAGAAATTGTTCACATCAGTGAAAATTGTGGTTATTGTTTTGATTTCATAATTTCTACCGCAGATTGATAATAATTATGAAACATCATATATTATTATAAGGGATAAAAAAACTATTTTATAATAATATGAAACTAAAGTGAATAAGTTGACAAAGCGGTAGGTTTTTCGATATTTGAATTATTTCTAATTTGAAATGACATTCAGAAACGAAAATTTCGTACTAGAACTTTGAAGTGTATACTTAAGAGTAATTATTCAATATTTACACCTAAATGGCCGATTTCTTTACAGTTAAAAGGTCTGCATGAGTATAAACTGAAGTTATATTCTAGATTTAATAATTTCTATCGTAGTTTACTAATAATTATAAAACAATATAATGTTTCATCTAGAATATTATTCTAGATGTGGCAAGTGTTTCATATTACTATGAACTATGGAAACAAGAGTCAATTTTTTTCAATATCAATAGTTATCTCCGATTGTTATATTAACATAGCATATAAATAATTCAGTATTAGTTTTTAGATTAATTAAAAATTCGCAATTAGATTTGGCAACTGAAATTATGTGCTATTGACTTTGAGTGTATATCTAAATGTATTTAGTTATTAATTTTGTTAAAATAATGATCTATATCTATAATGCATTTTCTATTTATATAAACTTAGCATATAAATAATTCGTTATATGTATTTTGAATGAATCGAAATTCAGATGTGCTATTAGATTGTCAGAAAAGTGAAAATGTGTAACTTTCATTTGGGTCCAAATCCAATTTCCAGGTAACAGTGTACAGGTAGAATTTAGATAGTAAATTACTAGGGGAATATCAAGCCTCGGTATAAAACGAACTAACGAGTAGCTGAACCCTCAGTTCGTTGGTAGTTTAGAAAAGGCACCTATGTCTCCGATACTATTATTGCACACATAAAGTTAGAATTGTGAATATAAGTGGTCATACTAAGGTCAATGTGATTTTTGGTTCATAATGAATTTAAGATATCATTGATATGTGAATTGTATTAATGAGCCTGAATTCGTTTTTGTGAAATTGTTTACATCAGTGAAAATTGTGGTTATTGTTTTGATTTCATAATTTCTACCGCAGATTGATAATAATTATGAAACTTCATATATTATTATAAAGGATAAAAAATTTATTTTATAATAATATGAAACTAAAGTGAATAAGTTGACAAAGCGGAGGGTTTTTCGATTATTTAATTATTTCTAATTTGAAATGACATTCAGAAACGAAAATTTCGTGCTAGAACTTTGAAGTGTATACTTAAGAGTAATTATTCAATATTTACACCTAAATGGCCGATTTCTTTACAGTTAAAAGGTCTGCATGAGTATAAACTGAAGTTATATTTTAGATTTAATAATTTCTATCGTAGTTTACTAATAATTATAAAACAATATAATGTTTCATCTAGAATATTATTCTAGATGTGGCAAGTGTTTCATATTACTATGAACTATGGAAACAAGAGTCAATTTTTTCCAATATCAGTAGTTTTCTCCGATTGTTATATTAACATGACATATAAATAATTCAGTATTAGTTTTTAGATTAATTAAAAAATCGCAATTAGATTTGGCAACTGAAATTATGTGCTATTGACTATGAGTGTATATCTAAATGTATTTAGTTATTATTTTTGTTAAAATAATGATCTATATCTATAATGCATTTTCTATTTATATAAACTTAGCATATAAATAATTCGTTATATGTATTTTGAATGAATCGAAATTCAGATGTGCAATTAGATTGGCAGAAAAGTGAAAATATGTAACTTTCATTTGGGTCCAAATCCAATTTCCAGGTAAAAGTGTACAGGTAGAATTTAGATAGTAAATTACTAGGTGGGGGAATATCAAGCCCCGGTATAAAACGAACTAACGAGTAGCTGAACCCTCAGTTCTTTGGTAGTTTAGAAAAGGCACTTATGTCTCCGATACTATTATTGCAGACATAAAGTTAAAATTGTGAATATAAGTGGTAATACTAAGGTCAATGTGATTTTTGGTTCATAATGAATTTAAGATATCATTGATGTGTGAATTGTATTAATGAGCCTGATTTCGTTACTGTGAAATAGTTTACATCAGTGAAAATTGTGGTTATCGCTTTGATTTCATAATTTCTACCGCAGATTAATAATAATTATGAACTTCATATATTATTATGAAGGATAAAAAAACTGTATTGTAATAATATGAAACTAAAGTGAATAAGTTGACAAAGCGCTAAAAACGAAAATTTCGTGCAAGGACTTTGAAGTGTATACTTAAGGGTAATTATTCAATATTTACACCTAAATGGCCGATTTCTTTAGAGTTAAAAGGTCTGCATGAGTATAAACTGAATTTATATTTTAGATTTAATAATTTCTATCGTAGTTTACTAATAATTATAAAACAATATAATGTTTCATCTAGAATATTATTCTAAATGTGGCAAGTGTTTCATATTACAATGAACTATGGAAACAAGAGTCAATTTTTTCCAATATCAATAGTTTTCTCCGATTGTTATATTAACATAGCATATAAATAATTCAGTATTAATTTTTAGATTAATTAAAAATTCGCAATTAGATTTGGCAACTGAAATTATGTGCTATTGACTTTGAGTGTATATCTAAATGTATTTAGTTATTATTTTTGTTAAAATAATGATCTATATCTATAATGCATTTTCTATTTATATAAACTTAACATATAAATAATTCGTTATATGTATTTTGAATGATTCGAAATTTAGTTGTGCAATTAGATTGGTAGAAAAGTGAAAATTTGTAAATTTCATTTGGGTCCAAATCTAATTTCCAGCTAACAGTGTACAGGTAGAATTTAGATAGTAAATTACTGGGTGGGGGAATATCAAGCCTTGGTATAAAATGAACTAACGAGTAGCTGAGCCCTCAGTTCTTTGGTAGTTTAGAAAAGGCACTTATGTCTCCGATACTATTATTGCAGACATAAAGTTAAAATTGTGAATATAAGTGGTAATACTAAGGTCAATGTGATTTTTGGTTCATAATGAATTTAAGATATCATTGATGTGTGAATTGTATTAATGAGCCTGATTTCGTTACTGTGAAATAGTTTACATCAGTGAAAATTGTGGTTATCGTTTTGATTTCATAATTTCTACCGCAGATTAATAATAATTATGAAACTTCATATATTATTATGAAGGATAAAAAAACTGTTTTGTAATAATATGAAACTAAAGTGAATAAGTTGACAAAGCGCTAAAAACGAAAATTTCGTGCTAGAACTTTGAAGTGTATACTTAAGAGTAATTATTCAATATTTACACCTAAATGGCCGATTTCTTTAGAGTTAAAAGGTCTGCATGAGTATAAACTGAAGTTATATTTAAGATTTAATCATTTCTCTCGTGGTTTACTAATAATTATAAAACAATATAATGTTTCATCTAGAATATTATTCTAGATGTGGCAAGTTTTTCATATTACTATGAACTATGGATGCAAGAGTCAATTTTTTCCAATATCAGTAGTTTTTTCCGATTGTTATATTAACATAGCATATAAATAATTCAGTATAAGTTTTTAGATTAATTAAAAATTCGCAATTAGATTTGGCAACTGAAATTATGTGCTATTGACTTTGAGTGTATATCTAAATGTATTTAGTTCTTATTTTTGTTAAAATAATGATCTATATCTATAACGCATTTTCTATTTATATAAACTTAACATATAGATAATTCGTTATATGTATTTTGAATGATTCGAAATTTAGATGTGCAATTAGATTGGTAGAAAAGTGAAAATTTGTAAATTTCATTTGGGTCCAAATCTAATTTCCAGCTAACAGTGTACAGGTAGAATTTAGATAGTAAATTACTGGGTGGGGGAATATCAAGCCTTGGTATAAAATGAACTAACGAGTAGCTGAGCCCTCAGTTCTTTGGTAGTTTAGAAAAGGCACTTATGTCTCCGATACTATTATTGCAGACATAAAGTTAAAATTGTGAATATAAGTGGTAATACTAAGGTCAATGTGATTTTTGGTTCATAATGAATTTAAGATATCATTGATGTGTGAATTGTATTAATGAGCCTGATTTCGTTACTGTGAAATAGTTTACATCAGTGAAAATTGTGGTTATCGTTTTGATTTCATAATTTCTACCGCAGATTAATAATAATTATGAAACTTCATATATTATTATGAAGGATAAAAAAACTGTATTGTAATAATATGAAACTAAAGTGAATAAGTTGACAAAGCGCTAAAAACGAAAATTTCGTGCAAGGACTTTGAAGTGTATACTTAAGGGTAATTATTCAATATTTACACCTAAATGGCCGATTTCTTTAGAGTTAAAAGGTCTGCATGAGTATAAACTGAATTTATATTTTAGATTTAATAATTTCTATCGTAGTTTACTAATAATTAGAAAACAATATAATGTTTCATCTAGAATATTATTCTAGATGTGGCAAGTGTTTCATATTACTATGAACTATGGAAACAAGAGTCAATTTTTTCCAATATCAATAGTTTTCTCCGATTGTTATATTAACATAGCATATAAATAATTCAGTATTAATTTTTAGATTAATTAAAAATTCGCAATTAGATTTGGCAACTGAAATTATGTGCTATTGACTTTGAATGTATATCTAAATGTATTTAGTTAATATTTTTGTTAAAATAATGATCTATATCTATAATGCATTTTCTATTTATATAAACTTAACATATAAATAATTCGTTATATGTATTTTGAATGATTCGAAATTTAGATGTGCAATTAGATTGGTAGAAAAGTGAAAATTTGTAAATTTCATTTGGGTCCAAGTCTAATTTCCAGGTAACAGTGTACAGGTAGAATTAAGATAGTAAATTACTGGGTGGGGGAATATCAAGCCTTGGTATAAAACGAACTAACGAGTAGCTGAGCCCTCAGTACGTTGGTAGTTTAGAAAAGGCACTTATGTCTCCGATACTATTATTGCAGACATAAAGTTAGAATTGTGAATATAAGTGGTAATAATAAGGTCAATGTGATTTTTGGTTCATAATGAATTTAAGATATCATTGAAATGTGAATTGTATTAATAAGCCTGAATTCGTTACGGTGAAATAGTTTACATCAGTGAAAATTGTGGTTATCGTTTTGATTTCATAATTTCTACCGCAGATTAATAATAATTATGAAACTTCATATATTATTATGAAGTTTAAAAAAACTGTTTTATAGTAATATAAAACTTAAGTGAATAAGTTGACAAAGCGGTGGGTTTTTCGATTATTGAATTATTTCTAATTTGAAATGACATTCAGAAACGAAAATTTCGTGCTAGAGCTTTGAAGTGTATACTTAAGGGTAATTATTCAATATTAACACCTAAATGGCCGATTTCTTTACAGTTAAAAGGTCTGCATGAGTATAAACTGAAGTTATATTTGAGATTTAATAATTTCTCTCGTGGTTTACTAATAATTATAAAACAATATAATGTTTCATCTAGAATATTATTCTAGATGTGGCAAGTTTTTCATATTACTATGAACTATGGAAGCAAGACTCAATTTTTTCCAATATCAGTAGTTTTTTCCGATTGTTATATTAACATAGCATATAAATAATTCAGTATAAGTTTTTAGATTAATTAAAAATTCGCAATTAGATTTGGCAACTGAAATTATGTGCTATTGACTTTGAGTGTATATCTAAATGTATTTAGTTATTATTTTTGTTAAAATAATGATCTATATCTATAACGCATTTTCTATTTATATAAACTTAACATATTAATAATTCGTTATATGTATTTTGAATGATTCGAAATTTAGATGTGCAATTAGATTGGTAGAAAAGTGAAAATGTGTAACTTTCATTTGTGTCCAAATCTAATTTCCAGGTTACAGTGTACAGGTAGAATTTAGATAGTAAATTACTGGGTGGGGGAATATCAAGCCTCGGTATAAAACGAACTAACGAGTAGCTGAAACCTCAGTTCGATATTAGTTTAGAAAAGGCACTTATGCCTCCGATACTATTATTGCAGACATAAAATTAGAATTGTGAATATAAGTGGTAATACTAAGGTCAATGTGATTTTTGGTTCATAATGAATTTAAGATATCATTGATATGTGAATTGTATTAATGAGCCTGAATTCGTTACGGTGAAATAGTTTACATCAGTGAAAATTGTGGTTATCGTTTTGATTTCATAATTTCTACCGCAGATTAATAATAATTATGAAACTTCATATATTATTATGAAGTTTAAAAAAACTGTTTTATAATAATATGAAACTAAAGTGAATAAGTTGACAAAGCGGTAGGTTTTTCGATTATTGAATTATTTCTAATTTGAAATGACATTCAGAAACGAAAATTTCGTGATAGAACTTTGAAGTGTATACGTAAGGGTAATTATTCAATATTTACACCTAAATGGCCGATTTCTTTACAGTTAAAAGGTCTGCATGAGTATAAACTGGAGTTATATTTTAGATTTAATAATTTCTATCGTAGTTCACTAATAATTATAAAACAATATATGGTTTCATCTAGAATATTATTCTAGATGTGGCAAGTGTTTCATATTACTATGAACTATGGAAATAAGAGTCAATTTTTTCCAATATCAATAGTTATCTCCGATTGTTATATTAACATAGCATATAAATAATTCAGTATTAGTTTTTAGATTAATTAAAAATTCGCAATTAGATTTGGCAACTGAAATTATGTGCTATTGACTTTGAGTGTATATCTAAATGTATTTAGTTATTAATTTTGTTCAAATAATGATCTATATCTATAATGCATTTTCTATTTATATAAACTTAGCATATAAATAATTCGTTATATGTATTTTGAATGAATCGAAATTCAGATGTGCTATTAGATTGTCAGAAAAGTGAAAATGTGTAACTTTCATTTGGGTCCAAATCCAATTTCCAGGTAACAGTGTACAGGTAGAATTTAGATAGTAAATTACTAGGGGAATATCAAGCCTCGGTATAAAACGAACTAACGAGTAGCTGAACCCTCAGTTCGTTGGTAGTTTAGAAAAGACACCTATGTCTCCGATACTATTATTGCACACATAAAGTTAGAATTGTGAATATAAGTGGTCATACTAAGGTCAATGTGATTTTTGGTTCATAATGAATTTAAGATATCATTGATATGTGAATTGTATTAATGAGCCTGAATTCGTTTTTGTGAAATTGTTTACATCAGTGAAAATTTTGGTTATTGTTTTGATATCATAATTTCTACCGCAAATTGATAATAATTATGAAACTTCATATATTATTATAAAGGATAAAAAAATTATTTTATAATAATATGAAACTAAAGTGAATAAGTTGACAAAGCGGAGGGTTTTTCGATTATTGAATTATTTCTAATTTGAAATGACATTCAGAAACGAAAATTTCGTGATAGAACTTTGAAGTGTATACTTAAGAGTAATTATTCAATATTTACACCTAAATGGCCGATTTCTTTACAGTTAAAAGGTCTGCATGAGTATAAACTGAAGTTATATTTTAGATTTAATAATTTCTATCGTAGTTTACTAATAATTAGAAAACAATATAATGTTTCATCTAGAATATTATTCTAGATGTGGCAAGTGTTTCATATTACTATGAACTATGGAAACAAGAGTCAATTTTTTCCAATATCAGTAGTTTTCTCCGATTGTTATATTAACATGACATATAAATAATTCAGTATTAGTTTTTAGATTAATTAAAAATTCGCAATTAGATTTGGCAACTGAAATTATGTGCTATTGACTATGAGTGTATATCTAAATGTATTTAGTTATTATTTTTGTTAAAATAATGATCTATATCTATAATGCATTTTCTATTTATATAAACTCAGCATATAAATAATTCGTTATATGTATTTTGAATGAATCGAAATTCAGATGTGCAATTAGATTGGCAGAAAACTGAAAATATGTAACTTTCATTTGGGTCCAAATCCAATTTCCAGGTAAAAGTGTACAGGTAGAATTTAGATAGTAAATTACTGGGTGGGGGAATATCAAGCCTTGGTATAAAATGAACTAACGAGCAGCTGAGCCCTCAGTTCTTTGGTAGTTTAGAAAAGGCACTTATGTCTCCGATACTATTATTGCAGACATAAAGTTAAAATTGTGAATATAAGTGGTAATACTGAGGTCAATGTGATTTTTGGTTCATAATGAATTTAAGATATCATTGATGTGTGAATTGTATTAATGAGCCTGATTTCGTTACTGTGAAATAGTTTACATCAGTGAAAATTGTGGTTATCGTTTTGATTTCATAATTTCTACCGCAGATTAATAATAATTATGAAACTTCATATATAATTATGAGGGATAAAAAAACTGTTTTGTAATAATATGAAACTAAAGTGAATAAGTTGACAAAGCGCTAAAAACGAAAATTTCGTGCTAGCACTTTGAAGTGTATACTTAAGGGTAATTATTCAATATTTACACCTAAATGGCCGATTTCTTTACAGTTAAAAGGTCTGCATGAGTATAAACTGAAGTTATATTTTAGATTTAATAATTTCTCTCGTGGTTTACTAATAATTATAAAACAATATGATGTTTCATCTAGAATATTATTCTAGATGTGGCAAGTTTTTCATATTATTATGAACTATGGAAACAAGAGTCAATTTTTCCCAATATCAGTTGTTTTCTCCGATTGTTATATTAACATAGCATATAAATAATTCAGTATAAGTTTTTAGATTAATTAAAAATTCGCAATTAGATTTGGCAACTGAAATTATGTGCTATTGACTTTGAGTGTATATCTAAATGTATTTAGTTCTTATTTTTGTTAAAATAATAATCTATATCTATAACGCATTTTCTATTTATATAAACTTAACATATAAATAATTCGTTATATGTATTTTGAATGATTCGAAATTTAGATGTGCAATTAGATTGGTAGAAAAGTGAAAATTTGTAAATTTCATTTGGGTCCAAATCTAATTTCCAGCTAAAAGTGTACAGGTAGAATTTAGATAGTAAATTACTGGGTGGGGGAATATCAAGCCTTGGTATAAAATGAACTAACGAGTAGCTGAGCCCTCAGTTCTTTGGTAGTTTAGAAAAGGCACTTAGGTCTCCGATACTATTATTGCAGACATAAAGTTAAAATTGTGAATATAAGTGGTAATACTAAGGTCAATGTGATTTTTGGTTCATAATGAATTTAAGATATCATTGATGTGTGAATTGTATCAATGAGCCTGATTTCGTTACTGTGAAATAGTTTACATCAGTGAAAATTGTGGTTATCGTTTTGATTTCATAATTTCTACCGCAGATTAATAATAATTATGAAACTTCATATATTATTATGAAGGATAAAAAAACTGTTTTGTAATAATATGAAACTAAAGTGAATAAGTTGACAAAGCGCTAAAAACGAAAATTTCGTGCTAGCACTTTGAAGTGTATACTTAAGGGTAATTATTCAATATTTACACCTAAATGGCCGATTTCTTTACAGTTAAATGGTCTGCATGAGTATAAACTGAAGTTATATTTTAGATTTAATAATTTCTCTCGTGGTTTACTTATAATTATAAAACAATATAATGTTTCATCTAGAATATTATTCTAGATGTGGCAAGTTTTTCATATTACTATGAACTATGGAAACAAGAGTCAATTTTTTCCAATATCAGTAGTTTTCTCTGATTGTTATATCAACATAGCATATAAATAATTCAGTATAAGTTTTTAGATTAATTAAAAATTCGCAATTAGATTTGGCAACTGAAATTATGTGCTATTGACTTTGAGTGTATATCTAAATGTATTTAGTTATTATTTTTGTTAAAATAATGATCTATATCTATAACGCATTTTCTATTTATATAAACTTAACATATAAATAATTCGTTATATGTATTTTGAATGATTCGAAATTTAGATGTGCAATTAGATTGGTAGAAAAGTGAAAATGTGTAACTTTCATTTGTGTCCAAATCTAATTTCCAGGTTACAGTGTACAGGTAGAATTTAGATAGTAAATTACTGGGTGGGGGAATATCAAGCCTCGGTATAAAACGAACTAACGAGTAGCTGAAACCTCAGTTCGATATTAGTTTAGAAAAGGCACTTATGCCTCCGATACTATTATTGCAGACATAAAATTAGAATTGTGAATATAAGTGGTAATACTAAGGTCAAAGTGATTTTTGGTTCATAATGAATTTAAGATATCATTGATATGTGAATTGTATTAATGAGCCTGAATTCGTTTTTGTGAAATTGTTTACATCAGTGAAAATTGTGGTTATCGTTTTGATTTCATAATTTCTACCGCAGATTAATAATAATTATGAAACTTCATATATTATTATGAAGGATAAAAAAACTGTATTGTAATAATATGAAACTAAAGTGAATAAGTTGACAAAGCGCTAAAAACGAAAATTTCGTGCAAGGACTTTGAAGTGTATACTTAAGGGTAATTATTCAATATTTACACCTAAATGGCCGATTTCTTTAGAGTTAAAAGGTCTGCATGAGTATAAACTGAAGTTATATTTTAGATTTAATAATTTCTATCGTAGTTTACTAATAATTATAAAACAATATAATGTTTCATCTAGAATATTATTCTAGATGTGGCAAGTGTTTCATATTACTATGAAGTATGGAAACAAGAGTCAATTTTTTCCAATATCAGTAGTTTTCTCCGATTGTTATATTAACATGACATATAAATAATTCAGTATTAGTTTTTAGATTAATTAAAAATTCGCAATTAGATTTGGCAACTGAAATTATGTGCTATTGACTATGAGTGTATATCTAAATGTATTTAGTTATTATTTTTGTTAAAATAATGATCTATATCTATAATGCATTTTCTATTTATATAAACTTAGCATATAAATAATTCGTTATATGTATTTTGAATGAATCGAAATTCAGATGTGCAATTAGATTGGCAGAAAACTGAAAATATGTAACTTTCATTTGGGTCCAAATCCAATTTCCAGGTAAAAGTGTACAGGTAGAATTTAGATAGTAAATTACTAGGTGGGGGAATATCAAGCCCCGGTATAATACGAACTAACGAGTAGCTGAACCCTCAGTTCTTTGGTAGTTTAGAAAAGGCACTTATGTCTCCGATACTATTATTGCAGACATAAAGTTAAAATTGTGAATATAAGTGGTAATACTAAGGTCAATGTGATTTTTGGTTCATAATGAATTTAAGATATCATTGATGTGTGAATTGTATTAATGAGCCTGATTTCGTTACTGTGAAATAGTTTACATCAGTGAAAATTGTGGTTATCGTTTTGATTTCATAATTTCTACCGCAGATTAATAATAATTATGAAACTTCATATATTATTATGAAGGATAAAAAAACTGTATTGTAATAATATGAAACTAAAGTGAATAAGTTGACAAAGCGCTAAAAACGAAAATTTCGTGCAAGGACTTTGAAGTGTATACTTAAGGGTAATTATTCAATATTTACACCTAAATGGCCGATTTCTTTAGAGTTAAAAGGTCTGCATGAGTATAAACTGAATTTATATTTTAGATTTAATAATTTCTATCGTAGTTTACTAATAATTATAAAACAATATAATGTTTCATTTAGAATATTATTCTAGACGTGGCAAGTGTTTCATATTACTATGAACTATGGAAACAAGAGTCAATTTCTTCCAATATCAATAGTTTTCTCCGATTGTTATATTAACATAGCATATAAATAATTCAGTATTAATTTTTAGATTAATTAAAAATTCGCAATTAGATTTGGCAACTGAAATTATGTGCTATTGACTTTGAGTGTATATCTAAATGTATTTAGTTATTATTTTTGTTAAAATAATGATCTATATCTATAATGCATTTTCTATTTATATAAACTTAACATATAAATAATTCGTTATATGTATTTTGAATGATTCGAAATTTAGATGTGCAATTAGATTGGTAGAAAAGTGAAAATTTGTAAATTTCATTTGGGTCCAAGTCTAATTTCCAGGTAACAGTGTACAGGTAGAATTAAGATAGTAAATTACTGGGTGGGGGAATATCAAGCCTTGGTATAAAACGAACTAACGAGTAGCTGAGCCCTCAGTACGTTGGTAGTTTAGAAAAGGCACTTATGTCTCCGATACTATTATTGCAAACATAAAGTTAGAATTGTGAATATAAGTGGTAATACTGAGGTCAATGTGATTTTTGGTTCATAATGAATTTAAGATATCATTGAAATGTGAATTGTATTAATAAGCCTGAATTCGTTACGGTGAAATAGTTTACATCAGTGAAAATTGTGGTTATCGTTTTGATTTCATAATTTCTACCGCAGATTAATAATAATTATGAAACTTCATATATTATTATGAAGTTTAAAAAAACTGTTTTATAGTAATATAAAACTTAAGTGAATAAGTTGACAAAGCGGTGGGTTTTTCGATTATTGAATTATTTCTAATTTGAAATGACATTCAGAAACGAAAATTTCGTGTGCTAGAGCTTTGAAGTGTATACTTAAGGGTAATTATTCAATATTAACACCTAAATGGCCGATTTCTTTACAGTTAAAAGGTCTGCATGAGTATAAACTGAAGTTATATTTAAGATTTAATAATTTCTCTCGTGGTTTAATAATAATTATAAAACAATATAATGTTTCATCTAGAATATTATTCTAGATGTGGCAAGTTTTTCATATTACTATGAACTATGGAAGCAAGAGTCAATTTTTTCCAATATCAGTAGTTTTTTCCGATTGTTATATTAACATAGCATATAAATAATTCAGTATAAGTTTTTAGATTAATTAAAAATTCGCAATTAGATTTGGCAACTGAAATTATGTGCTATTGACTTTGAGTGTATATCTAAATGTATTCAGTTCTTATTTTTGTTAAAATAATGATCTATATCTATAACGCATTTTCTATTTATATAAACTTAACATATAAATAATTCGTTATATGTATTTTGAATGATTCGAAATTTAGATGTGCAATTAGATTGGTAGAAAAGTGAAAATTTGTAAATTTCATTTGGGTCCAAATCTAATTTCCAGCTAACAGTGTACAGGTAGAATTAAGATAGTAAATTACTGGGTGGGGGAATATCAAGCCTTGGTATAAAATGAACTAACGAGTAGCTGAGCCCTCAGTTCTTTGGTAGTTTAGAAAAGGCACTTATGTCTCCGATACTATTATTGCAGACATAAAGTTAAAATTGTGCATATAAGTGGTAATACTAAGGTCAATGTGATTTTTGGTTCATAATGAATTTAAGATATCATTGATGTGTGAATTGTATTAATGAGCCTGATTTCGTTACTGTGAAATAGTTTACATCAGTGAAAATTGTGGTTATCGTTTTGATTTCATAATTTCTACCGCAGATTAATAATAAATATGAAACTTCAAATATTATTATGAAGGATAAAAAAACTGTTTTGTAATAATATGAAACTAAAGTGAATAAGTTGACAAAGCGCTAAAAACGAAAATTTCGTGCTAGCACTTTGAAGTGTATACTTAAGGGTAATTATTCAATATTTACACCTAAATGGCCGATTTCTTTACAGTTAAAAGGTCTGCATGAGTATAAACTGAAGTTATATTTTAGATTTAATAATTTCTATCGTAGTTTACTAATAATTAGAAAACAATATAATGTTTCATCTAGAATATTATTCTAGATGTGGCAAGTGTTTCATATTACTATGAACTATGGAAACAAGAGTCAATTTTTTCCAATATCAGTAGTTTTCTCTGATTGTTATATTTACATAGCAAATAAATAATTCAGTATAAGTTTTTAGATTAATTAAAAATTCGCAATTAGATTTGGCAACTGAAATTATGTGCTATTGACTTTGAGTGTATATCTAAATGTATTTAGTTATTATTTTTGTTAAAATAATGATCTATATCTCTAACGCATTTTCTATTTATATAAACTTAACATTTAAATAATTCGTTATATGTATTTTGAATGATTCGAAATTTAGATGTGCAATTAGATTGGTAGAAAAGTGAAAATGTGTAACTTTCATTTGTGTCCAAATCTAATTTCCAGGTTACAGTGTACAGGTAGAATTTAGATAGTAAATTACTGGGTGGGGGAATATCAAGCCTCGGTATAAAACGAACTAACGAGTAGCTGAACCCTCAGTTCGATATTAGTTTAGAAAAGGCACTTATGCCTCCGATACTATTATTGCAGACATAAAATTAGAATTGTGAATATAAGTGGTAATACTAAGGTCAATGTGTTTTTGGTTCATAATGAATTTAAGATATCATTGATATGTGAATTGTATTAATGAGCCTGAATTCGTTACGGTGAAATAGTTTACATCAGTGAAAATTGTGGTTATCGTTTTGATTTCATAATTTCTACCGCAGATTAATAATAATTATGAAACTTCATATATTATTATGAAGTTTAAAAAAACTGTTTTATAATAATATGAAACTAAAGTGAATAAGTTGACAAAGCGGTAGGTTTTTCGATTATTGAATTATTTCTAATTTGAAATGACATTCAGAAACGAAAATTTCGTGATAGAACTTTGAAGTGTATACGTAAGGGTAATTATTCAATATTTACACCTAAATGGCCGATTTCTTTACAGTTAAAAGGTCTGCATGAGTATAAACTGGAGTTATATTTTAGATTTAATAATTTCTATCGTAGTTCACTAATAATTATAAAACAATATATGGTTTCATCTAGAATATTATTCTAGATGTGGCAAGTGTTTCATATTACTATGAACTATGGAAATAAGAGTCAATTTTTTCCAATATCAATAGTTATCTCCGATTGTTATATTAACATAGCATATAAATAATTCAGTATTAGTTTTTAGATTAATTAAAAATTCGCAATTAGATTTGGCAACTGAAATTATGTGCTATTGACTTTGAGTGTATATCTAAATGTATTTAGTTATTAATTTTGTTAAAATAATGATCTATATCTATAATGCATTTTCTATTTATATAAACTTAGCATATAAATAATTCGTTATATGTATTTTGAATGAATCGAAATTCAGATGTGCTATTAGATTGTCAGAAAAGTGAAAATGTGTAACTTTCATTTGGGTCCAAATCCAATTTCCAGGTAACAGTGTACAGGTAGAATTTAGATAGTAAATTACTAGGGGAATATCAAGCCTCGGTATAAAACGAACTAACGAGTAGCTGAACCCTCAGTTCGTTGGTAGTTTAGAAAAGGCACCTATGTCTCCGATACTATTATTGCACACATAAAGTTAGAATTGTGAATATAAGTGGTAATACTAAGGTCAATGTGATTTTTGGTTCATAATGAATTTAAAATATCATTGAAATGTGAATTGTATTAATAAGCCTGAATTCGTTACGGTGAAATAGTTTACATCAGTGAAAATTGTGGTTATCGTTTTGATTTCATAATTTCTACCGCAGATTAATAATAATTATGAAACTTCATATATTATTATGAAGTTTAAAAAAACTGTTTTATAGTAATATAAAACTTAAGTGAATAAGTTGACAAAGCGGTGGGTTTTTCGATTATTGAATTATTTCTAATTTGAAATGACATTCAGAAACGAAAATTTCGTGCTAGAGCTTTGAAGTGTATACTTAAGGGTAATTATTCAATATTAACACCTAAATGGCCGATTTCTTTACAGTTAAAAGGTCTGCATGAGTATAAACTGAAGTTATATTTAAGATTTAAGAATTTCTCTCGTGGTTTACTAATAATTATAAAACAATATAATGTTTCATCTAGAATATTATTCTAGATGTGGCAAGTTTTTCATATTACTATGAACTATGGAAGCAAGAGTCAATTTTTTCCAATATCAGTAGTTTTTTCCGATTGTTATATTAACATAGCATATAAATAATTCAGTATAAGTTTTTAGATTAATTAAAAATTCGCAATTAGATTTGGCAACTGAAATTATGTGCTATTGACTTTGAGTGTATATCTAAATGTATTTAGTTCTTATTTTTGTTAAAATAATGATCTATATCTATAACGCATTTTCTATTTATATAAACTTAACATATAAATAATTCGTTATATGTATTTTAAATGATTCGAAATTTAGATGTGCAATTAGATTGGTAGAAAAGTGAAAATTTGTAAATTTCATTTGGGTCCAAATCTAATTTCCAGCTAACAGTGTACAGGTAGAATTTAGATAGTAAATTACTGGGTGGGGGAATATCAAGCCTTGGTATAAAATGAACTAACGAGCAGCTGAGCCCTCAGTTCTTTGGTAGTTTAGAAAAGGCACTTATGTCTCCGATACTATTATTGCAGACATAAAGTTAAAATTGTGAATATAAGTGGTAATACTGAGGTCAATGTGATTTTTGGTTCATAATGAATTTAAGATATCATTGATGTGTGAATTGTATTAATGAGCCTGATTTCGTTACTGTGAAATAGTTTACATCAGTGAAAATTGTGGTTATCGTTTTGATTTCATAATTTCTACCGCAGATTAATAATAATTATGAAACTTCATATATAATTATGAGGGATAAAAAAACTGTTTTGTAATAATATGAAACTAAAGTGAATAAGTTGACAAAGCGCTAAAAACGAAAATTTCGTGCTAGCACTTTGAAGTGTATACTTAAGGGTAATTATTCAATATTTACACCTAAATGGCCGATTTCTTTACAGTTAAAAGGTCTGCATGAGTATAAACTGAAGTTATATTTTAGATTTAATAATTTCTCTCGTGGTTTACTAATAATTATAAAACAATATAATGTTTCATCTAGAATATTATTCTAGATGTGGCAAGTTTTTCATATTATTATGAACTATGGAAACAAGAGTCAATTTTTTCCAATATCAGTTGTTTTCTCCGATTGTTATATTAACATAGCATATAAATAATTCAGTATAAGTTTTTAGATTAATTAAAAATTCGCAATTAGATTTGGCAACTGAAATTTTGTGCTATTGACTTTGAGTGTATATCTAAATGTATTTAGATCTTATTTTTGTTAAAATAATGATCTATATCTATAACGCATTTTCTATTTATATAAACTTAACATTTAAATAATTCGTTATATGTATTTTGAATGATTCGAAATTTAGATGTGCAATTAGATTGGTAGAAAAGTGAAAATGTGTAACTTTCATTTGTGTCCAAATCTAATTTCCAGGTTGCAGTGTACAGGTAGAATTTAGATAGTAAATTACTGGGTGGGGGAATATCAAGCCTCGGTATAAAACGAACTAACGAGTAGCTGAACCCTCAGTTCGATATTAGTTTAGAAAAGGCACTTATGCCTCCGATACTATTATTGCAGACATAAAATTAGAATTGTGAATATAAGTGGTAATACTAAGGTCAATGTGATTTTTGGTTCATAATGAATTTAAGATATCATTGATATGTGAATTGTATTAATGAGCCTGAATTCGTTACGGTGAAATAGTTTACATCAGTGAAAATTGTGGTTATCGTTTTGATTTCATAATTTCTACCGCAGATTAATAATAATTATGAAACTTCATATATTATTATGAAGTTTAAAAAAACTGTTTTATAATAATATGAAACTAAAGTGAATAAGTTGACAAAGCGGTAGGTTTTTCGATTATTGAATTATTTCTAATTTGAAATGACATTCAGAAACGAAAATTTCGTGATAGAACTT
Source organism: Megalocaria dilatata (assembly GCA_034642435.1). NCBI lineage: Eukaryota > Metazoa > Arthropoda > Insecta > Coleoptera > Coccinellidae > Megalocaria > Megalocaria dilatata. The sequence continues at coordinate 63,429,331 of CM067855.1, read as the reverse complement.
TGAAGTGTATACGTAAGGGTAATTATTCAATATTTACACCTAAATGGCCGATTTCTTTACAGTTAAAAGGTCTGCATGAGTATAAACTGGAGTTATATTTTAGATTTAATAATTTCTATCGTAGTTCACTAATAATTATAAAACAATATATGGTTTCATCTAGAATATTATTCTAGATGTGGCAAGTGTTTCATATTACTATGAACTATGGAAATAAGAGTCAATTTTTTCCAATATCAATAGTTATCTCCGATTGTTATATTAACATAGCATATAAATAATTCAGTATTAGTTTTTAGATTAATTAAAAATTCGCAATTAGATTTGGCAACTGAAATTATGTGCTATTGACTTTGAGTGTATATCTAAATATATTTAGTTATTAATTTTGTTAAAATAATGATCTATATCTATAATGCATTTTCTATTTATATAAACTTAGCATATAAATAATTCGTTATATGTATTTTGAATGAATCGAAATTCAGATGTGCTATTAGATTGTCAGAAAAGTGAAAATGTGTAACTTTCATTTGGGTCCAAATCCAATTTCCAGGTAACAGTGTACAGGTAGAATTTAGATAGTAAATTACTAGGGGAATATCAAGCCTCGGTATAAAACGAACTAACGAGTAGCTGAACCCTCAGTTCGTTGGTAGTTTAGAAAAGGCACCTATGTCTCCGATACTATTATTGCACACATAAAGTTAGAATTGTGAATATAAGTGGTCATACTAAGGTCAATGTGATTTTTGGTTCATAATGAATTTAAGATATCATTGATATGTGAATTGTATTAATAAGCCTGAATTCGTTTTTGTGAAATTGTTTACATCAGTGAAAATTGTGGTTATTGTTTTGATTTCATAATTTCTACCGCAGATTGATAATAATTATGAAACTTCATATATTATTATAAAGAATAAAAAATTTATTTTATAATAATATGAAACTAAAGTGAATAAGTTGACAAAGCGGATGGTTTTTCGATTATTGAATTATTTCTAATTTGAAATGACATTCAGAAACGAAAATTTCGTGCTAGAACTTTGAAGTGTATACTTAAGAGTAATTATTCAATATTTACACCTAAATGGCCGATTTCTTTACAGTTAAAAGGTCTGCATGAGTATAAACTGAAGTTATATTTTAGATTTAATAATTTCTATCGTAGTTTACTAATAATTATAAAACAATATAATGTTTCATCTAGAATATTATTCTAGATGTGGCAAGTGTTTCATATTACTATGAACTATGGAAACAAGAGTCAATTTTTTCCAATATCAGTAGTTTTCTCCGATTGTTATATTAACATGACATATAAATAATTCAGTATTAGTTTTTAGATTAATTAAAAATTCGCAATTAGATTTGGCAACTGAAATTATGTGCTATTGACTGTGAGTGTATATCTAAATGTATTTAGTTATTATTTTTGTTAAAATAATGATCTATATCTATAATGCATTTTCTATTTATATAAACTTAGCATATAAATAATTCGTTATATGTATTTTGAATGAATCGAAATTCAGATGTGCAATTAGATTGGCAGAAAACTGAAAATATGTAACTTTCATTTGGGTCCAAATCCAATTTCCAGGTAACAGTGTACAAGTAGGATTTAGATAGTAAATTACTAGGTGGGGGAATATCAAGCCCCGGTATAATACGAACTAACGAGTAGCTGAACCCTCAGTTCTTTGGTAGTTTAGAAAAGGCACTTATGTCTCCGATACTATTATTGCAGACATAAAGTTAGAATTGTGAATATAAGTGGTAATACTAAGGTCAATGTGATTTTTGGTTCATAATGAATTTAAGATATCATTGAAATGTGAATTGTATTAATAAGCCTGAATTCGTTACGGTGAAATAGTTTACATCAGTGAAAATTGTGGTTATCGTTTTGATTTCATAATTTCTACCGCAGATTAATAATAATTATGAAACTTCATATATTATTATGAAGGATAAAAAAACTGTATTGTAATAATATGAAACTAAAGTGAATAAGTTGACAAAGCGCTAAAAACGAAAATTTCGTGCAAGGACTTTGAAGTGTATACTTAAGGGTAATTATTCAATATTTACACCTAAATGGCCGATTTCTTTAGAGTTAAAAGGTCTGCATGAGTATAAACTGAATTTATATTTTAGATTTAATAATTTCTATCGTAGTTTACTAATAATTATAAAACAATATAATGTTTCATCTAGAATATTATTCTAGATGTGGCAAGTGTTTCATATTACTATGAACTATGGAAACAAGAGTCAATTTTTTCCAATATCAATAGTTTTCTCCGATTGTTATATTAACATAGCATATAAATAATTCAGTATTAATTTTTAGATTAATTAAAAATTCGCAATTAGATTTGGCAACTGAAATTATGTGCTATTGACTTTGAGTGTATATCTAAATGTATTTAGTTATTATTTTTGTTAAAATAATGATCTATATCTATAATGCATTTTCTATTTATATAAACTTAACATATAAATAATTCGTTATATGTATTTTGAATGATTCGAAATTTAGATGTGCAATTAGATTGGTAGAAAAGTGAAAATTTGTAAATTTCATTTGGGTCCAAGTCTAATTTCCAGGTAACAGTGTACAGGTAGAATTAAGATAGTAAATTACTGGGTGGGGGAATATCAAGCCTTGGTATAAAACGAACTAACGAGTAGCTGAGCCCTCAGTACGTTGGTAGTTTAGAAAAGGCACTTATGTCTCCGATACTATTATTGCAGACATAAAGTTAGAATTGTGAATATAAGTGGTAATACTAAGGTCAATGTGATTTTTTGTTCATAATGAATTTAAGATATCATTGAAATGTGAATTGTATTAATAAGCCTGAATTCGTTACGGTGAAATAGTTTACATCAGTGAAAATTGTGGTTATCGTTTTGATTTCATAATTTCTACCGCAGATTAATAATAATTATGAAACTTCATATATTATTATGAAGTTTAAAAAAACTGTTTTATAGTAATATAAAACTTAAGTGAATAAGTTGACAAAGCGGTGGGTTTTTCGATTATTGAATTATTTCTAATTTGAAATGACATTCAGAAACGAAAATTTCGTGCTAGAGCTTTGAAGTGTATACTTAAGGGTAATTATTCAATATTAACACCTAAATGGCCGATTTCTTTACAGTTAAAAGGTCTGCATGAGTATAAACTGAAGTTATATTTAAGATTTAATAATTTCTCTCGTGGTTTACTAATAATTATAAAACAATATAATGTTTCATCTAGAATATTATTCTAGATGTGGCAAGTTTTTCATATTACTATGAACTATGGAAGCAAGAGTCAATTTTTTCCAATATCAGTAGTTTTTTCCGATTGTTATATTAACATAGCATATAAATAATTCAGTATAAGTTTTTAGATTAATTAAAAATTCGCAATTAGATTTGGCAACTGAAATTATGTGCTATTGACTTTGAGTGTATATCTAAATGTATTTAGTTCTTATTTTTGTTAAAATAATGATCTATATCTATAACGCATTTTCTATTTATATAAACTTAACATATAGATAATTCGTTATATGTATTTTGAATGATTCGAAATTTAGATGTGCAATTAGATTGGTAGAAAAGTGAAAATTTGTAAATTTCATTTGGGTCCAAATCTAATTTCCAGCTAACAGTGTACAGGTAGAATTTAGATAGTAAATTACTGGGTGGGGGAATATCAAGCCTTGGTATAAAATGAACTAACGAGTAGCTGAGCCCTCAGTTCTTTGGTAGTTTAGAAAAGGCACTTATGTCTCCGATACTATTATTGCAGACATAAAGTTAAAATTGTGAATATAAGTGGTAATACTAAGGTCAATGTGATTTTTGGTTCATAATGAATTTAAGATATCATTGATGTGTGAATTGTATTAATGAGCCTGATTTCGTTACTGTGAAATAGTTTACATCAGTGAAAATTGTGGTTATCGTTTTGATTTCATAATTTCTACCGCAGATTAATAATAATTATGAAACTTCATATATTATTATGAAGGATAAAAAAACTGTATTGTAATAATATGAAACTAAAGTGAATAAGTTGACAAAGCGCTAAAAACGAAAATTTCGTGCAAGGACTTTGAAGTGTATACTTAAGGGTAATTATTCAATATTTACACCTAAATGGCCGATTTCTTTAGAGTTAAAAGGTCTGCATGAGTATAAACTGAATTTATATTTTAGATTTAATAATTTCTATCGTAGTTTACTAATAATTAGAAAACAATATAATGTTTCATCTAGAATATTATTCTAGATGTGGCAAGTGTTTCATATTACTATGAACTATGGAAACAAGAGTCAATTTTTTCCAATATCAATAGTTTTCTCCGATTGTTATATTAACATAGCATATAAATAATTCAGTATTAATTTTTAGATTAATTAAAAATTCGCAATTAGATTTGGCAACTGAAATTATGTGCTATTGACTTTGAATGTATATCTAAATGTATTTAGTTAATATTTTTGTTAAAATAATGATCTATATCTATAATGCATTTTCTATTTATATAAACTTAACATATAAATAATTCGTTATATGTATTTTGAATGATTCGAAATTTAGATGTGCAATTAGATTGGTAGAAAAGTGAAAATTTGTAAATTTCATTTGGGTCCAAGTCTAATTTCCAGGTAACAGTGTACAGGTAGAATTAAGATAGTAAATTACTGGGTGGGGGAATATCAAGCCTTGGTATAAAACGAACTAACGAGTAGCTGAGCCCTCAGTACGTTGGTAGTTTAGAAAAGGCACTTATGTCTCCGATACTATTATTGCAGACATAAAGTTAGAATTGTGAATATAAGTGGTAATAATAAGGTCAATGTGATTTTTGGTTCATAATGAATTTAAGATATCATTGAAATGTGAATTGTATTAATAAGCCTGAATTCGTTACGGTGAAATAGTTTACATCAGTGAAAATTGTGGTTATCGTTTTGATTTCATAATTTCTACCGCAGATTAATAATAATTATGAAACTTCATATATTATTATGAAGTTTAAAAAAACTGTTTTATAGTAATATAAAACTTAAGTGAATAAGTTGACAAAGCGGTGGGTTTTTCGATTATTGAATTATTTCTAATTTGAAATGACATTCAGAAACGAAAATTTCGTGCTAGAGCTTTGAAGTGTATACTTAAGGGTAATTATTCAATATTAACACCTAAATGGCCGATTTCTTTACAGTTAAAAGGTCTGCATGAGTATAAACTGAAGTTATATTTGAGATTTAATAATTTCTCTCGTGGTTTACTAATAATTATAAAACAATATAATGTTTCATCTAGAATATTATTCTAGATGTGGCAAGTTTTTCATATTACTATGAACTATGGAAGCAAGACTCAATTTTTTCCAATATCAGTAGTTTTTTCCGATTGTTATATTAACATAGCATATAAATAATTCAGTATAAGTTTTTAGATTAATTAAAAATTCGCAATTAGATTTGGCAACTGAAATTATGTGCTATTGACTTTGAGTGTATATCTAAATGTATTTAGTTATTATTTTTGTTAAAATAATGATCTATATCTATAACGCATTTTCTATTTATATAAACTTAACATATTAATAATTCGTTATATGTATTTTGAATGATTCGAAATTTAGATGTGCAATTAGATTGGTAGAAAAGTGAAAATGTGTAACTTTCATTTGTGTCCAAATCTAATTTCCAGGTTACAGTGTACAGGTAGAATTTAGATAGTAAATTACTGGGTGGGGGAATATCAAGCCTCGGTATAAAACGAACTAACGAGTAGCTGAAACCTCAGTTCGATATTAGTTTAGAAAAGGCACTTATGCCTCCGATACTATTATTGCAGACATAAAATTAGAATTGTGAATATAAGTGGTAATACTAAGGTCAATGTGATTTTTGGTTCATAATGAATTTAAGATATCATTGATATGTGAATTGTATTAATGAGCCTGAATTCGTTACGGTGAAATAGTTTACATCAGTGAAAATTGTGGTTATCGTTTTGATTTCATAATTTCTACCGCAGATTAATAATAATTATGAAACTTCATATATTATTATGAAGTTTAAAAAAACTGTTTTATAATAATATGAAACTAAAGTGAATAAGTTGACAAAGCGGTAGGTTTTTCGATTATTGAATTATTTCTAATTTGAAATGACATTCAGAAACGAAAATTTCGTGATAGAACTTTGAAGTGTATACGTAAGGGTAATTATTCAATATTTACACCTAAATGGCCGATTTCTTTACAGTTAAAAGGTCTGCATGAGTATAAACTGGAGTTATATTTTAGATTTAATAATTTCTATCGTAGTTCACTAATAATTATAAAACAATATATGGTTTCATCTAGAATATTATTCTAGATGTGGCAAGTGTTGCATATTACTATGAACTATGGAAATAAGAGTCAATTTTTTCCAATATCAATAGTTATCTCCGATTGTTATATTAACATAGCATATAAATAATTCAGTATTAGTTTTTAGATTAATTAAAAATTCGCAATTAGATTTGGCAACTGAAATTATGTGCTATTGACTTTGAGTGTATATCTAAATGTATTTAGTTATTAATTTTGTTCAAATAATGATCTATATCTATAATGCATTTTCTATTTATATAAACTTAGCATATAAATAATTCGTTATATGTATTTTGAATGAATCGAAATTCAGATGTGCTATTAGATTGTCAGAAAAGTGAAAATGTGTAACTTTCATTTGGGTCCAAATCCAATTTCCAGGTAACAGTGTACAGGTAGAATTTAGATAGTAAATTACTAGGGGAATATCAAGCCTCGGTATAAAACGAACTAACGAGTAGCTGAACCCTCAGTTCGTTGGTAGTTTAGAAAAGACACCTATGTCTCCGATACTATTATTGCACACATAAAGTTAGAATTGTGAATATAAGTGGTCATACTAAGGTCAATGTGATTTTTGGTTCATAATGAATTTAAGATATCATTGATATGTGAATTGTATTAATGAGCCTGAATTCGTTTTTGTGAAATTGTTTACATCAGTGAAAATTTTGGTTATTGTTTTGATATCATAATTTCTACCGCAAATTGATAATAATTATGAAACTTCATATATTATTATAAAGGATAAAAAAATTATTTTATAATAATATGAAACTAAAGTGAATAAGTTGACAAAGCGGAGGGTTTTTCGATTATTGAATTATTTCTAATTTGAAATGACATTCAGAAACGAAAATTTCGTGATAGAACTTTGAAGTGTATACTTAAGAGTAATTATTCAATATTTACACCTAAATGGCCGATTTCTTTACAGTTAAAAGGTCTGCATGAGTATAAACTGAAGTTATATTTTAGATTTAATAATTTCTATCGTAGTTTACTAATAATTAGAAAACAATATAATGTTTCATCTAGAATATTATTCTAGATGTGGCAAGTGTTTCATATTACTATGAACTATGGAAACAAGAGTCAATTTTTTCCAATATCAGTAGTTTTCTCCGATTGTTATATTAACATGACATATAAATAATTCAGTATTAGTTTTTAGATTAATTAAAAATTCGCAATTAGATTTGGCAACTGAAATTATGTGCTATTGACTATGAGTGTATATCTAAATGTATTTAGTTATTATTTTTGTTAAAATAATGATCTATATCTATAATGCATTTTCTATTTATATAAACTCAGCATATAAATAATTCGTTATATGTATTTTGAATGAATCGAAATTCAGATGTGCAATTAGATTGGCAGAAAACTGAAAATATGTAACTTTCATTTGGGTCCAAATCCAATTTCCAGGTAAAAGTGTACAGGTAGAATTTAGATAGTAAATTACTGGGTGGGGGAATATCAAGCCTTGGTATAAAATGAACTAACGAGCAGCTGAGCCCTCAGTTCTTTGGTAGTTTAGAAAAGGCACTTATGTCTCCGATACTATTATTGCAGACATAAAGTTAAAATTGTGAATATAAGTGGTAATACTGAGGTCAATGTGATTTTTGGTTCATAATGAATTTAAGATATCATTGATGTGTGAATTGTATTAATGAGCCTGATTTCGTTACTGTGAAATAGTTTACATCAGTGAAAATTGTGGTTATCGTTTTGATTTCATAATTTCTACCGCAGATTAATAATAATTATGAAACTTCATATATAATTATGAGGGATAAAAAAACTGTTTTGTAATAATATGAAACTAAAGTGAATAAGTTGACAAAGCGCTAAAAACGAAAATTTCGTGCTAGCACTTTGAAGTGTATACTTAAGGGTAATTATTCAATATTTACACCTAAATGGCCGATTTCTTTACAGTTAAAAGGTCTGCATGAGTATAAACTGAAGTTATATTTTAGATTTAATAATTTCTCTCGTGGTTTACTAATAATTATAAAACAATATGATGTTTCATCTAGAATATTATTCTAGATGTGGCAAGTTTTTCATATTATTATGAACTATGGAAACAAGAGTCAATTTTTCCCAATATCAGTTGTTTTCTCCGATTGTTATATTAACATAGCATATAAATAATTCAGTATAAGTTTTTAGATTAATTAAAAATTCGCAATTAGATTTGGCAACTGAAATTATGTGCTATTGACTTTGAGTGTATATCTAAATGTATTTAGTTCTTATTTTTGTTAAAATAATAATCTATATCTATAACGCATTTTCTATTTATATAAACTTAACATATAAATAATTCGTTATATGTATTTTGAATGATTCGAAATTTAGATGTGCAATTAGATTGGTAGAAAAGTGAAAATTTGTAAATTTCATTTGGGTCCAAATCTAATTTCCAGCTAAAAGTGTACAGGTAGAATTTAGATAGTAAATTACTGGGTGGGGGAATATCAAGCCTTGGTATAAAATGAACTAACGAGTAGCTGAGCCCTCAGTTCTTTGGTAGTTTAGAAAAGGCACTTAGGTCTCCGATACTATTATTGCAGACATAAAGTTAAAATTGTGAATATAAGTGGTAATACTAAGGTCAATGTGATTTTTGGTTCATAATGAATTTAAGATATCATTGATGTGTGAATTGTATCAATGAGCCTGATTTCGTTACTGTGAAATAGTTTACATCAGTGAAAATTGTGGTTATCGTTTTGATTTCATAATTTCTACCGCAGATTAATAATAATTATGAAACTTCATATATTATTATGAAGGATAAAAAAACTGTTTTGTAATAATATGAAACTAAAGTGAATAAGTTGACAAAGCGCTAAAAACGAAAATTTCGTGCTAGCACTTTGAAGTGTATACTTAAGGGTAATTATTCAATATTTACACCTAAATGGCCGATTTCTTTACAGTTAAATGGTCTGCATGAGTATAAACTGAAGTTATATTTTAGATTTAATAATTTCTCTCGTGGTTTACTTATAATTATAAAACAATATAATGTTTCATCTAGAATATTATTCTAGATGTGGCAAGTTTTTCATATTACTATGAACTATGGAAACAAGAGTCAATTTTTTCCAATATCAGTAGTTTTCTCTGATTGTTATATCAACATAGCATATAAATAATTCAGTATAAGTTTTTAGATTAATTAAAAATTCGCAATTAGATTTGGCAACTGAAATTATGTGCTATTGACTTTGAGTGTATATCTAAATGTATTTAGTTATTATTTTTGTTAAAATAATGATCTATATCTATAACGCATTTTCTATTTATATAAACTTAACATATAAATAATTCGTTATATGTATTTTGAATGATTCGAAATTTAGATGTGCAATTAGATTGGTAGAAAAGTGAAAATGTGTAACTTTCATTTGTGTCCAAATCTAATTTCCAGGTTACAGTGTACAGGTAGAATTTAGATAGTAAATTACTGGGTGGGGGAATATCAAGCCTCGGTATAAAACGAACTAACGAGTAGCTGAAACCTCAGTTCGATATTAGTTTAGAAAAGGCACTTATGCCTCCGATACTATTATTGCAGACATAAAATTAGAATTGTGAATATAAGTGGTAATACTAAGGTCAAAGTGATTTTTGGTTCATAATGAATTTAAGATATCATTGATATGTGAATTGTATTAATGAGCCTGAATTCGTTTTTGTGAAATTGTTTACATCAGTGAAAATTGTGGTTATCGTTTTGATTTCATAATTTCTACCGCAGATTAATAATAATTATGAAACTTCATATATTATTATGAAGGATAAAAAAACTGTATTGTAATAATATGAAACTAAAGTGAATAAGTTGACAAAGCGCTAAAAACGAAAATTTCGTGCAAGGACTTTGAAGTGTATACTTAAGGGTAATTATTCAATATTTACACCTAAATGGCCGATTTCTTTAGAGTTAAAAGGTCTGCATGAGTATAAACTGAAGTTATATTTTAGATTTAATAATTTCTATCGTAGTTTACTAATAATTATAAAACAATATAATGTTTCATCTAGAATATTATTCTAGATGTGGCAAGTGTTTCATATTACTATGAAGTATGGAAACAAGAGTCAATTTTTTCCAATATCAGTAGTTTTCTCCGATTGTTATATTAACATGACATATAAATAATTCAGTATTAGTTTTTAGATTAATTAAAAATTCGCAATTAGATTTGGCAACTGAAATTATGTGCTATTGACTATGAGTGTATATCTAAATGTATTTAGTTATTATTTTTGTTAAAATAATGATCTATATCTATAATGCATTTTCTATTTATATAAACTTAGCATATAAATAATTCGTTATATGTATTTTGAATGAATCGAAATTCAGATGTGCAATTAGATTGGCAGAAAACTGAAAATATGTAACTTTCATTTGGGTCCAAATCCAATTTCCAGGTAAAAGTGTACAGGTAGAATTTAGATAGTAAATTACTAGGTGGGGGAATATCAAGCCCCGGTATAATACGAACTAACGAGTAGCTGAACCCTCAGTTCTTTGGTAGTTTAGAAAAGGCACTTATGTCTCCGATACTATTATTGCAGACATAAAGTTAAAATTGTGAATATAAGTGGTAATACTAAGGTCAATGTGATTTTTGGTTCATAATGAATTTAAGATATCATTGATGTGTGAATTGTATTAATGAGCCTGATTTCGTTACTGTGAAATAGTTTACATCAGTGAAAATTGTGGTTATCGTTTTGATTTCATAATTTCTACCGCAGATTAATAATAATTATGAAACTTCATATATTATTATGAAGGATAAAAAAACTGTATTGTAATAATATGAAACTAAAGTGAATAAGTTGACAAAGCGCTAAAAACGAAAATTTCGTGCAAGGACTTTGAAGTGTATACTTAAGGGTAATTATTCAATATTTACACCTAAATGGCCGATTTCTTTAGAGTTAAAAGGTCTGCATGAGTATAAACTGAATTTATATTTTAGATTTAATAATTTCTATCGTAGTTTACTAATAATTATAAAACAATATAATGTTTCATTTAGAATATTATTCTAGACGTGGCAAGTGTTTCATATTACTATGAACTATGGAAACAAGAGTCAATTTCTTCCAATATCAATAGTTTTCTCCGATTGTTATATTAACATAGCATATAAATAATTCAGTATTAATTTTTAGATTAATTAAAAATTCGCAATTAGATTTGGCAACTGAAATTATGTGCTATTGACTTTGAGTGTATATCTAAATGTATTTAGTTATTATTTTTGTTAAAATAATGATCTATATCTATAATGCATTTTCTATTTATATAAACTTAACATATAAATAATTCGTTATATGTATTTTGAATGATTCGAAATTTAGATGTGCAATTAGATTGGTAGAAAAGTGAAAATTTGTAAATTTCATTTGGGTCCAAGTCTAATTTCCAGGTAACAGTGTACAGGTAGAATTAAGATAGTAAATTACTGGGTGGGGGAATATCAAGCCTTGGTATAAAACGAACTAACGAGTAGCTGAGCCCTCAGTACGTTGGTAGTTTAGAAAAGGCACTTATGTCTCCGATACTATTATTGCAAACATAAAGTTAGAATTGTGAATATAAGTGGTAATACTGAGGTCAATGTGATTTTTGGTTCATAATGAATTTAAGATATCATTGAAATGTGAATTGTATTAATAAGCCTGAATTCGTTACGGTGAAATAGTTTACATCAGTGAAAATTGTGGTTATCGTTTTGATTTCATAATTTCTACCGCAGATTAATAATAATTATGAAACTTCATATATTATTATGAAGTTTAAAAAAACTGTTTTATAGTAATATAAAACTTAAGTGAATAAGTTGACAAAGCGGTGGGTTTTTCGATTATTGAATTATTTCTAATTTGAAATGACATTCAGAAACGAAAATTTCGTGTGCTAGAGCTTTGAAGTGTATACTTAAGGGTAATTATTCAATATTAACACCTAAATGGCCGATTTCTTTACAGTTAAAAGGTCTGCATGAGTATAAACTGAAGTTATATTTAAGATTTAATAATTTCTCTCGTGGTTTAATAATAATTATAAAACAATATAATGTTTCATCTAGAATATTATTCTAGATGTGGCAAGTTTTTCATATTACTATGAACTATGGAAGCAAGAGTCAATTTTTTCCAATATCAGTAGTTTTTTCCGATTGTTATATTAACATAGCATATAAATAATTCAGTATAAGTTTTTAGATTAATTAAAAATTCGCAATTAGATTTGGCAACTGAAATTATGTGCTATTGACTTTGAGTGTATATCTAAATGTATTCAGTTCTTATTTTTGTTAAAATAATGATCTATATCTATAACGCATTTTCTATTTATATAAACTTAACATATAAATAATTCGTTATATGTATTTTGAATGATTCGAAATTTAGATGTGCAATTAGATTGGTAGAAAAGTGAAAATTTGTAAATTTCATTTGGGTCCAAATCTAATTTCCAGCTAACAGTGTACAGGTAGAATTAAGATAGTAAATTACTGGGTGGGGGAATATCAAGCCTTGGTATAAAATGAACTAACGAGTAGCTGAGCCCTCAGTTCTTTGGTAGTTTAGAAAAGGCACTTATGTCTCCGATACTATTATTGCAGACATAAAGTTAAAATTGTGCATATAAGTGGTAATACTAAGGTCAATGTGATTTTTGGTTCATAATGAATTTAAGATATCATTGATGTGTGAATTGTATTAATGAGCCTGATTTCGTTACTGTGAAATAGTTTACATCAGTGAAAATTGTGGTTATCGTTTTGATTTCATAATTTCTACCGCAGATTAATAATAAATATGAAACTTCAAATATTATTATGAAGGATAAAAAAACTGTTTTGTAATAATATGAAACTAAAGTGAATAAGTTGACAAAGCGCTAAAAACGAAAATTTCGTGCTAGCACTTTGAAGTGTATACTTAAGGGTAATTATTCAATATTTACACCTAAATGGCCGATTTCTTTACAGTTAAAAGGTCTGCATGAGTATAAACTGAAGTTATATTTTAGATTTAATAATTTCTATCGTAGTTTACTAATAATTAGAAAACAATATAATGTTTCATCTAGAATATTATTCTAGATGTGGCAAGTGTTTCATATTACTATGAACTATGGAAACAAGAGTCAATTTTTTCCAATATCAGTAGTTTTCTCTGATTGTTATATTTACATAGCAAATAAATAATTCAGTATAAGTTTTTAGATTAATTAAAAATTCGCAATTAGATTTGGCAACTGAAATTATGTGCTATTGACTTTGAGTGTATATCTAAATGTATTTAGTTATTATTTTTGTTAAAATAATGATCTATATCTCTAACGCATTTTCTATTTATATAAACTTAACATTTAAATAATTCGTTATATGTATTTTGAATGATTCGAAATTTAGATGTGCAATTAGATTGGTAGAAAAGTGAAAATGTGTAACTTTCATTTGTGTCCAAATCTAATTTCCAGGTTACAGTGTACAGGTAGAATTTAGATAGTAAATTACTGGGTGGGGGAATATCAAGCCTCGGTATAAAACGAACTAACGAGTAGCTGAACCCTCAGTTCGATATTAGTTTAGAAAAGGCACTTATGCCTCCGATACTATTATTGCAGACATAAAATTAGAATTGTGAATATAAGTGGTAATACTAAGGTCAATGTGTTTTTGGTTCATAATGAATTTAAGATATCATTGATATGTGAATTGTATTAATGAGCCTGAATTCGTTACGGTGAAATAGTTTACATCAGTGAAAATTGTGGTTATCGTTTTGATTTCATAATTTCTACCGCAGATTAATAATAATTATGAAACTTCATATATTATTATGAAGTTTAAAAAAACTGTTTTATAATAATATGAAACTAAAGTGAATAAGTTGACAAAGCGGTAGGTTTTTCGATTATTGAATTATTTCTAATTTGAAATGACATTCAGAAACGAAAATTTCGTGATAGAACTTTGAAGTGTATACGTAAGGGTAATTATTCAATATTTACACCTAAATGGCCGATTTCTTTACAGTTAAAAGGTCTGCATGAGTATAAACTGGAGTTATATTTTAGATTTAATAATTTCTATCGTAGTTCACTAATAATTATAAAACAATATATGGTTTCATCTAGAATATTATTCTAGATGTGGCAAGTGTTTCATATTACTATGAACTATGGAAATAAGAGTCAATTTTTTCCAATATCAATAGTTATCTCCGATTGTTATATTAACATAGCATATAAATAATTCAGTATTAGTTTTTAGATTAATTAAAAATTCGCAATTAGATTTGGCAACTGAAATTATGTGCTATTGACTTTGAGTGTATATCTAAATGTATTTAGTTATTAATTTTGTTAAAATAATGATCTATATCTATAATGCATTTTCTATTTATATAAACTTAGCATATAAATAATTCGTTATATGTATTTTGAATGAATCGAAATTCAGATGTGCTATTAGATTGTCAGAAAAGTGAAAATGTGTAACTTTCATTTGGGTCCAAATCCAATTTCCAGGTAACAGTGTACAGGTAGAATTTAGATAGTAAATTACTAGGGGAATATCAAGCCTCGGTATAAAACGAACTAACGAGTAGCTGAACCCTCAGTTCGTTGGTAGTTTAGAAAAGGCACCTATGTCTCCGATACTATTATTGCACACATAAAGTTAGAATTGTGAATATAAGTGGTAATACTAAGGTCAATGTGATTTTTGGTTCATAATGAATTTAAAATATCATTGAAATGTGAATTGTATTAATAAGCCTGAATTCGTTACGGTGAAATAGTTTACATCAGTGAAAATTGTGGTTATCGTTTTGATTTCATAATTTCTACCGCAGATTAATAATAATTATGAAACTTCATATATTATTATGAAGTTTAAAAAAACTGTTTTATAGTAATATAAAACTTAAGTGAATAAGTTGACAAAGCGGTGGGTTTTTCGATTATTGAATTATTTCTAATTTGAAATGACATTCAGAAACGAAAATTTCGTGCTAGAGCTTTGAAGTGTATACTTAAGGGTAATTATTCAATATTAACACCTAAATGGCCGATTTCTTTACAGTTAAAAGGTCTGCATGAGTATAAACTGAAGTTATATTTAAGATTTAAGAATTTCTCTCGTGGTTTACTAATAATTATAAAACAATATAATGTTTCATCTAGAATATTATTCTAGATGTGGCAAGTTTTTCATATTACTATGAACTATGGAAGCAAGAGTCAATTTTTTCCAATATCAGTAGTTTTTTCCGATTGTTATATTAACATAGCATATAAATAATTCAGTATAAGTTTTTAGATTAATTAAAAATTCGCAATTAGATTTGGCAACTGAAATTATGTGCTATTGACTTTGAGTGTATATCTAAATGTATTTAGTTCTTATTTTTGTTAAAATAATGATCTATATCTATAACGCATTTTCTATTTATATAAACTTAACATATAAATAATTCGTTATATGTATTTTAAATGATTCGAAATTTAGATGTGCAATTAGATTGGTAGAAAAGTGAAAATTTGTAAATTTCATTTGGGTCCAAATCTAATTTCCAGCTAACAGTGTACAGGTAGAATTTAGATAGTAAATTACTGGGTGGGGGAATATCAAGCCTTGGTATAAAATGAACTAACGAGCAGCTGAGCCCTCAGTTCTTTGGTAGTTTAGAAAAGGCACTTATGTCTCCGATACTATTATTGCAGACATAAAGTTAAAATTGTGAATATAAGTGGTAATACTGAGGTCAATGTGATTTTTGGTTCATAATGAATTTAAGATATCATTGATGTGTGAATTGTATTAATGAGCCTGATTTCGTTACTGTGAAATAGTTTACATCAGTGAAAATTGTGGTTATCGTTTTGATTTCATAATTTCTACCGCAGATTAATAATAATTATGAAACTTCATATATAATTATGAGGGATAAAAAAACTGTTTTGTAATAATATGAAACTAAAGTGAATAAGTTGACAAAGCGCTAAAAACGAAAATTTCGTGCTAGCACTTTGAAGTGTATACTTAAGGGTAATTATTCAATATTTACACCTAAATGGCCGATTTCTTTACAGTTAAAAGGTCTGCATGAGTATAAACTGAAGTTATATTTTAGATTTAATAATTTCTCTCGTGGTTTACTAATAATTATAAAACAATATAATGTTTCATCTAGAATATTATTCTAGATGTGGCAAGTTTTTCATATTATTATGAACTATGGAAACAAGAGTCAATTTTTTCCAATATCAGTTGTTTTCTCCGATTGTTATATTAACATAGCATATAAATAATTCAGTATAAGTTTTTAGATTAATTAAAAATTCGCAATTAGATTTGGCAACTGAAATTTTGTGCTATTGACTTTGAGTGTATATCTAAATGTATTTAGATCTTATTTTTGTTAAAATAATGATCTATATCTATAACGCATTTTCTATTTATATAAACTTAACATTTAAATAATTCGTTATATGTATTTTGAATGATTCGAAATTTAGATGTGCAATTAGATTGGTAGAAAAGTGAAAATGTGTAACTTTCATTTGTGTCCAAATCTAATTTCCAGGTTGCAGTGTACAGGTAGAATTTAGATAGTAAATTACTGGGTGGGGGAATATCAAGCCTCGGTATAAAACGAACTAACGAGTAGCTGAACCCTCAGTTCGATATTAGTTTAGAAAAGGCACTTATGCCTCCGATACTATTATTGCAGACATAAAATTAGAATTGTGAATATAAGTGGTAATACTAAGGTCAATGTGATTTTTGGTTCATAATGAATTTAAGATATCATTGATATGTGAATTGTATTAATGAGCCTGAATTCGTTACGGTGAAATAGTTTACATCAGTGAAAATTGTGGTTATCGTTTTGATTTCATAATTTCTACCGCAGATTAATAATAATTATGAAACTTCATATATTATTATGAAGTTTAAAAAAACTGTTTTATAATAATATGAAACTAAAGTGAATAAGTTGACAAAGCGGTAGGTTTTTCGATTATTGAATTATTTCTAATTTGAAATGACATTCAGAAACGAAAATTTCGTGATAGAACTTTGAAGTGTATACGTAAGGGTAATTATTCAATATTTACACCTAAATGGCCGATTTCTTTACAGTTAAAAGGTCTGCATGAGTATAAACTGGAGTTATATTTTAGATTTAATAATTTCTATCGTAGTTCACTAATAATTATAAAACAATATATGGTTTCATCTAGAATATTATTCTAGATGTGGCAAGTGTTTCATATTACTATGAACTATGGAAATAAGAGTCAATTTTTTCCAATATCAATAGTTATCTCCGATTGTTATATTAACATAGCATATAAATAATTCAGTATTAGTTTTTAGATTAATTAAAAATTCGCAATTAGATTTGGCAACTGAAATTATGTGCTATTGACTTTGAGTGTATATCTAAATATATTTAGTTATTAATTTTGTTAAAATAATGATCTATATCTATAATGCATTTTCTATTTATATAAACTTAGCATATAAATAATTCGTTATATGTATTTTGAATGAATCGAAATTCAGATGTGCTATTAGATTGTCAGAAAAGTGAAAATGTGTAACTTTCATTTGGGTCCAAATCCAATTTCCAGGTAACAGTGTACAGGTAGAATTTAGATAGTAAATTACTAGGGGAATATCAAGCCTCGGTATAAAACGAACTAACGAGTAGCTGAACCCTCAGTTCGTTGGTAGTTTAGAAAAGGCACCTATGTCTCCGATACTATTATTGCACACATAAAGTTAGAATTGTGAATATAAGTGGTCATACTAAGGTCAATGTGATTTTTGGTTCATAATGAATTTAAGATATCATTGATATGTGAATTGTATTAATAAGCCTGAATTCGTTTTTGTGAAATTGTTTACATCAGTGAAAATTGTGGTTATTGTTTTGATTTCATAATTTCTACCGCAGATTGATAATAATTATGAAACTTCATATATTATTATAAAGAATAAAAAATTTATTTTATAATAATATGAAACTAAAGTGAATAAGTTGACAAAGCGGATGGTTTTTCGATTATTGAATTATTTCTAATTTGAAATGACATTCAGAAACGAAAATTTCGTGCTAGAACTTTGAAGTGTATACTTAAGAGTAATTATTCAATATTTACACCTAAATGGCCGATTTCTTTACAGTTAAAAGGTCTGCATGAGTATAAACTGAAGTTATATTTTAGATTTAATAATTTCTATCGTAGTTTACTAATAATTATAAAACAATATAATGTTTCATCTAGAATATTATTCTAGATGTGGCAAGTGTTTCATATTACTATGAACTATGGAAACAAGAGTCAATTTTTTCCAATATCAGTAGTTTTCTCCGATTGTTATATTAACATGACATATAAATAATTCAGTATTAGTTTTTAGATTAATTAAAAATTCGCAATTAGATTTGGCAACTGAAATTATGTGCTATTGACTGTGAGTGTATATCTAAATGTATTTAGTTATTATTTTTGTTAAAATAATGATCTATATCTATAATGCATTTTCTATTTATATAAACTTAGCATATAAATAATTCGTTATATGTATTTTGAATGAATCGAAATTCAGATGTGCAATTAGATTGGCAGAAAACTGAAAATATGTAACTTTCATTTGGGTCCAAATCCAATTTCCAGGTAACAGTGTACAAGTAGGATTTAGATAGTAAATTACTAGGTGGGGGAATATCAAGCCCCGGTATAATACGAACTAACGAGTAGCTGAACCCTCAGTTCTTTGGTAGTTTAGAAAAGGCACTTATGTCTCCGATACTATTATTGCAGACATAAAGTTAGAATTGTGAATATAAGTGGTAATACTAAGGTCAATGTGATTTTTGGTTCATAATGAATTTAAGATATCATTGAAATGTGAATTGTATTAATAAGCCTGAATTCGTTACGGTGAAATAGTTTACATCAGTGAAAATTGTGGTTATCGTTTTGATTTCATAATTTCTACCGCAGATTAATAATAATTATGAAACTTCATATATTATTATGAAGGATAAAAAAACTGTATTGTAATAATATGAAACTAAAGTGAATAAGTTGACAAAGCGCTAAAAACGAAAATTTCGTGCAAGGACTTTGAAGTGTATACTTAAGGGTAATTATTCAATATTTACACCTAAATGGCCGATTTCTTTAGAGTTAAAAGGTCTGCATGAGTATAAACTGAATTTATATTTTAGATTTAATAATTTCTATCGTAGTTTACTAATAATTATAAAACAATATAATGTTTCATCTAGAATATTATTCTAGATGTGGCAAGTGTTTCATATTACTATGAACTATGGAAACAAGAGTCAATTTTTTCCAATATCAATAGTTTTCTCCGATTGTTATATTAACATAGCATATAAATAATTCAGTATTAATTTTTAGATTAATTAAAAATTCGCAATTAGATTTGGCAACTGAAATTATGTGCTATTGACTTTGAGTGTATATCTAAATGTATTTAGTTATTATTTTTGTTAAAATAATGATCTATATCTATAATGCATTTTCTATTTATATAAACTTAACATATAAATAATTCGTTATATGTATTTTGAATGATTCGAAATTTAGATGTGCAATTAGATTGGTAGAAAAGTGAAAATTTGTAAATTTCATTTGGGTCCAAGTCTAATTTCCAGGTAACAGTGTACAGGTAGAATTAAGATAGTAAATTACTGGGTGGGGGAATATCAAGCCTTGGTATAAAACGAACTAACGAGTAGCTGAGCCCTCAGTACGTTGGTAGTTTAGAAAAGGCACTTATGTCTCCGATACTATTATTGCAGACATAAAGTTAGAATTGTGAATATAAGTGGTAATACTAAGGTCAATGTGATTTTTTGTTCATAATGAATTTAAGATATCATTGAAATGTGAATTGTATTAATAAGCCTGAATTCGTTACGGTGAAATAGTTTACATCAGTGAAAATTGTGGTTATCGTTTTGATTTCATAATTTCTACCGCAGATTAATAATAATTATGAAACTTCATATATTATTATGAAGTTTAAAAAAACTGTTTTATAGTAATATAAAACTTAAGTGAATAAGTTGACAAAGCGGTGGGTTTTTCGATTATTGAATTATTTCTAATTTGAAATGACATTCAGAAACGAAAATTTCGTGCTAGAGCTTTGAAGTGTATACTTAAGGGTAATTATTCAATATTAACACCTAAATGGCCGATTTCTTTACAGTTAAAAGGTCTGCATGAGTATAAACTGAAGTTATATTTAAGATTTAATAATTTCTCTCGTGGTTTACTAATAATTATAAAACAATATAATGTTTCATCTAGAATATTATTCTAGATGTGGCAAGTTTTTCATATTACTATGAACTATGGAAGCAAGAGTCAATTTTTTCCAATATCAGTAGTTTTTTCCGATTGTTATATTAACATAGCATATAAATAATTCAGTATAAGTTTTTAGATTAATTAAAAATTCGCAATTAGATTTGGCAACTGAAATTATGTGCTATTGACTTTGAGTGTATATCTAAATGTATTTAGTTCTTATTTTTGTTAAAATAATGATCTATATCTATAACGCATTTTCTATTTATATAAACTTAACATATAAATAATTCGTTATATGTATTTTGAATGATTCGAAATTTAGATGTGCAATTAGATTGGTAGAAAAGTGAAAATTTGTAAATTTCATTTGGGTCCAAATCTAATTTCCAGCTAACAGTGTACAGGTAGAATTTAGATAGTAAATTACTGGGTGGGGGAATATCAAGCCTTGGTATAAAATGAACTAACGAGCAGCTGAGCCCTCAGTTCTTTGGTAGTTTAGAAAAGGCACTTATGTCTCCGATACTATTATTGCAGACATAAAGTTAAAATTGTGAATATAAGTGGTAATACTGAGGTCAATGTGATTTTTGGTTCATAATGAATTTAAGATATCATTGATGTGTGAATTGTATTAATGAGCCTGATTTCGTTACTGTGAAATAGTTTACATCAGTGAAAATTGTGGTTATCGTTTTGATTTCATAATTTCTACCGCAGATTAATAATAATTATGAAACTTCATATATAATTATGAGGGATAAAAAAACTGTTTTGTAATAATATGAAACTAAAGTGAATAAGTTGACAAAGCGCTAAAAACGAAAATTTCGTGCTAGCACTTTGAAGTGTATACTTAAGGGTAATTATTCAATATTTACACCTAAATGGCCGATTTCTTTACAGTTAAAAGGTCTGCATGAGTATAAACTGAAGTTATATTTTAGATTTAATAATTTCTCTCGTGGTTTACTAATAATTATAAAACAATATAATGTTTCATCTAGAATATTATTCTAGATGTGGCAAGTTTTTCATATTATTATGAACTATGGAAACAAGAGTCAATTTTTTCCAATATCAGTTGCTTTCTCCGATTGTTATATTAACATAGCATATAAATAATTCAGTATAAGTTTTTAGATTAATTAAAAATTCGCAATTAGATTTGGCAACTGAAATTATGTGCTATTGACTTTGAGTGTATATCTAAATGTATTTAGTTCTTATTTTTGTTAAAATAATGATCTATATCTATAACGCATTTTCTATTTATATAAACTTAACATATAAATAATTCGTTATATGTATTTTGAATGATTCGAAATTTAGATGTGCAATTAGATTGGTAGAAAAGTGAAAATTTGTAAATTTCATTTGGGTCCAAATCTAATTTCCAGCTAACAGTGTACAGGTAGAATTTAGATAGTAAATTACTGGGTGGGGGAATATCAAGCCTTGGTATAAAATGAACTAACGAGTAGCTGAGCCCTCAGTTCTTTGGTAGTTTAGAAAAGGCACTTATGTCTCCGATACTATTATTGCAGACATAAAGTTAAAATTGTGAATATAAGTGGTAATACTAAGGTCAATGTGATTTTTGGTTCATAATGAATTTAAGATATCATTGATGTGTGAATTGTATTAATGAGCCTGATTTCGTTACTGTGAAATAGTTTACATCAGTGAAAATTGTGGTTATCGTTTTGATTTCATAATTTCTACCGCAGATTAATAATAATTATGAAACTTCATATATTATTATGAAGGATAAAAAAACTGTTTTGTAATAATATGAAACTAAAGTGAATAAGTTGACAAAGCGCTAAAAACGAAAATTTCGTGCTAGCACTTTGAAGTGTATACTTAAGGGTAATTATTCAATATTTACACCTAAATGGCCGATTTCTTTACAGTTAAAAGGTCTGCATGAGTATAAACTGAAGTTATATTTTAGATTTAATAATTTCTCTCGTTGTTTACTAATAATTATAAAACAATATAATGTTTCATCTAGAACATTATTCTAGATGTGGCAAGTTTTTCATATTACTATGAACTATGGAAACAAGAGTCAATTTTTTCCAATATCAGTAGTTTTCTCTGATTGTTATATTAACATAGCATATAAATAATTCAGTATAAGTTTTTAGATTAATTAAAACTTCGCAATTAGATTTGGCAACTGAAATTATGTGCTATTGACTTTGAGTGTATATCTAAATGTATTTAGTTATTATTTTTGTTAAAATAATGATCTATATCTATAATGCATTTTCTATTTATATAAACTTAACATATAAATAATTCGTTACATGTATTTCGAATGATTCGAAATTTAGATGTGCAATTAGATTGGTAGAAAAGTGAAAATTTGTAAATTTCATTTGGGTCCAAGTCTAATTTCCAGGTAACAGTGTACAGGTAGAATTAAGATAGTAAATTACTGGGTGGGGGAATATCAAGCCTTGGTATAAAACGAACTAACGAGTAGCTGAGCCCTCAGTACGTTGGTAGTTTAGAAAAGGCACTTATGTCTCCGATACTATTATTGCAGACATAAAGTTAGAATTGTGAATATAAGTGGTAATACTAAGGTCAATGTGATTTTTGGTTCATAATGAATTTAAGATATCATTGAAATGTGAATTGTATTAATAAGCCTGAATTCGTTACGGTGAAATAGTTTACATCAGTGAAAATTGTGGTTATCGTTTTGATTTCATAATTTCTACCGCAGATTAATAATAATTATGAAACTTCATATATTATTATGAAGTTTAAAAAAACTGTTTTATAGTAATATAAAACTTAAGTGAATAAGTTGATAAAGCGGTGGGTTTTTCGATTATTGAATTATTTCTAATTTGATATGACATTCAGAAACGAAAATTTCGTGCTAGAGCTTTGAAGTGTATACTTAAGGGTAATTATTCAATATTAACACCTAAATGGCCGATTTCTTTACAGTTAAAAGGTCTGCATGAGTATAAACTGAAGTTATATTTAAGATTTAATAATTTCTCTCGTGGTTTACTAATAATTATAAAACAATATAATGTTTCATCTAGAATATTATTCTAGATGTGGCAAGTTTTTCATATTACTATGAACTATGGAAGCAAGAGTCAATTTTTTCCAATATCAGTAGTTTTTTCCGATTGTTATATTAACATAGCATATAAATAATTCAGTATAAGTTTTTAGATTAATTAAAAATTCGCAATTAGATTTGGCAACTGAAATTATGTGCTATTGACTTTGAGTGTATATCTAAATGTATTTAGTTCTTATTTTTGTTAAAATAATGATCTATATCTATAACGCATTTTCTATTTTAATAAACTTAACATATAAATAATTCGTTATATGTATTTTGAATGATTCGAAATTTAGATGTGCAATTAGATTGGTAGAAAAGTGAAAATTTGTAAATTTCATTTGGGTCCAAATCTAATTTCCAGCTAACAGTGTACAGGTAGAATTTAGATAGTAAATTACTGGGTGGGGGAATATCAAGCCTTGGTATAAAAGGAACTAACGAGTAGCTGAGCCCTCAGTTCTTTGGTAGTTTAGAAAAGGCACTTATGTCTCCGATACTATTATTGCAGACATATAGTTAAAATTGTGAATATAAGTGGTAATACTAAGGTCAATGTGATTTTTGGTTCATAATGAATTTAAGATATCATTGATGTGTGAATTGTATTAATGAGCCTGATTTCGTTACTGTGAAATAGTTTACATCAGTGAAAATTGTGGTTATCGTTTTGATTTCATAATTTCTACCGCAGATTAATAATAATTATGAAACTTCATATATTATTATGAAGGATAAAAAAACTGTTTTGTAATAATATGAAACTAAAGTGAATAAGTTGACAAAGCGCTAAAAACGAAAATATCGTGCTAGCACTTTGAAGTGTATACTTAAGGGTAATTATTCAATATTTACACCTAAATGGCCGATTTCTTTACAGTTAAAAGGTCTGCATGAGTATAAACTGAAGTTATATTTTAGATTTAATAATTTCTCTCGTGGTTTACTAATAATTATAAAACAATATAATGTTTCATCTAGAATATTATTCTAGATGTGGCAAGTTTTTCATATTATTATGAACTATGGAAACAAGAGTCAATTTTTTCCAATATCAGTTGTTTTCTCCGATTGTTATATTAACATAGCATATAAATAATTCAGTATAAGTTTTTAGATTAATTAAAAATTCGCAATTAGATTTGGCAACTGAAATTATGTGCTATTGACTTTGAGTGTATATCTAAATGTATTTAGTTATTATTTTTGTTGAAATAATGATCTATATCTATAACGCATTTTCTATTTATATAAACTTAACATATAAATAATTCGTTATATGTATTTTGAATGATTCGAAATTTAGATGTGCAATTAGATTGGTAGAAAAGTGAAAATTTGTTAATTTCATTTGGGTCCAAATCTAATTTCCAGGTAACTGTGTACAGGTAGAATTTAGATAGTAAATTACTGGGTGGGGGAATATCAAGCCTTGGTATAAAATGAACTAACGAGTAGCTGAGCCCTCAGTTCTTTGGTAGTTTAGAAAAGGCACTTATGTCTCCGATACTATTATTGCAGACATAAAGTTAAAATTGTGAATATAAGTGGTAATACTAAGGTCAATGTGATTTTTGGTTCATAATGAATTTAAGATATCATTGATGTGTGAATTGTATTAATGAGCCTGATTTCGTTACTGTGAAATAGTTTACATCAGTGAAAATTGTGGTTATCGTTTTGATTTCATAATTTCTACCGCAGATTAATAATAATTATGAAACTTCATATATTATTATGAAGGATAAAAAAACTGTTTTGTAATAATATGAAACTAAAGTGAATAAGTTGACAAAGCGCTAAAAACGAAAATTTCGTGCTAGCACTTTGAAGTGTATACTTAAGGGTAATTATTCAATATTTACACCTAAATGGCCGATTTCTTTACAGTTAAAAGGTCTGCATGAGTATAAACTGAAGTTATATTTTAGATTTAATAATTTCTCTCGTGGTTTACTAATAATTATAAAACAATATAATGTTTCATCTAGAATATTATTCTAGATGTGGCAAGTTTTTCATATTATTATGAACTATGGAAACAAGAGTCAATTTTTTCCAATATCAGTTGTTTTCTCCGATTGTTATATTAACATAGCATATAAATAATTCAGTATAAGTTTTTAGATTAATTAAAAATTCGCAATTAGATTTGGCAACTGAAATTATGTGCTATTGACTTTGAGTGTATATCTAAATGTATTTAGTTATTATTTTTGTTGAAATAATGATCTATATCTATAACGCATTTTCTATTTATATAAACTTAACATATTAATAATTCGTTATATGTATTTTGAATGATTCGAAATTTAGATGTGCAATTAGATTGGTAGAAAAGTGAAAATGTGTAACTTTCATTTGTGTCCAAATCTAATTTCCAGGTTACAGTGTACAGGTAGAATTTAGATAGTAAATTACTGGGTGGGGGAATATCAAGCCTCGGTATAAAACGAACTAACGAGTAGCTGAACCCTCAGTTCGATATTAGTTTAGAAAAGGCACTTATGCCTCCGATACTATTATTGCAGACATAAAATTAGAATTGTGAATATAAGTGGTAATTCTAAGGTCAATGTGATTTTTGGTTCATAATGAATTTAAGATATCATTGATATGTGAATTGTATTAATGAGCCTGAATTCGTTACGGTGAAATTGTTTACATCAGTGAAAATTGTGGTTATCGTTTTGATTTCATAATTTCTACCGCAGATTAATAATAATTATGAAACTTCATATATTATTATGAAGTTTAAAAAAACTGTTTTATAATAATATGAAACTAAAGTGAAAAAGTTGACAAAGCGGTAGGTTTTTCGATTATTGAATTATTTCTAATTTGAAATGACATTCAGAAACGAAAATTTCGTGATAGAACTTTGAAGTGTATACGTAAGGGTAATTATTCAATATTTACACCTAAATGGCCGATTTCTTTACAGTTAAAAGGTCTGCATGAGTATAAACTGGAGTTATATTTTAGATTTAATAATTTCTATCGTAGTTCACTAATAATTATAAAACAATATATGGTTTCATTTAGAATATTATTCTAGATGTGGCAAGTGTTTCATATTACTATGAACTATGGAAACAAGAGTCAATTTTTTCCAATATCAGTAGTTTTCTCCGATTGTTATATTAACATGACATATAAATAATTCAGTATTAGTTTTTAGATTAATTAAAAATTCGCAATTAGATTTGGCAACTGAAATTATGTGCTATTGACTTTGAGTGTATATCTAAATGCATTTAGTTATTATTTTTGTTAAAATAATGATCTATATCTATAATGCATTTTCTATTTATATAAACTTAACATATAAATAATTCGTTATATGTATTTTGAATGATTCGAAATTTAGATGTGCAATTAGATTGGTAGAAAAGTGAAAATGTGTAACTTTCATTTGTGTCCAAATCTAATTTCCAGGTTACAGTGTACAGGTAGAATTTAGATAGTAAATTACTGGGTGGGGGAATATCAAGCCTCGGTATAAAACGAACTAACGAGTAGCTGAACCCTCAGTTCGTTATTAGTTTAGAAAAGGCACTTATGCCTCCGATACTATTATTGCAGTCATAAAATTAGAATTGTGAATATAAGTGGTAATACTAAGGTCAATGTGATTTTTGGTTCATAATGAATTTAAGATATCATTGATATGTGAATTGTATTAATGAGCCTGAATTCGTTACGGTGAAATAGTTTACATCAGTGAAAATTGTGGTTATCGTTTTGATTTCATAATTTCTACCGCAGATTAATAATAATTATGAAACTTCATATATTATTATGAAGTTTAAAAAAACTGTTTTATAATAATATGAAACTAAAGTGAATAAGTTGACAAAGCGGTAGGTTTTTCGATTATTGAATTATTTCTAATTTGAAATGACATTCAGAAACGAAAATTTCGTGATAGAACTTTGAAGTGTATACGTAAGGATAATTATTCAATATTTACACCTAAATGGCCGATTTCTTCACAGTTAAAAGGTCTGCATGAGTATTAACTGAAGTTATATTTTAGATTTAATAATTTCTATCGTAGTTCACTAATAATTATAAAACAATATATGGTTTCATCTAGAATATTATTCTAGATGTGGCAAGTGTTTCATATTACTATGAACTATGGAAACAAGAGTCAATTTTTTCCAATATCAGTAGTTTTCTCCGATTGTTATATTAACATGACATATAAATAATTCAGTATTAGTTTTTAGATTAATTAAAAATTCGCAATTAGATTTGGCAACTGAAATTATGTGCTATTGACTTTCTGTGTTAATCTAAATGCATTTAGTTATTATTTTTGTTAAAATAATGATCTATATCTATAATGCATTTTCTATTTATATAAACTTAGCATATAAATAATTCGTTATATGTATTTTGAATGAATCGAAATTCAGATGTGCAATTAGATTGGCAGAAAAGTGAAAATGTGTAACTTTCATTTGGGTCCAAATCCAATTTCCAGGTAAAAGTGTACAGGTAGAATTTAGATAGTAAATTACTAGGTGGGGTAATATCAAGCCCCGGTATAAAACGAACTAACGAGTAGCTGAACCCTCAGTACGTTGGTAGTTTAGAAAAGGCACTTATGTCTCCGATACTATTATTGCAGACATAAAGCTAGAATTGTGAATATAAGTGATAATACTAAGGTCAATGTGATTTTTGGTTTATAATGAACTAAAGACATCATTGATAATAGTGAACTGTATTAATGAACCTGAATTCGATACTGTGAAATTATTTACTTGAGTGAAATTAGTGGTTTTTTAGTAGATTTAATAATTTCTACCGTATTTTACTAATAATTATAAAACAATATAATGTTTCATCTAGAATATTATTCTAGATGTGGCAAGTGTTACATGTTACTATGAACTATGGACACAAAAGTCAATTTTTTCCAATATCAGTAGTTTTCTCCGATTGTTATATCAACATAATATATAAATAATTCAGTATTAGTTTTTAGATTAATTAAAAATTCGCAATTAGATTTGGCAACTGAAATTATGTGCTATGGACTTTGAGTGTATATCTAAATGTATTTAGTTATTATTTTTGGTTAAAATAATGATCTATATCTGTAATGGATTTTCTACAATATATAATAGTTGTCACCTGGGTATAATTGCAGCTATTAGAAACCAGGTAGATATTGAATAGTAAATAATGTGGTTTAAATTCAAGAGTGGGTATAAAATAAAGTAACGACTAGCTGAATTATCAGTTCGTAGGTACTTTCGAAGAAGGAATTTTGTCCCCGATACTATTATTGCAGACATATAGTTTGAATTGTGAAATGAGTGATAATACTAAGATCTATGTGTTATTTGGTTCATGATGAACTAAAGATATTATTGATTATAGTGAATTGTATTAATGTGCCTGAAATTATTTACTTGAGTGAAATTAGTGGTTATAGTTTTGATTTTATATATACCGTAGATTAATAATAATGAAATTTCATATATAATGATTAGTGATAAAAAAGCTCTTTTGTAATAAAATGAAACTAAAGTGAAAAAATGGCCAAAGCGGTAGTTATTTTGATTATTATATTAACATAACTTATGAATCATTTGGTATATAAATATAGATCTTTATATATATATATATATATATATATATATATATATATATAAAGATCTATATTTATATACCAAATGATTCATAAGTTATATATATATTATATATATATATATATATATATATGTATATATATTCATGAAATATTTCGTGCTAGAACTTTGAAAGGTACACTTAAATGTATTTATTCATTACTTACACGTAAGTGCCTGAATTCACTTCGAATGTTTGCGTGAGTGAAATGTGTAGTTATATTTTTGATATATTAATTTCTATCGTAGATTCATTAATTATGAAATGTTTCTTCTAGAATATTCTAGATCTAGAAACTGTTTCATAATATTATGAACTATAGATACAAAAGTGAATTTGTTGCGATATCGATAGTTTTCTTGGATTATTGTATAAATTTAACATATAAGTAATTCGGTAAATGTATTTTGAATAATTCGAAATTTAGATGTGCAATTAGATTGGCAGAAAAGTGAAATTGTTACCAAATCGGTAGTTTCTTCGATATTTTTATGAACATAACACATTAATCATTCGGTATTTTTAGAAAAATTTAGAATTTGAAATTAGAGTGATAGATTATAATTTCGTGCTAAATCCTTCAAATAATATTTGAGTCTAGTAAAAACATTATTTATACATATTTAAAATGTATTTTAAATTATAACTTTCATTTGGGTTCAATTCTAATTTCCAGGTAATAGTATACAGGAAGAATTTAGATACTAAATTTCTGGGTGGTGGAATATCAAGCCTCGGTATATAACGACTCAACGAGTAGCTGAACCATCAGTTTGTTGGTAGATTAGAAAAAGCACTTTTGTCTCCGATACTATCATTGCAGACATAAAGTTAGAATTGTGAATATAAGTGATAATACTAAGGTCAATGTGATTTTTGGTTTATAATGAACTAAGATGAGTGTGGATAGCTCAGCGGGAGAGCATCGGACTCGTGACCGGGAGGTCCAGGGTTCGAATCCTATTCAGGTAGAAAAGAAATTTTCTAGTTGGACGGGTATCTGCCACCATTTCACTGTTGGGTCAAAAATTAACAGTGCTGTGACCTAAAGTTGCGCAAGATCGCAGTAACAAAGCCTACACAGAACACAACTGAACTCCTAACTCGTACAAGCTGAAAAAGCTTCTGAGGGATCTTCACAGAAGATCTAGGAGTATCAGGATAATAATAATAATAATAATAAAAGACATCATTGATAATAATGAACTGTATTAATGAACCTGAATTCGTTACTGTGAAATTATTAACTAGTGGTTATAGTTTTGATTTCATATCTACCGTAGATTAATAATAATGAAATTTCATATATTATGATAAGTGATAGCCAAAACGTTAGTTTTTTTGATTATTATATTAACATAGATTATGAATCATTTGGTATATATATAAATTTATATATATATATATATATACATATAAATATATATATATATATATATATATTTATATATATATTTATTCAAAATTTCGTGCTAGAACTTTGAAAGGTACACTTAAATTCATTACTTACACGTAAGTGCCTGAATTCACTTCGAATGTTTGCGTGAGTGAAATGTTCAGTTATATTTTTGATATGATAATTTCTATCGTAGATTCATCATAATTATGAAATTTTTCTTCTAGAATATTCTAGATGTGGAAACTGTTTCATAATATTATGAACTATGGATACAAAAGTGAATTTGTTGCGATATCGACAATTTTCTTGGATTTTTATATAAACTTAACATATAAATAATTCGGTATATGTATTTTGAATGATTCGAAATTTAGATGTGCAATTTGATTGACAGAAAAGTGAAAATTTATAAGTTTCATTTGGGTCCAAATCTAATTTCCAGGTAACAGTGTACAGGTAGAATTTAGATAGTAAATTTCTGAGCGGGGGAATATCAAGCCTCGGTATACATAGTATAACGACTGAACGAGTAGCTGAACCATCAGTTTGTTGGTAGATTAGAAAAAGCACTTTTGTCTCCGATACTATTATTGCAGACATAGAGTTAGAATTGTGAATATAAGTGGTAATACTAAGGTCAATGTGATTTTTGGTTCATAATGAATTTAAGATATCATTGATATGTGAATTTTATTAATGAGCCTAAATTCGTTACTGTGAAATAATTTACTATGAAGTTTAAAAAATTAATTTATTATGAAGTTTAAAAAAACTGTTTTATAATAATATGAAACTAAAGTGAATAAGTTGACAAAGCGGTAGGTTTTTCGATTATTGAATCATTTCTAATTTGAAATGACATTCAGAAACGAAAATTTCGTGCTAGAACTTTCAAGTGTATACTTAAGGGTAATTATTCAATATTTACACCTAAATGGCCGATTTCTTTACAGTTAAAAGGTCTGCATGAGTATTAACTGAAGTTATATTTTAGATTTAATAATTTATATCGTAGTTTACTAATAATTATAAAACAATATAATGTTTCATCTAGAATATTATTCTAGATGTGGCAAGTGTTTCACATTACTATGAACTATGGAAACAAGAGTCAATTTTTTCCAATATCAGTAGTTTTCTCCGATTGTTATATTAACATAGCATATAAATAATTCAGTATTAGTTTTTAGGTTAATTAAAAATTCGCAATTAGATTTGGCAACTGAAATTATGTGCTATTGACTTTGAGTGTATATCTAAATGCATTTAGTTATTATTTTTGTCAAAATAATGATCTATATCTAAAATGCATTTTCTATTTATATAAACTTAACATATAAATAATTCGTTATATGTATTTTGAATGATTCGAAATTTAGATGTGCAATTAGATTGGTAGAAAAGTGAAAATGTGTAACTTTCATTTGGGTCCAAATCTAATTTCCAGGTTACAGTGTACAGGTAGAATTTAGATAGTAAATTACTGGGTGGGGGAATATCAAGCCTCGGTATAAAACGAACTAACGAGTAGCTGAACCCTCAGTTCGTTATTAGTTTAGAAAAGGCACTTATGTCTCCGATACTATTATTGCAGACATAAAATTAGAATTGTGAATATAAGTGGTAATACTAAGGTCAATGTGATTTTTGGTTCATAATGAATTTAAGATATCATTGATATGTGAATTGTTTTAATGAGCCTGAATTCGTTACGGTGAAATAGTTTCAATCAGTGAAAATTGTGGATATCGTTTTGATTTCATAATTTCTACCGCAGATTAATAATAATTATGAAACTTCATATATTATTATGAAGGATAAAAAAACTGTTTTATAATAATATGAAACTAAAGTGAATAAGTTGACAAAGCGGTAGGTTTTTCGATTATTGAATCATTTCTAATTTGAAATGACATTCAGAAACGAAAATTTCGTGCTAGAACTTTCAAGTGTATACTTAAGGGTAATTATTCAATATTTACACCTAAATGGCCGATTTCTTTACAGTTAAAAGGTCTGCATGAGTATTAACTGAAGTTATATTTTAGATTTAATAATTTATATCGTAGTTTACTAATAATTATAAAACAATATAATGTTTCATCTAGAATATTATTCTAGATGTGGCAAGTGTTTCACATTACTATGAACTATGGAAACAAGAGTCAATTTTTTCCAATATCAGTAGTTTTCTCCGATTGTTATATTAACATGACATATAAATAATTCAGTATTAGTTTTTAGATTAATTAAAAATTCGCAATTAGATTTGTCAACTGAAATTATGTGCTATTGACTTTGAGTGTATATCTAAATGTAATTAGTTATTATTTTTGTTAAAATAATGATCTATATCTATAATGCATTTTCTATTTATATAAACTTAGCATATAAATAATTCGTTATATGTATTTTGAATGAATCGAAATTCAGATGTGCAATTAGATTGGCAGAAAATTGAAAATATGTAACTTTCATTTGGGTCCAAATCCAATTTCCAGGTAAAAGTGTACAGGTAGAATTTAGATAGTAAATTACTAGGTGGGGGAATATCAAGCCCCGGTATAAAACGAACTAACGAGTAGCTGAACCCTGAGTACGTTGGTAGTTTAGAAAAGGCACTTATGTCTCCGATACTATTATTGCAGACATAAAGTTAGAATTGTGAATATAAGTGGTAATACTAAGGTCAATGTGATTTTTGGTTCATAATGAATTTAAGTTATCATTGAATTGTATTAATGAGCCTGAATTCGTTACTGTAAAATAGTTTACATCAGTGAAAATTGTGGTTATTTTTTTGATTTCATAATTTCTACCGCAGATTAATAATAATTATGAAACTTCATATATTATTATGAAGGATAAAAAAACTGTTTTATAATAATATGAAACTAAAGTGAATAAGTTGACAAAGCGCTAAAAACGAAAATTTGGTGCTAGAACTTTGAATATTGGATGGAGTAGTCCGTTACTTTGTGATAGTTCATTTTAATGGAATGAAATAAGGAATTACTTTGTTTTCTATCAGTGATAGAAAACAAAGTAATTCCTTATTTCATTCCATTAGAACTTTGAAGTGTATACGTAAGGGTAATCATTCTATATTTACATCTAAATGGCCTATTTCTTTACAGTTAAAAGGTCTGCATGAGTATAAACTCGAGTTATGTTTTAGATTCAATAATTTCTATCGCAGTTAACTAAGAATTATAAAACAATATAATGTTTCATCTAGAATATTATTATAGATGTGGCAAGTGTTAAAATTACTATGAACTATGGAGACAGAAGTGAATTTTTTCCAACATCAGTAGTTTTCTTCGGTTGTTATATTAACAAAACATATAATTAAATCACTATTTGATTTTAGATTAATTAAAAATTCGCAATTAGATTTGGCAACGGAAATTATGTGTTATGGACTTTGAATGTATTTAGTTGTTATTTTAACATATCTATAATGCATTTTCTACAGTACATAATCATTGTCACATGGGTATAATTGTAGCTATCAGAAACCAGGTAAATATTGGATTTTAAATAATGTGGTTTAAATTCAAGCGTGGGTATAAAACAATGTAACGACTAGCTGAAATATCAGTTCGTAGGTACTTTCGAAGAAGGACTTTTGTCTCCTATACTATTATTGCAGACATAAAGTTAGAATTGTGAATATAAGTTGTAATACTAAGGTCAATGTGATTTTTGGTTCATAATGAACTAAAGAAATCATAGATTATAGTGAATTGTATTAATGTGCCCGAATTCGTTACTGTGAAGTTAGTGGTTATAGTTTTGATTTCATAATATCTACCGTGGATAATGAAACTTCATATATTATGATAAGGCATAAAAAAGCTGTTTTATAATTAAATGAAACTAATGTGAATAAATTGCCAAAGCGGTAGTTTTTTCGAATATTATATTAATATAACTTACGAATCATTTGGTATATAAATATATTATAATATATATTTATATATATATTCATATATAAATATATATAAATATATATATATATATATATATATATATAAATATATATATTTAAAAATTTCGTGCTAGAACTTTGAAAGTTACACTTAAATGTATTTATTCATTACTTACACGTAAGTGCCTGAATTCACTTCGAATGTTTGCGTGAGTGAAATGTGTAGTTATATTTTTGATATGATAATTTCTATCGTAGATTCATCATAATTATGAAATGTTTTTTCTAGAATATTCCAGATGTGGCATCTGTTTCATAATATTATGTACTCTGGATACAAAAGTGAATTTGTTGCGATATCGACAGTTTTCTTGGATTTTTATATAAATTTAACATATAAATAATTCGGTATATGTATTTTGAATGATTCGAAATTTAGATGTGCAATTTGATTGACAGAAAAGTGAAAATTTATAACTTTCATTTGGGTCCAAATCTAATTTCCAGGTAACAGTGTCAGGTAGAATTTAGATAATAAATTACTGGGTGGGGGAATATCAAGCCTCGGTATAAAACGAATTAACGAGTAGCTGAACCATCAGTTCGTTGGTAGTTTAGAAAAGGCACTTATGTCTCCGATACTATTATTTCAGACATAAAGTAAGAATTGTGAATATAAGTGATAATACTAAGGTCAATGTGATTTTTGGTTCATAGTGAACTAAAGATATCATTGATAATAGTGAATTGTATTAATGAGCCTGAATTCATTACTTTAAATTAGTTTACATCAGTGAAAATTGTGGTTATCGTTTTGATTTCATAATTTCTACCGCAGATTGATAATAATTATGAAATTTCATATATTATTATGAAGGATAAAAAAACTGTTTTATACTAATATGAAACTAAAGCGATTAAGTTGACAAAGTGGTAGGTTTTTCGATTATTGAATTATTTCTAATTTGAAATGACATTCAGAAACGAAAATTCCGTGCTAGAACTTTGAAGTGTATACTTAAGGGTAATTATTCAATATTTACACCTAAATGGCCGATTTCTTTACAGTTAAAAGGTCTGCATGAGTATAAACTGGAGTTATATTTTAAATTTAATAATTTCTATCGTAGTTTACTAATAATTATAAAACAATATATGGTTTCATCTAGAATATTATTCTAGATGTGGCAAGTGTTTCATATTACTATGTACTATGGAAACAAGAGTCAATTTTTTCCAATATCAGTAGTTTTCTCCGATTGTTATATTAACATAACATATAAATAATTCAGTATTAGTTTTTAGATTAATTAAAAATTCGCAATTAGATTTGACAACTGAAATAATGTGCTATGGACTTTGAGTATATATCTAAATGTATTTAGTTATTATTTTTGTTAAAATAATGATCTATATCTGTAATGCATTTTCTACAATATATAATCGTTGTCACCTGGGTATAATTGCAGCTATTAGAAACCAGGTAGATATTGAATAGTAAATAATGTGGTTTAAATTCAAGAGTGGGTATAAAATAAAGTAACGACTAGCTGAATTATCAGTTCGTAGGTACTTTCGAAGAAGGAATTTTGTCCCCGATACTATTATTGCAGACATATAGTTTGAATTGTGAAATGAGTGATAATACTAAGATCTATGTGTTATTTGGTTCATGATGAACTAAAGATATTATTGATTATAGTGAATTGTATTAATGTGCCTGAATTCGTTACTGTGAAATTATTTACTTGAGTGAAAGTAGTGGTTATAGTTTTGATTTTATATATACCGTAGATTAATAATAATGAAATTTCATATATTATGATTAGTGATAAAAAAGCTCTTTTATAATAAAATGAAACTAAAGTGAAAAAATGGCCAAAGCGGTAGTTATTTTGATTATTATATTAACATAACTTATGAATCATTTGGTATATAAATATATATAAATATAGATCTTTATATATATATATATAAATATATATATATATATATATATATATATAATTCATGAAATCTTTCGTGCTAGAACTTTGAAAGGTACACTTAAGTGTATTTATTCATTACTTACACGTAAGTGCCTGAATTCACTTCGAATGTTTGCGTGAGTGAAATGTGTAGTTATATTTTTGATATGATAATGTCTATCGTAGATTCATCATAATTATGAAATGTTTCTTCTAGAATATTCTAGATAGAGAAACTGTTTCATAATATTATGAACTATGGATACAAAAGTGAATTTGTTGCGATATCGATAGTTTTCTTGGATTATTATATAATTTTAACATATAAGTAATTCGGTAAATGTATTTTGAATAATTGGAAATTTAGATGTGCAATTAGATTGGCAGAAAAGTGAAATTGTTACCAAATCGGTAGTTTCTTCGATATTTTTATGAACATAACATATTAATCATTCGGTATTTTTAGAAAAATTTAGAATTTGAAATTAGAGTGATAGATTATAATTTCGTGCTAAATCCTTCAAATAATATTTGAGTCTAGTAATAACATTATTTATACATATTTAAAATGTATTTTAAATTTTAAATTATAACTTTCATTTGGGTTCAATTCTAATTTCCAGGTAATATTGTACAGGAAGAATTTAGATAGTAAATTTCTGGGTGGGGAAATATCAAGCCTCGGTATATAACGACTCAACGAGTAACTGAACCATCAGTCTGTTGGTAGATTAGAAAAAGCACTTTTGTCTCCGATTCTATTATTGCAGACATAAAGTTAGAATTGTGAATATAAGTGATAATACTAAGGTCAATGTGATGTTTGGTATATAATGAACTAAAGACATCATTGATAATAGTGAACTGTATTAATGAACCTGAATTCGTTACTGTGAAATTATTTACTTGAGTGAAATTAGTGGTTATAGTTTTGATTTCATATCTACCGTAGATTAATAATAATGAAATTTCATATATTATGATAAGTGATAAAAAAGCTGTTTTATAATAAAATGAAACTAAAGTGAAAAAATTGCCAAAACGTTATTTTTTTGATTATTATATTAACATAGCTTATGAATCATTTGGTATATATATAAATTTATATATATATATATATATATATATATATATATATATATATGTATATATATATATATATTTATATATATATTTATGAAAAATTTCGTGCTAGAACTTTGAAAGGTACACTTAAATATATTTATTCATTACTTACACGTAAGTGCCTGAATTCACTTCGAATGTTTGCGTGAGTGAAATGTGTAGTTATATTTTTGATATGATAATGTCTATCGTAGATTCATCATAATTATGAAATGTTTCTTCTAGAATATTCTAGATCTAGAAACTGTTTCATAATATTATGAACTATAGATACAAAAGTGAATTTGTTGCGATATCGATAGTTTTCTTGGATTATTGTATAAATTTAACATATAAGTAATTCGGTAAATGTATTTTGAATAATTCGAAATTTAGATGTGCAATTAGATTGGCAGAAAAGTGAAATTGTTACCAAATCGGTAGTTTCTTCGATATTTTTATGAACATAACATATTAATCATTCGGTATATTTAGAAAAATTTAGAATTTGAAATTAGAGTGATAGATTATAATTTGGTGCTAAATCCTTCAAATAATATTTGAGTTTAGTAAAAACATTATGTATACATATTTAAAATGTATTTTAAACTTTAAATTATAACTTTAATTTGGGTTCAAATCTAATTTCCAGGTAATAGTGTACAGGTAGAATTTAGATAGTAAATTTCTGGGTGGGGGAATATCAAGCCTCGCTATATAACGACTCAACGAGTAGCTGAACCATCAGT
This sequence comes from Megalocaria dilatata, assembly GCA_034642435.1. NCBI lineage: Eukaryota > Metazoa > Arthropoda > Insecta > Coleoptera > Coccinellidae > Megalocaria > Megalocaria dilatata. The sequence continues at coordinate 63,390,594 of CM067855.1, read as the reverse complement.
TTGTTGGTAGATTAGAAAAAGCACTTTTGTCTCCGATACTATTATTGCAGAAATAAAGTTAGAAATGTGAATATTAAATTAGCGTCTTTTCGACCCCAAAAGCAAGCGCAAAGATGGTACTTTCCCCGCATGAGTATTAAAAACACTATTTATGTTCAATTTTGTGGTCCGATTAAATATGAGTAGAGTTAATCTTTTTGGTTATAAAAGCATTCAGTAGAGTTTGATTATAGATTACAAAGTGTAAAATCTGATATGTATCAGATTGTAGTTATTTGTTTGATGTAGTTTAAAAAACTGATCAATGGCTGATTATTTTATTTTGTTAGAAGTAGGTAAGGGATATTTGACAAGTAGTGTACTTGTCTTCAGTGCCGGATTAAGCCAGCGCGGGGCCTGTAGCAAATTCTGTCAAGGGGCCCTTGGTTTGCTATCGGTTCTCAAAAGGGTATTAAATAAAACAAAACTGTTACAAATAAACTTTTCTGGATTTATTATGGGCAAATTTAGCGATTACACTTTCAATATCGACTTCTTTAAGCAAGTCATGCTCTATATTCAACAACGTGAGATGATTAAGACGTTCTTGGCCCATAGTGTTCCTTAATTCATTGTGTGGATATTCAATGAGTGTGGATAGCTCAGCGGGAGAGCATCGGACTCGTGACCGGGAGGTCCAGGGTTCGAATCCTATTCAGGTAGAAAAGAAATTTTCTAGTTGGACGGGTATCTGCCACCATTTCACTGTTGGGTCAAAAATTAACAGTGCTGTGACCTAAAAGTGGCGCAAGATCGCAGTAACAAAGCCTACACAGAACACAACTGAACTCCTAACTCGTACAAGCTGAAAAAGCTTCTGAGGGATCTTCACAGAAGATCTAGGAGTATCAGGATAATAATAATAATAATAATAATAATAATTTTTAATTCGTTTCAACGTTGAAAAAGAACGTTCGCCACTGCAGTTAGTGATCATGAGAGATAAGTAAATACGCAAGGCAATTTCTAAATTTGGGAAACACGATTCTAAAGAATTATTTAATAAAAGTTTATAAAATTGCAGTTCCAGAGGCTCCTGTTTCTTGCTGTCAATTACAGTAGCCACATCTGTTTTCAGCAGCTCTGCGAACTGCACTAATTCGCCGCCTAGGCTGTTCTCCAAATCATCTTCGTAAGCACTGACCATCCTTGACGATTTTTCCAAAATCTCTTCTGTTGTAAGAGATTTTATCTGTCGAAATACTTCAAAAACACTAGTAATTTTATGATATGCTTTCATACGTTTAGTTATAGCAGACAGTACGTTATCAATTATGACAATAAGCACCTCAAATTCGAAACGTTGTCCAGGTGTTTGATTTTCAACAAAGTCGTCGAGTGTATTAGAGCCGCTGAAATGGTCGTACTTTGTATTTCGCTTGATTCGTCGTGATGTCTGTTGCTGGTATTCTTCACAGTTAGTCAAATCTTTGGCTCTTGCCTCAATATCTGAAAATGTGGATCGCATTGCTTGGACGTAGCCATATAATGATTCATAAAGGGCGTATCCCGTATTAAGGTCTTGATCAGACGATTGTAGCGAAGCACTTGTCGCTTGCAAGCGTTCTAGGATTCCGTTCCAAGTAATTGTCATTATTCCCGTTTCTAACTTATTCATCGTTGAAACTAGTCCATAAGCTTTATTACGGCACTCCGCTTTCTGATCCACGTTATTGAAAATGTCTTCCAATACTTGCTTAATAGTGGTAAAACCACATAAAAGTGCCTTCGTAGCATCAGCTCGGGCTGACCACCTAGTGTCTGATAACCGTTTCAAAATCGGAATTTTCGAAGCGGAATCTTTAAGTGCATTCGTAAGACGACCCCATCGATAGGTAGAAGCGGAAAAAAATGTACAGAGGTTTTCAATGAAATCGAAGAAAAGTAATGCTTCTGTACAGCAGTCTGCAGCGCACTTAGCAACCAAATTTAATGAATGTGCAAGGCAGGGAATGTATTCTGCGTACTTATTTATTTCCTTAATTCGGGCCTGTAAACCGGTGTATTTCCCACTCATGTTGCTGGCATTATCTTAGCTTTGCCCACGACAATCTTTGATATCAATGCCACTCTCACTCAAGAAATCTAGTAAACTTTGAGCGAGTTGTTCAGCAGTATGACCTCCCATGTCCAAGAACTTAACAAATCTTTCCACTGGTCCAGATGGCAGAACATGGCGTACTGTCAGAGTCAGTTGATCTACATGCGATATATCTGGAGTAGAATCCAATGAAACTGAGTAGTATTTGCATCTCTTAATTTCGCAAATAATTTGATCCAGTATACTTGATGCAATTAGATGAATAAATTCCTCACAAGTTGTTTTAGATAAATATGACGTATGTCCCTTTCCCTTATTAGCATGACTTTGAATATGTTGAGCCATAAAAGCGTCAAATTGGGCTATTAATTCTAACAAGCCTAAATAATTTCCATTGTGAGGTGAACCAATAATTTCGTCACTACCCCGAAACGCAAGACCTCGTTCTGCTAAAAACTTTATTACTGCAAGGATTCGTTTTAAGAGTAGCCTCCAATACTTTTGCTCAGTCTCAATTTTGCTCACAAGTTGAGAATCAACACGCGTATTCTTGTTTTTGAGGTTTAACAGAGAAATTATGGCTTGTCTATGCGGAGTGCTTTCTTCATGTCTTGTCAACAAATTGTGCGCATTCTTCCAGTCATTTAATCCGTCTTTCGTAAACCGTGGTGAACTACCTGAATTCGTAATTTTACAAACAAAACAGAAAAGTCGTCCTTTGGTTTCCGAATAACACAACCAGTCTCTGACGTGAATTTTATTCGTTAGTTTATGTTTATAGGTGAAAAATGACTTATGGCAGAATCGTGGTTTATTTTCGTTTTCATAAATTTTCTTTGAAGACAAAAAATCTCCATTCATATTTTGCAGTTCGCTGCTTCCTTTTTCAATCCAATAATCTCTATCAAAGTTGCTCGGCCATTCCCCAATATCGTTGGAGTATATTTTACTTTCGTTTTGTTTTTGGACTGAAACTGTAGTGACATTAGAGTCAACTTTTTGATTAGAACACGATGACTCTAGATCGAGAGGACTGGCTGTGCTTATAACTTCTCTTTGGCTAGAACATGATATACCTAAATTAAGAGGAATTGCTGTCTCTTCAACTACAGTATCACTTATAGAAAATGTAGCTTCATCAGAAACGTTAGTAGTACCACTATGACCACTATCATAATATGTACAATGAGATGCAACATCTGTATTTTCTGATTTACTTTCTATAGATTCAGCAACATCACTCTGAACATTAAAATACTCGGCCAGCTTACGTGTTTTTGATATAACAGCTTCGTTCTTTTTTTTCTTTTCATCTTTTGCTTTACGCTTAGCACTTCCAGAAGCGTATCTAGTGCCGACCAGTATCTCTAGATCTGCTGTTCATGTTACCTACGGTTAGAGAAATATATATTTTTAAATTAATTGTTTTTTAAAATGCGTAAATTTGGTATAATAATTTTTAAATATTTTTTCTTGTTTTTATCACTTTCATTGTGATATTTCTTTATTTTACAACATTGATCCTATAACTATTGCGAGGAAGCATAAACTACTTTACTACTTTCTACTAATGATAAGTCATGTCATGACCTTTTACCAACTTTCATTGATTGATTCAAGTATAACTGTATAAACACACTACGCCGAAATTACGCGACCGAATGTCACTATTAGAATGAAATAGCATGATTTGAATGCTATTTGAATGAAATAGCAATGTCGGCGTGACATTCGGTCGCGTAATTTCGGCGTAGTGTGTTTATACAGTAAGAGCGATCGCCGACGTCCGTCTTTTTGTAGGACAACTAGCGTTGCCGAAATCAATCTAACAAAAAAACGTCTTGTATTAAAAAAATCAACATGTCAAATGCGATTTAATAAAAAAAACATACCTACTTAGTAAAATATCTTACCTTAAGTGAATCTCGTTGTTCTCGTTGATATTTTTGCATTTGCACTTGCACATACAAAAACTCTTCTATTGTGTTTTAAAAAAGATAATTGAATGAATTGCACACAGCGCTACGTCAATCACGAAAACAGTACTCGAAGCAATGTCAAGACAACTTTTCTCACAAATAGTTCACATTTAAAGTGCTTTTATTAGTTTTTTTATATTGAGTCAAAGGAAAGTGTATATCAATTTCTTATTGTTTGATAGTCAATAGAATCCTAATTTATTTGTTCGAGTTACGACTAGCTCGATCGATGACAATATCAGGGAATTCCCCAAATAGTTTTGCAGTGTTGCCAACTTGTGTTTAGTGCAGTGCAAGTAGTACAACACATAACTTGCGTGTGGCTAGCGCTCAATTTAAAAAATGTGGTACAATTTCAAATTATTGTTGTTCATTTTGATACCAACGTTTTTCGTGATAGATATTATACCTAGAGGTGAGGCGGAAATAGCCATGCGCGCAGTTCGGGTCGGCTCGGTTCGCCCGCCAATGGCACCAACCGAGCGGACAGATACTCGCTTTCCTTTTCTTACACATACAAAATAACGACTATTTGTCTTTTTTCGTTTATTTCGTTAAGAAAAAAATCAAATTACTTGTAGTTTGGTAGTAGTTTTGTAAAGTAAACATTTTCTACATATGTCTTGCTGTTGAAGTGGTGTAATTACGAAATACCTATTTGAGCGCGGGGCCCTCCAATTCGCGGGGCCCGTAGCATTTGCTACTCTTGCTACGTGGCTAATCCGGCACTGCTTGTCTTCGTTCGATCTTAGTTTTAGCTTAGTGAATAGGTTTGTACCAATGATTAAGTAACTAGGCTCAATACTATTGCAAGTATTGGAGAAGTTTTAGTTTCATATATCTGGGATATGAAGATCCCATATAATGTAAATGTTTATTTTTTCTTCTTTGGAGAAATTTGAGTTATGAGATTGTGTAATTTTATTGTTTTTATTGTATTTTATAGAAAAGTTTCGGCAGGGTATAGCCGAAACTTTTTCAAAGGAGAGAGTGATGTGGTAAACCAACAAGGTTTAGAATTCATTAAAGGGCTGTAATAATACAAGGATTATTTCGGTTGACAAAAGCAAATTCAACGATAGGTAAACATATTCCTTCAGATGAGTTCAGAAAGGAAATTTTCAGAGAAAAACGCTGACGTCGAAATTAACACGTGTGGCTCGACAAAGAGCTGAAATTTTGAATAGTGCTAAATTGCAATTTTGAGCGGGTGAACGGATCAAAAATTTGGAAGGAGAAAATCGGCGCGTACGAGGTATTATAAGGGCCAAAAGAGAGTTTGTCTTGGAGTCTTGACACGTCGGAAAAACTATTGAGATAGTCGAGAAAAGAGCGCGGTGCGAGGCTCGGATTAGTCTCAGCATTTAGCATTATCATAATTATATTGAGTGATATTAGTAATTTTTTTTAAGTTGAGTCAGAAGAATTAGAGAAGTTTAATATAGTTCCGGGACCAAGGAATTAAAGAGTACCGGTAGTCGTTCTTTATCGTTTATTGTTCGAGTTAAATAGGTCGTTTCTTGTAGAAAATCGCGTGTGCCCAGTTTTCTTTTGAATCTATGGTATTGGAGTCTAGGGGTTAGAAGTATCTAAAAATTTTGGTATATTATTCGAATTGAAATTGTCTAATTAAAGTATAGTAAGAAATTAAGAAGTAGGTTGACATATCTCTTCGTAATTATTATGTTTGAAGAATTTAAGTAGTATTAAGAATTATATAAATGATTCGTAGTGCTTGAGGGATCCTCATCGCCCTCTCGTTAATTATTCAGTGTGTCATCTTCATTTAAATTTTATTGAGTTTAGGATTGATAAAATTATTATGTTTTGGCACACTTTATCATTATACTTCTTAAAATCCATAATTGAGTTTCATTACCATTTTCATTATCACAGAGAAAATTTATCAACATCAAAGACCTTCCATTTTTGCGAAGGTCGTACCCTTCCTAGGACCGCTCGACTAGTATTGGTTCGCACCCCATTCGTAAATAAGTCAATCTAGTAATATTTTCCATCCAACCACCTCCCACAAAGAGGTGGCTTATTACAGAACCATCATCAGTGAATAGGTCAATACATTACTTTTTTGGGAGTGATAATATACTATGACATCCCAGACAGTTACACAAATTGATGAACATTCGTCACAAATTATCGGGAAGATCATTAATAAAAAGTAAAAATAGAAGTGGCTCGAGGACGGATCCTTGTATTATCCCCAAATTTATTTCGTACTCAGCAGATGAAGAGTTCTGATTTTGGACAAACATGGATCTACTCTCAAGATAGCTGAGGATCCTATCCAAAAACACACCTCGGAAGCCCAAGTTGTGACATTTATCGATTATGAATTTGAAGGAACTATCAAAAGCAGGTGAAAGATCGAAAATAAGTCGGCAACATACAAGCCGTTGTCAAGGCATTCATAAACGAACTCAACAAAGTGCATTGCTACCGTTTGAGTTGAGTGGCCAGAACGAAAGCCCTGCTGGGCGGCATCAAGTATATTGAATTTTTCTACGTATTTAATAATTCTATTGAACGCAAGTCCCTCGAATACCTTGGACAAAACACTTAAAAGGGAAATTTGCCTATAATTTGTGATACTGCGTATATAATAAAATAGAAAAAGGCTTTTTACTTGATAGAAGAAATATAACAAAATTTGAATATCAAAACAGATTTAATCTGTTAGTCTTCTATAATTTTAATTTCAAAAAAAATTTTATTCAAAAAACTTTTAGAATTAAATTAATGTCTACAATAAACACCGCTTATATTTAATAGACTTATATAATCAAAACTCAATATATAATGTCAAATGGAATAAATAAACCAACAGATATAAAAAGGTCATTAAAATTAATAATTAAATATTTAAAGGAGACAAAATTTTGTTTCTGATCTTACCATTTAGAACACCAATTGCCTTTCAAAAACATGAACACAAATTAAGGACTTCTCAAAAAATATAATTTATTTGAAATATTTAATATATTTAAATATTCAAATAAGTTGATTCAAAAATCTCTCAAAACATGCACTATATCTTCAAAAAACCATTATAATTCTGGTAATCTCTTCATCGGTCCTAAATAATATTCTAAATATCAAAATATAATAACCATCACTATATCTCACCTCCACGTGTTTAACAGGATAAATTGCTTTAAACAGACTAACTTTAAAATTCAAGATAGTTTATGTTCTTAACAAAATCACAGAAAAGTGTAAGGTGTTATAAGGTTATCTTTAAACCATTAACATTCTATAATGAAATTTATTAAAGCTTAAATATAATTATATATTATATATAAAATAAAATAGAAAAAGGCTTTTTACTTGATGGAAGAAATATAACAAAATTTGAATATCAATACAGATTTAATCTGTTAGTCTTCCACAATTTTAATTTAAAAAAAATGTTCATTCAAAAAACTTTTAGAATTAAATTAATGTCTACAATAAGCACCGCTTATATTTAATAGACGTATTTAATTGGTGATCTTAATGGTAAGATCAGAAACAAAATTTTGTCTCCTTTAAATATTTATTTATTAATTTTAATTACTTTTTTTATATCTGTTGGTTTATTTATTCCATTTGACATTATATATTGAGTTTTGATTATATACGTCTAAGTTAATAACCTGTGCTTATTGTAGACATTAATTTAATTCTAAAAGTTTTTTGAATAAAAATTTTTTTGAAATTAAAATTGTAGAAGACTAACAGATTAAATCTGTATTGATATTCAAATTTTGTTATATTTCTTCTATCAAGTAAAAAGCCTTTTTCCATTTTATTTTATATATAATATATAATTATATTTAGGCTTCAATAAATCTCATTATGGAATGTCAATGGTTTAAAGATAACCTTATAACACCTTACACTTTTCTGTGATTTTGTTAAGAACATAGACTATCTTGAATTTTAAAGTTAGTCTGTTTAAAGCAATTTATCTTGTTGAATACGTGGAGGTGAGATGTAGTGATAGTTATTTGATTTTGATATTTAGAATATTATTTAGGGCCGATGAAGAGATTACCAGAATTATAATTGTTTTTTGAAGATATAGTGCATGTTTTGAGAGATTTTTGAATGAACTTATTTGAATATTTAAATATATTAAATATTTCAAATAAATTATATTTTTTGAGAAGTCCTTAAGTTGTGTTCATGTTTTTGAAAGACAATTGGTGTTCTTAATGGTAAGATCAGAAACAAAATTTTGTCTCCTTCAAATATTTATTCATTAATTTTAATGACTTTTTTATATCTGTTGGTTTATTTATTCCATTTGACATTATATATTGAGTTTTGATTATATACGTCTATTAAAAATAAGCGGTGCTTATTGTAGACATTAATTTAATTCTAAAAGTTTTTTGAATAAAAATTTTTTGAAATTAAAATTGTAGAAGACTAACAGATTAAATCTGTTTTGATATTCAAACTGCGTATATAATTTTTTTTTTAAAACTGGAATAACGAAGGCTTTTTTGAGGAGTGAAGGAAACACGCCTGCACTCACAAACAGGTTAATGCAGTAAGCAAAGTGTTCACATATATTTGAACTCATCAATTTTAAAATTCTAGCGGAAATTGATTCCGCACCTATGTTCTTTGTATTTTTTAACGTTTGCATTATATCAGCTATTTCATATGTCAAAACCGGGTAGAATAAAAATGTTGAATTCAACATACATGAGGTGGTGCATGAAGAGGACAGGAAGTCTTCATAATAACAGAAAAGTGTGCTTTCTGTTACTGTTGAAAAATATTAGGAGTACAAATAAGTTTCCGCCGTTTTATTGTAGATGGCGCGGCACGAAGTTTCGGTTAGCTTTCGCAGATGATAACCGGCTTAAAAAATAGTTTGGACATTCAAGAACAACATAACCTATTAATATCATTGATTTTATATTGGTAAAATATAATTTTTATAAGTTGAAAATGTCAAAATTTGAGCCAAGTAAGCGTCATTTGCGGGACATATTAGTTTACTTCTTTAATTTAAAGAAATCTGCTGCTGAGGCGCATCAATTGCTCGTAGAAGCATATGGTGAGAGTGCTTTGAGTGAGAGAACGTGTTGAGAGTGATTTTAAAAGTTTAAAAACGGTGATTTCGACGTAGAAGACAAAGATCGCAGTGGAAGGCCAAAAATTTACGAGGATGCAGAATTGGAGGAAGATTCATCTCAAACACAAAAAGAACTTGCTCTAACATTAGAAGTCACTCAGCAAGCAGTCTCACATCGTTTAAAATCATTCTTCTATAATAAATATTTAATTTGTGTTAAAAAACGGCGGAAACTTATTTGTACTCCTAATATTTAGCAAAAATTTTTGCAATTTCACCAGTGTCACTATGTAAAAGACCATCAATAACTAATTCAATGGGCTCATTTCTCTGTCCCCCTCGGCCACTTAAAATATTCACCATAGAACATACAGTTTTGTTTTTATTATCCGACACATCAATAAGTTTACTATGATATTCCGAGAAAGCTTAACTCTAAAAACTCAACGACGAACTTAAGATAAATTTTTGAAAAAAAGAAAGAATCTGGAAACTTGAATACCCTGTAACTGGGTTATGAAGCGTTTGCCGACCTATGTATATAGTTCTTTTTAAATTGAACTTTCTATCGACTGTTGGAGTTATTTCGCAAAAAAGTTAATCATGCTGTTTTTACGAATAAAATAAAATTGGAAAACCACAATGAAACAACTTATATCTGAAAGTTAATACTATATTTATATCATTTATTTTTAAAACCACTTATTCTCATAATCACTTTGATTCAGACTTACAAGAAATTATGTTGATATTCACAACATTACTGCAACATATCTTTGAGGAAGGTTTTAATGTTTGCACACTCAACTTTAAAAATATTATTCGCTTATTTAAGACTGTTCCAGAGCATTCTTCTGGTAAGACTAACAATTTTGGCACATCGATTACAATGTCGAGTACTACCTTTTTATATTAGAAATGCAGTACTACTGAGTCCAATCTCTGAGTTTACAAAGGTAGAATAATGCTTGTGTTATTCAAATATAATAGATTAGTACTATTTCGAAGTCGACATTGAAAAAATTTAAATATATGATATTGTTGAACATCAATAAATAACACGAGACCTTAAAGAAAAAAATGTATGGTGGCTACAGGATTTTAGAACTGATTTTAGCTGTATTTGCTGTTCTGTCTTTGAAGATAAAATCAGTTACTCTATTCGCTCAACTGTTTGTTTACAGAATTTTCATAGGAAAACGCAAATCTGAGGACTGTATTGAAAAATCATAGAGTTGTTCGTTTCAATCTCATTTTCCTGAAAATTCAAGAAATACCACCAAGACTGAAACTACTGAGGATTAAAATACTCAAGATAGTACGAGTACATTATGGAAGAAATTTTAAATTCTTCATATCTTCAAAAGAAGAAAGCTATACGGTGTCAAAATTACTAGTTGGTTACTATTGAACATTTTTTCCGCCATATCTATTGTATATAGGATGTCCGCACTTAACGTTTATATATTTCAGGATATGATTCTAGAGGTCAAAACTTGGAAGAAAACTTCATATCAACCTTTATCCTAAAACTCACACCTAGGGATCATCTTCATCATGATCTCCTAAATCCTGTATTTTGTCGAAATTTTGCAAATACATGAGAAATTTAGTATGCGAAGGTTTTTGGATAAGCCAAATTGTTTGGTGATGAAAAAAATACTAATATCTATCAGTTGCGAGATAATAGAAAGGATTTTCATGAAATGATTTCTAACGCCGCAGCTAGTGATCTGATTTAATTTAATCAAAGAATAAGATTCTCCAAATATTTTTAAATAAAAAAGGTACACTTAGTTCAAAGCGTTACGAATACTTTTCGCCAAAAGTAGCTTTTGTCCTCAAAAACGTTTGTAGAATTTTATTTTCCGATTGGAAATTCAATCAGATGATCAGCTCAGAAATTATAAGTAATTTTAGGAAAGTCCCCCAATTATTTCCACCACTGGTAAAAATTAGTATTTTTTATCTCCAATTTGGTTTATCCAAAAACCCATGTATACTTAATTTCTTTCGTATTTGCCAAATTTTGGCAGAATAATCGCAAAAAGTCAGGTTTTTGGGGGATCATGGTGAAGGAGCTTTAACTCCCTAGGGCTAAATTTGAGGACCTAGATTGATATGAACTTTTTTCCATTTTTCGAGCTCTAGAATCCTCCCTGAAATATAATGGCATTTAATCCGGACACCCCGTATAAATAATAATTTGCATATCATATATATTCAATAATACAAATTCTGTACTCTTACATTCGTGGATTGAACTTTATTTTAGGGGGATTTATGAATTTGAGTCCCCAGGCGAAACTAATACTATATTGCAAATTCACATCATATTTTTGTAAAATCAGCTCCAAATATTCTAGCACCAAAGCAGTGTTTCATTATGTATATAATAATAATTTTGATACTGACATACGTTTCATAATCGCAATATTTTTTACAAAAAGTAATAGAATAAACTAGACCCATTTAATGATTATTAATTTCTTCATGAACTCTGGGTACTACAAAACGTAATATTTATTTGAAGACTATTGAAATCACGGGAACAAGAGAAAAACCAAATACATTCACAATTGTTGGGAAAAAATTGAGTGGGTAAAAAACGTATGTCAGAACCTTAATTGTTAACAATACATTGAAATTTCAATGTGAAACGTCATTCAAGTAACAAATTTTTCATAAATAAAGTCATACAAAGCTACAATATAACTTATTATTTTAATTTTTGATAGTTAAAATGAGAGAAAGGGTATATTCTCCCTTTATATCAGTTCTGCATTTTGTCATATTTATGTGAATACACTTCATAAGAAAATATTGCAATTTGAATCATATATCTAACTCTATACATCTTAAAACTACTCTACTAAGTACTAAAGAATCAAATTAGCAATAAAATGAAACCAGTCAGTCTAAGTAGAATATGTAAGATCATTAACTTGAAGATTCCTCATGATTTTAAACCCACAGGAACATATTCAGGAAATTGAATCTCATAGCAAGAACAACCTGTTTTTAGCGTTATCTCTCACAACTTCTATAAATTTTCATGCAGCTTGAATTTCACTAAGTTAATCAATCAATATAAAGATACGTATTCCTTTGTTCATGATTTTTGAGCTCAATCCTTCTTTCTCTTCCTCCATAATTTGAGAAATTTTTGTATACAATTATCTCACTTCACTTATTTCCAAGCATATTCTCTTTCAAATAATCTACTTTATCAACACATAATCACATAAAGGTTAATACTGAATAATAAGTCAATATTTTTTACATAATTTGGCATTCTTCAATTGAGCACACTAAATCACTGAGAATCAAACAATATATCTCACGTTATTTCTGGAAAATTCAGGGGGAAGAATTCAAAAGAAACCATTTGAATTTTTCATTTCCACAGTGCAGAACCTCTAAGAGACCCTCCTATCACTTTTGCATCTGCTGGTTTTTCACAGCCATGCTCGAAAACGCCTCAACTCAAAAATTTGGCACAGTGGTGAGTCTTGGTGTTCATAGGAAGATTGAAAAAAGTTGTTTTTGTAATCTAGAAAATGATTTTTACTACCCTCTCTTATTCACAACAGAAATTCTTGTGTTGCGTGTTAAGAGAAATGTATACAGGGTGTATATGAATTAGGGGGGATTCCTTGTTAAAAAATAGGGTGGGTCTTTCACATAAACTATATACTTTTGAGCACCCCTTGCTTAGTTACAGCCACCTAAATGTAGCGCCCGAAAAATTAATTTTTTTACTAAAACTGACAAGAATAAAATTAGGCAGATATTTTATGCAGGCGAGAAGGCACTCAAAAATTTTTTGCTGGTGTTCCTCTATGATTCCAAGGGGTAGAAAAAGCCACCACTAAACCCTCTTTTACAAGAAAATTTCGTCCATATTCCCATTTTACAATAAAAACAATTTTGGATAGCTTGATCCATTCTTAGCAAATAAGGTCTCTTGTAGTTTCTTGCTAAATTTCGAGGTTTTTGGGAAAAAAAATAATTTATCAACATGATAGAGTGACTCGTTGAGGCTGAAATTATTTCCGAACAAGAATTTAACTAGTTAGCGGATGTCATTTTGTTATAACAACTGACTAGTTTTGATTAACTTTGATTCAGGTACAATTATTGTCAGTTTTTTGGTTTTTGAGAAAAAAAACAAAAACTGTTTTTCGGCCGCCATATTTAGGGGGCTGTAACTAAGCATGGGGGGCTCAAAAAATAAAGTTTATATGAAAGACCCTTCCTATTTTTTGACAAGGAATCACCAATTTTTTCGCAACTATTCATATACACTCTGTATATTTATGTAAATGAGTATTTTGTATTGAAATTAGCTTAGTCATCTTGCGGTAACAAATAAATAAAGTACTTTCCAAGCTGGAGAGTCAGAAGAATTGTTTGTACAATTTTCACAGGAAATCTACAGATGAAATAATTTTAACAATTAGGTGATCACCTAAGTGAAGGCCTTATTCACCGGAGCTTATCTTTTCAATTCAAATGATAGATTTGATTGGGTATATATAAAAAATGAACGATAACGTTCGATAGCTTTATACAGACAAATATAGAAATGGTTGAATTATAGTAAATCATACTGAAATGAAATTTATCCATATCTGAAAAAATTTGTTGATCTGCCAAATATCATAATTATCAGGCCATGTTGTTTTTATTTAAAAGTAATTAATTATCTTCTCGAAAACATAAAGCTTCACCTTGGTTCATTCCCTCAAGATTCAACAATGCGACAACAAAATTTCACGAAAAACTTTCACCAACTATAACAGCTCTTTCAGCGAGAGGTTTTATTTTAAATTTCACCCCATCTTCAAATACAATAAAAATGATCATGACATTTGACAAAAATAAAAACTGGGAGAACTCTACATTCGAATCAATATACAAACTAGCACAGCCCAATAAAATAGTGAAAAACCAGTACAAAAATGTTGAAAATCTTACACAAAAAAGGTTCATAAGTTCGTATTGCTTTTTTTATCACACTGAATATACAGAATTGGAACGTCTCTGGAAAGTTTATAAAATAAAGAACATGTACTATATTTATGTCAATGGTGTTTAAGCAGTACAGCACAAAGCCCCACATGGTGAAAAAATTATTTGGCCGCTGAAATAGTAGACATTTTTGTTTGGGGATTCGGTTGAAGAAAATATTTACACCAATACACCACAGTAACAATTAAAGCGATCAAATCCAATATCAGAGCTGTTTCTTATTATATAAAACTACTATTCTGAGAAATTTTTCATCAAAATATTAATCATCTGTAGGAAAAGCTGAGGCACAAATTGGGACGACTAAGTATTTCATTACTAACCTCAGAAACTGTACTGAGAATCAGAATAAAAATATCCCCGAATTTCACAAGAATAGTGTTTTTTCTTAACTTCAAAATGAAACCTCTTGTTGAAAGACTACATACAATATTTCGTAAAAAATAAAATATAAACTTTATTCTTATGAGCAAAATTTTAGAGCAAGTTTAGATAAATTATCGTGAAGAACTTTGGCACTTCCTTACATTAAATCTCAGCGACATGTATTCATAACTGTGGATCTCCTACTGTAGCCTCTTCTATTCACAAGAGCGCCTTGGGCCTCGCATTCCCTTCTCACCCTGTCTATGATATCAGCTACTAATTTTTCCTCCTTTTCTCTTTTTTCTTCCCAATCAGCAGATTTTTCCTTCTTTTTGCCTGTATTAATTTTTGCTTCAAAATTTTCGACTATTTCTTCTTTGATGTTATGACAATCCATGTCCTCACTAACCGGCGGTTCATTTGTATCTGAGTGTCGAGCTGCATAATGGCCCATATACCCTTTTCTACTTTTGAAAAAAGCGTTGCAGTGGCTGCATTTGAAAAGAGGTGCTGGATGTATTAAACTGTTGACATGCAGCTTGTATTTGTGCCTGTACCAGTGAGTTCGCGAAGCTAAAACTTCTCCACACAACTTACAAACAACACTACCGTCTGATTGTATTAAGTATTCCAACAATTCACACTTCTTTTTCTCATAATTTTCCTCATTTTCGTCTTTTATCACCACACCATTCTCCTCATCCGTCAAAAAATGAATACCTGTCTGAGGTTCCATTGTTTTATCAAAGGTATCCTCAATTGTTATTTCCATGCTCTGAAGCATATTTCTTGCAGCTTCTGTAGATATTATAACCGTTTCTTGCTTGACAACTGGCACTTCTTCGACAGTCAGTTCTGAAGGTAGATTTGAATGATTTTGATTGTTTTCTTGATAATCATATTCTTCTGCAAAAAGAATAAATGAATTAATAATAAAAAAAAATTATGCATTATGAGTAGGACCATTTATAGGATACTTTTTGAACAGAAATTATATAAACATAAAATACTTTTCCTGATAGAGAACTGAGCTCAATAGAGAATAAGTCTGATTCGTTCTTAAAAAAAAAATGCCAATGACATTTTCACATTCAATGTTTCGAATGTAGTATGTAGCTTGCAAAAATCAAATGAAAATGCGACTAAGGATTTCCACTCTTTCACACAATTTGCCTTGGTTGGTTTAGGCCAAATTCTTTGGACAAACTTCAGTCTGTTGTAACTTGAAATTCCAAAACAATGTGCTTATGTATGAGCTCATTGTTAAAACCTCAGGCAATAAATTCAGGAAACAAAAATGAAGTAGTGTCTACCAATAATTCCCAAAGCTTTTTTTTTGGAATGGATCAAGTAAAAGGAGTGAAAATAAAAAAATTTAGGACATTTTAATATGAGCGGAATTTTTGTGCGCTTTTTATAGTAAACAGCTTGCTATCATTTTCTAATTTTGGTCAGAAACTATCGAACAGAAAAAGCTGAAGACTTAATACTTTCAGGGTAGGTTTGAGGCCTAAGTATCTCAGTTAACTTCGATGATGGGTAAAATCAGCCCAGTGGTTCAACAGCTAATCACATTTAAAATTTTTCCTTTTCCCAAAATTTTTGAAACTACAACTCTGATTGATCAGAAATTTGGTTTTTTAAAGTTTAATAATGACACTATTCGAGTAAAATTTCGTGACAATCGTGTTATTAATAATTCGAATATTTCAAAAAAATATTTTGTGAGCAGAGCAGAGTCCTAGTCGAGTTTAAAATAAGCATTTAAATATAAAATAATGACAAAAAGGCCAATTCAAAATTTCATGAGGATCGTGGGAGATCTGAACAAACATGCTAAAGCTCCTGACTTCACATCAGTGCTTTTTACCGTTTATAGAATACAAATAAATCAAGATCGTAGATTCAGAGGTAGATATATTAATAAAGAAAATTACAATAAAACAAATAATTGTTTCTATATATGATTTGTGAAATTATAGAAAATTTACAGTTAAACTATAATACATTAGGCACTTATGCACTTTTAACATTAAATTAAAATAAAAACTATCAACAAAATGAAATATATTCAAATTAAAGGCTATAACATAAGCAAGAAAATTAAAGCGATTCGTTAATTACAAAATACAGCTATCAATGTTTCATTAATCATCATTGTCAACAAATACCTCAATTATCATCTAAAATTCAAAGAAACAAAATCACATGATATTAAATTTTATGAAATAAGACAACAATGAAGAACGTTCGATGAAAATTTGATATTGACATATCCAAAGTTGAAGACTGATCATAACAATTTCAGATCGTAAATCAGGAAATGTTAGCTTTAAGATATAGTGGGCTTACAGTGGATAACGGTTTCAAAATGTGAATTATGAACATTCAGTTTTCATGTTGTACTGATAATAAAAATTTATAAAAGGTATTTGAATAACAAATTTGATGTTGAAAAATGAAGAATAGAATTATTTCTGAAAAATACAAAATTACATATTGGCTTATTGTCATAATCTGGCCTATCTATTGTTGCGTTTAATCTTTGGATATGTTTTGTGAAACAACTTGATCAGTCTAAAATATACCTCATTAGAACCTTATTAACAATGTGCAAATTCAAAATTTGCAAGATATATTCTGAACTATATGTATACATTAACATGTTAGTATATAATATAAAAATCTATATTAATTGCACTTAAATAACTTATCGTTAAAGATTGTTTTGTAACAAACTCAATGTGCTACCCCAACAATCTTACAAGGAAGAACTTGATAACTGGCCTTGGCCTAACAAACGAAAAACTAAAAAAAAAAAAATAAAGTAAAACTATCACACGGTTGTTTAATCTATTGCGAAGGGTTCAGACAAGGATCTTCAAGACAATTATGAAAGACAACAGCATGAATTCAAGAGTTAGAGAAATATAAATTATTCCACGTCGAGTTTTTCATTATTTTTTTTAAACAACAATGTCTGATAAAATAAATCTGAAAAGAATAACTCTTTATCTCACTTGTTCAAGTAAATAGACAAAGACAATATTCATTCATGATTTAAACAATTTAATTAAACAATTAGCCATTTATAGAATTTCAAATTTTTAACAAATGTAGCAATGAATATTCAAAAACTCTGAGTAATCAACTGTAGAAGATTTTTGATTTATCACAGAAGTTTCATAGACAAATATATAATAATGCCATTATCTTCCAAAATTCAATGTAGAAGATAAATGAAGTTTATACAAAAAGTGCATGTCAAAGAATAGGTAAGAAAGTTAACATAATTTTTAGTACATGGTCATTAACAATTCAGTTTGAAAATGAAAAATTTACACAAAGCTGCATTAATTAAATAAATTAAAGCTTCAAGAAAGTATTTATTGTAATGAGATAGAATGCACTTTTTGAATATTAATTCAAAACAATTATCAATATTTTTAATTCAATTCAATTCAAAACGACTTTATTCATAAAATAAGATGAAAAATTCATTCATTTCGAGTGGTTAAAGCTCTATATTGCAAATTTCGTTCAAATTTAAAGTATGATATATCTCAATATAACAAAATATATATTTCAAAATACCGCATTATATGGAAATATGGTCTGATGAAAATAAAATTTGAATAAACAAGAATAAAGTAGATATAGAATCAGGTGATAACAAGAAATATTAGTATGTGATTTAAGATTTTAAATAGAAATTTCAAAATAGGAGTGAATAATGTACAATGATAAACTCCCAATAAATTATAAATATTGTTTTTCGGTCCCGACACCTATATTCATTATTTTCAACTAACACTATATTGTGCACAAACGGCTTATATAAATTGTATATATAAATATTTATATTCGTAGTTATTGTCTATTTCCGGTGCAGTCCACATTTTAATTACATAAGATTTCTCTAAATAGACTTATTAATAGTTTGTTATGAACAAAGGGTGTAATAAAGACTAAACTAAAAATATTTGCAATACCCCTACCTCTATCCAAACCAGAAAACTAAAATAAAATTTATATAACAAACAAAACTAGTACGTTATTATCTGATTAAAATATTCATAAATATATAAATCCCGTCTTAGGGCATTTCACTGTTAGCAGTGGATAGCATTTTTCAGATATTACTAGCTATAACCTCAAAGAGATAGCATTGAACCCCTTTTCAAGGTTAATCACATTTTTATATTACCTAGTTCTACCTTCATGTTGTACTTTAGTTAATATTACATTAAATGTAGAACCTATCAAGTTTAATTAGTTCCTTTTTAGATACTGCTAATTTTGTGCTTTTATACTTTGTATCAGAACTATAAAATTTAAACGACCCAAACATTCCTGCATTTAATGTAATAGATTAAACTCAGTTCAGTAAACATCACTATAATGACTGCTTGTAGATATTACCAAGGAAGTGGTTTATATTCTCTAGATTTTTATCTCGTAGAGCAAATCTGATGTCGAACATCTTCTGAGCTCCCACAATTGGAAACATTTTCAATTTTCAAAAAATTTTAATCACCAAAATTATAACTCACAACTTTATTTAGTTTATAAATCATCGCTCAACATTAACATGATGATTTTGAACGTTTCCACTGAACTGTTTCATCAAGTTCAACAAAAGCACAATGTGCTAACATGCCCGGGCAGGTATTCAAGCGGGAAATACGAAACCACTTAGCCTATATGTTACACATGGTTTCGATATGATTTCAACTTTCTTGAGAAATAAACAGTACAAACAGTTGTAGAAAGGCTCGATGATGATTTTTCACACAAGTCTTGAGTAGTTACGTTTATGATAAAATGAGTTTAAGATGCAACATCTTTCCACCTTTGGACGTTGACTGAGACAGAAATTTATCTTCAGTACATAAAAATAAATATAAACCACATCATTTACAATATCTAGAGTACATCCTTATGGTAACAATTACACTCAGTTCAATTGTTACAAAAAGCTAGCACCAAGTACGAAATCAATTCCTGAAAAAGCTTACATGTTCGTAATTCAAATTAAATTGTTCATGTGTAACGCGAAAATATTGCTTCAAATAGACATTCACTCCGACCAGAAGATCGAATAAACCCCTCGGCTTATCTGGCACCATATTCAGCCCTATTCTGTCAAATATTTACAATAATAGCTCAGTGACTTTATCACGGTATAGGGAAGTATCCCATGGGAGGAAATACAACCTCTTTAGGCATAAAACAGTCGTGGACTGTTTTCATGTGGTTCTTCATCTTGTCAGGTCTCGAAAATTCCTTCTGGCACACAGGACATGGGAACACTTTCCTCTGATGACCTTCGTGATATAAGAAAGCATGCCTCTGGAAACTGTACTTGTTTTTGAACGTTTTTTGTATATCGACTTTCGCACATTCTGTACAATGGTAAATTCCTTCGTTTATGGAAGCGTACCGAAACAAATTCAAACCCCTGACCGACATCTCCGTTAACTGTTCCGCCGGATCTTGACTCTGGGAATTGGCTCTACGCCTCACTCTTCTCTTGATGGGTTGCTTAGAAGTAGGCGCACTCATCGTATTAAGCAATGTTGGGATCCCACTTGTCGAAGGGCTAGTATTGGCATTAGTATTATTGAGATTTTCCGTTGCACTATTTCTGTTTACATCAGGATCCTGTAACATTGTTTCGGTGACCTCTATTTTAGGTGTTAGCAGACTTTGCGTTATGGGTGAATCTGAAAAAGAGTCAATATTTAATGATTTTGAATTTATAAAAAAATGGATTAAAACATAATGAACTTACAGACAAAATTGTAATTAAAAAAATAACTTCTACAACATGCTGAAGAAAATAAAATAAAAACGGAAATCCACATTAAAAAATTTATTATTCGAATGATATACATCATTACGCCCAAAAATTTGAGACAGGTAACTTAAAAAATAAAATAATCAAAAATAAATAAACATCTACTAGCTAAATTAAGTATATAAAATTAAAGAAAAATACAAATATTGCAAGTTCTTTACCTTTAAATTCTATTTCCTCAGTTTGCAATGACAAAAAATTAAATTAATTCAAGGCAAGAATAGAACATAAGCTATAGGAATTTTATTATTGCCAACATTTCAGTACATACCAATATATTCACGAATTATCAAGTATAACATGATAATACATAAAAAATACATATTTATAACCTATATACTAATTGTTTAAGGACAGATTCAAAAAATAAGTAAAGTCTTTGGTGTATGAATATTTGCACAAAAAATAAATTTATGAAGGATTCAAATATTTTTTTATTCAACAAAAATGGAAATGATCCCCCCGAATTACTAATTTTGTCATGTGAACTTTTTCAGGATAAATACTGATATACTGAATCATTGCCTCTTTTCTGTTGAAGAAAATCACAACAGATATGATAAATTTTGCCGTAACGAATAACTGTACATAGCACAACTGATACAGTCTGTATTCACTGAAAGATCATGGTAATTGGAAAATCAATTTTTTATTACTTTATAGACATTTGAACCTTCAAGAACACAGGTAAACTTTCGTTTCATACTGAAAAATAAGCTTCCTTCACTATAATTCATGATTGTTATATTTTTTCTTTCACTCAACAGAAAATATCTAAAAATGCTTTTTTAAGCAGTAACATGATCTGAGCACAAATCTGAATTCAAAACCTGGACCACCCAAATGTTGAAAAATATTCCATCTTCAAATCATTCAGAAACACCAACAAAATGACTAAACACTTGTATAGGTCATAAATTATCTCTGAATACACAACCAATTCGAGAGCTTTCTCTAAAAAATATCCAGTATTCCATTGAAAATAATCACAATTTAACTTTAACAGGTTAAGTCACAAAATTAATTTCACTGAGTAACTGTAGTTGTCTGCAAAAAGACACAATCTGCAAAGGTTACCCAAGTTGAGAACATTAAAACCGATTTTATCTTCAATATTATATCTATTAAGGAGATGTTCATGAATAAGAACACCACTTGCAACCTGAATCATTTCATATTTTTTACCAAACATTCTGAGAAATAGTCTCAATGAATTTGCCTTGTCATAATGAACACAAATAATCGAAAGAAGTTTTTAAAAGCTACCACCAAAAAATTGTGTAAACATCTCAATTTCTTGGGGCTAAAACAATAATTTCCAAGAACTTGTTTTAATTCTAATAAACTACCAAATAGTAACGGCTGAAACAATATTTTGAATAAAATGTACACTGAAAGTTTTTAGTACTGTAGTACTGCAGGCAGTAAATTTGATATGTCCAAAAGTAAACTATTGAATTGGTTATGTTAGGATTCTATATGATTTGAAAATGGTATTCAAATGTTGAGTAATTACTTTGGTGGAAAATGATAGTTGAAGTTGAACCATTTTGTTATTCTTGAAACCCCATGACATAAAAAAAACAGTGCCTATTCCAATTTCTGATTTGTGCTTAGCAGATCAAATTACCATAAATATAAACAGTATCTTTAGTATGCACAGGTAGTCATTATGGCACCGTTTAACAGAAATATATATATATATACATATACATTCATCTATAAAAATCAATTCAAAACAGTAACAATCGCATTATAAAAATATTTGGATTTTCTAGATAAGTAAAAATATCAAAATACTTTAGTTTCATAGAAATATCTATTGACTTAAGACACTTGGCAAGGCACTTCTAAGAGGTATTTTGTTTATGAATAATTTTGAGATGGGCAAGCATATTATCCTTTCTCGTGAAATCCTTATAGCATACAGGACAGGAGACCATTTTAACATCTACCTTATGGGAAGTCATATAGTGTCTGCAAAAATTGCTGATGTGAGTATAAAGTCTATCACAAACTATGCACCGGAATAAATTATCCTTTTCCCTTACGCAAAAGTCTCGGGCAGACTTTTCGCTGTCTGATATCCGCTTTGACCTATTATTATACTCTCTAAAAGACGAATCATCTAATACTATATCGAAATTGGCAAATTCGTACTCCATTATCTTTTTTGTCTGCTTCTTAGTTTTTTTTTCATTTATATTATCTGAAATTAATGTTGGAGGTAATTCTATAGAGTCAAAATTAGAATCTATCTCCTGAATATCATTGTCATTTTCTTCTGTTTCCATATCGGAACTACTGAAGAATTCTTGACATGTCAATGGTATTTGTTCATGAGAAGGGGCGTTATTATTTAGTGGATTCCCTTTTCTTCTTTCCTCAGGTGGTGACCCTCTCTCATCTAAAAAGAAAAAAAATTTTTTCAACTAAATTCATAATTAATATTTGAGAGAAAAACAGCCAGCAAGAATAAACTTGGAATTTTTATAACACAGAAAATCAGAAATTTCAAGCAGAAGGGAGAGGTTCATAGATGTGAAATCAAAATTTATTTGAGTAATCTTGTAAAAGTTGAAATGCATTCTCATAGTTTGATAAATTTAGGTTAGGCGATTAAGAATAGTTATTTGTGCAACCAGTTGAAAAATGCACTATTTTACATAATGTTTCACACAATATTTTTTCTAATTTTGACTTGAATGGGACTTTGTGAATTCAAATTAAAAGTCCCTACAGACGCCCATCGTAGATCTCTTTTAAATCATCTAGTGATTAGGGCATATTTATTTGTTACTTCGTTTCCATTCAAGCAAAACCTCATGATTTTGATTCTCGAAAGAAGTGGAAAATAACCTTTTTTCT
Source organism: Megalocaria dilatata (assembly GCA_034642435.1). NCBI lineage: Eukaryota > Metazoa > Arthropoda > Insecta > Coleoptera > Coccinellidae > Megalocaria > Megalocaria dilatata. The sequence continues at coordinate 63,367,318 of CM067855.1, read as the reverse complement.
TCTCATAAATTATTCATTTAATTTTTCAAAGTTGAATTATATAGAATATTCATAAATAATTTTGTTATTGACGTGTAGAAGTTGAATTAAATTATAAATCTTCATATGTGGTGCATCAAATTAAATGCCAAGAAAAAGGTAATTCAAGTAGTTTAGTATTTTTCTCAATGGTAAAATATACTTTTCATCAACAGTTACGAAATGTTTTACTTTTCGCAACTAATTACGAAAAGGAAAAGGTTTCAAAACATCAATGCGTTTTGAAAAATGTCACTTTGTATATCAAAATTAGAAAAAATATTTTGTTTTTATGGCTATTTCCTAAAATTTTATTCCTTCAAATTCATAAATTGACATAATTGACGTATTGCATCACGATAAATATCAAATTGATAGTTTTTATTTAGCGGTTAGTTGTATTATATATTTTTTTTTCTGTTTTCCAGACACCACGGAAAAGGAGCAACATGGAACTCTATATTTTTATGGAAAAACACAGAAAGAAATAAAAGAGAATTTGGATTTCTTAAAATACCCCCCATTATCTTAAAAGAGGGAATTCTCAATCCCCTATGTATGATTTTATGAAAAATATTAAGTTAATCAGCATTCTAAAACGTTTCAATAGAGGTATAGAAGAATTACTTCGTTATTCCATGTAGGTTGTGATTTACCATTGTTATTGAATAACAATGAAGAATTTTGTTGCCTAGCACAATTCAAGCCTGCTAGCAGCTTATTTCCATACCCTTTAAATGCAGACATAAAATAAAAATGTATTATTACTTTTATCATTTATTCCAACTTGACCAGGATCCACTAAAATGAAAAAAATTATCACGCCCTTTTTAATCCTTTTGTTTTATAAAAATCAAACTGATCTGTCTAAAGAAAAACAACTGATGATGTAATTTTAAATTTCAATATAAATTCAGTCAAGTTACATTCGATAGATGTTTGGATGGAAAAAAAAATTTAAACAAATGGATGTCATATAAAAATGTGTAGGAAGATGAAAAAAAGAGGGTGCAAAGATATAGAAAATGAGGGTTAATCTGTTGGATACAAAGAGAATTAAAATCTTAAAGGGAAAAGCTATAGGGAACAAGCCGCTCAATTATAAAAATTCACAAGCTTCAAGAATAATTGCAATTTTCAAACGTTCACTGTGGCTCATTCCTTAAACTCTTCCCTTTCCTTAAAAAATTATTGAACTCACCTCAAAGAATTGATGCGGGTATATTCAAACACTATCACTGTATCGGAGCACTATAGCTTTTCCCTTCACTTAAAAAACAAACAGAAGTGATAAAGAAAGGGCATCAATTTCAGAAAGATGATATTAATTTCTTCTTCAACAAAAAATTTTTTCGTTGAGATAACGAGAAAAGGATGTGGAGTCCTAGGTTGTAATCTGAATTTTATCAGTTGAATTTCATCTTCCTTATCAACATTCAAGATATCATAAACTTATTCCTGTGCATTTTATCATTCCCCATGTTTATCAGTCTTATTTGGTTAGGAAGTGGTGAGGGATTTTAAAATCTTGTATGACAAAAACGTATTTGTTGAATTTGGAGACAAAATTATGGTAGCGTAAATTTTTTCTCAGAATTACCGATATCTAATGAATGAAAGAATTAATGTTCTGCATATTTTTGGGTACATACATACATCCTCCAGGAGATTATTTTATGATCTATTCTTGACAAAAAGTTAACAAAAACAATGTCTGAAGTTAATATAAAATATTAAAATTCGCAATTATTTTAGAGTGTTCAACCACATAAACCATTTCAATCAAATCGTAAACTTACTAAAAGATTGTCAAACATAATCAACTAGAGAATTAAAGTTGACATGGTAAACTTCAGAGCATTAATGGGAAGTATATGAATGAGTGAGATTTGCCCATAGTATACGAAAACATGCTCATTTGAAACTTAGTTCAATATCTCAAAAACTATGTAAAATACGATTTCGAAAGTTTTTCTAACAAGTTTCAATTATTCATTTCATGATTTCTTGGACACTACAGAGTAATTTGTAATCATTCACTTTTTTAAATATTTTTCTTGAATTCACCAATTAATAAAGTGCCACCAAATGAAATTAAGTTTTCCTTTTTTGTCACTAGAATTCTCAATTAATGTCATAAATAAATGAAATTCTTTTCATCACTGATATATGAACTCGCTAAAGCTCCTAATGTCATATCAGTGCTCTTGTTTATTTTTCTATTGTTATCAAGAATTATAGTATTTTTTTCAATTTAATTTGTCTTAAAAATTAAATGCTATGTCAAAATTGAACAGGATTATTCTAATTTTTGGGAATTGAATTAATTTTAGTGAGGCACCCTCACCATCAATAAATCAGTACATCTATTACCTTCACATATATCAGGTTTTCAACAGGTCAACACTCAAGAGATGATATCAGGTAACATTAGCAAATGAGATCATATTAAATATTTTGCTACAAACAGACAATAAAACCCACCCCTTGAAGTTTGTCAATTTACTTATGAAACAATCGCTGTAATGCAATGGACATATTAATTTATGTGTTCCAGAAAATTACAAGAAAATGTGTTCTCAAATTTAGCAGTAAAAAGGTTAAACTCGACTTAGATATTGTTTTATGTTTGGAGAATGTTTAAGTAAATTAATAACATTAAAGAAAATTGATATTGGTGAAGTACTTATGATCTTTGCAATTTTAAGATATTTTCAAAATCCAAAGTATATCTATATATATATACTTATAAATAAGCAAGATATTTACATATCATTTCATTTAATGACAGACAGTATAGCCTTATTAGTAGGGAAGTATTGAGTTTCAATAAAATATATTTGCCTTAGCAGTATATAAAAATATTCAATTCATATTAACGAAATACATTCAAATGAAATAGCACTCAGTTACTTACCATAAGACTGGTAATCATTCTCCGGACTTTTAGAAACCTCTCGACTTTCATCTTTCGATGTTCCAGCAACAGGTTCCGTTTCAGCCTTCATTTTTACATCCTCATAATCCATTTCCTTATCTGCTTTTCCACTAGTACTTGAATCTGAATTATTTCCTGCAAATCCATCCATTCCCATTTTAACTTCTAGGTGTTCGGGACTACCTTGTACTATACTGTCATTAAACTCATCTCCAGGATTGGAACTTCCAGACAACTTTCTTGGTCTACCTCTTTTCCTTTTTGGTTGCAACAAAGCATTTCCTAACATATTCAAATTAGGTCCAAGTCTTTTAACTTGGGGTAACCTATTCAAGTTAGGGATGTAAGAGTTATTTTGTGATAAAGATGAAGCTATATTATCACATTTTTCTTCATTTACTTCCGTCAAACCTTTTATCCTCAAATTCTCTGCCACCCTCAAAAATGCTGTTAAACGATCCTGGTCTACACTGACTTCTCCTTTATACATAAAGTCTAATAGAGATTTCATATCTGCGAATGGGACATCTTTCAAAATTACTATAGGATGCTTTTCTTGATGATTAATGAATAATGACTGGAAGTATGGACTGCATGCAGATAATACGATCTTGTGTGCTCTGATAAACTGACCGTCAACAGCCAGAGTCACATCCACAAAACTCTCATCTTGCAAAAGCTGGTCGAATACTGACAACAGATTCGATTGGTGATTGTTCCATCTGAGACAGAACCTTTGGGAAGACATTGTAGGAGCTTGTGTTCCTGTATCTGGTTGATTTTGCTGAAACTGCTGATAATACCGGTAGTTTGATCTGATCATTGATTCATTCAACTTTATTTCAATTTGTTTCCTCTGCAACAAAAGAGAAATGAATCAATAAAATATTTTACTATATTTTAGTTTTACTTGGAGGATCAGATTCTATGGTTTCATAAACACAAAAGAAGATTCAATTAATAAGCATAAGTTTCAGACAGAAATCGTGATATAATTTCAATTCTCTGTGGATTGTATTTCAGCCTTTGATAAATATTTCACTTTTCTTCATTCTATGACAAAATAAATGAATTTTAAATATTTGCGTTACTAATCCGAGAAACAACGAGAAAAAAGCTTCTAACCTGTTTCCAATCTGATAGGAGTACACAATAGAGGAAATGCATCAAATCATTTTTGTTTTCTTTTCCACAATTATTGTTATGGCAATTGCACTAACTGATAAGAATGTTAAAACAGTGAGTACCACAACAATTACTGTTCATATTGTATCGCGCTTTACCGGGTAATTAGCAATCGATTGGGAAATGACGAAATTCGTAGGGTAAAATATATTAATTCTCATTACCATTGTTTATGTCGTTATTCACCTTCTTAAGGCTATCAACTTTGTCCAGAGGCTAGTGGACATTGCCATTCAATTCATTAACGTTCCAGTGTGCCAACAAGTAACGTAAATTTTGAAGAAGGATGTCATTAGTTTATCATTACGGGAACAGTGGCTTGGAGCCACATAGCAAGAAGAATGCACAGCACATATTCAAACAATCATGTAATTTAAATACAAGGCCAAACCCCTACGTAGAAAAATCAACAATTTGAACAGGGCGCCATAATCCTCGGAGTCAAGTCGCTTTAGTCACGATGCTGCTTGATTTTGACGTGATTCACACAGGTGTCCAGTTAAGCGCGGGGTGTTCAGGGCCGTAATGAGCCAATGGGTTACGTGTACTTCTACGTAAAATATTTGAGAACATGGTTAACGTCAAGATAGGACATTACTCCGTAATTTGTAGTTTATTTAATGTCTCTGTTCTGGGTTAAAAGTTGCGAACAACATGTCGAGAAATGATTTTTATCTTCAACCTTTTTCCACCAAAATAATCATTCAACATTTTATGTGGTAGTCACTACGAAAAAGTGTAACGATAACTATGTACTAATATAGTTCGCAAATTCTCTTTAAACCTCTGAACACAACAGTTTTGAATATTTATTTCAACAAATATCGGATGTAAGAACATTTCTGGAGGAATTACAAAAAAACGATACTGCTTGGTTACAGCTAATCTCGGTTCAAATGCGAAATCAAAAATATAAAATGAGACAACTTTTTTCAGATGATTACTCGTATTTTCAGGCCAAAATCTTAACCAGACTGCCATCATAAGGTACGTTTGCCTCAGATGGGAATGGGAATTTAGCCAACTTGAATAACTGTTTGGGAATTTCTATATTTTTTTAATCAAATAAGGCGTATTTTGGTGAAAAAAATATTCAAAATTATTTTACTAAGATTCAGATATAGTTCAAGAAATATTTAAAAGTATTGAGGTTGTAGAAAAATATTAATTAAGTGAAGCATTTTTCTCCTTTTAGGGACACACAATTTCTAAATTAACATATATTAGAAAGTTTTTGACTTCAGATGTGTGTTCAGAAATACAAAATACTTAAACAAAAACCACTATATTTACGACTCACCTTTAACATAGAGTTTATTGCATTTGCTGATTCAAATTTATTCTCACTCGTAGTAGGCTTTTAACCTATTAAGTAAGCACTGATGTATAATTAAATAATTGGAAACACCTCGTCTAAAAGTCTTGATGTCAACAGTTAGGGCAAACTTTTTAATTTGTAAAAATTAGACTCGAGACTTTAATCTTTCAGAGCAGGTTTGGGGCTTAAATATCTCGGTTAAATTTATTAATGGATGAAATTATTCCAAGGGTTCCGTAGTTATTCACATTTAAAATTTTCTCTTATTTTTCTCAATATTTTCTAAATTACAGATTCGATCAATCTGAAATTTGGCATTTCGAACAATAACGCGCATCTGCAAAATTTCGTGAGGGTCGTATGATTAGAAGATTCAAAAATATATATTTTGTGAGCAGAGCAGTCTTGAGCGCTACCCAAATCATATCAACGGTCCTAAGATTGACTTTAAATTTGGAATTAAGATGTAAAATAACGACAAGAAGGTTCATGAATATTTCGTGAGGATCATATAATTAGAAGATTAAAAAAATAAGTGAGCAGAACTGCGTTAATCGCTACCGAAACCATGGTACATATAAGTCCTACGATCGAGTTTAAATTTAGCATTCAGATGTAAAATAACTACAAAAGGCTAATGCAAAATTTCGTGAGGATCGTGGGTGATATGAGCAATCGCGCAAAAGCTCTGAACTTCACGTTTCTTTAAATTTTATTGAACTGTTGATATGAATTAATCTCACAGTGATACAACGTTTGAAAAGTAAAATCGATGTGGTTAGAAATATTTGTCGAAATAGTGGAAATTCACTACAGAAATGGTGAAAATTACGCGGCAACTTTTTGTTATCATTAATCGTATATTCGTCGATGAGAATTTGTCAGTCAAGAAAGTAATTCTTTCAAAACGGGGCAGGCTTTGCCATTACATTACCGATATCAATTTGCGCAACGATATCAACTTTTTGAACTAACAATGTTAGATCAAAATGTGAACTTGACAAAGCCACAGTGTTGGCGAAAAAAAATTGTCGTTTACTCAATAAATTGCAAAAATAATCTTTATATTTTATTTAATTGTATTTCCGTCAAATAAAAAAAAAATGTAGGAAAAACATAGACAGACGTGTGAACGTTGAAGTGTTTTACCCCATACTCAACACTTCGGATGGATATATTACAGAAATAGGCTTTTCGTAAAAATACCAATTTCCGTCATTTCAATACAATACCCCTTGTTGAAATATACTGTATTCACTTTACCATAGTGGCAAAAGTTTTCAATTTATTTTCGTTGAAATTCATAGGATATCAAACTTTCAGGGTGTAGAGATTACAACTAAATAATCCATCAACATGTAAACATTCTACATCGAAATTCGAAAATAATATTGAAATAAACATAGAAATAAATGACCGTGGTTGTAAAAGGCTGATAACGTGGTTATTAAAATCACTTTCGCACGATTTGCGAAGAAAGGTCAATATATGAATATTATAACATCTTAGATAACACAACTGTGTAAGGATATTCAACTATTACCGTTCCTCTAATTAAAACGAACTTGGGAATTGGAAAAATCGTCCTCAAACGCCACTACTGAATCCACACCTGTGTCAAAGCCTGACACTGTTCTTGAACTCTCATATTATTACATCACAAGAGTGATCTCCCAATTCCTCAACGCAATCAGATACAACATAAACATTGAACTGGCCATTGAAAATCCAAATTAATGTCGAAAATACGTCAGTTGCAAACAAGAACTCCATTAAATATACTAGAAATGACGTTCATAGTGTACACCCCACTTGACGTAAGTTGCACAAGTTTGTCAACCCTTTTAATAACCATGTCGAATTAATTCATCCAATCAAATTGAAATGAATGATGTCAACCCGCTTGAAACCATGTGGGTGGTTGTAAAAAACTGCGGGTGGCACTATGAGGGTTCAAATATTGATTTATAGAAATATATTGATTTTATAGGCAGGGTAAATCGAGTCGACGACCCTGTCAACAATATTATCACTCTTTTCATCAAGAATTAACTGCACTAACTACGTTTTCGTTTGTAGAAATCTCAAACAAATTATTGGGAATATATTACAGTACCTTTCCAAGAAATTACATCGAAAAAAAGGGTTGAATCCCCATGCTAGAAAAATACACAACACAACTTCAAGACGCCATGTCAGCACTGGACGCTCGCGCTCGGATCGGACGGGATCGGGGTTGCTCGGGGTACAGAGAACCGCGAAGACTTTGAATGTTTAGCGGAGATTTAGCGCAACAATTCGCTACTTTTTCCCCTTTAGGTGCCCGCGGACATCGTCGATGCAATAAAGAAACCGTTATGGTGCCTTCCTGTACTAATTGGTGCACTGTACAGGTTTAAATCCCATCGTTACACTCGGAAATAACAATTTCTCCGTGGTCGATTCAGTGGTTGAATAGCCAGATAGTTTCGGAGAGAATTTCCCTCTATTCTATTTTAAGAGATGATACGGATGAAATTAACTTGAGCGCCTTATGTCGTCGGTCCAGTTTGCATATTCGGAAAATACGAACGTGGAACTGTGATCGAAAATAGGGATGATTTAAAATTTTCTGGATCCTTTTCTAATTAAAATAGGAAGTTTATATCTGTGGTTTTCCCCGGGAGGGGTGTGTAAAGATCGTCATAAATATTTTGAAGGAATACACGGAAGTAAGGAGGGGGCCTTAATTTTCATAGAGAAATATGAAATATGATGACATAGATAATGAATTAACTAAGAATTTGTTTGAAAAATATGAAGAGATAGATGTCAATTTTGCTCCGAGTAGTAGCCAGGAAACGGTAAATAGGTTAAGTGTCGGAAGTAGTGAATATTGGATGTAAGATGCAGTTTTTGTGTGGGGGAATTTATAAATAAATTGTCGATGGTATGAGAAGTGCGAAAAATGCAAAGCAAAAAGTAATCTCGGCCGGCTTAGGATGTCATGCGCTGCTAAGAAGGGTGTGCGCAATATCGCGAATAATATTAAAACACTTACGCAATAGATTGTCCTTGTAATCTCTAGCAAGTAACTTCGGTCTCACATTTGTTTACCGCTTCACACTAAACACCACATCGCTGTCGAGTTGAGTGCAGAAATCGCCAGAACGTCCACCGTTACTGAAGGGTTCGAATTATTTAAACTAATCAAATAGTGGATGACGGGTGACTGGCGTGCAGAGTGGTGCGCACCCTCTGAGAAACTAAATTCGAGTTAAGCGAGCCCCGCGCAGTTGTGGCTGAGAATACCACCACCACGCAACTGCGCTGACCTTGGGAATCGTGGATGCCCAGATGTTCAGCTGTTTCGCGACGATGAGCCCGTCGGGTCGTGATTTCAACCTGCCTGGCCGACTAGATTTGAGCTCTTACATTGAGGGCTCGACCAGTCGGCCAGCTTAGTGGTGTAGGGCGTGTGATGGAAAGTCAAAGCAAAAGCGCAGCAGAGCTAACGCTGCTAGCGCTTGGAAACGGGGATACACGTGTACAGGGTTGGTGACCCCCCTCAAAATGAGGACGACTTTTAGACTCTGTGTAACACTTTTTTCGGATTACCGAGCGCACTGTCGCCCGTATGTACATCTTGAGTGCACGGCGATAGGGGTGGACACAATAAGTTGTAATCGCCCGACACAATCGACCTACCAACTCTGTGAAACGATATGCCTGTCCAACAGGTGGATGTGCATTCAATGTAAAGTTGCCTTATTAATTATTGAGAGCTCTGATTTCACACCTCTTTCGGTTTTTCCTTGTGGCGCTTTCTCGATTCGACTTATGAATCACTGTGGGGCCCATGTGACTTTTAGTTTAATAATTCACGGAAATTGTCATTCAAACTAATATTTCCTCATTAAATTCATTCAAATGCGAAGCATTTACAATAGTCTCCATCTCTACATAGCCAATTTTACACATTGAAAAATGGGAAAAAAAATTATTTTGTTGTGAGAGTATAATTTCATTCAAAATTTCTGTATTGTGTACATTTTAAGTCTCAAACTATTACATTGGGCCAAATTCGTAGCCGAATTGAATTCTGTAAGTCCTTCCAATTCGAGTTGATTTAATGAAACAACTTTAAACTTGATATTATCAGGGTAGATTTTAATATGAATATTCGAGTTCGCCAACGAGCAAAATCCATCCATCAGGTCTGGAATACACCCATTAAAAATGTTGTTTTTTTGATATTTCAAAAATAAACCTTTACCCGAGTTGAAATGGAGAATTTAAATTCGAATAACGATTCGATGATGAAAAATTTACTCAAATCAAATATAGAAAATCTCATTTCAATAAATTTTGAATATCTCAATAACACTGCACTAGATTTAGCTAGAAGCTTCTATATGTATAAGATGCCAATAAAATCAGTTATTTAATTAATAAGAAATATGTACAAATATGCTGCTACAAGAGGAAAAAACCGGAAAAGCAGTGATGTGAATTTAAACGCTAGCACGTTTTTTTAATAAGCGCGCAAAAATGAATAAATTATAATTAAATATTAACATAAAGTGAAACTAAGAAGTAGAAAACCTTCTATTTATCGAAATTTCATCTCAACTCTAATTATATAAAAAGTAAGTTAAACGAAAATAATATTGAAATGAACGTATAATTCAATGCTTAAATATAAGAGAGTAAATATAAGAGCAATATGCCACTTACTAAATAATACATTCTTATCAATTGAACATAATTGAAAAGCCTGATATTTTCGTTAAAATCAATTGTTAAATTGTTTGGATATATTAAAATTTTTCAATTTGTATTCCAAATGATTTCTTCTCAAACGTTCAAAAATTTCACCCTAAATATAATACTTAATTATATTTATAAATAAAAATCAATTTTATTGTTTACACAAAAATTTTTTCATCATACCATTACTTCATTGGGTGAGTATTCAAACTTAAAATATATTACAGAAATGTATTAAACTCTGTTATAAAAAATATAGAGGGGACGGTACAAAATAGAAAATAGGTTACGATCATCAGGGAAATTTCACAATGTTAATCAAAAATATTAAGCAATGGGGATTTGTTTAAGTCTGTTTGATCGTTCAATATAATTTGTTTTTATTGTAAATATTTATTAATTTCTAGAGTTTTCAACAGATTAACTCTATGACTTTTATTTTCAATGTGTATTATTTTGTAGTACTGTTTCTAACAAATGATTTGCATATGTTGAATTTTTATTAATATTTCATGTTCCTAATTCCGCTTATTGTTTGGAATTAATTTACAGTCTGTCTAATACATACTGGCAAATACCACAAGTTAATTCATAAACTTCTGATTTTTCCGGTTTTTTTGAAATGACGTCTTTGCTATTTTTTCCACACAGTTCCAGAACAACGTGCTATCGTTTCGCCCAAACATCTGCAATTTTCGAATTTTTAGCCAAAAATGCTCCTAAACAACTAGGTTGGACTCCTTACTGATGAAGAATCTGAGGTCAAAGTAATTCTGCCTGGCCGGCCGTAAACACGCTAACTTCTGAACGAAATGAGCTAGACCCTTGAAACTTTTAGGTAAGGTTTTGGTTCTAAATGCTGCGCCTTATTTCGTTAATGGAAGAAAAATTGTTTCACAGTTATTGACGTTTGAAAAATTTGCATATACCCAATATTTTCTAAAATACAGATTCGATCGATCTTAAGTTCAGCATCTAGAAATAGAATAATAACGCGCATATTCGGGCAAGATTTCGTTAGGATAGTAAAATTAGAAGACCAAAAAAAATGTTCTAAGGATCGTGGATGATATGAACTAGCGCGAAAAAGCTTCTGATTTCGCGTCAGTGCTTTTCATCTTTTTATTAAATTGCATAACGAATTACGAGTCTTAAATGATACATTAAAATTTGTTTGTTTTCGTTTTAAATATTTAGTAATCATTTCAGTTTTCTATCCTGTATAAGTTAAAGAAATTAATTTTGGTCGCTTTAAATTCTTAAGTATGGGATATGCTATTATTATTGCTATTTTGTACTAAATTTTGTTTAATAGACCATCTTTTATTGTTGGATTGAATCCAATATTTTCGGCTATTTGTTTGATGGTATTATATTCTTTATCCAAATTCTTTTTTCTTATAAGTATTTCAACTAAACTGTAGATATTTATATGAATATGGATGATTCAATATATAATAGCAATTATGCTTATGGTATGTATGCGCTGGTTTACGGTATATAGAATCATAGAAATTATTCAGTTCTGTGATTTTTATATCCAGGATATTGATATTATCATTTATGGGTGAAAGTGAAGTTAAAATTGTTTTTATTTATGAATTTCAAGATAAATTTTCGTCAAATAAAAACTGGAACGATCAGCGAATTCATCATATATTTTAATTTTTAACAATTTGATTACCATTATCCATATCTTGCATCGTGCAATGTGATACCCAACGATTATCAGTCAGGTTTTCGATAGAATTCAGATTGAGTAGAAAATAAATTACGGAAATGGTATTTTAGATTTATTTCCTGAGTTGAGGAAAATAGTCATAGAGCATTATGTTATCAATATCTCATTATAAGGAATACATTTCCCCATCGATCCTTTCATTTCATCTCAAGAATATTAGGAAGTGGTCCTTATTTTCTAATAAGGGCTTTCTGGAATCAGGAGATTATCGAAATTCAAAGCTGTTCATTTAAGAATGAATATTTTCGAAAGTAATTACTATTAAAATCCAATACAATTTAGAATTTGATGGTGAGCAAGGCACTTAAGCTCCGTAATGACATATAATAGCCTCATTAACTTTCAAATTTCGTAGCGTTGTAGACCCTATAGTTAGATACGTCGGGGCACTGGCACTGAACCCTCCAAGGCTATGCGGGGTTGCTTTCTGGGGGTTTAACTCATCGGGAGTCTGTAGGAATTATCAACGTATTCTTTGATATTTCATGACATATTCATTGAGATTCAATATGAATATTTTGAGGGTGGATAGTCTAATCTCTAAGTGATAAGAGATACCATCCTAACAATATATTCGAAAGTTTTGAACGTCTCTTATTAGGATCAACGCCCCCTAAAAGGATCAGAGCATTTGTCTTTTCTGACACTTCAATGCTGATACGATTTTTCTAAATGTTTCAACTTTACCCCACGGGGTTTTTCGAACGACTGTTGTATCTTTTTAAACTCGTAAGAAGTATAAAAAATAGTTATTTGAACGAGTAGAGGTATTTATTTGATATATACTTGTAAACATTCAATTCTGTGTTTAGAGCAAAAAATTATACATGGTGTCCCAGAGTAGGTCTAATAAATTAAAGGGGCAGATAGTATTAATGCAAATAACAACAAATTTCCTGGAAACTAGATCCTTACTCTTTTAATTTCCGAGGCAGTGAGTTAAAGTTGGAAAAAATGACTCATATTTTTGCAATAATTCCAAAATGGCTGAAGATATTTCGATGTCACTCAAATGAGCTACACTGTTTAAATTTATTTTTCATTTCAACGCTGATTTGTTCACAAAATATATTTTTTTTAACTTCTTATCATATGATCCTCACGAAATTTCGCACGAATATGCACGTTAGTATTATGCTTCTAGATGCCGAATTTCAGGTTGATCGCATTTGTAGTTACGAAAATATTGGGAAAAATACTGGAACTGAAAGATGCAAGAAACATTAAAAGTTAACTTTCAACAAGCAGCCTGGCTGTTTTGAGTCGCATCGAAATATCTTCAGCCACGTTGGAATTATTGCAACAGACGTGTTATTTTTTTGAACCTTAACACTCTGTGTCCCAGAAGTCAAAAAAGAGTTAGAACCCATATTTGCAGAAAATTTGTTCTTATTTTGATTAGTACTATCTACACTATCAGTTTATTACACTTATTCTGGGACATTCTGTATTTGCGGCTGGGTTTCATTGATCCAAAGTAATATCAATAATGACCTGAATACACATCAATAGCTGGATTGTTTGTAAGTATACAGACACGAAATCATAGAGTGGTTAAAAAATACGATTTTCTCTGCAGTAAAATTATTAATTATAATTGCAGTTCATTTTTTTTTCACTTTATTTCAATGACACCGTGTATGTTCGTACTGTATAAAAATATATTGAAAACGTTTGTGTTATACTTCTTGAGTTATGATCCTTACAAAATGCTGCATAAACATTTTACATTTAACTACTGTATTTTAACTTGATTATATCTGTTTTGGACTTGTTGAAAAACAATAAAATTAAAAAACGCAGCTATCTTTTATCATTATCTATGGTTATTATATTATCATTATATGCCATTTGATTTTAGTCGGAATTGTTTATTTTATTACCTAGGATATGCTATTTTCTTAAAATGACGTTTTTGTATACCACAGCTACGAATAAATTGGATCGTTCGGTTTTACGGTGTTATATTTTTCATGGATTCTACCAATACGTATGCAGTAAATCATATGAGTTAGTGTGAAAATATGTCAATTTTAATGTTCATAATGAAATATGATAAACAGTTCCTGGTGAGAAAAAGTATTGAAACCTGACCAACTATTAGAAAAAAATGCGTGTATAATACAGATATCAAAATGATATAATACATACTCATACCTAATGGGCAGAAAGAATTCATTGGACTAAATAACAAAATATTGAAAAGAGCTTCATAAAAACAACCTGACACAATGATAAAACATTATTTGATCTAATTTCTTAGCAATACAAAGTATAAACCAAATTCATGGGAAGAGGTGCATGTAGAAGTGAAAGCATTCCATTGATTCTACTCGTAAAACCAACGGTTTACTACGCATATATACTAAACGTCCGTGCATACTTGAATAACTTCTACATCTGACATAGACGAATTTGCCATCTGGGGCCCATTTTATGGCCTTCACGTTCTCTGGATCTAAACCCATCGGATTTTTTTATTGGGCTTTCCTAAATGACGAGATCTACTTCAAGCCTATCAGAAGTTTGCAAAAGTTACGTAACTCTCTCCAACAAACCGTTTCAAAAGTTTCACAGAAGCGTTACGTGTGGCTTCGTAAGAAAATTTTCATTCGGTGATAAACAGTTCTCTACAACATGTACATTTAAATAAAGCTTAATCACTATTAGATTTTTTTTGAAGCCCTTATCAAAAAGTTCGCTATAATGTATCCATAGAAATAAAGTTTTATCACTACGTTAGATTTTTTTTAACTCTTATCAACAGGTACATACAGATTAAGAGCAGAAATTTTTTAATTTTGTTATTTAACCAAGTTAATTTTTTCGGCATAAGAATAACATAACCTGATATTGAAATAAGGATGTATTATACAATTTTGAAATCTGTATTAAACAAAAATGTGCCAGAAATTAACAGTGGTCACTGATATACTCTATGAAGAATATCATAACACCGAAAAAAAATGGCTTTAATTCATTTGTTGCCGTGGTTTACAGAAAAGTAAATTACGGTGAAAATTTTTTGAAAACAAATAATATATTTTAGGTATTACATAGGCTTACAATAGTTACTGATATATCTCACCGTATAGCCTATGAAGAATATCATAACACCGAAAAAGAATGGCTTTAATTTATTTGTAGCCGTGGTTTACAGAAAAGTAAATTACCGTGAAAATTTTTTGAAAACAAATTATATATCTTAGGTATTACATAGGCATTATTTTTTTATTATTTCCTATATTATTTTTGATATGGTTAAGTTTGTTTTTAAAACAAATAAAATTTTTAATGTGGACTCATATCCAGTCATTTTTGGCGAATTGTATCTATTCACGAAATTTACTTTTCACTTTAGACGTACCCCATGACCTCTAAGTCTTTGAACTTTTTTTTTTAAACGTTATCGTTCTTATAGAAAAAACAAAATGGACGGACAGATTGAATTTTCATCTGTACATTAAATGTAATCGTTGCAACTCAAAATTCGAGAAAAACAGACATTTGGACGAAAGGATAGGCGCTCTGATACGGGAACGAAAAACCTGTTACTAGAAAATCATTTTTCAATCGATCGACAATTTTTCTCGGAAGAATGAACCAAATAAGATGACTGAAAATTCAAAAATATGAATGAATTTGTAAAGACAATTATCTTTTTTTAAATTTACTCTGTCTTTATTGGATGAAAATTTATTTTAATCATAGTTCAAATGTTAACCTGAAGAGCTTACAGTGTTAGCGAAACAATTGTTGTAAATTAAAAAATTGTGGAAATATTCTTTATTAATTAATTTAATTAAAGGATCTTTCAATTGGTGCATAATATCAGCCGAATTAATTTATTTGAATATAATCGAGGCATAATAGTTTGAATAATTCAATACTGAATTAAGTACTAAGTTGAACTCATCTGCGGAATTATCAGTAATAATAATATATTTCCATTAATATATTCATCATAAAATTTATGAAAAAATGGGTTTGCTTGGTTACGACTTCTACATTAAAATATTGTAATGCTACAAACTCTGGATATAAATATTTTTTAGGTCAGTTCATGTTCTCAGATGTAAAATTATAAATCGATTGAAAAATGAATGCCCAAAAGGTGTTTGAGTTTTGAAGAATTAATTTGTATTTTTACTTATTTTAATTCCCGACATTTTGAAAGGATCTGCATGCACGACACACAATTATTTCTAGTTAAATCAGACTCTTGAAATCTTTCTATGACGTATTATGAGAATGAATTTCGTTTCCTTCCAATAAAAACATGTATAGCATGAAAAAAATTATCTGGGTTTTTTTGAGATGCGTTAAATTAAAATAGTGAATAAAAAATATTCCGCTCTACGTATTTTTCCGAATTAGATTCTTGGTGAGGTTAAATCTAACGGATTCAACAAATCCTAACTAAAAACCAGTTTTAATTTCTCCACGAGTAACAGAATTTTAAATTTTCAGTATTCCATAGACAGGACTGGCATAATTAAAATATGTTTTTAAAATAACTGTATTTTCTTACCGAAAAATTAAAATGTTAACACATTTTTGGGGCTGCAGTTTTAATGTATTACTACATCTTCAGAGAACTGAAGCCTTAACAAAAGATGAAGGTTCAGGTATGACTGGAATGGCAACAAGTGTTATAAAATGTTGGCAAAATAGAAAAAAGTGGTTGAATATGTTAGATATTTTATACTTCGCCACACTAGGCTACCCTAGTCCGTGACATTTTGAATCATCACAATTGGATTGGAAGAAGAGGTCCAAGATATCCTGATTTGACATCTCTAGACTTTTTTGTGGGGTCATTTGAAGAGTGTCGTTTTAAAGATAGTATCTATTCTTCTAGAAGATCTTCGTAGCCATAGTATGTAATAAAATAACACCTGAAATGTTATAGAATGTGAGAGAAAATGTTTAACGCAGACACATTTAATGTTAAGAAATGAAGGTTGGCAATTTTAATTGAAATTCGATCGCAAACTCCTTTAATTGCACATCATCCATTATTTTTAACCAGTTTTTTTCACCAACGAACGTCAAATAGAAATTCTTCAGCATATGCATGCGTAGAATTGGAAAATCTTTAAAATGATGTGTTACTCAAACGCTGTTGTCATTTATTGAATAAACACTCCTTCAAGTATTAATTAATTGAAACTGTCATTTCTAAGATAATTATTTAATTTAATTTTAACAAGTGTTTAAGAAAAAAATTTTATAGAATCAAAATTTCTAGTTTGGTAAGCAGAATTAATCTGTGTAATAGTTAAGATATTGTGAAAGCGTTCTATCAAGTAGAAACCCCATTTTTATTATTTCAAATTAATTTCCTCTACCTAAATTCTTTTCTGAGATATTGGAAAAAATATGAGAAATTTTCAAACCTAAATAAGTGCGAAACTATTAAACGATTTTGCTCATTAACGAACTTAGCTGCGTCATTTAGACCCCAGATCTTTCCTGAAAGTTTCAGGACTCCAGCTCTTCCTGTTCAAAAGTTAGCGAATTTACCTACGTTTGATCTCGGATTCTTTTTAAATGTCGTTTGAGATTATTTTTGGCTCAAAATTCGAAAATTACAGACTATAGCACGCTGTTCCCTGGAACTAGCGCGCAAAAAGCCAAATCAAGATTTTATTAACTCAGTTTTCTCATTTATGTAAAAATTCTATATTGAATAAAAATTTGGAATAAAAATATATTGTCACACATTTACTTATTAGATTAAATATTCTTTTATACTCGTATATGAAAAACTTGTTT
This sequence comes from Megalocaria dilatata, assembly GCA_034642435.1. Classification (NCBI taxonomy): domain Eukaryota; kingdom Metazoa; phylum Arthropoda; class Insecta; order Coleoptera; family Coccinellidae; genus Megalocaria; species Megalocaria dilatata. The sequence goes on along the minus strand of CM067855.1, from coordinate 63,349,591 downwards.
GTATTCAATCCGTTCAACTGTTAATACAAGCTGATTAAAAATAAACTGGTGAATTTACATACTAACACATGGATTATTTAAAATTTACATCTACTATATAATTTGTATTAAACCATATTTAGTTGAATAAAAGACCTTCTCATTTGTGTAGGAACCAACAGGCAAAATTATTTTCTGTCTTCCCTTATCAACGACCTCAAGTAGGTACCTACTATCTACCATTATTTATTTAGATGATAAGGAGCTAATTTTTCCAAATATGTTGGGGAATTCTCCGCTTTGTTTATGAAACTCTGATTCGTATTCAACGGAAACTTTCGAAATGTTCATGAAGAACTACTTAGTTCATAGTATAGGAGTAATGTGGTCTTACATGAATAAGTTTTCAATCATATTATCATTTCTGAATAAAAAAAAAATAAATCAAAAATGTTTTAATTTTCAGTTCATATTTAGTAGTACATATGTTTAAATCGAATAAAAAGTATGCCATGTGAGATTGAAAAATTTGATAAAAAATCAATCACGACTCATTGAATGAAAAGTTGAAGTGGAAATTAGAATAAAACAGAATAATAATAGTAATTTTCAACATCTCACATCAATAAAAATTTGAAATATTTAACTGTATCGGCCTGAACTATGTTGATCATGATTAATATAACTTTTAAGAAATAACTATATGCCAAAAATTCAAAAAATCACAAAATTTTGTAACGTCGGTTTCGAGTTATTACCTCATCTTCGTTAAATTGAAAACTTAACAAGTAGTATAAGGAAATTTGAAAATCAAAACAGATTTAATCTGTCAGCCTTCTATAATTTCAATTTCAAAAAATTTTTAATCATAAACTTTTAGAATTAAATTAATGTCTTAAAACTGCTCATGTTTAATAGACATAAAATCAAAATTCATTATATCATATCAAATGGAATAAAAAAACCCAACAAATCTAAATTGTCAATTAAAATTTATGAATAAATATTTGAAGGATACCAAATTTTGTTTCTGATCTTATATTTATGAGAACTAAATCTTTTTCAAAAATACAAAACATAATTTTAAGAACTTCTTCAAAACTAATTTATTTGAAACATTTAGAACATTTAAATAATTTACCCAAAACATGTAGCACATCCTCAAAAAACCATTAGAATTCAGAAAACCTCATCTTCAGTCCAACTTCACATTTAAAAAATAAAATGAATTAACAATAAATAACTTACCCCTAAGACCACGAAGTCTTAGGGGTATCTTGATTTTATTTTTTAAATGTGAAGTTCGACCGAAGAAGACCTTATCTGAATTCTAATTGTTTTTTGAGGATGTGTTAATATATATTAAAATAAATTAATTCGGCTGATCTGTACCAAAAATTATTAATAAGGTGTATGAGCTATGTTAATAGAAAGTTCTAGAAATCGAGATAGTGTAACATACATCTGTATAACAATTCCATACTCAAACAGACTCGACAAGGTTTTGTAGATCACAGAGGCAAATTGCAGAAAAGCGCACGTTTCAAACTGACGAAAACGAATTAGTTTGAAACGTACGCATGTCTGCAATTTGCCTCTGTGATCTACAAAACCTTGAAACCTTGTCGAGTTTGTTTGAGTATAGAACAGATACATAACTATACTAAAGGGCAATCTTTGCAAGTCAACTTGTAGATTCCGGATTTATTTTCTTTATTTGTTCGATCTTTATTGTTTTTTATGTAGGTACTTAGGTTATTAGTAGTCTCATATAAAAAACAATAAAGATCGAACAAATAAAGGAAATAAATCCGGAGTCTATAAGTTGACTTGCAAAGATTGCCCTTTAGTATACATTGGCCAGACTGGTAGATCATTCAAGAAACTTGTCCAAGAACACCAAAGGGGTTGTATATCCAATTCTGTACATTCGACATATGCTAATCATCTTAAGGAATTCAGGCATAATTTCAACAATAATTATGAAATTATCCCCGTTGAAAACAAAAGTTCTAGATTAACACTTTTAAAATTTCTTGAAATCAACAGGTATAATGCCCGTAAAATCCTTTTGAACGAACAAACAGATGTTAATAAGTCTCCATTATTGAATATTTTTCCTTAATGGCATTTTTAGCAGCAAACTCCAATAAAAACCTAGAGTTTTTATGACTTGTGCTTCCATTATTTGGTCACGTACCTAAAGATGTATTTAAACTCAGTTACACTGAATACCATCAGACAGTACAATGTAATACCTGAAGAAGCCACATTGTGGTGAAACAATTATTGTAGTAGTACAAACATTTTTGTGGAAATAAATTACTGTCTCATATACATTTTTTTAATTCAAATGAGTTTCCACCAAGTAAAGACCGAATCAATAAAATATTTATTTTCAAGGAAGTTAAGGTATGCGGTTGCTGTTAAATTCCGTGGTCCTAACAAACGGTCTCCTAAAATACCTAGCCAGATATTTATACTGAAACGCTGTTGATGCCGAGATTTATGAATGGCGTGTAGATTTTCATCCGCCTACATATGGTTATTATGAAAGTTAAAAATTCCATCTTTGGTGAAGCCGGCTCCATCAGTGAAAAGGATATTAGAAGTCAAATGCAGACGTTCAGCAACCTTTGTTAAAACCCAATGACAGAATGTCCTTCTGGCTAGATGATCAGGAGGATTAAGAACTTGCACGCGTTGAATATAGAATGGAAAGAGAAGTTGTTGATGCATAGTTCTCCAGACAAGGGGACCAATTATTCCTACTTCCGCTGAAATTCTTCTTACACTTGTACCGGGATTTTCAGTTACAATATTTAAAATTTGCTCTTCAACTTCTGGAGTACTTACAGATCTTGGACGTTTAGTATCACGAGTGTTTTTTTAAAGAACCAGTTTCCCTCAATCGTCTAAAAACTTGACTGAACATCACATGAGAAGGAGGTTGAGGATCGGGATAAGCCTCTGCATAAAGGCGACGTGCTTCAGGATCACTTCAGTTGACACGGCCATATATGAAAACCATATCACTTATTTCAGTATTAGAATAAACCATTTCAAATTCAGGAATAATAACTTCTTCTTAATAACAAAGTGAAAAAAAGTAAACAACTCGTCGGATGCAAAATACTCAAGTACCTAAATGTCATATAAAAACTTAATGTTTGATGCCAGTTGTGATTTTTTAAATGAACCGACTGAAAAACATTTTAATTGTAAGTTCAGTAAACAAGACATATGAAAGATAAAAATAAATCAAACATCGTATTCGACTGCGTTAGTAGTTAATTTGAAAACCGAAAATCGCTTATATCTCCAAAACGGCTCATTTGGGGATCCATATTTATATAAGATTTTTTACTTATTTTGAGGTCTATAATCAGCTCCCAAAATATTGGAACTTTGTGTTTTAACACCCGGTATATATTTCAATAACCACACATATTTAATTTAATTGACCAACCAACTTTCCTGTATCTAGATCCTACTAAATACACAATAACACAATAATAAGTTTTCAGTTGTCCAAAGATGAGGTAATACTACGAAACTGCAATCACTGAAATTTGTTAATTTTTTGGCAGTAAAACATAGTTATTCCTTGAAATTTGTTTTTAGATACGGTGTACCTGAAAAGTTGCCTGCACTGCCTAATGGGTAATCTGGCTCTGTCTGCAAACAATCTACTATTTTTCCATTTAGCGAATATCATATTTCACATGAATTTTTTGGAAATATATCTATGGTGTAAAAAAAGAATTAGGTGTACGGTTTAAAGCAAAAAGTCATTTGAAATTACCAACAATAATAATAGAATTTTATTCTCAAAAACACACTAAATATTTATAGAGAACACGTCGACAACTAAAGGCAATTTAATTTAGTTAGAACACTACTAACAAAGGAGCAATGAACGTTTAGATCTTATGTTGCAAGGAATTCTTGAACAGCAACCTATTCAATTTGGATTTAAAGATGTGAAACCTATCTATAACCTGTAATTCTTTAGGTATCTTGTTGAAGAATGTGATGCACATGTACTCGACATTCCTTTCAGTAAGTGTAAGAGAGTGTGTGGGATAATGTAACGGAAATCTACGTCTGGTCTTATTTGTATTTTCGTGTTGTTCGAAGTAATCATGTCTTCTTTGGTGCAGAAATAAAAGGCATCTAAAAATGTAAAGGCCGGCTAGAGTGAAGATCTTATTTTTCTTGAACAAACCTTGAACAAAGGCCCGATAGACATCAATGATGTTTATTCATTATAAAATAAAAGAAAGTTTTGGCCCTAAACTAATTTTTTTACTTTATTTTAAGTATAATAATTCATTGTCATAAATTAACTAAAAAGTGATGAGGTGCTGTGAAGAAAACAAAAATAATATTCCTGCATCCTTTCACTTTTAGTACGTCCCTGCTTTCTCACCTCCTCTTCAAAGAAGAGGACCGAATCGAACTGATAGTAAAATACCCTACCTGTTGCTCATGGGTATGAGTTACACCGAACAAATGAATATCACTTGTTTTTCCCTTGTGGCACCTAATGACAAAAGAAAGCCGATAGGTTCTAGTGCTCCGCACATGTTGCTTCATTCCAGTCGACAACAAAAGGGCGTTTCTGTACACAAAGGGTTAGTTACTGGAGTAACAAGTAAGACTATTTCTCCATGGCTTCTCTTTGATAGTCTCGTATTACTGGGTGGAAGATGTGATGGATGTATTTTCTGATCCGTCATTCTCTGGAACGAAAGATAAGAACGATGTGTTTTTAAAATTGAGAAAAATAATGAATATCAGAGTTAAAAGCAAAACTTTCCCTTATTTTGAACTGCTCAGGTATGTGTTTTAAAACACACCAATCAAATGTCTAGTTCGTCCTTCCATGCAGTGAAATTCGATTAAAACAGTCGTTGGTGACTTTTTGCTATAAGTTACAAGTAACTTGAATTTCGAGGATGCATTGTGTTAGATTCTGTGCAGAATGATGCAACTCTCATCATATCTCATCAGACTGGATGAACCGGTGAACGGCATGATCACGGTAAAATATTAATAATAATAATAATAATAATAATAGTGCCTTTATTCATACATTTACAATATATAAACATAGGGCGAAGTCTAGCTTAAAGCTACTCCACTCAACCCTGAAAAAAAAAAAAAAAGAAAAACAAAAAGGGAAAAAAAACAAAAGGATAGAAACAAAATTAAGCGAAAAAAAAAAATAAAATTAACGAATCAATTCCATTGTGAGTAAACAAAACATATTTCATATTCATAAAATTTTCCTAATTTATAATTGGCTCGTCAAGAATTTTGACTTCAAAATTTTTCTCAGTGAGCTCAAAGAAACGCCTTCACACGAAACTAAAAATTCATTATGTAATTTCACCGCATTGAAGGTGAAGGAGCGCTGAAACATGGCTGAACCAAATCTTGGCAGCATGAGCCTATGACCATGCCTAACGTCCACGGAATGAACATCACGTCTAAAAATTAGCTTTTCCCTCAAATACGGTGGAAGACAAGAACGTAAAATTCGATGAACCATAATCGTCAGGTGGAGCCGGAAAACATTCTCAACCCTAAGCCATCCCAAGCTGTTAATTCCGTCTCTTATTCCACTGTCATATTTCCTCAAACCGAAAACAAACCGGCAGCATGAATTCTGCATTTTCTGTAGTCTGCGCCTCTGCACGGAATCAAGGCAAGGGTAAAAAACCGTTAATCCGTAGTTCAGTTTGGACAAAACGAGAGTCTCACAGAGATACTTGCGTGACTGAAAATCCAAACAATATCTCTGCCGATACAAAAGGCGCAATGCAAGGAAAGAATTCCTCAACAGCAACGAGACATGCTCCCTGAATCTCAACTGGCAATCGAAAAAGATTCCCAGGTTTCTACAGCAGGTGGAGGACGGAATTCTTTCACCGCCCATCTTGATCTCAACCACACCCTGAAATGTCCTGGGAAAGAAGCATATATAAAAACATTTTTAACATTTATCTTCAAATTATTCATTTGGGAATAACGCATAATTAAGTCTAAATCCTCATTCAACCGCTCGACAGCCTGAGAAACAGAGGAGGGATGAAAAGAGAGGCGAACCTGAGTGTCATCACAATAAAAATGGGTGGATGCGAATCTGACCACCCTATGCATGTCAGCCACATATATAAGGAAAAGCAGAGGACCAAGAACAGATCCTTGTGGCACCCCTGAAGTTATAGGGCAATAATCTGAATATGTATCACGCAATTTAACGCACTGATGCCTATCAAAAAGGTAAGACTTGAAAAATCTCAGAGCAGTTTCATCAAAACCAATATAAGTTAATTTAGCACAAAGCAGCTCATGGTCCAGGGTATCGAATGCCCCTGCGAAATCCAACAAGGTGAGAATTGTCCCCCATCCAAAGATCGCAAAATATCATCAGTGATGTTCAGCAGAAGAGTGGTAGTACTGTAACCCCCCCTGAAACCCGACTGCCGCGCAGTGAGAAAAGACTATTAACGCCTGCTTCTTAGAGAAAATCTACAGTTTGATAAGCAATATGATGACTTGCGCTGTATTGCTGAAAATGGACCTGAGGCAGTAAAGTGATTTGTAGAACATCGTCAATATAACGCGCAGGTCACATACTGCCTCGAATAAATAGAAGAAAATATTACTCTAACAGTCCTGTATACATGCGTCTAGCAGCATACTCAGTAACACTTAACTCTCCATCTTACCCTTTTACGTCCGGCGTACATACCTAGACAGATTCCCGATTAGTCGCTGAAGACGACATCGCACCAATCTGTCTCCCAATGTTACGTTCTCTGCACCATTTCAAACGCGAACGGCAGTGGTCCGCGCAATCAAAGGAAGCTCTAATCGTGGATGGTACGAAAAAATTCCAAAGACGATATATTACACGCATAGTAACTGATCCCTATTCTTTTCCAAATCATTAGTCAGCTACTTGACGCGAAGTAGCAAAACAATATCGTAAAGTTAATTGTCTGATACGCATAATATCTTGATGCTTCGTGGTATGTCTCGATTGACCAGTTGATTTAATTTATATTCCCTACTCTCCTCTGCCCGCACACGATATATTCGCAGAACAATTATTGCACTACACTTAATCTAGCGGCTTATTTCGCGATAGAACAAATTCACATTTCAATAATCAACAGTTCAACACCTACCAAAGTTGATTTCATGGTGACGATTTTAATACCTTCGAACTTAGGGCGATTTGTTAAGCTCTAGTAGACTAAAGTAATAAGTAAAAATATCTGTACTCCAGTCAGCTCTCATAAACAGATTTATTTAAAAAAAACTGAAGGATAAAGATTTTGTTTCCGTAAATAATTATTTTAGATAAGGATGACATTATTACCATACCATATTCAGTCCTGTTGTCAAAAAATCAACTTTAAGAAATTATTCTCTAGATGTAACATTCTTGATATTACTAAGATTATATCCAGTATTTTATAATCGAAACGGTCATAAAAATTCAAGAAATTAAAACTTTCCAAGCCTAAACAATTGTTCTGCTCTTCGTGGAATTCATCAATAAACTATCTCATTCATCTCAAACTGTCGGTATTTAGAAATTTAAAAATTCTAAATACCGACTGATATCTTGTATGAGAGACTGCTGAAGAGGATTGAGTTATCCGAAACACGGTGTCTTAATGATGTCTGAATTATATTTTTGTCACTTTATTCTATAGAGTTTTTCCTAGTTCGGAATGTTGTATAATAGTTGAATTTCTCATTAAATAGAAACAGTAGTTCTAAGAAATTAATCAATATTAGTAATCATAATCAAACACACATGTTCATATGTTTACATTATACCACAGAGGGAAAGTTCGTCCATAGAAAACAAACGTAAAAAATATAAGACACTAATCACAAATCTTTTTCAGATTAAACTGACAAGTACAATCTTTCGAAAGTTTTAAAATTCAAATTAGGAGACCATATGTTATCTCTGAAGTGAAAAACATTTGCACGTACACATAATTATAAAATTATGAGTCAAACTTGGTAACAAGTTAAATCAACAAATTGAAAATTAGAATATTTTAAGAACTTGTACATAAATATTTTAATTAAGTATTGGTTACTACATTATTAGTTCTGCAAAGATTCTTAGAATACTTACTAGAAAGTACCGAAATTATCATTTAAACAGCCCGCTTAGAGAGACTGACGTAAATCTATTTGTCCCAACTTTTAAACATCATCTAAATAACAGATATTTCTTTGTTTATAGTGATCCATTCTGTTTATATTTAACGAAGAATGCACCTAAAATTTGGCATTGTAAATAGAACAGAAGTGCTGAAAATATAACATTAGGCTTATGGTTAATCAATTCTATCAAAAATACATGCGTATCAGTACTGTGATGCATTTAAAAATGGTCGATATATGTTGGAATATTTGCCTACTCTAGCCAGCAATCAACGTCTTCAACTACATCCATAAAGTAAAAGAAATGGTGACTAAAAATTTTCGTTGAATCTATTCGTCCGATGACGATGCATATAGAGCCCTTGGGATGCTTCAGGCTGTAAGTGGCCAATTTATTCAACGTTGGTCAAAGTGTACGTTTATTGGCACGGTACCATTCCACTGGAACTGTTTGTCAAAGACTCAGAAGTGGTAGAACAGGTAGTATTTTAACTCTTTCGGTGAGAAGACAGCCTCTCAGCATATGCAGAATGGCAAGTCAACGTCTTGGAGATGCCACAAGTACTTCACTATCACCAAGCAGAGTTAGGAGACGTCTCTATGAAGTCAATCTAGCATCGAGACGCTTGTTAGATAGAGCTCACTCGCGAATACAAGCGTCAAAGATTGAAGTGGGTAATGGAGCGGGTATACTGGAGAGACTAATGACAATACATACTTTTTACTGATGAGTCCAGATATGGAAGGGTGTGGACAAGTCCACTCATAAGAAGGAACCGCCGCCTTCCATCCTTTTCGAGGAGACACAATTATGGTTTGGTATGGCAGAACTTATTTATTAGTCTTCCTAAGAACCATGACGTCTCAGAAATGTGTTGACGAAGTTATCAACGGAAGTGCCACAATTTCATTCATGTATTGGCGAAAATTTCGTTTTTCTGGATGATAATGCACCAGGTGATTACTGTTAGATGAAACCAGGGTATTACACATCTAGCACTTGCAAGATCCCGTGATATAAATCCAATCAAGTACACTTAGGACCAATTACAAAGAACCGTTCATGCTCACAGACCACAGCCAGAAATGCTTCAACAGCCCGGAGATCTTTTGCCACAACTTTAGCCACAAATTGAGCAGGACATTCTCAATAACTTAGTGAAAAGCATGCAGAGGAGGTACCAAGTAGTTATTGATGCTCGCCATACTTTTTATTGAGTGTGAATACAAGTATGAATTACCGAAATTTTCAGAATTTCGGTTTTTCGTAAAATTTTATACTTTAAATATTATATTTTTGTTATTATGAGTACATCACTTCTTTGAAATCTTGTTATTCTAACCTGAAACTCTATTCTACTCTACCATCTCGCATTTGTATTTTAAAAAAGTGGTCATTCGTGTTTTGACAGAAAGTTAGTTTTATTCTTGACATTAATGGACTGAGTCGATTTACACTTGAACAAAACTGGGACATTAAAAACTTACTTCAAAAGTGGCGAATCTTCTAGGCAAAACTGTTAGAAATTTAGGTGGGAAAATTCAATAGAAATGAAATGCCTTCACTACAGTTTGTGCGTTCTTGAAATTGAATAGTTATTTGACGAAACAACTCGTTCACGTTCTGGTCCAGTGAGCACTCCTGAAAACGTTCAGCCAGAATGTGACTGAACACCCATTAACATCAGCTCATCATCGTGCTCAAGAACTGAACATATTTGGTACTTCTCTGAGGAGAATTTTGCATAAAGACCTCGGTATGAAAGCTTACAAAGTTCAACTAGTGTAAGAAGTAAAGCCTCGTGACCATCCGAAGTATGTCTACTTCGCTCAATGAGCTAATGATCGCATGACCGAAGATTTTCCCAGAAGAATCCACACATTGTGGAAAAGTCGATGCACCCACAACGAGTTCGGTGCAGTGTTTAGTCCGGTGTTATTATTGGGCTTTTTCACGCTATTTCAAAAGATAATTAGATTTTTCTGAAGAGAAAATAAAAATTAATTCAATATCCCTGAATATTGCCTGGTAGTTTGTTTTGTGCATAATAGAACGATTCCCAGTTTTTTTTTTTTTAATTTATACTATAGAATTCTCATTTCGAATTTGTAATTTTCACTGTTATTAAGTATGACCCAAATATTTATAATAACCTAATGTTTAGGATATGAAATTAATGAAAATGATTCCGTTATTCCAAACCGAATCTATATTATTTCGTAACATTAAATAAGGTTATCCTGATTTTCACAAATTTTTATTGTTATTTAATACAACAATTGTTTCGCTATCGCAGTAGCATCATCAGGTAGATTTACATTTTGAATAACTAAGCTTGTTTCCAAAATCCGTTGCTATTTATGTTACAATAGGTACAAAAATTTTTTATTGAGCACTAAAACCCAAAAAAAGGTATCTGTAAATTCCAGGTTATCTGAAAATATTTAACAGGGGTGAGTTATTTAAACCTAATTGTTGGTTAAGGTAATATTCCAATTTTATTGTGTTTATTTATCTCAAGGGACTCTAATAGTTTTAAGGCATAACTTTTTTCATATCTGTAGATATACTTTCTATATATAGAATTTCAAAATTATGGTTGAAAGTATGTACTGTTTCTAACAAATGGTTAGAATATATGGAATTACTAAGGAAACTCTTCAAATGTTCACAAATTCTATGTCGGAAAGTTCTGTCCTATGTGTACTTTTGGGCAATCACCGCAGGTTAACTTATAAACATCATATCAACTTTATGTGTAATGCCTTTTTTATTTTTAATGAATTTTCTCAGGTTTGAATAGGTTTTGAATGAAGTTCTTAAGACATAATTATTTTTATATGTAGCAATTTTCTCAGAAATACCTTCATTGTATTTTAAAGAAATTTATTAGAAATTTTCTTTTATATTGGGATATACCATATTTAAAACTTGAAAATCAAAACAGATTTAATCTGTTGTCTTCTACAATTTTAATTTCAAAAAATTCTTTGAAGAAACTTTAAGAATTAAATTAATGTCTTTATAAGCACTGCTCATATTTAATAGACGTCAAAATTCATCATACAATATCAAACGGAATTAAGAAAAACCATTGGTTTTTCTTAATTCCGTTTGATATTGTATGATGAATTTTGACGTCTATTAAATATGAGCAGTGCTTATAAAGACATTAATTTAATTCTTAAAGTTTCTTCAAAGAATTTTTTGAAATTAAAATTGTAGAAGACAACAGATTAAATCTGTTTTGATTTTCAAATTTTGTATTAATCCTTCTATCAAGTAAAAAACCGTTCCTTCTTATTTTATCATATTTAAAACTATTTTATTATGTTTATTTATCAAAAATTCGTCTATCAGCGTAGGATCATAGTCATTATTAAAAGCTATTTGTTTAATTATAGCAAAATAATTGTTGTATTGAATAACAATAAAAATTTGTGATAATCAGAATTACCTTAAGTAATATTATTTAATATGGATTTTCATAAAGTGAGGACTGATTCAATGAAATATTGAATATCAATTATTTCGGACAATACTAAATGGAAAGAGTATTTGAAGCAACATATGCGTTGTTCACTTGAACCAATGTGCTATTTTTCCACGGCGAAGAAATAATTTTCGCACGCCTTATCGTCGAAAGATAACGAAGATGAACGAAATGCCTACTTGAGTGATATGTATAATACGCGATTTAAATAGATATTCATTTCCGAACACAATTAGAAGTGAAATAGGAGGTATTAGTGGAAGCACGTAATAATTTCATTCACATCTTCCCGGATACAGTGGGTATTTTCGTCGTTGACTTTTTCCTGTATCATTAAAGCCTCGTCCTTCAGATTTGCGCCCGCCTGACGCAAATCGGAATAACCCTCATTTCCAGATAACGGAATTCTCGAAATTGTGAAATAACCTAAATAACGCATCGAGAAGAAAAATAGCTGAAACGTATTCAATTCCGAGTAGAGCCGTCGAATGTCTGGAAATTCGTGTATAGGCAAGAGGTGGCGCGTTATAGGAAAAGAGAAACAGGTTTTGAATGAGTCAATAGTCCATTCATGGCAATAAATTAAATGTACCGTATGCAAAAGCGCGACTTCGATAAGAATCATTGTTTTCGGTTCTATTACACGCGGGAAGGAGATTTTGTGGAGGAAAATGGGAGTTTTATGGAGTTTTTGTTGAAAGAGATATCGTAATCGCGAACGCAGATTGGATTATTCTCATTTGAACGCGAGAATTGAAGTCTCTATCACATTTGATGTGATTCTCATTATATTCTTGTTATTCTCTTGACTGACATCTAGTACAATTATGTTTGCGCAGGCAAATGTGTTCATCGTTCTACCCGTTTATATTTTCCTCTTTAAACCTCTTTGAAATATAATGACATTTTATCCCCACCTGAAATTTTCATAAATCAGTTTTTAATGTGTATATGATTCAAAAATACAACTCAAAATACCGCTAAAATCTACGCAAAGGCATATCGTTTCCTCATGAAAATAATCCAATTATCTCAAATGTACCGTAAACAAAAGCGCAATTACGATAAGAACCATTGTTTGCGGTTCTATTGCACACGTTAGAGGATTTTGTGAAGGAAAATATAGGTAACTTAAATATTTAAAGCACAGTGATTCTGTTACAAATTTTCATTTTAGAAAATTTATCGAAAATTTTTAGAAATTTAATTAAATAAATGTCTTCGAAACACTGTTTCCTTTCAGTAGAAATATGAAATTAAAAGGCAATTTTAGAGTGTAGGAGTGTAATCCTACTCATATATAAAATACAATGCAGCACACAACACATATACAAAGTATGAAATACAAAATTTACAAACGAACATCTGTAATCTATCGACTCTATCATTTTCATGATATTATTTAACTGAGCCTCTATTTAATGTACGTGTGGGCTGTTTAACCAAACTGGGGCGCAGTATTCAGCAGTTGTTACTTAGGTGAAAGCAGGTTGTCCCTGTTTTGGTGACATTAGGTTGGAGCCTCCATTCACGAAAATATTTTACCAATAGTTCCAGATCTGTCATTAGGGTCTGCTCTGCCTGGCCGATAGAACTGCTCATTAACATACCCGGTTGTCTATAAAAATATAGAATATTTATCAACAAATCTTAGTGTATACAACACTGTTTCATACCGCCATTGTGAAAAACAAATTCCATTCCAAAAGTGCCGAACATAAACTTAAACAATCTTTCGAAAAAACCTATCTTTAAAAAGCTCTATCAAAAACCTCTGCAAAATATGGAGTACACCTCCAAAAAGGCGTTTGATCGATACTCGTCAGTTCACTTTTCTGAAAGCTCAATAAAAACTATCAATAAAATTTATATCATACTTATCAACTACATTTATACCATATACGGATCACGACAGAGCGCACATAATCGCCTAGATTTTAGACACTAAACTATCAACAGTTATTTATCATTTAATTATCCTTCAAAGGCGTATCTATATACAATAACAACAATATAGTAACCGTGAAAGTGATAGACCGATTAAGGTTCTGAGGACATTCGTAAAGTGATTGAACGATTGAAACAAAATCCACGTCGCAGTGGCAATTAATTGGTAAAAAATATTGGATTATTGCAATGATCCATTAGCCGCATATTTAAGAACGAACTTCAAGTTAAGATCTACAAAATACAAAATGTTCAAGACTTAAATGATAAACAGGAAAAGTTAAACTCGATAGGGTAAAACAGTAAGATGCGATTGCCGCACATCAGGAGTTGGACATTTTGATGCTCTCGGGTGAAAACATTTTTACAGCTTAGCAAGTTATGAACAAACAAAATGATTGTGTTTACTTGACTGACCGTTCTTCTTTCAAACGAGACTATTTGTGAGCATAACAAAATTAAAGGCCGGCTTCGATGATGATTTGAGCAGCACTTACACCAAACGGACGTTCTCCACTGGTCATTCACATACCAGAAGGAGTAAAAGTAATAAGTAGGTGCTCCAATCAATAGGCGTTAAAAGATTTTTTGGAGCCTTGGGAAAGTTTACAGTTTAAATCAGAAGGCTGAGTGTTCCAGCAGAACTCTGTTCTAGCTCACAGGTAGTAGCACATCCTTCTAGCTTTCATTTCACCAAGAAAATAGCCTCCATATTACCCAGACTTAAACCTGCATTTGGGGGCATTTGGAAAGCAAGGTGAAAGCAAAAAGATTCAATATACTGGGTGTACCGAAGACTGCTCTCAAGCAAGAATGGGTCAAAATCCCACTAAGCGTCATACGGGCATCATCCGATAATTTCTTTGAGAGATTGAAGAAAATAAATTTGTTCAAAGGTGGTTGCATCGAAAACTAAGGATTCCGTTGAGTTTGGCAGTATATAAATAATAAACACCGGAAAGAATTTGGAAAAATATTCATTCTTGTTTTTTATTTTCACTTTAGTTGGGAATAAATTAAGTACCTAACCCTGTAAGTCCTTCATTATTCTGCTTTATTTTTCCACATAAAAAATTTTTGGTATGAAACAGTAAAAAGTCCCATCTACTATTTTCACAAACCATATTTCAAACGCATTTCATGATCAAAACTATCTATTTCTCTTAAATGTATTGTGAGCAAAGTACGATATCGATAAGAATCAGTACTTTAAATAACATCAAACGCATGAAGGAGGTTTTGTCAATGAATAGAGAGGTTTCTGAAGTTTTTATTGGAGAAGATATAGTGGCAAGCGCAAATTTGATTAGTTTTATTGAAGTAGTAACCATAAAGTCCGATGTAACTCTGACTAAATGACCGGTTATTTTCTTAATTGATATCTACTTCTTTCATGTGTGCTGATGAAAATGAAGTCATTGTTTTAATTCAATTTTCCGAACGAAAAAGCTATAAGATCGAAGAGTAAAAAAAAACGTTTGAACCTTACTTAAAATTTTCAGAAATTACGTTTCGAAGTGGGACTATTTTAAAAATGAACACAAACAGCTATTACAACCTACATGAAGGCATATTATTTTCTCATCAATATCATCCAATTTTCCTAAATGCATCGTAAGCAAATGCGGGATTTTCAATTTTATTATATGCGGAAAGGAGAATTTTGCAGGAAAATGGAATATTTTTGAGTTTTTTTTTGGAGGAGCTATTGCAAAAACGTATTTAATTATTTTTATTGAACATGAAAGTAGAGGTAATAAGTACTCATCAAATTTGATGTAACCTTGATTAGATTCTTATTTTTCACATGATTGTCATCTACTTTCTTTCTGCATGGTTAGGCATGTAAGTTGATAATCCTTTTCATTTATTTTTCCAATTACAGAAGCTTTAAATTAACAGTAGATAAAACTTCCTACCTTCATCTGAAATTTAAACAAATTGCTTTTCGAAGTGTGGACGATTCAAAAATATAATCTACTATATTGCTAAAATTTACGCAAAGGCATATCATTGCCTCATACGAGAAAAAGTCTCGATTTCAGTAAGAATCATAGTTTTTAATTTTTTCACACTCGGAAAGGAGATTTTGTGCAAGAAAAAGGGAGTTTCGTGAAGTTTTCACAGAAAATTGGATTATTTCTATTTGAACGTGAGAGTGGAGGTGTAGATGATTTAAAAATAGAACACAAAATGCAGCTAAAATCCACACAAAGGCATATAATTTCCCTTCAAAATATTTAATTTCTTCTATCAATCATTGCTTCAAATTCGATCTCACATAAAAAAGATATTTTGAACATGAAAATGAGAGAATTTGTGAGATTTTTGTCGGAAAAGTAATTGTATTCGCAAACGAAAATATATTCTTGTTATTCTACTGAACGATACCTACTTTTTTCATGTGAGTGCCTGAAAATAGGTCTCTGTTTTGATTTAGTTCTTCACTCAAAAAAAAATATAAGGTCGGACTGTAAAAAAAACGTTTCAACCTCACTTGAAATTTTCACAAATGACGTTCGGAAATGTAGATAATTCAAGAATAGAACACTTAAATCCACATAAAGGCAAATCATTTTCCGTTCAAAGTAATACAATTCTCTTAAATGTTCGGTAAGTAGAAGCGCGATTTTGATAAGAAACAATGTTTTCGGAAGGGAGATTTTATAGAGGAAAACGGGAGTTTTATGAAGACTTTGTAGGGGAGAGTTTTATGGAGTTTATGTTGAAAGAGATATAAAATAAAATGGAAAGGCTTTTTACTTGATAGAAGAAATATAACAAAATTTGAATAACAAAACAAATTGAAATATGTTTATCTTCTACAATTTTAATTTCCAAAAGAATTTTTTATTCAAAAACTTTTAGAATTAAATTAATGTCTAAAACAAGCACCGCTTACATTTAATAGACGTATAAAATCAAAACTCAATATACAATGTCAAATGAAATAAATAACCCAGCAGATATACGAAAGTAATTAAAATTAATAAATAAATATTCAAACGAGACAAAATTTTGTTTCTGGTCTTATCTTAAGAAATACTACTTGCCTTATAAAAACATGAACACACTTGAAGGACTTCCCAAAGAATATAATTTATTTGAAATATTTAATACATTTAAATATTCGAACAAATTATTTCAAAAAACTCTAAAAAATGTGCACTATATTTTCAAAAAACAAATATAATTCTAGATAACCCCTTCATCAGCCGTTTTTCAATAAACTAAATATCAAAATCAAAAACATAACCTACATCACTCACGTGTTAAAAGACTTAAGCTTCGAACTACAGATCAACTATATATTCAAGATTGATCTATGTTCTAACAAAATCAAAGAACAAAGTGAGTTATTTTAAGGTTTACCTAAATCCATTGACACCGTATAAAAAGATTTATTGAAGCCAAAATATAATTATATATTATATATAAAATAAAATGGAAAGGCTTTTTACTTGATAGAAGAAATATAACAAAATTTGAATAACAAAACAAATTGAAATATGTTTATCTTCTACAATTTTAATTTCCAAAAGAATTTTTTATTCAAAAACTTTTAGAATTAAATTAATGTCTAAAACAAGCACCGCTTACATTTAATAGACGTATAAAATCAAAACTCAATATACAATGTCAAATGAAATAAATAACCCAGCAGATATACGAAAGTAATTAAAATTAATAAATAAATATTCAAACGAGACAAAATTTTGTTTCTGGTCTTATCTTAAGAAATACTACTTGCCTTATAAAAACATGAACACACTTGAAGGACTTCCCAAAGAATATAATTTATTTGAAATATTTAATACATTTAAATATTCGAACAAATTATTTCAAAAAACTCTAAAAAATGTGCACTATATTTTCAAAAAACAAATATAATTCTAGATAACCCCTTCATCAGCCGTTTTTCAATAAACTAAATATCAAAATCAAAAACATAACCTACATCACTCACGTGTTAAAAGACTTAAGCTTCGAACTACAGATCAACTATATATTCAAGATTGATCTATGTTCTAACAAAATCAAAGAACAAAGTGAGTTATTTTAAGGTTTACCTAAATCCATTGACACCGTATAAAAAGATTTATTGAAGCCAAAATATAATTATATATTATATATAAAATAAAATGGAAAGGCTTTTTACTTGATAGAAGAAATATAACAAAATTTGAATAACAAAACAAATTGAAATATGTTTATCTTCTACAATTTTAATTTCCAAAAGAATTTTTTATTCAAAAACTTTTAGAATTAAATTAATGTCTAAAACAAGCACCGCTTACATTTAATAGACGTATAAAATCAAAACTCAATATACAATGTCAAATGAAATAAATAACCCAGCAGATATACGAAAGTAATTAAAATTAATAAATAAATATTCAAACGAGACAAAATTTTGTTTCTGGTCTTATCTTAAGAAATACTACTTGCCTTATAAAAACATGAACACACTTGAAGGACTTCCCAAAGAATATAATTTATTTGAAATATTTAATACATTTAAATATTCGAACAAATTATTTCAAAAAACTCTAAAAAATGTGCACTATATTTTCAAAAAACAAATATAATTCTAGATAACCCCTTCATCAGCCGTTTTTCAATAAACTAAATATCAAAATCAAAAACATAACCTACATCACTCACGTGTTAAAAGACTTAAGCTTCGAACTACAGATCAACTATATATTCAAGATTGATCTATGTTCTAACAAAATCAAAGAACAAAGTGAGTTATTTTAAGGTTTACCTAAATCCATTGACACCGTATAAAAAGATTTATTGAAGCCAAAATATAATTATATATTATATATAAAATAAAATGGAAAGGCTTTTTACTTGATAGAAGAAATATAACAAAATTTGAATAACAAAACAAATTGAAATATGTTTATCTTCTACAATTTTAATTTCCAAAAGAATTTTTTATTCAAAAACTTTTAGAATTAAATTAATGTCTAAAACAAGCACCGCTTACATTTAATAGACGTATAAAATCAAAACTCAATATACAATGTCAAATGAAATAAATAACCCAGCAGATATACGAAAGTAATTAAAATTAATAAATAAATATTCAAACGAGACAAAATTTTGTTTCTGGTCTTATCTTAAGAAATACTACTTGCCTTATAAAAACATGAACACACTTGAAGGACTTCCCAAAGAATATAATTTATTTGAAATATTTAATACATTTAAATATTCGAACAAATTATTTCAAAAAACTCTAAAAAATGTGCACTATATTTTCAAAAAACAAATATAATTCTAGATAACCCCTTCATCAGCCGTTTTTCAATAAACTAAATATCAAAATCAAAAACATAACCTACATCACTCACGTGTTAAAAGACTTAAGCTTCGAACTACAGATCAACTATAT
Source organism: Megalocaria dilatata (assembly GCA_034642435.1). NCBI lineage: Eukaryota > Metazoa > Arthropoda > Insecta > Coleoptera > Coccinellidae > Megalocaria > Megalocaria dilatata. The sequence continues at coordinate 63,330,562 of CM067855.1, read as the reverse complement.
ATTCAAGATTGATCTATGTTCTAACAAAATCAAAGAACAAAGTGAGTTATTTTAAGGTTTACCTAAATCCATTGACACCGTATAAAAAGATTTATTGAAGCCAAAATATAATTATATATTATATATAAAATAAAATGGAAAGGCTTTTTACTTGATAGAAGAAATATAACAAAATTTGAATAACAAAACAAATTGAAATATGTTTATCTTCTACAATTTTAATTTCCAAAAGAATTTTTTATTCAAAAACTTTTAGAATTAAATTCAAGTGTGTTCATGTTTTTATAAGGCAAGTAGTATTTCTTAAGATAAGACCAGAAACAAAATTTTGTCTCGTTTGAATATTTATTTATTAATTTTAATTACTTTCGTATATCTGCTGGGTTATTTATTTCATTTGACATTGTATATTGAGTTTTGATTTTATACGTCTATTAAATGTAAGCGGTGCTTGTTTTAGACATTAATTTAATTCTAAAAGTTTTTGAATAAAAAATTCTTTTGGAAATTAAAATTGTAGAAGATAAACATATTTCAATTTGTTTTGTTATTCAAATTTTGTTATATTTCTTCTATCAAGTAAAAAGCCTTTCCATTTTATTTTATATATAATATATAATTATATTTTGGCTTCAATAAATCTTTTTATACGGTGTCAATGGATTTAGGTAAACCTTAAAATAACTCACTTTGTTCTTTGATTTTGTTAGAACATAGATCAATCTTGAATATATAGTTGATCTGTAGTTCGAAGCTTAAGTCTTTTAACACGTGAGTGATGTAGGTTATGTTTTTGATTTTGATATTTAGTTTATTGAAAAACGGCTGATGAAGGGGTTATCTAGAATTATATTTGTTTTTTGAAAATATAGTGCACATTTTTTAGAGTTTTTTGAAATAATTTGTTCGAATATTTAAATGTATTAAATATTTCAAATAAATTATATTCTTTGGGAAGTCCTTCAAGTGTGTTCATGTTTTTATAAGGCAAGTAGTATTTCTTAAGATAAGACCAGAAACAAAATTTTGTCTCGTTTGAATATTTATTTATTAATTTTAATTACTTTCGTATATCTGCTGGGTTATTTATTTCATTTGACATTGTATATTGAGTTTTGATTTTATACGTCTATTAAATGTAAGCGGTGCTTGTTTTAGACATTAATTTAATTCTAAAAGTTTTTGAATAAAAAATTCTTTTGGAAATTAAAATTGTAGAAGATAAACATATTTCAATTTGTTTTGTTATTCAAATTTTGAAAGAGATATGTTAGTTGTTAACGGACATTTTATCATTTTCATCGAACGTTAGATAAGAAGTAGTACCTACCCGTTAGGTTTGATGTGACTCTGATCTGCTGTTCTTGCTGATCTCTTGATTACCATTTATTTCTTTCATGTAAAGAAAGTGAAGCCTTCGTTCTTTTTCGTGATTTTTTCACTTGAAATAGCATTGAAATCAAATAGTAAAAGCATAGGTTAGCTACCACCTAAAATTTTCACAAATCCTGTTTCGAAATGTAGAGGATTTAAAAATAGAACATAAAATGCTGCTAAAATCCACACAATGGTATATATCATATTCTCATCAGTATCATCCAATTCTCTCGAATATACCATAAGCGAAAGCGCGATTTCAATAAGAAACATTGTTTTCAATATTATTACACACAGAAAAGAGATTTGGTGGAGAAAAAAATGAGAGTTTTATGAAGTTCAGATTGAAAAATATATTTTATTCAAAAACGCACAATTGGATATTTTCTCTTCAACGCTAGAGGGAAAGTAAGTACCGATCAAATTTGATATGACTCTGATTATTTTCGTGTTATTTTCTTGACCGATATCTAATATTTTCATATTTAAGCAGGAAAATTGGTTTCTCATTCTTCCCGTTTAATTTTCAAATTCAAAGATTACTGAAAGCAAACAATGAAAAAATATTTTAAGCTCCACCTGAAATTTTTACAAAATACATTTCAAGATGATTTAAGAATAAAACAAGAGATTACTAAAATCCACACAAAGGCGTTTCATTTTTTCGTCAAAATATTTTATTTCTCCCAAATATTAGTGTGAGCAAATTTGCAAATTTCGATAAAAATTATTTTTTTCAGTTTTATTACAAGCAGGAGGAAGATTTTGTAAATGAAAATGGAAGCTTTATAAAGTTATTATTGGAAAAATATAATGCAAATGTAGAATCGATTATTTCCATTGAAAGCAAGAGCAGTAGTACTTCAAGATTGATGTGATTTTTATTTTTTATATTCTAGTTGCTCTCTTAATTGACTTCTTATGCTTTCATGCTTGCGGATGAAAAAATATATAAAAATAGGGACGTCAATGTTTTCATTTGTTTTTACACTTGTAGAAGGTTCAAAGTCAAAACGTGAAAAGATATTTTAGACTTTTCACAAATATATATGCATAATGTTTCGAAATGTATATGATGTAGATGTCACCATCACACAAATGCTTTTGAATTTTAGTGAAACATATCAATTTCTCATCAAAATAATCAAGTTCTTATATATGTACCGTAAGCAAAAGTTCCATTGCGAGGAGAATAATTATTTTTCATTCTTTTATACGCGAAATTTTGTGGAAAAAAATGTTTTATGGAGTTTTCGTTGGAAAATTATATTCTGGTTATTCTCTTGATTGAAGTCTTATTTTTCTATGTTTGCGCAGGTATTAAGTTCATCATTCGTTTAATTTATTTTTGCATCTGGAAAAGCTTCTTTTAAAAAAGAAGAGTAAAAAAACTGTTTTAAGCCCTTTTTCAATTTTAACAAATTATTACTTGAAGGGAAGGAAGATGATTAAAAATAGAAAACAAATGCTGCTTAGTACCAAACAAAGGCATATTATTTTCTCATCTTATATGTACCTTAAGCAATAGCAAAATTACGATAAGAATTATTGTTTTCGGTTCTATTACACGCGAGCAGTAGTAGATTTTGTGGAGGAAAATTGAAGTTTTTAAGATTTTTTTTGAAAATTTCATCGTATTCGCAATTTGAAATTTCAATTTTATTTCAAATAGAGTAGAAGTATCTATCAAGTTTGATGTGATATTAATTATATTCTTGTTATGTAATCATTTACATATACTATTTTTGTATAGGCACACAGAAATATAAATTCAATAATCTTCTAGTTAATTTTTTCAGTAGAAAAAACTTAAAAATTAAACAATAAAAATGCGTTTAGATTCCCACGTTTCGAAGTGTGCGTAATTCAAAAAAAGAACACAAAATTATATTAAAATCAATATAAAGGCATATTATTTCCTCATATTGATAAATAGCGAAATTACGATAAAAATTATTGTTTTCGGTCTATTGCACGCGAGCAGTAGTAGATTTTGTGGAGGAAAATGGAAGTTTTTAAGATTTTTTTTTTGAAAATTTCATCGCAATTTGAAATTTCATTTTCATTTCAAATAGAGTGGAGGTATCTATCAAGTTTGATGTGACCTTAATTATATGCTTGTTTACATATATTATTTTTGTATAGGTACACAGAAAAATAAATTCAATAAACTTCTAGTTCATTTTTCCAATTGAAAAAAACTTAAAAATTAAACAATAAAAATGCCATAAATAGAGGTTAATTCTTGATAGAAGGTATATAAAATTATTTAAATATTTTAATATTAGCCTTCTACATATTTAATTTCAAAAAATTATATTTAATGATTATAACTCCTGAAAATAAATTAAAATAATGTCCTATAAGTACCACTTATATCAATTGACATATAAAATAAACATTCATTATAAGACATCCGAATGGTATAACAAAATGCAATAAATAAAAATTATTAACCAAAATCCTATAAATTAAATATTTTGAATAACATCAATTGATATAAGTGGTACTTATATGACATTATTTTAATTTATTTTCAGAAGTTATAATCATTAAATATAATTTTTTGAAATTAAATATGTAGAAGGCTAATGTTAAAATATTTAAATAACAATAAAAATGCGTTTAGATTCACAAGTTTCGAAGTGTGCATAATTTAAAAAAAGAACACGAAATGCTATTAAAATCTATATGAAGGCATATCATGTCCTCATCAAAATATTCCAATTTTCTTAAATGTTTCGTTAGCAAAAGCAGGATTTTAATGAGAATTATTATTTTAAAGTAGGCTTTGGAGAAAATTGGAATGTTCTTTAAGTTTTGTTATATTTTTGATCTTCACATTGACATCTTATTTCTTCATGCTTGCACAGGAAGTTCATTTTTGGAAAATTGTAAATATTTTTTGATAACTTCTGCGACGTTAGGCTGAGCGTTGTCATGTAAAAATAACCATATCATGTCTATCCTTATATTTCGGCCCTTTTTCTCGTAATGTACGGATTAAACGTAATTGCAGTCTGTACCGATCATCTGTAATGGAATCACCATTAAATTTCGGCAGCTTGCAGTACACAATGCCCTATCGATCTCTCCAGATACACAGCATAACTTTCTAGCCATGAATGTTCAGATTTGGTGTTGATGTTGAGGTCAATGGCAACGATTGACCAGGTAAAGCGTAGTATTTTTTTTCTTGGGGTTGTCGTAGAAGATCCATTTTTCGTCACCAATCACCATCTGCTTTTTGCTCTTGAAGCAGCTGCTCACGAGAAAATAATCACTTTTCCAGATCTCTTGGTTTCAATTCATAAGTAACCTAATTGCATTGCTTTTGAATCAGGCCTATAGATTTCGAATGTATGTCTGGTTACCACCAACGTAAGTGGAAACATGTCTTGCGTTAGGCTTGGTTCTTCATACAGTAATGTCTGTAATTAGTCGTCTTCGAATATTTTTGACTGTCCCGAGCGAGATGTATATTCACCGCAGAAATCACCACTTTTGAGGCTACGAAACTATTCTACACATGACTTGGAAGTTGCAACATAGTCACCGTAAACTTTCACAAGCATACGATGAGGTTTAGCTGCACTTTTTTCCAATTAAAACCCTGGGAATGTTGTTTTGTTATCAAAAAATCTGTCATTTTCAACAGCATAACAAAAAACATTTTGTATGAAAGTAAAAACAATTCAAACTGGATGTCATCAGCAAAAGTCCAATCTGTCGGAAACTGCGGAAGTCAGAGGGTTACTACTTAAAAATTTAATGTTTTTAGAGCTATCTTTTGAAAACGGACCATACTAATTTGTACTTTATATATAGAAGATCATTTTCATTAGGTCAAGACAACTAAAAATTGAAAGATTTAATTTCAAAGCTGGAAGAGAACATTTTCATTTTAAATTTTCTAATGCAATAGAAAAATTTTGAGTAATATGAGACAGCTGCCCATGATACCACAACAAATCATAGATATTGATGAATGAGCACATTAAAGTTCAGATTTTCATTAATTTTTCACTAATATCGTAACATGATGAATCTTGATTGATTAGCGTGATTTCATTTTTCGGATTCTACAGTATAAAATCACAGATGGCCATGTTTACCGTCCTTCCGAACACGCCTTCCCTTCGTAATGCTCGCCTGCTTCCGACGACCCTGGTCCGGTAGCAATAGAAGATGCCAGCGTTGTGTATCAAGAAATGAAGACCCAAATACCGCTCTACCCAGCAGTTTCTCCATTTAATTGGTTTCGAACCGTCAAGCAATTGTTCATCCACTTTCTAACGGTACAAAAATTGTCAACAATTCAGTGATTCGTTCCCTTGGAAAAAGAAATTCCAATTTATCGAACTCGGTTCGTTAATTTAAGGTTTACCTTCACATAATCGGGAACACCGCTTGGTGTTTTTATGTAGGTATACTCAGGAAGAATTCTAACAGAATTTTTTTTCCTAATCTCAATAATCGTAAAAATATTAACTTTGGTTCCAAAAAGTTCAAAAACAATTTAAGTTATTATTATCAAGAAAGCAGTAGTAAAACCGTCACAAATTGGTCATAATTGAAGGCGCATTTATGCGAGCAGATGATCAGTCTATCAAAATTCTTGACTTACACATTAAATCTTCATTTGATTAATAGCGTTTAATTCTTTATCAGTACTTTACATACAAGAATCATTTGCATTTTAAATTCATTACAATACTATATGATTGTTGAATATGACCATTACGATCTTTCATCAAGGCTTCACAATTCATACCTTCTGCAACGAGGGGCATGATGGATATTATTAATTTACTCAAAAAAAATAAGATACACTGGTAAATTTTACACTTATATTTTTATTATCATTATTAATTATGGTGAGCGGCGTCTATCCATCCTACCACTGCGTCCGCACGGACTATTACGTACACCCCTAATGTATATTTCTCCGACGAGATCCAGATTCCATAATTTTGTTCGGGAGTAATTTTTCCAGTTCGCAGTGAACTATAAAAGCCTTACCACAGACCTCGAATCTGAAGCGACTCACAGCTGGGCATTATGAGACGATGTGCATGTTTGTTTCAGTGTCCTCAAGACACAGCCTGCATTCATCATCGTCTTCAGCCAGGTCGATTTTCTGCAAATGCGCTTTCAGCCTGCAGTGACCTGTCATAATTCTGTCAAGTGTCCTTAGTTTGGCCCTATCCAGACCTAGCGCTAGATGCGTCATCTTTTTGTTCGAAGCTGTTCCAAGGAACACCTTCGAATGTTTCAGGCCAGGATGACTCAGCCAGAAAGACTTTAGTCTTGAGTTCATTCTACCTGTTAGCGTCCGCTTAGTCACGTCATGTGGTATTCCCACGAATGGTTCCGGTCCTACCGGAGGCAGTCCCAGCTCCAGCAAACGCAATAGTTTGAGTGGCGCGGTATCCAAATAAGAGTGATTCTGTTATAACGGGTGTTTTTTTAGAGTGATAGAACTCTCGATGGGGACACGTGAATTCTACCAGGTAATTTATTGGCTAATTGAGGATACATCTTTTCCAAGTGACTACTCAGCAGTCTCCACAGTCCACCCCTAGAGGTAGAAAGTGTGATAAGGATTACGCCATATCATCGCGCGTAGCGATAAACTCAAGATTGACGACTACAAATGATCTTGGTACGAGCACCGTCTAGCGGCCTGTACGTCCTGACTCACCGAACCCATGTGAGGTCATTTGATTGATCCTGGTGTCAAGCACTAATGGCGGAGCCATTTCGTCGAGATCCACAAACCCTAAATCAAGTCCCGCTAAACCCCGAGACGTTTCATGAAAATATCCCGAACATGGGGGTCTGCAAACATATAAACGAGGTAACGCAGTATGCTGCATAAAGCACTCGGCCATTACACGGAATCCGGCGATTTATACTGCGAGAGGGTAGAGTACGCCAGTTTTAAGGGAGAAGCCCTGTGCTGCGACAGACTCCCTGTCACTGAGTTAATCAACCAGCTCAGCCCTCCATTTCACCTGAGCGGCAAAACTAGTGCCCCATTCGGAGATCTTCCACCATACAGGTCCAGTGACTGGCGCGAAATGGCATTACGTTAGACACCAAGACTTAACCCTCCATTTCGCCGGGACGAAACTAGGATCCTAGTCATGACAAGCACCCCCATCACGTCAAGATCTAATGCCTGGGGGGCGTTTCGATAGGGACAACTGTGATTTTACAGAAGGTAGAAGCCATGTTGTTCTGACATTTCTGTTCAGTAAGCATTGACAAATTATCATGGAAAGACTCACGCCGCAACAACGTTTACCAATTGTTGAAATTTATTTTCAAAATCAGTGTTCTATTCGCCAAGCTTACAGAGCACTTCGTGAAATTTATGGTTTACATAATCTACCATCAGAGCAGCTTATTCGTCGAATTATCGATAGATTTCGGACAGCATTTTCTCTACTCGACAACAACAAGATAAAGAACTATATGTGCAGAAGAACATATCGCTGCTGTAAGTCATAGTGTTAATAATGATGCAGATTTGTCTATTCGTCCACGTTCATAACAAGTTAGACTCTGTGCATCCACCAGATGGAAAATTTGGCGTGAAGATCTTGGTCTACACCCATACAAGATCCAACTGGTTCAAGAACTAAAGCCACTTGACCATAATAAGCGTCGTTTGTTTGCTGATTGGGCTCTAGAACAGCTTGAAGTTGATACACTTTTTTATCGTAAAATTGTGTTTAGTGATGAAGCTCATTTCTGGTTGAACGGCTATGTAAACAAGCAAAATTGCCGTATATGGAGTGAAAATAATCCTCAAGATGTTCTGCAGGTTCCATTGCACCCTGGTGTGCTTTACACGCTGGAGGCATCATCGGTCTATGTTTCTTTAAAAACGATACTGGAGCTAATGTTACAGTGAATGGTGCTCGTTACAGATCTATGATCAATGATAATTTGTTTCAAAATTTGAATGGTATATCAAGCAAACCAAAAAAAAAAATCTTATAATGACAGCTTTACAAAAGGAACGAAGGATAGAATTTTGTAAACGTTTTCAAGAAGATAATTTCAATAATATCTTCATATCTGATGAAGTTGTTTCCAACATGGTGGAAATCATTTAAAAATCCTATGAAAACAACCTGTTAATGTTCAAATTTCCCACCAAAATAATGTTTAACTAAATAACTAAATATATCATCAAATTTTCATCATTTTGACTAAAAGTGCATTTGAATGCAGACAAAAGGTCTTTGAACATATTAATACCGTCAATCATAGATATTAATAACTTCAATATCCTCTATAAATATCACAAAGGCTATAAAATGAATTTGTCCATGAAGATCTTGAAACACTGAACAACCATTAAGAAATGAAGACATTCTTAGTGAATAATTTGTGAAAATTCAATGAAACATTTTCTACAATATATAATGGATTTTCATAAAATAAAGAAGTCATTAGTATAAAACACTGAAATAATTCCAACGCAGATGTTGGAACTATCATAAAAAGAAATAGACTCGGTTGCATTTAAACTGGAAATGTGGTCGAATAATTTAATCACAGAGTAAACTTGAATACAGTTGAAATATACGTTCTATCAAAGGAGCATTGATAAGAAACAGTATTTCCAGAACATATAGAAATTTTGAAAGGTAATAGATTTCTTAACGTTTTAAGTGTATTATTTTCAGTGGCGAAGTTTCTTTGGGTAGCTCCCCATCATTCTTTGGTCATTATTCAGCATATTGAGGAACCTCAATAAACCGTTAATGTTTCAAACCAGTAGGGAATGATACTGTTTATTATTCATCTAATGCCCCCTGTATACTCCAACATCGACTAGGAACAGACTGTTTCAACTATGCAATAGGTCTCTCGCAGGGTCGATGGCCGTGATTACTTCTGGGGGTACTTACACAAAGCTCGCTAGACTTACATAACGCGACCAAACCTCCCCTCCTTATCTCTCCAACCCTGCCGCTCCAAGAGGAAAAGAGACGAACATACCCGACTATACGAACACACTCTTGGATGCGATGCTACTCGCCGGTCCATGACAACGGGATGTTTTTCTATGGGAATATTCTAGGATTTTTTTGTTCCTTTTTTGTCGGTAATTCATCTTTGTTGCTCCTCTGTGCCACTTCAATTTAATTTATCTGGTGGCAACACCACATCCAGAGTGCGTTGAAGAAAGGGAAACGCCTGGCTAGATAAAGTCGCTTTATTTGAATCGTGATGACATACTTAATGATGGTTCTTAATTAAATAGGAATATACACAATGAATCGATTTTATGAAAATAAAAAACCTTATAACAATAACAACTTTCTTTACACACATCATTCTTATGAACATCAATAAGAATTCATTTAACATTAACATAAATATGTCAGCATACAGGAGACAAACTTGTGCATAAATCATGGAAATGAAAATTTGAAAAAATGAGACAATTATATCTGTTGATATCCTAGGAACATTCAAACAGAGAAACAAATTTAACTCAAAAAATTCCGGTTTATATAGTTCACAATTTGTTCAGGAACTGAGATATGTTTGGGTCGTTTACAACCATCTCCAGAGGAATCTAAATAGTTGCTGGACTTAAAATTACAAGGATTCCAATTTATCTACATTTAAAACATCTGTGTAATTTTTATAGCACATGGATATAATATAATGAAGGTTGTTTCCGAGCAGTATCTAGGTATATGTGAATTCATTTCAACATTTTCTTCATTATTAATTAATTTTTTCATGGGTAAACTCTTCACATAATCCATCAATTTCTCTTTTTGAATATTATTTGGTAGTTATATATATTATATAGTAAAATGATCTTTTTCATCAGAAAATTGAATATCTTCTATTCAAAGCTTAGAAAAATCGTTCTTTGATTGAATCTTATGAATAGCGGACTGTCTGTCGTAGATAGTTTGTATTACAATCATTGCATTTTAATTGATATATTCCCAAGAAAATATAGGGGTTTCTTTATTATTAAGGAAGATTATTGAACTTTTATTTACAGTTAGATATATAATTCTCATTTTATGAAGACCGTTAGAAATCTTACTACTAATGACTTTCATATGATTCGTAGAAAACCATAATGTATTGATATAGTATTATTTCAGAATATGGAGAGACTTAAAATGAATGCTACACCAAAAGTATAATCTAATATTTTACAAATATATAATCATATGTTCCCCTTTCCACTGCAGCCCTTCAAGTTACGAAAAAATCATTTTTATTCAATATCTCCACAATGGAAGAATTCGAAAGAATGAAACATTCTAGATAATTGACGCTAATGAAATGGCGATTTAAAATTTATGGGTGTTCATTACTTTGCCACATAATATTTTTTGAATAATCCATTGTTACTTTATTTCAGTTTTTACCTACCCCTTTCATAACGACACAATAATTCTAACGTTTTTTCTGAACTTTCGATGCCTTTTTAATTGAACCATGTCTTTGGCCTCTAAAAAGGCTACAGCCTTAATTAGAGCCAAATCTTTCTCCTTAGAGCATATTTTTGAGACCTGCAAACAGGTAGAAATCAGATGGGGCCAGATTTGGTGAATATGGGGGTGCAATTCGAATAGTTAATCTTTTAATTTTACCATAGTTTTCATCGACTTGTGGATCGATGATTATCTTGATGAAACAGCGGTTCTTTCTTGGTAATGTGAGGCCATTTCTACTTGATTGCGTCATCCAGTCGATCCAATAACAGAAGTAGGTGCTGTTGATCGTCTGGCCCTTCGGAAGAGAGTCAATGAGCAAAATTCCGTGCGTGTTTCAAAATACAGAGGTCATGACATTGCCTGCTGACTGTTGTGTCTTCGAATGATTTGGCCGGCTTTCGCACTCTCCTCTTCATTCGGCTGATGCTCTTTTCAATTTCAGCGTATACCAATTGTAGAAATATGAAACCGGAATTTTCTTATAGCTAGTGTTAGTCATCAGCAAGGCCGCCTATGCATCGCCATTAGGTTCCTCTAAAATCTGACGAGTAACTGTAACTGACTGTAGGCTATAACTAGTGTTGTTGCGGCACGAATTGTAGCAGCTTTAGAAGATGGCCGCGGTCAGCGCGAAACTGAGAGAAACTTTGGTTTAAGTGTGCAACAAGTATTTTAAAAGAGAGTAGTCTGTTCAGTAGAAAACCTATTTCAGAACAAGCAAAATTACAACGGCTAGAGACTAACGATTTTTCGTTTCTAGTGCTTTGAGAAACCGAATATTCACGGCAATTTCCTTTTGAAATCATCTACAGAAAGTGAGAAATGTAAATGTGAATGAACAATTAGGAGGTTACTTCAGGATGCTGAATTATCTACTCGAACTAAGGCTAAAATAGACCGTTGCTTTAAAGTGAACACCGGATTGCAAGATTCAATTTTGAAAGAGTTCCAAAATAAAACTTTAATTGCTCATAGGTACCTGACAGAGTTTCTAGAAGACTATGTTGTATCATTCATTATTATTTTTGGAGAAGATACAAACCTTTATGCATGAAAATGCATGGTCCCACTCTGCTCATCTCGATATGGTTCAAATCAGGAGATTTGTTTGCCTGTTTGAAGTCCAGATTTAAAACCGATAGAACATGTTTGGGATGAGATGAGGAGACATTTTCGAAGACATATTTCGGCTCACAGAAATTTTAGAGAGCTTTGCAACATACTGGTGCAGAAATGGGAGAATATTCCGCAGTATGCGATCCAAAGCATGTCTCGACGTTTGTATGCTGTTACTCGTCTCAGCTAAGAGAAGAAGAATACTCGCTACTGAAGTTCTCAATTTTTTTTGGTGGACCTACAAGTATATCAAATTGAATTTTAGCTTTCATTATTTTTAATAAACTTTGAACAAAACAACACAAACATTTTATTAACGCAATCGCGGTAAAATCATCGCATAAAGTTAGTGAACTATGTTACAACTGAAAAAACAAAAGATTCATAAAATACAGACCAGTTAGGGGTTGACCCTAATTCTCGGTAGTGTATATGTATGAGAAGGATATACAAAAAAACTCAATATTAAAGTTCCTCATGTGTTAAAGATATTTCATTTGAATCAACGCAATAACATCTAGGATTTACTTCTCAAATGAAATAAAATCGAACCTTTTTTGAAACAAATAATCAAGGATGAAAAAAATGGAATAATAATCATAATTTGAACGAATGGCCTCAAAGAACCAACCCAAACAACATCGAAAATTGAAGGGCACCAAAAGAAGATTCTGCTATCAGTTTAGTGGAATTACAAAGTTATTGTGTACTTTGAACTGCTTCCTCCGAACAAAACGATTAATTAATATATAATAATAATAATAACATCTTATAAAGGTATGGTTAAGGCAAAACCTTGAAACAAAAATAACAATAACATATATTGGGGTCAATTAATTAAAGAATTAATTATTCTTGAAATAATTAAAAAGGGTGATCTGTCGATATCTTTTTGGTCATTCAGAATTTTAAGGGTTTTTTTACCTATTAATCTCAAGTAATTCTTACAGTGTTATCTGGTTCTTTTACTTTCATCATGGATAATTTCATAGTTTTTGAAATTATATCAAAATTCATTCAAATGATTGACATATGTCGAGTGTGAGATGACGTATAACTTCTCTGGTGTTCATGTGTTCATTTCTTGAAGGAGTAATATATACCATATAGCAATATTTATGAGTTTACTTACAAATTCTAGATTTACTATCTTTATCAGTTTTATTTTTGTTGTTGTTGAGGAGAATTCCAAAATTATTAATCTTTCTGAATGTTACATTATAGAAAAAAGTTTGTCCCAAAATTTGACAATATTATCAGATATTTTATTCATGTCCGGAATAGAAATGTATTTTTCATACAAATCTTTTGTAACAGGACACTCAAAACGTAATGTAATTTTCTTTTTGGTTGAAAACTTTTCTACAATGATTGAGTTATAACCGTTATGTGGAACATTATGTTCAATAATATTCAGTTCTATAATAAAATTATTCCCATTCATGGATACGTTAAACAATCAATGAATCATACTGTGAGTTGCTTTCATTTTATGGTTAATATGGTGGTTTTTTGTTTGATGAATCTTGTTGAATATTTTTACATATTTCAGGAATTTCTGATATTTCAACGCAGTAATATAATTATAATAATTATATACATTTGTGACTTTTTCCAAGTTTTTGCCTATTAAATTATACCTATATAAGATGTGATGTTTTTGAAATTAGTTCATAATGTAAACCTGAAAAAGTCGGAGTGTTGGCGAAACAATTATTGTTTATTCAATAAACTAAATTTTGTTCATCATTTTAATTAAAACAATCAATTATTCTAATGTTTTTTAATTTATAAGCTCATCAGTAAATGACCCTTTTTATTATATAATTTGTCAAAATCAAGTTTCCTCGTTCTGTTCTTTCATCCTGTATGAACTCTTGCAGACAGGCGTTTATAAATCTCCAGTTATATCAAAGTCGTGGGTTTTCTTTAAATTCTTCGGTATTGATAAGTTGTTTGATTCAATTCTGGAAACCAATTGTTTGCTTATCTGAAACAGAAGGTGCTGTGTTGAATGTAAGATATGATTGTAATTAAGCCTTTGAGGATTACGAGTATACATGATATTGATATTTTATCTCATTTCACTGTACACAGAAGAATTTTTATAGCTGACTTGAATTTAATGGAGTCAAACAATGAATTGGTATTAATAATTCATCAGAATAAGTGACTTTAATAATATACTACTATAGTCGATTGATAAATATAATCGATTGATCAAATTTTCATCGGGTAGTTCAAATAAGCAGCCGGTAGGTCAAATGAACCTGTACGATATTTACTGCGAGAGGGCGTGTTCAATTGTTTGCGATCTCCGGGGTAAACTGAGAAATATTTCATTTTATTTTGTTCGTAGCAAAAAAACTGAAAATCATACGGAAATGAAATAAAACACACAAAATGGAGATATTAATTCGAAGTGCTAAGCGCTCTTATAGGCTAAGTATCGGGTGTTTTTTTTAGAGTGAAAAAACTTTAAATTGAAAGTTTTGTAAAACAAACAAAGATGTTAAAAGGTGTTTCATTTGGGAATGGCCCGTTACAGAAAACACGAACCATATCACAAATGTCCAAAAAAAAAAGGAAGCTGGTAATGATGAAATCTCGCAACCCGCAAAAAACAGCGTCAATCTCTTACGAACAAACCTAATATCCCGTCCTGGATCTTCTTCTTCTTTCACTTCACGTTTTTCCGCCAATAATTACCCATACGAGGAAATCCGGTCAGGTCCATTTGTCAGACGACGCGATCAATCTTTTGCTCCAATCGATATGAACTCGTTCTGTCGCTCCGTTTGTGCCCACGTTGTTGCGGACGCGCGGAGATTTGAAAGAGGCAAAAGCGGAATTGCGGATACCGAAAGGAGTGTCTATGTCGGGAATGAATGAAAGATTGTTGGCAGATCGAGTAAACATTCGAAGTGTGAACACTTATGTTCCTGTTTGTCGAAATCTGAATGAGAAGAATTTGTGAAACTTATCGGGTTTTGGTTTTACAAATTTATTGTATTTTACGCATTTTTAACAGGCTGTTATCTCATCCATTGATGGAAAATTTCCAATTGGCATATATGAGGCTTATAAGGCCTCTTCGAAAATATCAAATTAATACTTGAAGGATACAAACTTTGTTTCGTACCAATGTATTATTAAAACCAAATTCCTTTCCAAAAATGCACAACATAACATCGAGAATGTCTCTTTAAAAAAGTTGATCCAAAAAAACTCCCAAAACATTCAGCATATCTTAAAAAAGGCTATTTGGAATTACCACATCGATGACTCATCAGTCCAAATCGTATCCAAAAAATAAAAGTAATTAATAAAAATATATATCTCACTCGACTAAAACCACATGTCTTTCGATAAACAAACTTAGAATGTAGTGAATTTTAAAATATCACAACCCTACGTATTCCATGTTCATCCACAGAAATTACACAAACTTTGTAAGGTATTTTTAAATACTTATACATTCTGTCAAGAAAGTACCGGGAATTATCGATTTAAATCTGGCGGGGCAATGAGGCAGGTAAAATTTTTTTTCCTAGGTTGGTACCACTGTCCTTAATTACTATGCCAAGCTTGAGCGGGATCTGTCAACTAGTGTGTTTGCAACAGCTGATTAAGTCAGTCGATGTCAGAGTGCGTGCCGATTTTTACTATGGGTGATTACGTTGAACAAAGAATTTGTTTAAAGTTTTGTGTTGCAAATGAATTTTCGTGTGCCGATGCATTGAAAATGTTGCAAAAGGCCTTTGGTGTTAATGCTCTATCGAAAACTCGTGCATATCAGTGGTACAGAGCCTTCAAGGACGGTCGTGAAGTGGTCGCCCATCGACGGCTTCGATCGAAGATAACGTCGATAAAATTAAGGAAAGGGTGCTGGAAAACCGTCGTACCAGCTTGAGAGAGATAGCACATGATCTTAAGATATCCCACGAGTCCGCACGTACGATTTTGATTGATATTTTGGGCATGAGAAAGGTGGCCGCACGACTCTTACCGAAAGACCTGAATTTTCTTCAAAAACGTCATCGCGAACAGGTTGCTTCAGACATGCTGGATCGCTGTAATTCCGATTCTACATTCATGGAACGCATTATAACTGGTGATGAGACCTGGGTCTACGAGTACGATATGCAAACAAGCCAGCAATCATCGGAATGGGTGGCAAAAAATGAGCCGAAACCGAAAAAACCACGCCAAAGCCGCTCGAAAATGAAGGTGATGCGCATTGTTTTCTTCGATATCCGTGGCGTGGTGCACTACGAATTCGTTCCAGAGGGTCAGACGGTAAACAAGGAGTATTACCTAGGCGTTATAAAACGTTTGCGTGAGCGTATCCGTAAGAAGCGGCCAAATTTGTGGGCGAACAACTCATGGATTTTGCATGACGATAACGCGCCTTCTCACCGAGCTGCGATTGTGACTGACTTTCTCGCCAAAAACTCAACAAACGTGCTTCAGCAACCACCGTATTCGCCGGATTTGGCTCCCTGCGACTTTTTCCTTTTCCCAAAACTAAAATTGCCCCTTCGTGGCACCCGTTTTGAGTCGATTGAAGCCATAAAACAAAATTCGGCGCGAGAGCTAAAGTGCATCCCGGAAAGCGCCTATAAAAAATGTTTCGATAATTGGAAGTGCCGTTGGCATAGATGTATTGGAGCAAATGCAGCCTATTTTGAAAGCGACCCAATAAATTTTGACGATTAAATGTAAAAATGTTGTTTTAATTGAAAATTCCCGGTACTTTCTTGACAGAGTAGTATATCCAAATGATTTGTTTATCGATAGACATGTAGTTTTGGTCGGGTGAGATATATTTTTATTATTAGAAGTTGGAATGATGAGTTATCAACGTGGTAATTCCAAATGACCTTTTTGAAGATGTGCTGCATGTTTTTGAAGTTTTTTTGAATTAACTTTTTTAAAGAAAGTTATTTTTGAAGAAATTCTTGTGATTATGTTGTACATTTTTTGAAAGGGATTTGGTTTTCATAATACATTGGTACGAAACAAAGTTTGTATCCTTCCAGTACTGATTTTATATTTTTAATTATTTCAAGAGTTAATTCTATAGTCTACTAAACTGAAATTGTGTTTTCTAAGACATTTATTTGATTTAATTCTAAAACGTTTTTGGGAAAAATTTTTTATTAAATTAAAATTTATAGTGAAGTAAGCAGAATAAATCTGTATGATATTTAAGATATTGTAAATATCCTCGTTATTTTTCAACCTAAATTATTTATTTCGGTTCTCATTCATTTATTGTCACTCAATATTAACCCCCCAACTGTAAAGACGTTTTCTGAATCAACCTTCGATTTCGTCTATCAAGCAAACATTATTAATGTATGAATCATCTCTTGGGGTTAAAATAATATTATGTCGGTTGCTATAGACAGAAAATTAAATTGACTAGTCTATCCTATCATCGCTCAAATTGAATTACTCAGTGCCGGAATGTTAGAAGAATGTTATTCCGAAAATATGAAACTGAAACTGTAAAGCTTACCTTTTATTACCTTGCAGAGGATCCAACGGCAAGTACATGTCAAATTGGCCATGAAAATAATGTCATATCACTGTCATAAGGTGTCTCCACAAAGAAAAACTTCATCTATATAAAATGCCTTTTGTGCAGGAGCTACCAGGAAACGATCCAGATCGTAAAATGCATTTCTGCGAAATAATGTTGAATAAACTGAACAAAATTGTAGATATTGATCAGCGGAGAATCCTCATTGGATGTGTGAGACACATACGCAGTATCATCAAAAGGTGAACGTTTGGGTAGGTATCATAGGTGACCATATTACTGGTCCTATATTTATAGATGGGACTTTGACTGCCGCAAAATATTTGAGTTTGATTAGAGACGAAGTTTTTTCTGCGTTTGTCAACTTATTTCCTAATGTAGTAGATCCAAGCCTACCGAATGAAAATGTCTGGTTCCAGCAGGATGGATACTTCAATGTTTAGGACCTACGCATCGCAATCTTCCTCAATAAATGAATTGAACGAAAAGGCATCATTGAGTGACCAGTTAGATCGCCAGACCTTACGCCGTTGGTTTTTATCGGTAGGGTTATCTTAAGACAAAGATTATGAAACACAACCGACAAACATTGCAGACATCAAAGAAAGGATGACTACAAAAATGCGGAATATTTCAACTCAAACTTTAAACAAAGTTAGGAACGAGTTTTATAGGAGACTGTTTTATTGCCAAGTGGAGAAGTGGAGAACATTTTTGAGCATTTATTTTAATGTATTAAAATCAATTCCATCATGTAATTTAAGTATTCTCTTTCATGAAACCAATTTTAAATACTTTCGAAATTTTATCCAGTATTGTTCATAAACGACCATACATGAAAAGTTCGTTGAAATCAGGTAGTTGAGGAGCTTTGAAAAGTATAAAAACATACAGGGTGTTCCATTTAAAAAAAAAGTGGACGGACTATGCAGGACTTGCGCGGTTTACCCCATATATTTAAATTTATGTTTAAAAAGCCCACTATCGAATTCAAAAGTTGACGCTTCCTAGTAATTTTTGTAATTTTTTAATAAAAGGACACAAATAATTTCATTCCATAAATGGTTTCCACATTGTATATACATAGATATATAGAAAGAGTTAAAAAGCATTTGCGTAAGAGTTACTGAGTTTTTTCATTTGTCTCGATTGTTTCAATATTTATTCAAAAGCTGTTTTAGAAGTTATAAAATAATTGAGCCACTATTCAATAATTTCATGATATTCCATATTTAAATTGTATGATTCCTAGCAATAACCAAAACCACCTGTTATACTGAGTTGATTCATTTCGTATCTCCCGTTATAAATGGCTCTTCAACCATTTATTTCATTTTATTTCAATCAAAACTAGGTATTTCAAAATGAAACTGCGCGAATCGTTGAGAAAAAGGTTTAAAGACTGCTTGTACAGTACGAGGGTCGATGAAATATAAACCACCCTTTTTTTACTGGTCGCTGCGTAACGCTTAACGCGTGCAGTACTATGTTATGTGATGAAAGGAATTTTCTAGGGGAGGGGAGAATAACGCTCTGATTACAATGGTCGACAAGCTTTTTGTAACACAAAGCAGATCTTTTTCCTGAAAGCCCTAACACGTAACACTTTTCAATGGCTCAATAAGACCATTTTACATTAGCAAGTAATCAATTCTATGAGGGGGAGGTTAAAATGGATGCATTTTATAACAGGAAAAGTACCTGAACTGTGTTGTTTACAATATAAGACATAAAATTAAGATTAAAATCAATCTTCTATTGAGTTTCGAAGTGAGTGGTTTTCTGTGTGTAGATAAGAAGGTGTTTTAAGGACGAAAATGTCGAGACAGACGCTAAAATCTCTCCTGATAATTTTGTTATATTTGTGGAGAATTTATGGTGAAATTACGCGCCAGGTCATTCACTGAAAATGTTGAAAAAATCTACTTCCAATATTTTGGTGTTTAAATTGTTTAAGTTGCAGCGTAACATTGGTGCAGTGGATGAAGAGAAAAAGCATGCCTTTTGCAGTGCCTATGGTATGGCGAGAAACCACTAATCATTTACAAATTGCTATTTTTGCCTGACAAAGACTGAAGGTTATTCCAAAAAAGGTAAAGTACAAGTTCGACTATCCAAATTTGCTGTCTGCAATACGACCCTCATAATGCAGATTTACTAGTGCCTATCGCACCCTTAGATCCGCAAAATGTTGTTTTGGAAGATATTGGAGACAAGGCATCGTCAGGCAGCTCCGAAGAACAGTGCACCGACTCTACTTTTACTCCAGTCCCCAGTTCATTGTTCAAAGTGAATTAAATGATTTAGTACCTGATTTAGGGTTATCAAAGCAACAGCGAGAACTTTTCTGTTCCCGTCTTGAGCAATGGAACTTATTGGGCAACGAAACGAAAATTACGAATTTCAGAAATAGAAATGCTGCGTTTTATGCATTCTACAGTATGGAAAATTCGTTGTGCGCGTGCACTGATATTGATAGTTTAATCCAGGAACTTGATATTGAGAATTCCCCCTCTGGGTGGCGTTTATTTACAGATTCGTCTAAATACAGTCTAAAAGCTGTGTTATTGCATAGTGGACATTTAAAACCCTCTATACCAGTTGTCCATTCAGTGACGATGGAAGAGAGTTATGAAAATATGCGCACTCTTTTAGATAAAATAAACTGCAGCACGTATATATGGCAGATATGTAGGGATTTAAAAATTGTAAACATTTTAGTGGGACTTCAAGAAAGTTTTACAAAATATTGCTGTTTTATTTGTCTATAAGACAGTCATGCAGTAAATCAGCATTATATAAAAAAAATTTAGTCATAAAGAAGTGTATTTCAATCAGGATCTCAAAATGTTAAATTTGGACCTCTTGTAGACCCCAAAAATTTCCATTAAACTTGGTATGATGAAAAACTTTGTGAAGGCTATGAATAAAGACGGTGATGGATTCAAATACTTAAAACAAGTATTTTCCAAGTTGAGTGATGCCAAATTAAAGGAAGGCATTTTCATCGGAGCACAAATTAGAAAATTGCTGGATGCCGTTAATTTTACAGAGAAGTTTACCAGTTAGAAACTCGAGCATGGAACTCATTTGTTTGTATAGTAATATGGATGCAAACTACCAACAGTTAGTTAATGAACTATTATAGATGCCTACAAATCGCTTGGTGCCCGAATGTCATTAAACATTCATTTCATCCATTCACATCTTTCATTTTTCACTGAAAATTTGGCAACTGTCAGTGACGAACAGACTGAAAGATTCCCCCAAGATATTACGACCATGGAAATTCGTTATCAAGGGCGATGGGATGCAGCCATGATAGGTTAGGTTAGGATTACTGCTGGTTTTTAAGGAGAGAAGATATGACCCTTCATAAAAGGAAAAAATAGAATTTAATCAGTATTTTAAGTCATTATTTTTTAAATTTTCGTTGTATGTTAAGTATGTGTAAAATTAAATAGAGTCGATATATACGGTTAAAAAATTCTGAAATCATTTTTTTCACATACACATCAGATATTGTAACATTAAATGTGGTTCTATAAATGTAACAAGAAAGTGTTACAATTTTTTTTTCATTTTCGTGTTTGGATACGTTCATTCTACCATCATATGCTATTCAGCTTAATGTTACAACCATAAAAAAAAAATTGTCCGCCAGTGTTATTATTGCTTGTGCCTTGGCTTCGCCGCTTTCATTTTCTTCAATGGTATTATAATTTTTATTGGTACTCCATTATCCCGCAGGATACTTCTGATTAAATATTCCCATGCTGAAAAGTTATTTCCAGCGAATAGGGTTAGGTTATGTTTCCTTGGTAGTCATTCTCTTGAAACACGCTCTGCTACCACTTTTGAAATGAATATTCAGAGAATCTCCTTAAATCAATCTCTATTTCTACTCCTGCATTACACTTTCCCTTCTATAATATTAAGTAACAAAAATAACATGTGCTCTTCGCTTCACTTCTTTTTTTCAACCTTTTTTTATGTTAACTGCTTAAAACTATAAAACAACAGATACAAACTTCAGAGAATAATTAATAACACAAAACAGTTGATTTTACCATTAAATTTAGTGAGATTGTCAATAATATCAACAAGGAGAAAGCAAAATGTGCTATATATTTTAGAAAGAAATTAAAAAGCCCTTTTTAAATGCTATATGCATTCTGTGCGAATGGAATTTGTTATTTATGAATATCCGACCAAAACAGACTGCCTCGGATGATGCTTGATGTTTTGATTCTTTATTGGTTTACTTCCACATATATGTATCTATACTTTCTATAAAAATAAGCAGTGTTTCTTAGACATTTTATTTAATTTGAATGTAGAAAGTTTTCAAGAGATATTTCAGATTAAAATTGTAGAAGTTTCGGAGAATTGATCAAGTTAAAGTCTGAAATAAAATAAATGTGTTCCGTTCAAATTTGCTTTCGCAACTATTACTACTATAAGATGGATGACCATGTATTTAAATACAATCATATTTCTGAAGTCGGTGTCATCCCAGCTATCAGTTGAAGGTCAACCAAGCTTTATGACTGATGCATTTGGCTCGATCCTATTAACCAAATTATATTCCATATCCCTTTCTACGAGCCCGATTCGCGTCTGCAAAATGCCACGAATTATCCTCAGGTATACCCACGGACCCAAATGCAGCTCGTCTAGCGTCTTCTACCCTTGGATTCCTTTCCGAGGATCTGCACCGCTTGCGGGCCGGGTGGGTCCGGTGGAAAGTCCTTGAAGCCGGCGACTTGAAAAGAACCGGGTGAGTCTGCCCCTTGCGTTGGTTGCAAAAACTCGTTTGCCTGGAATTCTGCAAATTTCCTGATTGTCCGTTCAGATGTTGGCGGTTGGTCGTTCTAAAATTAAATCGTGATTAATCCACTCACCCCCCGATGCATGTCTAGACTGGATTCGAAGACGAGCCATTGTTTTTTCAGACGGATTCTTCATGTTAAATTGGAGACGCAATCCTCTAAAATAGATGTGTGAATTGAAATTGTATGGTAATGTTGCATACCAAACACAGTTTTTTGCATTTTCCTGCAAAAAGTTTATTTTCAACATATACTTCATGCAGTGAAATTGGATACAATAAGCCAAAGAACATATTTCTTTATTCTATTGATTTAGGTATTCATTTATTTAATTACAAAGGAACACATGCAGATACCCAGATGAGTTTAGTCCGTCTAGAAAGTATTCGGAGAACACAAAGCTCATTTGTAATTACTTAGTATATATTTTTAATACTTGAATTAGAAAATTATAACAAACTATTCATCTTATTTGCTTATACAACCTCCATTTAACTGTAAACACTTGACTAAACATCGAGGTACACCCGAAACTAGATCACCTCCATAATTTTCGGTGATGGTAGTACAAGATTGTAAAACTGACTGAATTGAATCATCTTTATTTCGTGGCGCTGCTCGTTCAACTTCAATATTCATTAGTTCCCATATGTTTTCAATGGGATTGAAATCTGGTGAGGCTGCGGGCCATGAAATGGCTGTCACTTGGTGTTCTTGCATCCAAAGCTTGCGTATAGGCCGAATTCTGGCATCTTGCATTATCCTGCTGAAAACGCCACCCCTCTGGATATAAATCATGCGCCGTTTCAAGAAAAAAATCGTTTAGAATGCCACAATACTTTTCACCATTAATGGTACCATCAACTATACAGAGAGGCGTAGCACCACGCTGAGCTATTGCTCCCCAAACCATTATATTGGTGGGAAATTTGGAAATTTGAACGGTAAAAGGTTGTTTTGATACGATTTTTAAGCGATTTCCACCAAGTTGGAAACAATTTTCATCAGATATAAAGACATTTTTGAAATTATCTTCTTAAAAATGTTGACAAAACTCTATCCTTCGTTCCTTTTGTAAAGGTGTCATTATAGGGTTTTTTTTTGTTTCCTTGATATGTAGCTTCGTCTTTTCAAAGACATACGACGGTTTCTGGATATCCCTTTATATTTCGTTGATTTCAAAATTTGTTAGCCAATCTGCGAAACCCCAGGCGCGGATTGTGTCGTCCTAAGGCCAATAAAGCGTTTAAATTGTTTCCTTTAATCTTACGCGGTCTTCCTAAAACTGGTCTATGCCTATGCCATTTTTATCATCTTTATTGTCTTATCTACACTACTTTTTCCCAGTTCAGTCAATTGACCTAATTTTTTAACTTTTCGAAAACCTTTTCCATACAAATATTCTACCTGTTTTCTTTTTGGTAGTTGCGACATTATTTCATAAATTGTATACCTGTTGACAATCAACAATATTTAACGAAAAGTGTTGCCATGCAACGTTGGCCTTAGCCGACTATCTGTACAACCTATTTTACACATTACATGTGTCTTAGAATGTTTAAAAAGTACATTAAAATTATGAAAAATGATGAGTTTCGGATACTTTCTAGACGAACTATAATAACAACTGGATTATATCAGTTTTAACACAAGTGTCTAAATCTAAGAAAAAAATATAGAACAAAAGAAAAATTTCGTCGCATTCAAACCAGAGAAATAAAATACAAGTCAACCAAAGAAAGCAATAGAGATCACAGATACGGAAAACGAAACAAAACAAAAAGAATACATCAATTTAATTTCTGAACTGATTACACTGATTAAGAATTCTGTGGATCGGAGAGTTTTTAGCGCTTTTAGTGTATTTAAGAGGCAAATGAAAAGTATCCTTAGTGGAGCATATAAGTTTATTAGAGGCATGATGTTCAGGGAGTCCATGTGGTTGTTGAACAATTTCCTAATAAAAAAGATATTATCACCCATTACTCTGCGATTTGGGAGACTAATCATTATAAAATATTTGAGCCTTATATTGATTTTATTTTAAAAAAATTCACCCAGGTTTTGTTTCACAATTTATTCAGAATCATGCACGTGTTTCGGTCTTTCGAACATCTTCAAAGGAGTACAAAAAGAAACCAAACTTGAAATTGAAAAGGTTTTTTTATTACACTTAGGACATCTGTGTATTTTTATGGCGCATGGAAATAACACCATCCAATATAGGGGTGTTGCCAAAGAGTATTTGGGAATTTGTTAAATTCTCTTTTTTCTCAATGGCTTTTTTGATTGAAAGAATGTTCAAATAGTCCATCAATTTACCCTTATTAACATTATATAGTAAAGTGACATCTTTCTCATTAAAAAAATGATTATTTTCTATACAATGTTTTGCAAAAACGGTTGATTTCTGGTTTTTCAAAATGGACATCCCATGTTCTTTGATTCTATGTTGCAAACATCGGCCGATCTATCCTTTATATGTAGCATTAGTATCATCAAATTCAATTTGATAAATATCCGATTCGGAAAAGTTGGGGTACGTTTTTTTATTTTTCACCAACATCTTAACTTAATTATTTCTATTTAATACTAAAGAATTATTTCCCATTTTATGAAGACCATTAGAGATTCTACTGCTGAAACCTTTTATATAAGACATTGAAAACCATATTTTCTTTACTTCATAAGGATCATTTATATTGATATAATTTTTTTTCAAAAATATTATGGTAAGTTTTCTTTTTAATCATTTTGTCAATGATTCCTGTTCTATAGACATTGTTCACCACTATAGTTTTAATTATATTGACTTCTTTTCGGAAATTGACGTCGTTCAACAGGATGCTCAAACGTCTATGAATGAAGAAACTATGGAATGTTGACGTTTTAATTTGCCATGACCGATTGGATTTTGAATGGATTATGGTATCAGTAGTGGCAGGTTTTCTAAAAGTGTCGAATTAGAACTTATTATTACTATGACTTTTTTTAAGATTCAAGAAGTTGATTAAAGAATTGTTTCTATTTCTATTGTGAATTTAATATTTTAATTTATGCTATTCAGATAATTCAAAAATTGCGATAGCAGCCTGTCAGTTTCAGTCCAAATGCAAAATACGTCATCTACCTATCTAGCCCAAAAGTGAACAAGTTTTACCAACTTATCATTTGAAGTGTTGGCGAATAATCATTTTTCAAAATAAGACAGAAATAATTCAGCTAAAAGTGGACTTATTATACTTCCCATTGGTAAGCCATTGATTTGTTTACTGTGTGAATTTTTTTTAAATAAAATTGTTTTAATGTTTCACCTAAAGCCAACCGCATTATCATTTAATTAATGAGTTTTATATTATAATTATTGGGATATCATCGAATAAGATATAAATTGAATGTTAGACTCAAAGTGAGAAGGAATCTTTGCTCAACCTTCTAGAGGCGATGAATGTACTACTCTGTCAAGAAAGTACCGGGAATTTTCAATTAAAACAACATTTTTACATTTAATCGTCAAAATTTATTGGGTCGCCTTCAAAATAGGCTCCATTTGCTCCAATACATCTATGCCAATGGCACTTCCAATTATCGAAACATTTTTTATAGGCGCTTTCCGGGATGGACTTTAGCTCTCGCGCCGAATTTTGTTTTATGGCTTCAATCGACTCAAAACGGGTGCAACGAAGGGACAATTTTAGTTTTGGGAAGAGGAAAAAGTCGCAGGGAGCCAAATCCGGCGAATACGGTGGTTGCTGAAGCACGTTTGTTGAGTTTTTGGCGAGAAAGTCAGTCACAATCGTAGCTCGGTGAGAAGGCGCGTTATCGTCATGCAAAATCCATGAGTTGTTCGCCCACAAATTTGGCCGCTTCTTACGGATACGCTCACGCAAACGTTTCATAACGCCTAGGTAATACTCCTTGTTTACCGTCTGACCCTCTGGAACGAATTCGTAGTGCACCACGCCACGGATATCGAAGAAAACAATGAGCATCACCTTCATTTTCGAGCGGCTTTGGCGTGGTTTTTTGTAGGCTCTGTACCACTGATATGCACGAGTTTTCGATAGAGCATTATCACCAAAGGCCTTTTGCAACATTTTCAATGCATCGGCACACGAAAATTCATTTGCAACACAAAACTTTAAACAAATTCTTTGCTCAACGTAATCACCCATAGTAAAAATCGGCACGCACTCTGACATCGACTGACTTAATCAGTTGTTGCAAACACACTAGTTGACAGATCCCGCTCAAGCTTGGCATACTAATTAAGGACAGTGGTACCAACCTAGAAAAAAAATTTTTTACCTGCCTCATTGCCCCGCCAGATTTAAATCGATAATTCCCGGTAATATCTTGACAGAATGTATACATCATATTGATGGTTCCAATCACAGGAGTGAAATTCACTTTATTTTATTTATATTTATTATATCATAACTGTGATAAAGCGTCAGTGCATATCGACTCTGTCTCAGTATGAATCCCAACATAGTATAACAAGATGTTGCAACATGAACAAGGTGTACATCAGATTTGAGTTTGGATATTGAATCGATTCAGTTGTTGCAATTTGGTAGATAATCATAATTAGAATCAGTTTTTGGAAATTGCTATGGTTTACTACTTAAGCCAAGAAGTTTTCATTTTTGTATGAATTCGGAGTTCACATTATTAGTTTATTCATCATATATGGTGAATATCTCTTTCGATGATACATAGAGTTTTCTAATGAGAATAATGATTCTCATCGAAGAATAATCGCAAAACTGAAATTGAAACTGTAGACGAACAGACGTTTCGATTATGACACAATAGAAAATTTACTCGAACAGAAACAATGTCAAATAACTCCCATCATACGAGGTGTGACAAAAAAGTAATGAGATTGGCAACACTGCAAGCGATTTGGCAACGCTGCGATGTTGTTCTTGATAGTACCCTCCCATAGCTCAGTGCGATTTTCAACTACTTTTGTTTCGAATAGAGGAATTTGGGCATCGTTGTGCCATTAAATTTTGTGTTAATCTTGGGAAATCGGTAAGTGTGACGTTTAAAATGTTAATACAGGCCTATGGAGAATGTTCTTTATCCCGAGCGCTCAAGTTTTTCGTTGGTGCAAATAATTTTCGGAAGACAGAAAATACGTTGAAGATGAAGACCCTTCACGTTCGACGAAAACATCGAATGTGTGAACACTCTTGTGAGGTCAGACCGTCGTTTAACATTAAGATGTTGAGCAGACAATAAAATTTGAACAGCTTTACTGATCATCAAATTTTGGCTGACTGTCACAGGTGTTTGTAAAAAAGGTCTGTGAAAGGTCTGTGCCAAAATAGTGCAGAAAAGCTTCAGAATTCAGCAGAAGGACACTAGAAAAAACAAATGTTTTGATCTTTTTGACAGAATTGCTAATGACCACAATTTCTTCAGTTGTGTGATCACAGGTAATACCGGATGTGGTTTCGATTGGACTGAAAGTTTCAGAACAATTTGTAAAAATAAGAAAACGTTTCAAACGTTAATAACTGTGGAAGCATTGAAACTATTTTGCCATTAATGAAGGAAAGTGAGATATTTAAGCACTACCTACTCCGAAAGTTTCACGTCTCTAGCTCTTTCCGTTCGAAAGTTAGAGTGGACGCAATTACCTAATCGTTTGAGGTCATTTTCGGATCAAAATAAGAAAATCACAGTTATTTTGTGAAGCGATAGTACCCTGTTCCCTAGAACAAGCACGCAAAAAGAAGAGAAAAATTTATACTCGTATGTAAAGATTAAATTTGTATGCCTTATGTACATAACCCCAAGTTATTTGGATATTTGTCCACCAACATCCAAAACAGTTTCAATAAATTCAACTACAAAACGGTCTCTCAGTTTGTCCAAATCTAGGAAATATTATATTCAATGCAAAAAAAACAAGATAATTTAAGAAATATTCGGAGGACTACAAAATGAATTGTACTGATTATAACTAATATTATAATTTATGCAGGTCAAACAGGTGGGAACTTTGAAACAAGACTGAGAAAACATATGATTTCAGCAAAATATCGATAGTCTTTGAACATATTACAGCTGTCATTCACCAGACAAGTAGTGAAAACCTCAAAATTCTCCATAAATATTAGACAGGCTTTGTTTGAATTTGTTAGTTTGATTGAAAATAAACAAAGTCCATAAAGATCCCTATTTTCACACACTAAACAACCAATTTGAAATGAATTATTCTCGACTCCTCAACATTTACCCTCGACTCGCTCCCTCCATCATATGATGCCCTATATATAATGCATTCTATAATCCTTTACATCGAATAATCGAAACATGTCGTGTATAACATTTTTTGTGAATAAATTGTGAAAATTCAATAAAACATAGTGTTTATTTTCCAATATATAATCATTACCTTGAATTAATTGCTATTTTACATTACACGATTAAAACTTATTCGAATCTGTATGTTTTTGAATGAAATAAGAAAGTGCAGTAGCATATGTTCGAACACAATAGATAAACTTAATTCATTAACTGGATCTTACCCTATAAACCTTACCTAAGTTTACCCCACAAATATATGTGCTTTTATCAAAAGTTCATGTGCTGATGTTTAAAATTTAATTTGATCACGAATTTTTCATCGCAGATCGAATTTCAACTTGAAACCACTGACGGTTGAAAATAAATTCGCAAAATGAGGACAAAAAATATTCTATTATCATTTTGTCATTATCATATCTTATAAGCGAGCACAAAAAAATTCTTTTTTTTTAACTTCATTAATTCAGAGTATTCAATAACATCCTAAATATATTTGAATAGGCTGGCTGGCCATCAAATTCATATTGTAACCAGGAAAGAGATATTGAGCTCTCAATATCCAATATCCTCTATTGTATCTCTCATTCATCAACATTTCTATCCAAATATTATACATCCTATTCCAATTTAGACAAAGATAACGAATACCGATAATAACATATTTGAACCAGCGTATAAATATACTATAAATTTCGATAGGACATGTTGATAGGCTCCTGTGAATAAATATGACTTCTACATAATGAATTCCACCCCTTTTGATAAGAGAAGGACAATGCATATTGTGTTTTTTGGATGTTATGTCTTCGTTATATCATAAATAGACGTTGTAGTTTTGGAAATGAGTTCTATACAAGTTATTAAATTTTTATAAAATAACCGACATTACACTTCAACGTATCCGTACGATATCAGTTGAATTAATTTCGTTTATTGGTAAAAGTTATATATTTTTCTTGCCATTGATAACTTAGATCTAACGAGTATAAATGCAAATCAACAAATTTTATATGTTATAAATATATTAAAGCGGCTGAAGTCACATTATATTTTTGAATATTATTTCATTAATATGAATTGAAAATATTTAACAGGAACGAAACGGTCATTCTTTATTATTTTTTCAAATTTTTCAAGCTTTTCAGATAAATCGATCACTTCAAAATAATAAAAAGAGGTTTTTACTTGATATAAGGATTATAACAGTATTTTAACTATCACACAGATTCATTCTGTTAACTTCTACAAATTTTAATTTCGAAAAAAATTTTATTCAAAAACTTTTAAGAATTAAATAAAATAAATGTTTTAGAAAACAGTTTCAATTTAGTAGACATATAGAATCAACACTCATTACACACAGTACCAAACGAAATAAAAGAATTCCAAGAAATATAAATTATTAATTAAAAATACTAAATAAACACTTGAAGTATACAAAATTTCGTTTCCTATCTTGTATTATGATAACCAAATCCCTTTCCAAAAATACAAGTACTTCTTCAAAAATAACTTACTCCAAATAAGTTCCTTAAAAAAATTCCTAAAACATGCAGCACATCTTCAAAAAGTAATTTAGAATTCTAACAACGAAAACTCCTCAGACCAACTTCAAATTTAAAAAATAAAAATAATTAACATAAAATATCTTACCAGATCAGCCAAATGTCTTTCTCTACAAACACCAGAATATAGTGAACTATTAGAAATCCTATGTATTCGCCACAGAAATTACAAAAAACATGCAAGGTGGATGGACTCAATTGAATCCAAATGATAATATGTATGAGTAATAAACCAAAATATAATTATTATAGATACAATAAAATAATCAAAAGACGGTTTTACTTGATAGAAGGATTTTTGCAATTTTTCAAACATCGTACAGATCTATTCTTTTATTTTCTACAAATTTCAATTTAAAAAAAAATTGTATTCAAAAACTTTTTAGAATTAAATTAAATAAATGTCTAAGACTAAGGAGTTTTCATTGTTGGAATTCTAAATTACTTTTTGAAGATGTGCTGCATGTTTCAGGAATTTTTCTGAAGGAACTCATTTGATATTGTATGATGAATTTCGATTTTATACGTCTATTAAATATGAGCAGTGCTTATAAAGACATTAATTTAATTCTTAAATTTAATTGAGTAAATTTTTTTAGATTAAAATTGTAGAAGACTAACAGATTAAATCTGTTTTGATATTCAAATTTTGTAATAATCCTTCTGTCAAGTAAAAAACCCTTCCTTATTATTTAATTTGAAGTAGGTTATTTTTGGAGAAGTTGTTGGGGTTATGTTTTTCATTCGTCACGAAAATCAAAATTGTGGGAAGATTTCAGTAAGCTTTGGCATATTTGAATAAATTCATGGTCCCATTATTAGATTTGAGAGATTATATGTGTTTTTAATAGTAATATTGTTTTCAAAACTTGTTTTTCATATCACTCTAAACATGGCGATTTTCCCGAATTCTGTAATAGCTGACATGCATTTCATTTATATCCTTGTAAATGGAAATGCAAGACAGCTTAATGTTTCTACAAGAAACTGTATGCGTCTTTCAGAAACTGGATCTTTTCCAATAAAAGAAATTAATGTCAGTAAATCACGAACTCAGAATACCACGAATCGAAGAAACAGTTTTGAAGTAAATAGAAGATTATTCAGGAACTAGTACAAGAAAAAATTGTGTTAATTTGTAAAACAGTAGCAAAGTTGTTTGGCGTATCTTGCGTGATTTGTTGCTAATTCCCTATCACATCGGAGGGTGCAGGCGTTCCTTATTCTAGGTTTTGATACGATAATTCCTTTTCGTCAGTGCTATTAATATTAATACCTAAACTAGTTGTTGACCCTCTTATTGATTGCAATGTGTTTTTCACTGTCGAAGTCATTAATTTTCACAACGAACACATATGGGCTGAAGATAATCCACATGGAATGGTAAAAATTTATTTCCAGGAGCAGGTTTCATTGAATGTCTGGAGTGATAATATTGTTGATTAATTGAATGGTACTTTCTTTTTGCCGGTACGGTTACTGGTTACTCAAACAGCCCTCGTTGCTTCAAGATTTACTACAATGTGAATGAGGTGAGGCTCTTACTTATTTTTAGTTTAGGCTGGGGACTATTTGAATGAAAATGATGAAAACAGTTCACTTGGTCGTGGTGGACTTCTGTCACAGCCTTTCAGGTCTCCAGATATAATTACTCCAGTTTTTCTCGGGGACATCTGAAATCTTTAGTGTACATTACACCAGTGAATACTGCAGACGAACTGAGAAATCGTATAATAGACACAGGTGAAACAGTTAGGAGTAACTTCGAAAATGTTCGTATGAATTCGATCGTCTATGAGGAGCAAAATAAAAGCTTGTATTAAGGTTAGAGGAGTACATTTCCAACATTTGTTTTACCAGGTTTCAAAAAGTAAATAATTTTATCATTTGGAGCCCGTGCAGTAGTATCAACAAATCTTCACCAACGACGGTTGTATTGGCTATTTTGAATTGTTCTATTGCTGTCTAAATTATTATCATTTTATGCTCTATCATGCCTATTTTATTGGAATACCAGTAGCTGTAAATGCTTTATATATCATTGAAAGGAAGCGGTACTTATTGTGACTATTTGCAAGAAATTGTTGTTGATTTGTTGGAACTTTCATAGATCGATCAAAAACAATATCAACGTCCGACGACGTTTTTCTGCAGCTTTAATATCGTTCTTATGATCAGCATAACAATCAAATACAACACGGTGCAATAAATGAACTCCATGGATGAGGTACATAGCATTTGTGTTATCAATTTTAATGTTTACACATTTAAAGCAGTTATAAAGAGCTGACTTCATAGTTTTACGCAATTCCCATTGCATCGCGATATCCCACGAATGGTGATCCGAACGAAAAGAGTATTTGAACAATTTTTGTAGAGAACTGTATGATCTACAACTTTTTTAAGATCTATTTTCGCGATAAAGCTTACCGTTTCAGAGAAAAATGGAAAAACCTCAATTTTTCACCTTTGACCTTGGATGCATTTTTTTCGGAGAAGTAAAATCGAAGGGGATTGTTGACATTGCATTTGTCATGGTTATTTAACGTCTATACCAATTTTCAGCTTTCAGTGTACTCGCCTAAGTTAGAACTATTTTTTGTCTAATTTGTCCAGACTGTCTTTCATTCTTCATTTTAAACAGATTTAGGATAGGGGTCAAATCCTACCTTACCACTATTATATAATGATTACATATCAGGTAATGACTTCAACTATTAATGTGCATGTATACTAAAGCTTCAGATGTCAAGTAGGTTCTTTTTAAAATTTTTATCCTCGTTTTTTTTTTCATTTTTGACGATGTCTCATGTTTTTTGGAGGTATAATCTCTTTCGACATTCATCATTCTTCCAAGAAAACGCCGTACAGTTCTGCGTAAACAAAATCTCTTCCGGTTAAACTCGATGACGACTCTCGAAGTCGAGAACCACCGTATCCATGACAATAATTAAAAGGTGCGACTTAATTAGCGACTCACTCTCAAAGGGTTCGGCCCAAGGAAATACATAATTCCCAATCAGAGCCGAACGCTATGCCATCGCACCAACGTACAATAATTAAACCCATGAAAAGAGAACCGGAGGACTCGGTGGCCGAAACTGTGCGGCCACAATGATCACGGACCCGAGTTGAAACGTCGAATCGTCTTGTGTGTTGGAGTTACGCAAGATCTTAAATTCCATAAAGAGGGTCGGCCGGAGGCGTAGCACCACTGGGAGGTTGTTGAACCTGCCGCGGAGGATAAGTTAAAAGTTAAAAGTGGACGGACTTGCCCGCTCAACTCTTCCTGTCGCAGATAAAAATACTGAATAACGTAAAAATAGAGCTCCTGCCAGGCGCGCAACCCTTTGGGGGTCACATAACCGTACTCTGTCGCCTTTGGAAGCAGAGCCGGTAAGAAATGTTAATTATTTCATATAAACGTCTTAGTAGACGTTTTGGTCGGGGAAGTTTCGATTATGATTTTTTGAAATGTTTATATACAACTCACGTGTTCAAATTTCTATTTTTTTTGCAGAATAGTCATGCTACCCATATAAAACTACTCTTAGAAAACTATCTATGTCAGTTTATATGTATGCTT
Source organism: Megalocaria dilatata (assembly GCA_034642435.1). Classification (NCBI taxonomy): domain Eukaryota; kingdom Metazoa; phylum Arthropoda; class Insecta; order Coleoptera; family Coccinellidae; genus Megalocaria; species Megalocaria dilatata. Next base: position 63,296,723 of record CM067855.1, on the reverse strand, counting down.
ATCTAAAGCAAGAACGCAACAAGTAATACGTAGCGTTGACGTATTCAAATTAACAAAAAACAAACAAGATGAAAAAATTATTCTAACTAAAAACCATATACAACATTCTATCGATAACTGAAAAAAATTCCAATGAGAATATCCCAGCAACTTTTTAAAAACCTAATTTGAAATAAATGAATTATGAGTGTAATAGATTAATTGAAGAATTCAATGAGTCTTTCTATGTTAAATTGAAAATAGTTGTTATATAGAATAATACCCAATGAATAAAACACCTTCTGTAATCTAATTTTTTCTGCTGTTATATCGTATTTCGTTGCCTTGTACTGCGGTGATTATTGTTAAATGAATTATTCAATTTGATTTATGCACAAGTACTTATTGTATTATTTTATATTATTGTATTAGATGGTTTAAACTAATTCAGTAGTTTTTCACCTTGTTATTTTTAAAATTCGAAAATGTTTTTATTTTGCTTCATGACAAAAATAAAAGAAAATAAAAATTGGAAGTTGTAATTCAGTTTATGTAATTTTTTATTGTCTCGGTCTTTACTTGACGGAAATCATTCAATATAAGAAAAACAAATGTTAACTTCCGCTTTTTTATTGATTTACAGGACAATTATTTCGTCATACCATTAAATTAATAATAGACATGACATTTCCATATACAGAAAACCTACACATACAGATGGTACGATTCATTATACATTCTGTCAAGAAAGTACCGGGAATTATCGATTTATATCTGGCGGGGCAATGAGGCAGGTAAAACTTTTTTGTCCTAGGTTGGTACCACTGTTCTTAATTACTATGCCAAGCTTGAGCGGGATCTGTCAACTAGTGTGTTTGCAACAGCTGATTAAGTCAGTCGATGTCAGAGTCAGCAATCATCGGAATGGGTGGCAAAAAATGAGCGGAAACCGAAAAAGCCACGCCACAGCCGCTCGAAAATGAAGGTAATGCTCATTGTTTTCTTCGATACCCGTGGCGTGGTGCACTACGAATTCGTTCCAGAGGGTCAGACGGTAAACAAGGAGTATTATCTAGGCGTTATGAAACGTTTGCGTGAGCGTATCCGTAAGAAGCGGCCAAATTTGTGGGCGAACAACTCATGGATTTTGCATGACGATAACGCGCCTTCTCACCGAGCTACGATTGTGACTGACTTTCTCGCCAAAAACTCAACAAACGTGCTTCAGCAACCACTGTATTCGCCGGATTTGGCTCCCTGCGACTTTTTCCTCTTCCCAAAACTAAAATTGCCCCTTCGTGGCACCCGTTTTGAGTCGATTGAAGCCATAAAACAAAATTCGGCGCGAGAGCTAAAATCCATCCCGGAAAGCGCCTATAAAAAATGTTTCGATAATTGGAAGTGCCGTTGGCATAGATGTATTGGAGCAAATGGAGCCTATTTTGAAGGCGATCCAATAAATTTTGACGATTAAATGTAAAAATGTTGTTTTAATTGAAAATTCCCGGTACTTTATTGACAGAGTAGTACTTCAAACCATCCATTTTCACAAAAATTGTCAGCTTATAATAGTATGCTTCATAAATTGGTTAACATAACCATGACGAAAGGAAATTTTGACAAAGAGTATAAAAACATTAAACTACTAGCTTTCAATAATGATTTTAATCCGTTTATTGTAGTCAATTTACTTGATAAAATAAATTACAAGAAAGCAATATCACTTGTATATCCAAAATTTCAAAATTCAAACGAAACCAAATTTATTTAATTAACTTACATAGGCCAAAAATCTGAAAAGATTACTAGATATTTAAAGAAAAATATAACATCTCTTTTAAAATCATTAATTCTTTAGGTAGCTTAATAAGAAATAATAAAGAGGTCATTCCCAAAAACAAAAAATCAGGAGTTTACAAGATAACATGTAGTGATTGTGTATATAATATATGTGGGACAGACAGGCCGTTCATTCCAAACAAGGATACGAGAACATAAAAAATGTTATATTAATAATAAACCGAATACAACTTATGCCTACCATTTGTTAGAGACTGGCCATAATTTTAATATGAACAATGAAATATTACATATCGAAAACAAAAGTCAGAAACTAAATATGTTAGAAACTTTAGAGATCAATAGATATAATAAAAGACAAATTTTATTGAATGATCAAATAGATTTTAAACAGATCCCCCCTACTTGATATTCTTCATTAACTGTAAACCATCTCTTCTCCTCTATTTTTTGTACCAGAGCTGTGTATTTAAGGTCATGTTTTGCATTGTATACCTCAGTTCAAATACTCACCTGATAAAGTCATGGTATGACGAAACAATTGTCGTGTAAATCAATAAACTAGCGGAAGTTAACATTTGTTTTTCAGTTTATGTAATTAAAAATAATACAATGTACTACACAAAATCATTTATTCTTTAGGATATTCTGTGCAGTATTTCCAACGCGGTGATCAGTTTTTATTCAGATTCATATTGTGCACTTTCTAACAGTTCTTTAAAAGTACAACTAATTCATGCACGTTGAAGAAGAATAATTTGTGAGACATTAAAAAAGACTCATTTGAAATTCTTGAAGAAGATACTGTTTCAATTCTAAATATATAATTTGATAATATATTGAAACTTTCGGAAAACTTGCCGGTATACTTAATGCAAGAGAATATATAATTTATTATTATTCGGTAATTGAAATCTATGTTTCCCAAAATGTGGATTGTAAAAAATTTTTTCATTGAAAGGGTAGAAACTGTAAGATTTCTGCCTCTGGTTACTATTGAAATGGAAAGAAGAAAAACACGATTTATAACATATTACTTGTTCTACAAATTTTTCCTCAATCATTTTCAAAATGATTTCCTTTTATTCAAACTTCATTGTACATGGCTATGGGAACCGCCACAAAAGAAGTATTCTAATACCAGTCATGCACAAGTCGGTCAAAGGAACCATCATTATTTGGGCCCAAAACTCTTCAGCTGTCTACCAGAAGCACCAAAATGCGAGCCAAACCCGAGAAAATTTCTGAATAAGCTCAGACTTCTTATTCAGCATACTTCCCGTGGGGATATACACGAGATGATCGAAAACTAAAATTTAATTATACTTGCGATTGTCATACAGTTCACTACTCACTTTAGATACATTAGTATCTAAAACGACATACTTATTCCACTGTTGCAGAAATCTTTTGATACCTGAGTCTTAGCCTGCGACAGTTATATACTCTGATATATTTGTCTGTATTTTACTGTTGTTTTATATAAGTTTGAATACTTTAAATTTTTATGCTTTTATATTTTTGTATATAACCAATCTCCAACTATTGTGTACCTTTCATAATTGTCGCCTCACCTGTATGCATTCTTACACACAAGCAGGGTTTGTCCTGCTTCGCAGGTATTCTTCAGTTTATGTCATATATGCTTTGCTTGGTTTTTTTATCTATATATATTCTATTATTCCTACTCATTACATTACTCTTTCATGCTCATACCCATCTACTTTTTTCTAAACTTCTATACCATGTGTTGTGTTCTGGAGATTTGGGTTGATCTAATTTTTATATATTATTTTATATTGTAATACACCACTTATGGAATCAAATTGTCTATCACGCACAGCTGTATTTACAGCAAATAGTGATTATCTCTGTTTATTCGTGGGATGGTGGTACATATCTCCATTTTTTTCCACTTTTGGTGTATCATTGTTGCTGAGTAAACATTATTATTGGTGTTATATTATTGTTATTATATATATGTATGTGTATATATTCATTATTTTTTTCATCACGCACAAGTTGCTCTTGGAACTTCAGTGATTATTCGTTTATACACATATTGCGTTACTATGAAACTATCATGCATTGTACTGTATCTTTCTGATGTAAATGAACATTATTATTATTTTCATTATAATATAATCAAGTGTACTTTTTTGTTAATCTCACTTTTATTTCCCGATCATCCCCATTTGTCACTATAATAAAAAATTAATATTTAGAACTTTATAATTGTTTTCAACCTCTTGTTGAATTATTTCAACATACATGTTAAAGATTTATAATATTTAATATTTTTATATTACATTCCTTCAACAGATGAAGAAAGAAAAAAACTTCTAAATTTGGTGCTTTGAGTTTTTCACCCTAGTTAGTTTGTGAAGGCCAAGGAAAAAATATTTTCATGTAAATAATACGAAAATCAATGTTTGTCTAATTATTTCTTTAATAAATGATATGTTAAATGATATAATTTAAAATTTGACATGTTTATCGAAATATAATAATTGTTTCGCTATACCATATTATGTTCTGGCAAACGATTTGTTTTTGTAGTTCCAAGTAGAATGTTATCTTCTCTGATGTTAATTTTTTTCGATTTTATATTATCGACACTTTATATTTATATATAAATTTATTCGCAGCCGAGTTCAGTGAATTGCTGAAAGATTTGAACATTTTCTTCAAATTAGTAATTTCTATTGCAAATTCCTGAAATTTTTCACAAATGTTCAAATTGATAATTTACATATAGCCTACTGGATTCCGAATTGATTAAATTTTTTATGAGATAAGGAAAAAATTGAATTCCTTATGTTTTTCTTCATTCAATTTTATATGTGAATATTATCAGCAAGTTTATAGTTATTTTTTTTCGGAATCGTAATAAGGAATAGGCACCATTAAATTTGGCCCCCAAATTTGCAGTGAATGTGATCGGTTGAGAACATTTTCTAAATAAAGATATATGGATTTTAATGCTCACACACAGGTACATACGCGAAAAAATTATAATATGTGGCAAAATTATTCAAAGCATTCAAAAGAATAATATTTGAAGGGAAATATATTTAATCATGTAAGAGCTCAAAATGTCTTGTATCATTTGGAACTTTGGAAATAATTCGAAATAAATAGAATTTTTCTGTTTCTTTTTCCATGAAACCTTACGTACGATCCTTGTAACAAATTTGAATTCGTAGTTCATCTTGATGTTATAATGGAAATTCATGATTGGATTAGCATTTACAACCAATAAAATTCGATTTGGGTGTTTCGGCTCTATATTTCATGTTTTATAAATAATTTATATATAGTCGTTATCCTTTGATGAGGTTGTTTTCATTCTCATATGCTACATTTATTCTCGTATCCTCAACCGCATAAAAGAACTAATATTTTTATGCAGTCAACTTAATTTTTTTTCTTACTAACTAGTTTGTTGTGTTCTGTATGCATACTCAAGATTTTCTGCAGAAATGTATTTTTCCACAATTTCTTCACAGGAAGAACCCATTTTTCTTCTAACAAGGCATGAGTAATGAAACAAAAGGATGAAAATTGATTTTTGATAACCTACAAATGATTTTATAAGTCACTGTGTAAACGATTATTAATATATTCTAATCGATTTCAACAAATAATCGGGGATTTTCTAAAGAATCATAGCTTTTAATGACTATTAAAATAGAAATACGTTCAGTAGAATTAAATGCATAAATAGAATCTCTATTGATATTGTTAGAATGTTGGTGATTTGACAGCTTGGACTACTTACTTTTAATTTCTTCTGATAGTTTTGTATTTGTGAACGTGTACACTATGACTTTCGAACGGAAAAGGGTAGACTTTTAAATTTCGGGATAGGTTAACGGCCTGAATATATCAGCTTTAAAAGCGTACTGATAACGTGCTTGTTCGTGCAAAATAAGGTGAGGAATGTATAATTAGAAGATTGAAAGCAAAAAAATATTTTGTGAGCGAAGCAGCTATACCGAAAGTATAGCAAACAGCCTCACGTTCGAGTTTAAATTTACCATTTAGATGAAAATTAACGACACAAATATTAATGCAAAATTTCATGAAGATCGTATACTTGAAAGAAAAAAAATTATTCTGTGAGCAGAGTAGCGTTAAGTTCCGAAACCATAGCAAAGGTTCTACGATTGGTTTTAAATTTAGTATTCAGATGTAAAATAACCATACAAAGGCTGATGCAAAATTTCGTGAGGATTGTTGGTGATACGAATAAGTGCGCAAAAGCTCCTGACTTTACGTCACTGCTTTTCACCATTCTTCTATAAGATTTTTGGAAAAAACACGCATGGATGGTTTTCATTGGATTTTTGAATTCCAATTTGCTATATGGAAAAAACCAGACTCTCTTTATCAAGCATCTCTAATTGTTGAAACTGTTTTATGTTTGAAACTTCCTCATATTTTCCTAGAACGTATTACAAATACATCAATATTGAATTACACGAGTAACTAGCATAAGCAAGAATTAGAATAATTTTTTCAACAGTTAGAGTGGCAAAGTCCTCTTGAAATGAAAAAACAATTATACTTACTTATTTGAAACTACTTTTTTTTAGCTATTTTATAATTTTAGTCTCTAGTTTTAACATTTATTCAAATTGGAAATCTTGTCCCTCAACGACTAGGCTACCAGAACCAAATCTATAATATCAATAAAAATCATCATTAAGAAAACATTATTTTCCTTCAAATAGTATAAAATATAGGAGTTGTAAAAATTTTAACGGTCTCCATAAAATGGGAATTAATCCTTAAGCAATAAAAGTAAATAATTAAGCAAGAATATTGGTGAATAATAAAGAAAGAAAACCCAAGATTTGGGAATCAAGAATATATCAATTAAAATACGATGATTTAAATGCAATATACATAGAGCAGATAGATTATTGTTTACAATATATAGCCGAAGAAGGCGGTATATTTATCTTGAAATAAGCCAAAAGTCTTCTAGCATTTTATGGAAAGTGATCATGTTTTCAAAGGCAAAGAATTTTACTGTATAACGTTTAAATGGTTAATTTGGCGGATTGTTCGGAGATTTTATCAATCATAGAATATAATACATTGAGGATAACGAAAATTGAAAAATGCTCTTCGTTAAAACCACCTATTGAATGCTATAAAAGCCATAAAAGTTACAGATGTTTGAAATGTAGATAAATAAAAACTCATCTAATTTTTAGATTAGGTAGTTTTTGTATCCGTCAGGAGATGATCGTAAAAAACGAGGGAGAGACGGTTTTCAGTGAATTGTGAAATATAAAAAGTGTTTGCATTAATGAATTTTGTTTTTAAAATAAAAAAGAAAGGCTTTTTACTTGATAGAAGAAATATAACGTAATTTGAATATCAAAACAATTATTCCATTTGTCATTATATATTGAGTTTTATTATATACGTCTATTAAATGTAAGCGGTGCTTATTTTAGACATTAATTTAATTCTAAAAGTTTTTTGAATAAAAATTTCTTTGAAATTAAAATTGTAGAAGACAAACATATTTTAATTTGTTTTGATATTCAAATTTTGTTTTTGAATATAACTACTTCCTGGTATATTAGGTTATTTGATAAAGAAATTATTCGGGAAAAAAGCGGGGTTTTTCTCTTAATAGAAGATTTATATCTTAATATTAAATAGAGTAATTTGTTATATCTCACTACCAATTTTATTTTTTAAATTTAGTTTTATGAAATTTCTTAAAAATTTTTTAAGATTAAATTAGAAAAATGCACTGTTTCCTTTTTAATAGACATATAGAATCCCGTCCTTCCAACACGTATCAATAACGAGAAAATAAACAATAATTACTCATCAACTGATTTTTGCTATGTTGCTTTGTTAATATCTATTTAATTTAATCGCCACATTGTTCTACAAATTGCGTGGTACGTTATCCCCGTCCTACAATCAGAAATTGTTAATATCACAAGACCAATTTTTTTATTTCTAACTGTAGGACAAAAATATTACATAATAGGTCAGTATTTTCTCTGTCCAAATGTAACAATGTGCTACAAGAGAATAGGCAATGTAATAAATTTGTCCCTTATTTAATTTTCAATTGAAAATTCTGGAAATTTGTCTTCAAAGTTGTTACATCTCAATAATTTGCAGAAATCTGTGGGACGATTATTGTCTTTACGTATGTCATACTGTGTGTCCTCTTCACCTCTCAGATCATGTTCAAAATCTTTAATAATGGGTTTGTTGTACTTGCCAAATATAATATGGACTTCTTTTCTATTATATGTGAGTATTTTCAATAAATGTTTCGAGATTTTACCATAACTCTTTGGAAAGTTCTTCAACGTATGTAATAAAAATGTCTTTTGAAGTTGAAAAAAAGTAGATTTTTAATTTCATAAATTTCAATTGTGTATTCAATTGGAGTACCAGGATAACCTATCATGCAATTTATAGGACAATGTGTGTATTCACGAAGATTCAGCTTGATAGTAATTATTTTTACATCAAGGATCTGTACTACAACTTTTGAGCGTAAGACCGGGATAACGTACTAGTACTACGCAATTTGTAGAATAATGTGGCGATTGAATAATATAAATATTAACTAATCAACAGTAAGAAAATCAGCTGCTTAGTAATCATTTTTTATAACGTCGCCATTGATACATGTTTAAAGGAAGGGACTCTTCGATGAAACATTTTGCAGGACAAATATTTTTTGATTAAAGTTAATAATCATCTTGAGATTCAATAAAAAAACCCACAGTTAGTAATAAATTTTGAGAATTATCAAATCGACATATTTTATCCCTGATACTCCTGTTAGAGAAATGTCGAGAATTTTCGTATAAGAAATTGTAGGGCGTCTCATCGAAACGAAGGTATTCACGAAGAATATTCAGCTTGATAGTAATTATTTTTACATCGAGGAACTTGTACTACAACTTTTGAGCGTAGGACCGGGATAACGTACTACGCAATTTGTAGAACAATGTGGCGATTAAATTATATAAATATTAACTAAGCAACACTAAAAAAATCAACCGGTTGTAATCAATCATTTTTGATGACCTCGTTATTGATACATGTTGAAAGGAGGGGACTCTTTGTTTAAACCATACATTTTGTAGGGCAAATTTTTTTTGAATAAAGTTAATAATTATCTTAAGATATCATAAAAAACCCGCAGTTAGTGATAAATTTTTAAGAATTGTCAAATCGACATATGTTATCCGTACTACCCCTGTTAGCAAAAAGGTTAGGGAAAAAGTTGAAGCTACTCACGAAAACTCAGAGTGATAGTAATAAATGGTAAAAATAGACTCTGGATCAGTCATCAGAATAAACTCCTCATTTCGCTGAAGAAAATATGAAAAGTCAGACAATAACTCGGTGTTCTCTTTTTGACCGTCCCCCATATAACATTCAACTCATTTTCCGACCCCGCATGTCCCATTTCGTTAATTCGAAACAAACAATTTCAAGACGAGTCGCCAAACGAAAACCAAACAAGTTTTCACATTCCCCTTGGCTCCACTCTAACACACGTCCTATTCAGAACTAGCGTAGTAATATTATCTAAGCGAGAAGGTCAAACGCAATAATTAACACAGAAGGCTCGGATGACCTTAACAACTTCGAAACAAGTACCGAATATAGGGCTGATATGAGACTCGTTAGTCAGTTTTGCTTGTCGGCTTGATATGTGCAATTTATGCATATTGTGACGGGTTTACTGACAATTTAAGCTTTGAATCGACGGAGTATTTTTTGTATGATTTACGATACCAAATAAATATTATTTCATTATTTCACATTAACATTCCTGTGGGTTTCTACAGAATTGTTTATTCTGATCTGACATAATTTATATTTCCACCCGCAGATTACTTATTTGCGTGGACAGCTTATTAAATTTGGACAATCAAAAATTTTACATGAATCTAATCTTTTTGAATGAGTTGCTCTCTCAAATGCCGCATAACGTTGAGATAATATCCTTTATTTTCTGTCACTTTCTGGTATTCTGGAATTCTGAATGCATAGCACCCCAATCATCGACAAAAACTATCACTATATTGGGAGTATAAATAAGTTTGTACGGTTTTTTCAAGAACTGAAGCTTTATTAATTAATTATTAATTGCTCTAGTAATTAGTGAACAGTTTGCCTTTATTATCATTACATCAGGAGAATTTTCAAGTGATCTAAAGAAATCACTAGTTATACCAATTTTTAAGAAAGGAAATATTCATGATGTGACCAACTATCGGCCTATATCGATTATTAGCGTTCTCTCCAAAGTTTGTAAGAGAATCGTTTTTATTAGCATGATGTCCTACATCACCAAGTTCAGTTTATTCACTAATGTCCAACATGGTTTCAGAAATGGTTGTTCTACTCTGTCAGCCGCACTCAATTTTGTGGAATCAATTTACGAGTGCTTAGATGGTGACTTACATGTGCCAGGAGTATTTTTCGGCCTTTCTTTGACACTCTTTGTTTTCAGTTCATCATTGACATATGCTACAGTTTGGGTTTCAGAGGTATTTTTTCTGATTGGTTGTATAGCTTTCTCCAAGATAGAACAATATCAGTTACAGTTGATAAATGCTATTCCAGGGAATACAATATGAAACTAGGGGTTCCCCAAGGTTCCGTGTTGGAACTTCTACTATTTTTGTTGTTTATAAATGGCTTGCCCACTCATTTGACTTGTAAGTTGCTGATATTGTTCGCTGACGGCATTTCTGTGGTTGTTTCGACGCGGAGTTGGAGGGAGTTCCAGTAAGCTTATGAAAGACTTGTGGATGAGTTTACTGCACATATTTAAATATTATTTAATATGAATTTTCACTAAGTAAGGACTGATTCAATTCAATAGACTGCTTACCACGTAGTTCCCTTATCGATATTTATTATAGCCTTGTTTACAGTCATATATTTTACAATGTTTTGCTCTGGGGTGACTGCAGCTCTTTCTCTAGAGTTTTTTTGGCTCAGAAAAGAGTTATTCGTCTTATCTTCGATCTGAGCCGTCGCTCATCATGTCGGCCAGAGTTTATTGCCAACAGAATATTGTCGTTACCTTGCTTATATATTTTTAAGTGTCGTTTATATGCTAAGGAAAATGAAACTAAGTGAAAAACACTCTCGAGTTCACATGATCATCATACAAGAAATTCACATACATGTACTCCTTGTTCCTAAAAAGTAAACTCGTAGATTTATATCAAAGCATTAAGCTGTTTAAACATCTGCTACTTATATCAAACCTTTGAATGAACGTAAATTCAAAACGAAAATCAAGTTTAAATGTTTCTATTCAGTTAGAGATTTTCTTTCTGATTCCTTAGATGCTTAGAATGTTGACTGATTTGTACCTATACTTTCTGCCTCACTTTTCCAATGCATGTTGTACTGTCCTAAAGGATCAATAAAGTATTGTTATTATTGTTACATTATATAGACTTTAAAAAATTTCCTACATAATCTATACTTTTTACCTGACTTCTGCTATGCACATTGTAATGTGCTAAAGTATCAATAAAGTATTATTATCGTTATTATTATTGTGAAAGATTGGTTATACATTCAGAGTATGGTCCATCGCTATCCACTACTTTTTTCAACCTTTCTGGCAATTGACGGATTTCATCGTCAAAAGAGGCCGCTTCTTTAGTTGCTATCCATACATCGATCCATTTTTTGACTTAATCGTAATTGGAGAAATGCTGGTCAGCCAAGCCATGTTGCATCGATTGTAAAAAATGGTAAACAGAAGGAGCAATATTTGGGTTGTACGGCGTGTAGGGTAGGACTTCTCATTTGAGGGTTTCTAAGTATGTTTTAGCGGGCGACGCAACATGTGTCCTGCACCAAAATAACTTTGTCGTATCTGTTGGCGTATTGCGACCGTTTTTTCGCAATACTCGGCTCAGACGCTTCAATTGTCGTCGGCAAACCTTCCCTGTGATCCTTTCGTTCCATTTGAGCAGCTCATCCCACTCACCTGGTCCCACCAAAGACACATAATGGTCTTCCTGCCATGAATATTCGGCTTGATACTTGCCCGACGTTTTGAACTATCGTAATGGACCCACTTTTTATCGCCAGTGACAAGTCGATGCACTTCCTTTTTTGCCGTTGGAGCAGTTGTTCACACCTGAAAAAACGAAGGTGTGGCCAGATGAAACAATGGAATAATTAACTAGTAGCGACATATGTTATCGAAACCACACGAATCGACATTGACGCCCCTTTCTCGCTCTCATAGAAGTGTGTTTGTGATATCACCTTTATGTAACACTTATATTCTATTTGCAATGCAAAATCTACGAAAGATCTTTTGTTCTATATTTCAATACATTTCAAAAATCGCAAATACACCCGAGATAAACTGACAAATTGGAGCACTGTCGACTAACTAAATGACATATGAAGCCTAAACCCCGCCTACATATAGGGGACGGTGTAAATCGTTTACTTTCTTCACCTAATGTACTGCGTGAAAAAAATGTAATAGCAATGTCTTCAAGAGCTTCAGCGCGTTCAATAACGGTTAATTGAATTCCATTGTATTTTACCCTTTTACCCTCAACTCTGAATGATATGAAATCAACCGAGAATTCAAGCGAGTAGTCGAAAAAAAATTATAAAGAGGTATAGAATGAAATTGTACTCCTCTGAAAATGATATTTGCTATGTCGATTGTTAAGAAGTTTCAAAGAATTTTAACTTAGCTCAACTAAATTAATTTGTTTCTAATTACTCGAAGACAAATTAACTCGAAACAATTCTTCCGACAATTCATTATCTAGTTGTTGGAATTAACATTTGATTCAAACTACCACTTATAATTTCACAAACTAGGGTTTCGGAAAAATTCCTCAACAAATGACAAACCCTCATCGTTATTAGCACGTACTTTGACATTTCAAATCAGTGTCATTTAGATTCTGAAATGTCATTGGCATATGGACTGAGTATCATATTAGTATTCTTCAGTATCATTAACTCATAATCACAAGTCTGATAATCATATTATACAGGAATGGAAAAGACAGTCGGAAACAGGAAATTCAATGTTAATCTAGAGGACCACGAATGTCCAGTGAAGCAGTGGAAGAAGCAAAAACTCAGAGCGATGCGATGATGAATAAACGACTGTTCTCTCTCAATGGCACTGAGGTGATGCTTCGATCGAAACGGGGCTCTGCTTTCAGCAATTAGAATTATTCGCACCTCAAACGTGGGATGCGTTAGTCCATAGTGGTTGAAAACAAAGTAAATCGAAATGTTCGGTGTGGAAGAAAAAATTTTAATCATAAAATGGTACTTTGGTGGTCAATAAATTCCACAGACAATAAATTCATTTATTGTTGCCTTTGAAGATAAGCCGATTCCATTAAGTTCGGCTATTTCTAAAATGATTGAAAAATTCGAGAAATGTGGGTGTTTACGAAGATGCAGGCATTTTTCCAGAAGACCATATCAAATGAATGGAATTTTGTGAAACTATGATGAAAAAAGTAAATGAAAATCGTTCATCCCTCAACAATATCTCATTCACTAATGAGTCATCATTTTCCTTGAATAGAAAACATAATATCAGTAGTAAATATTGGTCTAGGGAGAATAAGTATTTGAGTATTCCTGTGCGTACCCAGTATCCCCAAAAACTTAATGTTTGGAAAGGATTACTGGGGAATTTTATCATAGGACCATTTTTTATCGATCTCAACCTAAACGCTGCCAAATATCTGGAGCTTTTAGAGAATCAAATTATTCCGACAGTTCGACCGCTACCAATTAATTTCGTTGATGTCTACTTTCAACAGGATGTTCAAGTCACAACGCTAGAGAAGTCGTCACACAATATCTCAGGACAACTTTTTCGTCCGTGTCATTTCTTCAAATGACACGATCAAATGGCCCTCCAGCTCACCAGATCCCATTAATTTTTTGTTTTTACCTTTTGTATTAAAAAAGAGGTTAGAAATTTTATGTGAGAATTAGAAAGCTGTTTTTATGTTAGCTTTTGAAAATATTTGAGCTATTTTCGCCAAATTGTTCCAAAATATTTTAGTTTCACAATTTTTTTGTCATTCTATCTGTTTTGGAAATGAAGTAAGTTTATTTCAGAATCCTTTATTTTTCTTTTTTGTTTGTGAGAGAATTAATGGTTTTTGTTTCGAATTGGTTGTTTGTGGCTATTTGATTTTATTCAGTTCCTTTTCAACGCAAGATTATTTAATTAATGTGTAAGCATAGTTTTTATGAGTGCTCAGATGGTTTGAAAAGTTGGGTATAGTTGTATCTGTCGTTATGGTTTTTCTGAATATATTAAAGGAAATTTCATCATTATTCTTAATTAAAGTTATGTCCAGAAAATTTATTTTATTATCACATTGTGGTTCCCTAGTGAATTTGGCCGTATGGTGCAAACCATTAAGATGTTCTTGTTTTGTAGTTCTCAATTTGTTTTTATTCAGTTTGAAAATATAGTAAACACTATAAAACTGGAGTCACTGTATATTCAGTGAATAAAAAAGTGATAGAAAACAAAGTAAGTTCTTATTTCATTCCATTCTCTTTTTTTGTTCAGTAGATTCTTCTAACCGTTGGCAACCGAAAATTTTCTTTTGCTTCAGTATCATCAAGAGCAATTTTGCTAGTTCATAGTAACCCCAATTTATACTTAGAATATATAAAAAATAAAAGTCTTACAAACATGGGTCCGCAAACGCTTCGTTATCGAAAAGTCTTAAAGTTTGAAGTTTTCATAGTCTTTCTCCATAGCATCTGCATTTCAAAATATTCAATTTAAATTTGGCAAAAAAATATGTCCCTTTATAATCCACCGAAACTTTTTTGTGTAAGGCCACTGGAATAATGAAAATTTTTTAAGAGAATCTTCGTTTCATTTGAAAACTTTTCGATTTCTTCCAATTTTTTCGTATCTGCTTCCTTTTTCGAGAAAAAATGTTAAAAAATTCTGTGTAAGCCGGCAGGCAAATAATACATTTCAAAAAAATTCAGCAGGCTTGGGCACATTTGGATAAAATGTGGTTCCGTTATTATTTTTAACATAGCAAATCAAGCCCATGTGTTTTGATAGTACATATATATAGTTTTGATATACCAATCAAAACGGGGCGATTTTCACAAATTCTGAAATCACTGAGATGTATTTCATTTATGGCCTTGCAAATGGAGGATCCTCATGAAATAACTCCCAACTGATAAGAAGATGGGTTAGAATTTCAAATTCTTTTTCTGGAGAATGCGCTATCGATTTTTTTGAAATGGGAAATGAAAAAAAAACTTTTTGAATTTTAGGTGGAACATTTTTTGGTGATTGAATTTGTAATTCCTTAAATCCACTCAAAAAAATTTGTCTTGGGTGATGGATTCAGATAATTTTGGTCAGTACTTTATGTTTTCTTTTGATTTTATATTAGTTAGTTGCCTATCACATGTGTTGATAACCTTTATGTCTATAAAGTGAAACAGTGTTTTCTAAGGCATCTTATTAAATTTAATTCTGAGGAGTTTTCAGCAGATTTTTTAGATTAAATCTCCAGAGGTTTCGAAAATTGTCTGTAATATTCAGAATGGTTTCACTGAACAAAAATTCACCAATTACAATGAATTAAACAATGGTTGATGCAGGACATATTTCAGTTTTTTGTTATGATAGCTCAGTTTTTTTGTTATGATAGTTAACTTAGTTTTCCGATTTAATTCAGTCTTTGTTATGATTGTTTTTCGAGTTGTTCTCGTATTAATTATGAAATTTTTTGTACTGATTTTTCTACGAGTTTTTCTAATCTTCATGAACCACAGATGGAGAAAATAGCCAGAAAAGAGAGAATTGTTCAACATTTGTTTTCTTGAAAACAGTAGCTGACTCAAACAACTTTCTGGAGATCGATAAATTTTCAAATAAAGCAATTTTTTTCATATTTTTTAAATGAGTGTGTTAGTGGTGCACCACCAACATTTTCTGGAAGGGAAAAAATATCACTCTGTAGATTTACACAAGCAACAGGGATGTCATACTGTCTGAACCCTGAAGTGTGAAAACTTTCGCAGAATATCGAGAGAGATTCAGATGTTTAGATGTAAAAAATTGGAAAAAATTCAAACTTTCACACTCTGTATCCTAAAATCGAAGCGTTTTTATGGGATTTTTTCCTGAGTTCTTGATATTCTTGATATCATGCATATTATCACCCCCCTCCGTTTGCACCTTCAATTTAGGAACATTCTGTATCTTTGATCCCAAAACGGGACGGAACTACGTCATACGAAAAAAATTTGAACCCACTCATTCCACCGCTGTGACACAGATATGCTGAAAAACGCCATCCGTCCTAGCTGCATCTACACAGCGATTATATTTTAAGTTACCTAATTACTCTCGTCATCAGAATTCAGTATCATTGTTTGTTTGAATAAGCTGCAAGGTCAGAGCTATGTGACCCCAATCATGGACTGTTATAATGTATCCCTCATAGACGTAGAAACATCCAAACTAATTCAACGTTGATGTTACAATGCTAGTTCGAATGTCATTTGGTTGCCATTAAATTTTACGTTATTTCAATCACCTCCATCGTTAAAGAATTTTCCTTCAATTTCAAGTGTTTGTTTTTTCAGGAAAAATTAATCACTTATACTTGAAGTTTATTTCGGTTTTCCTATTTTCTTATATAGGCTGTCCCGTAAAGATCACGTCAAATTCAAGGAGAATGTAGATGCCTATTGATCATGGAGGCCTTCTACTATTTCTATTTAGTTCTATGTTCCCAAAGTTCTGATCACAGATTCAGTCACTGTCAAACTATGACACATCAACCACTGTTAATCATTGATCAAGTACAAATTGAGTTCCACAAAACATGTTGTGCTCTGATCTAACCTAGAATCGCTGCTAAATCACAGATTACAATTATTAGTACTCGTATGTCTAAGATTTTATGCAACTGGTGATTTCCAAATGACGCTAGGAGATCATATCATTATTGCAAAATCATCGGTATGCAGAATTGTTGAAAGGGTATCAGTTGAAATTGCCCGTTTGAAACCGCCTTCCATTTTACACACATAGATAATAACGTATTTAGTAGTATTTTGATATGACGAGCATATAAATAATAACAATCCGTTTCTGAATTCTAACCCTTCAATAAAAGTGCTTCATCAGAAATATATACATTCTTATTTTCATTCTTTCTATCTCTATGGTGTAATGGTCAAATTTTAGAAAGTCCGACATTGTCCAATAGTTTTCTCGAATCAACTGATCCACGTGATCAACTACCTGAATTTTTTTGTGAAACACAAATTTGTTGATCCGTTTGTCAAATTTTACGAGAATATCTATTTATTTATTATTCCCAGGGATACAGACATCGTGAATTCTACCGGTTAGGTTACTGGCATGTGAACATGACTCTTCCACCAGGTGACTACTCAGCAGTCTTCACAATCTGCCCAGTGTACCCTTGTGAAGTCTTTTAATTGATCCTGGCTTCAAGTACCAACGTAAGCCGTATCGTCGAAATCCACATACCCCAGAAACGTCTCGCAATCGATCCTAGTTCAGGACGAGGCCGGTCGAACCGTCAAGTCCTGCTAAACCCTAAAGCGTTTCTCAAGATATTCTGAACATGAGTTTCTGCGATCAGATAGATGGAATACCTTTCTAGTCCGCCATGCGGACTTTCAACCACTGCCCCCTTGAGTCCAACATTGGGTGGCCAGGCCGTACGAATACTTCCCGAGGGCCTCCACCCTCCCGAGGTAACGCAGTATCCTACATAATGCACTCGGCCGTTGGGCAGAAAAATCCTGAGAATTATGCAATAGGGTAGAGTACGTTAGATTTAAGGGTAAAGCGCTGTGCTGCGAGAGACATCCTTGTTACTGAGTTGGAAAACGAGGCTCAACCCTTCATTTCACCTTCACAGTGAAACTAGGGCCCCATTACGTTGAACTTCCACCACAGGTGTCCAGTTACAGGTGCGAGTGACATTGCTTTAGGCATCCAGACTTAATCCCCCATTTCACCGGGATGAAACTAGGATATTAGTCAAGACAAGCGCCCCCATTGTGTCAAGCTAAAATGTCGTGGGTAACGCCAGGGATACAGACATGTGAATTCTACCAGGTTTTCATATTGGCATCTGAAAAATAGCTCTTTCACCAAGTGACTACTCAGCAGTCTCCACAGTCCGCCCCTAGAGGCAGAAAGTGTGATAAGGATTACGCCATATTATCGTGCGAAGCGAGAACCCCTCCGAAGAGATGAACCCACCAGCTTCCAGTTTGGGCCTCGGCTCGAAAGCCAGAACCGTCTGACTGGTAGCAGCGAAGCACTATTCAACTTCTACTGGCTCTGCAGCTCAGTACCAGAGTTGGCTTGTGACGCAACTCATCCGCTGGAAGGACTTCTTATCCATCCATCTGAACGCAATCTCATGAACTAGAATAATCTCAAGATTGATGACTCAATTGATCCTGGTACGAGCCTGTACTTCAAGACCCACGAACCATTGTGAAGTCTTTCAATTGATCCTGGCTTCAAGCACCAACGGTCTAGCCGTATCGTCGAGATCCACAAACCCCAGAAACGTCTCGCAAACGATCCTGGTTCACGACGAGGCCGGTCGAACCGTCAAGTCCCGCTAAACCCTGAAGCCTTTCTCGAGAATACCCTTCTAGTCCAGCATTCGGACTGTCAACCAGTACACAAGTATTACCCGTGGACATCCACCCACCCGAAGTAACGCACTCGGCCATTGGACATGGATTTATTGCACTGCAATAGGGTAGAGTACGCTAGTTTTAAGGGGGAGACCCTGTGCTCCGACGGACTCCCTTTCCAGGGATACAGACAGGCAGAATTTCACTCTAGTATCCGAATCGGGCTTGTGTTCTGTGGAAGCTTTGTTACTGTTTCCTTACGCCACTTTAGGAACAGCGTTGTTAATTGTTTACCCAACAGCGAATCCTTGGACGGTCCCCCGAAATCAGAAAATTTTTTTCGTAGCCCACGGTTCGAACTCTCCAGCTTACGGTTATGAGTCCGATGTCTAAACCACAAGTGTTGATCTAGTGATCACCGAATCTTCATATAGTCATATTCCAAAAAATGTGGTTGGATTAAGCTGATTCATGAACTCGATCTTTTCATTTGGGATGAAAACTTACAAATTTGTACGACTCCACTGATGATTGAAGCCAAAAAGGTTTGAAACATGGACATGCTTGCTGCTATTTGGTAGTGTTTGAGTTTTGAACTGTTACACAAATGCAATATGCATTGTGCTGATTTAAAGAATTTTCTGTTCTTTCTATAGTGTACACTCTTAATTATATTATAATATAAATTTGTAATTCTGAGAAACCCCTACAAAATTCAATTCAAAACCAATATTTGAAAAATATTTAGAAATTAAATCAGAATGTCTCAAAAACACTGTTTCTATTTAAGTAGAAACATGCAGAATTCCCAACATCATATAGCACTCAAAAACATAAAGGATTCTATTAAAAATCTTTTCAAAACCCTCTTCCAGGAAAAATATTCTTTAAATTCATTTATAATTTTTTTCAGTTGAATATTGTTAATTAACTAATCTAACTTGTAGACACAAAAAATTATCCAAACATTTTCAAGGACGATTAGCAGAACTATTTAAGTAAACCAACATATATAAAAAAAGTCATTTGAAATTAATAAATAAATATTTGAAGGAGACAAAATTTTGTTTCTGATCTTACCATAATGAAACCAATTCCTTTTCAAAAACATAAAACACAACTTAAAGATTTCTCAACAAATATAAAATAAAATAAGAAGGAATGGTTTTTTACTTGATAGAAGGATTATTACAAAATTTGAATATCAAAACAGATTTAATCTGTTGTCTTCTACAATTTTAATTTCAAAAAATTTTTTGAAGAAACTTTGAGAATTAAATTCGTACGTTTGTCTGAAAAGTTCAGTACGCATGCCTGGAACGAAACAAAAAATGTTTGCTTATTTATATTTTAATTTCAATTGAAAATTTATATTCGTTGGTTTTTCTTAATTCCATTCGATATTTCTTGAGGATGTGCTACATGTTTTGAGATTTTTTGAATTAATTTATTTAAATATATTGAATATTTCAAATAAATTAGTTTTTGAGTTCTTGAAATAATGTTTTATATTTTTGAGAAAGAGTTATTTTTCATTAATATAGGATCAGAAAACAATACATTTTGTAACAAACAGGGCTTCGTACGTTTGTCTAAAGAGTTCAGTACGCATGCCTGGAACGAAACAAAAAATGTTTGCTTATTTATATTTTAATTTCAATTGACAATTTTTATTCGTTGGTTTTTCTTAATTCCATTTGATATTGTATGATGAATTTTGATTTTATACGTCTATTAAATATGAGCAGTGCTTATAAAGACATTAATTTAATTCTTAAAGTTTCTTCAAAAAATTTTGGAAATTAAAATTGTAGAAGACAACAGATTAAATCGGTTTTGATATTCAAATATAAAATATTTGAAATATTCAATATATTTAAATATTCAAATAAGTCAATTCAAAAATCTCTCAAAACATTCACTATATCTTCAAAAAACAATTAGAATTCGGATAATCTCTTCATCGGCCCTAGATATAATAATATTTAAAATATTAAAACCAACTAACGATCAGTATCCTACCCTAGAGTGTAACCGGAACTTATCTAAGAAGAGATTATCCGAATTCTAATTGTTTTTTGAAGATATAGTGCATGTTTTGAGAGATTTTTAAATTGACTTATTTGAATATTTAAATATATTAAATATTTCAATATTTGTTGAGAAATTCTTAAGTTGTGTTTTATGTTTTTGAAAAGGAATTGATTTCATTATGGTAAGATCAGTAAAAAAATTTTGTCTCCTTCAAATATTCATTTATTAATTTCAAATGACTTTTTTATATTTGTTGGTTCATTTATTCCAATTGACATTGTATATTGAGTTTTGATTATATACGTATTTTAAATATAAGCGGTACTTATTGTAGACATTAATTTAGTTCTAAAAGTTTTTTGAATAACATTTTTTTTTAAATTAAAATTGTAGAACACTAACAGATTAAATCTGTTTTGATATTCAAATTTTGTTATATTTCTTCTATCAAGTAAAAAGCCTTTTTCGATTTTATTTTATACATAATATATAATAATATTTAGGCTTGAATAAATCTCATTATGGCATATCAATGGTTTAAAGAAAACCTTATAATACCTTACAGTTTTCTGTGATTTTGTGACGAACATAGACTATCTGAATTTTTAAAATTAGTCTGTTTAGACAAGTTCCGGTTACACTCTAAAGTAAGATATACTGATTGTTAGTTGATTTTGATATTTTAAACATTATCTAGGGCCGATGAAGAGATTATCCGAATTCTAATTGTTTTTTGAAGATTTTTTGATTGTCTCGGTCTTCACATAGCCTTCTATACGTCTTGAGCAAAACAAATTGCATACAAATTAATTGCCAACTAGCAGATTGATGGTCAATGGAAGAGTTCATATAACTTTTCATGAGCTATATCGATTTAAAATTATTTTCACTTCATTCAAAAACGCAGGCTTGATGAAAGTTTTCCCTCAGAAGTTAAATCCGCAAACATAATCCTCCTTAAGCTCCCACCGGCGAAAAAAAGCAAAACAACGACATCTCTGTCGCGATTGCTTCGAATCTATCCGGAGCTCACAAATATTTGAGGAGCTCCAAAAAGGATGTCCTATCCACAAATAGATCGACTATTTTAGAATAGGAAAAGAGACTCTCTCTCGATTCCATGGTGTTTGATCAAAGTCTGCATTTTCCTCATTATCTTGAGCAAACAGGAACACCAAGAATCAGTCGATAAGGGTGACGCTATCTTCGACATCCTTGAATAAAGCGTTATTATATGGGTTATTGTCAACTTCAACTTTACTTGAAATTTATTTAATTTAATTCAATATCGTCTTGTTTATCTTGATTGGGGAGAATTTCCTCGACAAGGGGTGATTTTGTAACGCTCCTGTAATTTTTAAGAGGCTCCAGTCTATTTGTGTACGTGATAAGGGTCTATGATATGGAAAAACCCGATATCTCACTTGAACTAACGATATTCTATCGTGTAGAATGAATTCAATTCGAATTTGAACTGAATTCATAAAGACGGTTTTACGAGTTTCATTTCATTTCAAGGTTGATTCAATAATTTTACTTTATTATAATATTTCCTGATACAGATAACTCATGAATAAAATAACGAAAAAAATCTTAAACTATAGAAATTTTCATGTTTAAAAATTTTGAGAACGTTCGATTTCGGCCTATTTAACTATTATTAATTAAGTTGAGAGTTACGGGGGCAGTTAGATAAGTTAGTAACTTTTTGATTTTTAATAAAATAGAAAGGCCTTTTACTTGATAGAAGAAATATAACAAAATTTGAATATTAAAACAAATTGAAATATGTTTATCGTCTACAATTTTAATTTCAAAAAAATTTTTATTCAAAAAACTTTTAGAAATAAATTTATGTCTACACAAGCCACTCACATTTAATAGACGTATATAATCAAAACTCAATATATAATGTCGAATGGAATGAATAACCCAACAGATATACGAAAGTAATTAAAATTAAAAAATAAATATTTGAAGGAGACAAAATTTTGTTTCTGGTCTTAACTTTAAGAACACCAATTGCCTTTTAAAAACATGAACACACTTAAAGGACTTCTCAAAGAATATAATTTATTTGAAATATTCAATATATTTAAATATTCGAATAAATTATTTCAAAAATCTCTAAAAAATGTGCACTATATCTTCAAAAAACAAATATAATTCTAGACAATCCCGTCTTCAGTCCTCATTTAATATTCCAAATATCAAAATCAAAAACCTAACCTATATCTCTCACGTGTTAAAAGACTTAAGCTTCGAAATACAGATCAACTATATAATACAAGATTAATCTACACTGTTAAAAATTTCCATAGTAATTTTACTAAACATGTGTAGGAAGTTTTTACGCACCACAATTTTGGAATTATAGTACTCAGTGTTGTAATTTTACTACACAAATTCCTAATGTGTATAGTAATTTTACAAACGTTGAGATTTAATTCTTCAACACAGAAATGTAAAATTACAATAACTATCTGACAAATACAAAAAATTTGTAAAATTACAATTTGTTTAGTATTTTGGCTATTACAAATTGTAATATTACAACAAATGCGTGTTTAAATTGCAATACAATGCAGGAGTTTGTAATTTTACTATGCAATTGCTTAGTAAAAAAATAGTAAATTAACAAACATTTTTAACAGTGTATGTTCTAACAAAATCAAAGAACAGAGTGAGTTATTTTAAGGTTTATTCAAATTCATTGACATTCTATAATGAGATTTATTGAAGCCAAAATATAATTATATATTATATATAAAATAAAATAGAAAGGCCTTTTACTTGTTAGAAGAAATATAACAAAATTTGAATATTAAAACAAATTGAAATATGTTTATCTTCTACAATTTAAATTTCAAAAAAATTTTTATTCAAAAAACTTTTAGAAATAAATTTATGTCTACACAAGCACCGCTTACATTTAATAGACGTATATAATCAAAACTCAATATATAATGTCAAATGGAATAAATAACCCAACAGATATACGGAAGTAATTAAAATTAATAAATAAATATTTAAAGGAGACAAAATTGGATTATATACGTCTATTAAATGTAAGCGGTACTTGTGTAGACATAAATTTATTTTTAAAAGTTTTTTGAATAAAATTTTTTTTGAAATTAAAATTGTAGAAGATAAACATATTTCAATTTGTTTTAATATTCAAATTTCTGATTTTTCTCTAATAACTTTGAATTTAAGACTATTCTTTTCAATTACCATCCATCAACAGACTTCCGACAAATTTTGAACAGATTACATCATTAATTTAAAAAAATTAATATTGTAGGAGACTAACAGATTAAATCTGTTTTGATATTCAATATTTTGTGACAATCCTTCTATCAAGCAAAAAAAACGCTTCTTATTATTTTATTGAAAATTAGTTCATAGGAAAGGGTATTTATTATCCAACAACTGAATTGGAAGTACAATTACTCACTTCAACACCAATATCTTCCAGCAAAAAGTTAACACTTTTTCTCGAGTACTGTAGCAGAGACGAAAAAATTGCAAGTATTTAAAAAGTTTTTAAATGAAACAGAAATTTGTTCTAATATTTCTTAAACTATCAATAGCGTAAGTTTTGGAGGGAAAATAAAAAATATATCACCATTTAAATTCTTACAAGAAATTGACATATCATATGATGTAAACCTTGAAGTCCGTGCCAAATTTCAGCTGAATGAAAATTAAGAAAAAAAAAAACTTCAACAAACGAAGCGTTTACGAACCCATGTTTAGGAGATTTTCATTATTGATATCTTACAAATCACCCTTTTTCATTCTTACCTATGTACAATTTAGAAAAACCATGCATATTAAGGCGAAATTTGAGCGTGATCGGTCATTCAGATTGTTTACAGTACTGTAAGTGTATTTTGCTGTTTTTAAAATGGATTCAAATATCGAAGAAGGGATATGTCCCAAATTTTGCATTACAAATGAAATATCATACGCTAAAGCAATGAAAGTGTTTCGTAAGGTTCACGGGAATGGACTTCATGAAAACACGTGCGTATGAGTTGAATAGTGTTTTAACTCTCTAGATGTGTTGGACGATTTGCCTCGCTCTGGCCTGCCATCAACGTCTTCAACCGATATTAACAAAACTTAACTGAAATTAATGATGACTGGGTAGATTAGTTGAAATTTATGTGTCTCGCGCATTAATTATCAGCATTTTGAATGATTATTTGGCCATTGTCATTGGCATTGCCATTAGGCCATTGCCGATAGATCTGTGTAATATTATTATTTTTTTGAGTCGGCAAAAGTCATAAAAGAGAATTCGCGTTGAATATTATCGTCATTTTCTGAAAATGCTTTTAAAAATTGTTTTGATGAGTCAGAAGTAACCTACGTTAAATACGCTCTCTTAAATTTGGATGGATAATGAATATTTTGTGTTTCATTAAGCGATTTCCTATACTTTTTTGATACTGTACTATCATTGCAATTAAACTTTTGAGCTTCATTTATTATTATTTCCTATTTTTTCAAAAGAACATGTATTTTCCTATATTTCAGAGCTATGTAACAATCGTCGAGAATACTCACATTACTGAAAAGTTTTGTAATTCCAAGCTGGAATATAGCATAATTTTGTAATTAAGTCATAATTAATTCCTATCTTACGTAAGATTCGATTCCCGTTAAGAAATTTCCCATTGTAATGTAACGAAAGGGCCTGAGAAAATTCACTGTTAATAATCTGTATCTCTCCAGCTCCAGTGCGTGTATCAAAACCTGATTTTAAATCGTTCTAAAGGACAGTGACGTCGAATAAAGGAAGGGTAGTTGTTTGGCTATTGCGTTAGTGTATATTTAGAAAGTAGGTTAGGCTATAAAACGGTTTATAGTTGTGTACTCGTTATGTTTGACTTCCTCAAAGCGTTTCAACAAGGAATAAGAGGCAGTATTTAATTCAGAAATGACGGAGCTTTTGTCTTAATCATAAACAACGGACGAAGAACAGCTTACAATAATTCTGTTTATAAGTCACTTCATTAGATGAGATATCTTCATCTGACTCTTAAATTGAATATACTTACAATAAATTTATGGGATTTATTCCTTGGGAGAGGTTTCGTGAAAATTTGTTAAATATTGAAAAGAATAATTCTGTGAAACCTCTACAAAATATAATTTTCAAAAAATTCGTGTAAACTCTGAAAAATCATATCCAAATGTATTGAAAACAATGTTTTTATTCAAGTAGACATATGGAATTCTTATACTTAACACAACACTCAAAAATATGAAAGAATCTATAAAAATATAGAATTTTAAATTGAGGATAATACCTCGAAACTTCTACAATATATATTGAAGATTGTATACTAAAATATCAAAATAATATCAGACTAAATATAAATAATATAAAATATTTTTCAAGGTCTAGGACAAAATTTTTTCGCTTTACGAAATAAAAAAGTATCAATACAAATATATTAACAAAACATATATAGGTATGTACACAAACATACATATATATATATATATATATATATATATATATATATATATATATATATATACATATATATATATATATATATATATAAATTGCTATTCTGTAATTATATAAAATTCTGTGAATGAATGATAGAAATAATTGAACCAGAATCACATATCTTGAATATACTCGCAATCACGTGGTTCATTCTATGTTTCCAAGACATTCTCGTTCAATATTCCAAGATTTTTGACAAATTTTTCTTTAAGTAAATTTTGTAGACATTTTACAGAATTATTCTGTTAAATATTTAAAATTGAAAAAACACTCTTACAAGCAATATACTCTTTAAATTTATGTTTATTTTATATATAATAATAATAATTTGTTTTTGACACATGTGCACAACACTTCTATGATATAATTCCGTACCATACTTTTCCTGTACTTCTTTTGATATATTATGTGGATGAACATAAAAATCGAACAAATATTTTAGGTTAACCTCAAACAATCTCTTTTCTTTCTGAATAGCGTGGATATTTTGAGAAAATCTTTGAATCCCTATTTCACTCTTGTGAAAGCATCAGTAAAGCTTTCGACAGAATCAACACTGATCTCCTTTTGCAGGAGCTTGATGATGTGAGTGTTGGGGGGTCGTTGTTGAGGTGGTTCGAGTCTTATCTGCGCAATCGTTCTCAATACGTAAAAGTAGGAAACTTTAAATCAAGACTGGTTTTTTCAACATCTGGGGTGCCTCAAGGTTCCCACCTGTCGCTTACTCCTAAACTTATTCAAGTGTCAGAGTATCATTCACAAGGAATAGAGCCATCATATATTTCAGATATACTGTCTCTGGAACCGCCTTGAAGCGCGCTGATAATATGAGGGATTTAGGAGTAATACTTGATTTTAAGCTTCTATTTGACGAACAAATAAATAACTTAGTTGGTGCTTGTATCATTATCAAACAGTGTCGTCAGTTCCGCAGTCGTGAAACTATCCTTTCCCTTTATTATGCCGATTTGTTCAGCAGGCTCAACTTTGCGTCCTCAGTTTGGTGTCCCCAATATCAGGTTTATATTGATAGGTTGGAGAAAATTCAAGGAAGGTTTCTTCGAATTCTTGGCTGGAGAACTGGATTTCGTTTGAGCCCTGATGATCCTAATAATTACTGTTTGCGCTTGAATAACTTTGGAATGATAAGTTTAAAGAACAGAAGATTAATGAGTGATATCATTTTAATTCTCAAAATTTTGCCCCACCAAATGGACTGTCCCAATATCCTTCATTTCATAAACTTTCATGTCCCGTCGGGGTCCCTTAGAGATCATACCACATTTTACTTGCCTACCTGTAGAACCAAAAGTGCGAAATATTCACCATTGTTTAGGATACTGGATCTATGTAATATTTATAATGACAAAGTTGATTTATTTTCGGTTGGACACATGAACTCTTTGAAGATGCTTTTGTGAAGACTTTTTATGTAGTTCTAAACTTTATTGTATATGTATTTATTTATGAGAAGAGAATACTGTGTTTGTTCTTTTGAATTGAATTCCTAATATTTTATTTTTGTAACACTGTCCTATTGTAATATTTAGTGAATGCTGTCTTTGGATGTTTGTTCGCCTGTTTGCATCCTTCTGTGTAAAAAAATAAATAAATAAAAAATGAATAAATAAATATTAAAGAGCAAACTATGTGATATATTTTTATTGATTGTCCCTACGTATATAATTCAGTCCAACTGACAATAGTGTACCATCAAAATGAGGATCAACTCCTAGCTTATTTGGGTACCACTGACAAAAATTAAACTTTGGATCAATATCTTTAGACAGCATCAGCACTCTGGAACTGATATATGAGATGTAGCAATAAATCACACAAGATGCGTCTAACAACCTGATGACCAATATTTAAATTAACACTAATTTTACTTGAACTAATTCCTGAATAATCTTCTCTTTTCTTCAAAACCGCTACTTCGATTCGTTGTGTTCTAATAGTTTGTGGTTTACCTACATCAATTTTTTATTGTAAAAGATCCAGTTTCTGTAAGACTTCTGAATATTACAAAATACTCGTTAACCAGGCAGCGCTCTATTCGCATAGTGTTCCATATAAAAACTCTTAGCTTTTCTTGCATTTTCATTGGCAAGGCCATGATTTAAAAAAAGATTAAAAAGCCTGCTTCAAAATTTGTGAAAATCTCTATGTTCAGATTACCATTGAAATGAAGTTAGAAAAGTAAAAGAGGAAATCCTGTCGTGGTGTCGATCAGAGATAAAAACTCTGGTAGTGTTTTGGCGGATCATCAGAGGATTGCAGAGGAGTTTTCGAATCACTTCATTTCTGTGTTCAATCCGCCTCATTCTGTCAATGTTGCCATGCCTATGAACAATAAATGTAGTTCACACCCTATAAACTTGAGCAGTATCCAGTCTGAGGTTGTTATGAGGAAGATTAATGAGTTGCCCAGTAAGCCCCCTGGACCAGATATGCTGCCAACATGCCTGCTGAAAAATTGTGTGCATGTCCTCGTTAAGCCAGTACACAAATTGTTCAATATATCTTTGAGAGAGGGTTGCTTTCCACAAATATGGAAAACTGCATTGGTTGTTCCAGTACATAAATCAGGCAACAAACAACCATTAGAGAACTACAGACCTATATCTAAACTATGCATTATTGCCAAAGTTTTTGAATCGATTATTTTCGATTTCTTATACAATGAGGTTAAAGGCATTTTGAACGTTGAGCAGCATGGGTTCATGAGGGGGCGATCTGTTGAAACCAACTTATTTTTGTACACTCAGTTTCTGCTTGAGCAGATGGACGTGGGTTCCCAGGTTGATGCCGTTTATACTGATTTCAGCAAGGCTTTCGACAAAATTGATCATGCTATCTTGATACGGAAGCTTGCTGGTGTTGGTGTGCACGGTGCTTTGCTTTATTGGTTTGCTTCTTACTTGGTGGGTCGGCGTCAGTCAGTTGTGATCAGTGGATGTTACTCCTCTTATGGGGATCTCACTTCTGGTGTGCCACAGGGGTCACATTTGGGTCCTCTGCTTTTCAACCTTTATATAAATGATATCGCAGGCTGCTTCAGATTTGCCAAATTTTTAATGTACGCTGATGATTTGAAGATCTTTGCTGCTGTTTCTTGCCTACGAGATTTGATCGAGTTTCAGGAGGATTTAAATATACTCCATGAATATTGTCACGAAAACTTTCTGTATCTCGACCTCAGTAAATGTCACCACATAACTTTTTCACGAAATAAAAACATTTTTAGTACTCAATTTAACATCAACAATTGTGTTCTGACTAAGGTACCGCTGGTGAAGGATTTGGGAATAATTTTTGACTCAAAGCTTATCTTTGACAGCCACATTGCTTATATTTCTAAAAAGGCTCACGGTATGCTGGGTTTCATCATTAGAGTTTGTGAACATTTTCGTAGGCATCAATCCCTTAGAGCATTTATACATAGCTTATGTCCAGAGTGTATAATTTGGAATCCTTATTACAAAATCTATATTAATCGACTGGAAAACATTCAGAAAAAGTTTATTAATCATGTCAACAAAAAATGTTATAAACATATTACTGATGATCGGGATCGAGTTATGAGGGAGTTAGTGTTAACTACTTTGGCTGACCAGAGAATGTTGAGGGACGCAAAGTTTATTTACAAGATTATTAATTCTCTCGATTCCACTGAAATTGTGAATATGCTCAGTTTCAATGTACCTAAATATTGCACAAGAAATAAGTTTTTGTTCCATATAGATCAAAGTTCTTCCAATTATCACCTGAATTCACCATTAATGAGATGCTGCAAAACTTATAATACACTATCTAATCTCGCTGCCGTTGACGTTTTTTCTGATTCTTTATTGGCCTTCTCTTGCACTTTGAAACGATTTCTGGGAAATTACTGAATTTTGTTTCATATTTGTATTTTTTTAAATTTATGGTTCAAATGAATTTACTGTTTTCGTTGTTATTGGTTTTTAAGTAACATTGTGATTGGATTATTAGTGAATACATAATTTTGGGTTCGTCCCGTCTTGTATTCCTTAAATAAATAAATAAATAAATAAATAAATAAAAACAATTTTACAATTAAAATCACACGGGTTTGATTGGGTCTGTCAAAACTTAAAATGGAAGCATGGATTTATCCAAATATGCTAGATTTTCTGGAATTATTTTGATTTTCTTGGCGACTTTGAGATAATTTCTTAACATTTTTTCGTAGCAGATACGAAAATATTTTGCGAAGATAAAAAGTTTTTGAATAATACAAACATTTTTTTCCATATTTTTTAAAGTAACAGTAGCGCCCCAAAAATAAGTTTTAGATGGAAAAAGAGGTTATTGCTCTAGAAAAAATATCACCCTGCAGATATTCAGGGGCCATTGACATGTCATATAATGTTTTCCTTAAAATGTAACACCTTTGTTATATTTCAGCTGAATATCTTAAGAACTGCAGATGTTATTAGGAAAAAATCAAAGATTTAACCCCGTATCTCGAAAACGGAACGTTTCGCAGATTCAGGGTTATACTACTCTGTCAAGAAAGTACCGGGAATTTTCAATTAAAACAACATTTTTACATTTAATCGTCAAAATTTATTGGGTCGCCTTCAAAATAGGCTCCATTTGCTCCAATACATCTATGCCAACGGCACTTCCAATTATCGAAACATTTTTTATAGGCGCTTTCCGAGATGGACTCTAGCTCTCGCGCCGAATTTTGTTTTATGGCTTCAATCGACTCAAAACGGGTGCCACGAAGGGGCAATTTTAGTTTTGGGAAGAGGAAAAAGTCGCAGAGAGCCAAATCCGGCGAATACGGTGGTTGCTGAAGCACGTTTGTTGAGTTTTTGGCGAGAAAGTCAGTCACAATCGTAGCTCGGTGAGAAGGCGCGTTATCGTCATGCAAAATCCATGAGTCGTTCGCCCACAAATTTGGCCGCTTCTTACGGATACGCTCACGCAAACGTTTCATAACGCCTAGGTAATACTCCTTGTTTACCGTCTGACCCTCTGGAACGAATTCGTAGTGCACCACGCCACGGATATCGAAGAAAATAATGAGCATCACCTTCATTTTCGCGCGGCTTTGGCGTGGTTTTTTCGGTTTCTGCTCATTTTTTGCCACCCATTCCGATGATTGCTGGCTTGTTTGCATATCGTACTCGTAGACCCAGGTCTCATCACCAGTTATAATGCGTTCCATGAATGCAGAATCGGAATTACAGCGATCCAGCATGTCTGAAGCAACCTGTTCGCGATGACGTTTTTGAAGAAAATTCAGGTCTTTCGGTACGAGTCGTGCGGCCACCTTTCTCATGTCCAAAATATCAATCAAAATCGTACGTGCGGACTCGTGGGATATCTTAAGATCATGTGCTATCTCTCTCAAGCTGGTACGACGGTTTTCCAGCACCCTTTCCTTAATTTTATCGACGTTATCTTCGATCGAAGCCGTCGATGGGCGACCACTTCACGACCGTCCTTGAAGGCTCTGTACCACTGATATGCACGAGTTTTCCATAGAGCATTATCATCAAAGGCCTTTTGCAACAGTTTTAATGCATCGGCACACGAAAATTCATTTTCAACACAAAACTTTAAACAAATTCTTTGCTCAACGTAATCACCCATAGTAAAAATCGGCACGCACTCTGACATCGACTGACTTAATCAGCTGTTGCAAACACACTAGTTGACAGATTCCGCTCAAGCTTGGCATAGTAATTAAGGACAGTGGTACCAACCTAGGAAAAAAAATTTTTACCTGCCTCATTGCCCCGCCAGATTTAAATCGCTAATTCCCGGTACTTTCTTGACAGAATGTATGTATATGAGACTTTTGTTCTTGATATTATCGGAGTAAGCACTCCTGATCGTTTATACCTCCAATTTAGGAACATTCTGTATAGCAACATATCGTTCATATCGAGAATACAATACCCTGTTATTGTAATGAAGTATTATAATTGTTTGGAGAAACAGTAGCTTCAAAACAAATTCATGTTCATCCAGCGAATTCTCCAATTCAGAGTTGGGATATAAAAAGAATTTTTCACTCATTTCAAACTGACTCTCTCATCTTGTATGTATTTATATCTGAAATTTAGTAATGGTTCGAAAGAAAACCATTATCAATTGGAAACTTTCAGTGTTTTGAATATCATAATGCAGGAAGATCTGTTTCACACTTATCAACAACACATTCGTAAAATTATTCAATGTCAAATTGAATTGTTATAACACAAAATAGGGGGTTAAGGTGACGAATGATAGGCCGGTTATACAATGAGAATTTGTACAATACGAACATTGAATTCTCTCCATTATGTGTCCTAGGTATGTATGTAATTACATCATTCAGGTGTGGTATGCTATTCTTCTTATGTACACTTCAATATATGAGGAGGATTTTGTCAGAGTAAAGAAAGTAACACTATTATCTGAATGTTTTCAATAGAAGGACAATATTATGATTTGGTAATGTTCCCTAGTTGAATATTCCGTCAAAGGAAATCTCACTTGACATTGGGGAATAGGGATTCAGAATTAAGGTCATTGGAAATTTTATATTATTTTTTCATCAATATGTGAACATTCTCAAAATCTACTAATGGTTTTACATTTCACAACCACGTTTTAAAAATTAATAATAATAACAATAATTTTTTAATTACCCTCAAAATTTTACAGGGAATGTCATGTATATATATACGATAATATACATATATGTATAAATAAAAGCAATATATATGAATAAAATAATAGTTAATTAATAACAATAACCGATATTAGTTCAAATTTAAAATCTGTCAATGTCAAAATATAAAAATTATTAGACATTAATATAGACACGATTATAAACAATTACAAAAATTAATTGACGACTAGAACTGGTACGTCATAAATTCATCCATTGAATAAAAACTACAATCAGCAAGAATCATCTTAACTTTCCGTTTGAATGCTGTACAATGCAGCGACTTCAGGTGCTGAGGAAGTTTATTATACATTTTCATACCATTGAATATATGTGTGTTTTGTGTTCTCTTCAGTCTATGACGTGGAACCATGAAATTATTTCTTGATCTTGTTTCATGATTGTGAACCGCTGAGTGTTTTTGGAAAGTGTTCTTATTCTTGTGTATATACATAAGGCATTCAAGGATATAGCAGCATGCAAAGGTAAGTATACCATATTGCTTGAAAAGAGGTCTACAGCTAGTGGTCTGGCCCATTCCTGCTATCAGTCTTATGGCCTTTTTCTGTTTCAGAAAAACTCCTCCAGCATCTGAAGATGCGCCCCATAGGATTATGCCATAGGTCATTCTGCAGTGAAATTGTGCATAATAAGCAAGTACCGCCTCTTTCTCTGTGAGTATGCTTTTTATTCGCCGTATTGCGAATAACGCCGTAGAGAGCTTATGGCACACCTCATTTAAATGCTTCTTCCATGTTAAATTTGCGCTAATTGACACTCCGAGCATTGAAATGCTTTCCAGGTTTTGGTACTTTGTGCTCACAAGCAGCTGTTGTGTTTTCTCTGGATTTACTTTCATGTTATTTACATTGAACCACTCTACAGCGCCCTTCACAGTTTCCTCTGACTTATTCAGTAGCAAATTTCTATTCTTCGCTTTATTCAAGAATGATGTGTCATCAGCAAAGAGGGTCTCATCATCTGCAACAGTATTACACACCAGATCATCTATATAAATTAGGAATAAAGTCGGTCCCAGCACCGATCCCTGGGGCACCCCTGTACTAATTTTCATTCTTGAAGACCGCTTGCGTTCTAAATCTACTATCTGGTAGCGATCCTCAAGGTAGGACCTCATCAGATCCAAAGCTGTGCGTCTTATGCCCATACATTCCAACTTGCGCAGAAGTTTTTCATGATTGACACAATCGAATGCTCTAGTCAAATCCATGCACGTCAACATCACGTCATCTGCATCGTCCAATGCCTCCATGATGAATTCGATAATGTGGACCAAAGCAGTGATAGTTGACCTACCTTCTCTAAAGCCATGCTGGTAATTTCCTAGCAACGAATTGCTCTCCAGAAATAAGTTCAACCTTTTTTTGAGGAGGGACTCGAAAATTTTCGAAACAACTGGCAGTATTGAGATTGGCCTATAGTTTTCATATACCTCTTTATCTCCCTTCTTGTATACAGGTATCACCCTTGCGACCTTCAATTCATCGGGAAAGTAGCCCTGCTGGAAGCAATCATTTATAAGGTCTGAAATAGTATCTGCTAAATGATTGATGATATTTTTCAGCATTTTTACCGTGAAACCATATATATCTTGTGAAGATATATTTTTCATCTCTGCCACAACCTTTATAACTTCCTCCGGTGTCGTTGGGGTCAAAAAAAAGGAGCGTGAAATTTTAATCTTTTTGTTTTTCAACAGTTTCTCACTCAACTCTGGATTGGTGTTAGGTCCAGTTAACTTTTCTCCGATTGTTGAAAAATACACGTTGAATAATTCTTCAGATAATGACGAAGGATATGATGTCCCTTTTTTTGTTTTTATTTTGGAATTTATGATCTGCCATATAGCCCGGCTCTTATTCTCCGCTTCGTTCATGAATTTTAAATTTTCATATCTGATGTTATCATTCACAAGTTGATTAAATTGTTGTTTTAATGTCATATATAGCTTCTTCGAGTTCTCATCTTTTTTTACCTCATATATTGTGTGGGCTGCGTCTAGTTTCTTTTTAATTTCAATTATTTCTGCTTTTTCCCAGCATTTAGTTTTAGTATTGACTACTTTCACTTTTTTTCAGGAAAGCACTGATTGAAAGAATGTATCAAAGTTTGGTGAAAGTTCTTGAAACAGTGTCGTATTGTGCCCATACGTATAGAACCCCAATCTACATTCTGCAATTGTTCCTGAAACAGGCTAGTATTTTCTTTATTCAATATACGAATCGTTTTATATTTTTGTTGAGATGAGCCAATGATGAACATTAAATCAACAAAACGATGTATCGGGTGTTTGTTTAGAGTGATAAAACTTTCGATAGGGATAACTGTGATTGGACAGAAGGTTAAAGCCATGTTTGTTTTGACATTTCTGTTCAGTAAGCATTGACAAATTATCATGGAAATACTCACACCGCAACAACGTTTACAAATTGTTGAAATTCATTTTCAAAATCAGTGTTCTATTCGCCAAACTAGAGCACTTCGTGAAATTTATGGTTTACATAATCGTCCATCAGAGCAGCTTATGAACTATCGATAGATTTTGCGTAAGGATCTTAGTCTACACCCATACAAGATCCAACTGGTTCAAGAACTAAAGCCACGTGACCATAATAAGCGTCGTTTGTTTGCTGATTGGACCCTAGAACAGCTTGAAGTTGATCCACTTTTTTATCGTAAAATTGTGTTTAGTGATGAAGCTCATTTCTGGTTGAACGGCTTTGTAAACAAGCAACATTGCCGTATATGGAGTGAAAACAATCCTCAAGAAGTTC
This sequence comes from Megalocaria dilatata, assembly GCA_034642435.1. Lineage (NCBI taxonomy): Eukaryota > Metazoa > Arthropoda > Insecta > Coleoptera > Coccinellidae > Megalocaria > Megalocaria dilatata. Next base: position 63,261,163 of record CM067855.1, on the reverse strand, counting down.
TACAGGTTCCATTGCATCCTGGAAAATGCACTGTATGGTGGAGGCATCATCGGTCCATATTTCTTTAAAAACCATGTTGGAGCTAATGTAACAGTGAATGGTGCTCGTTACAGATCGATGATGAATGATTATTTGTTTCAAAATTTGAATGGTATCGACCCAGAAGTGTTTTGGTTCCAACAAGATGGTGCTACACCGCACGCTGCTACCGTAACAATTGATTTATTGAAAGAAAGATTTGGCGATAACATTATTTCGAGAAATGGTCCAATTAATTGGCCTCCAAGATCATGCGACATAACTCCACTGGATTATGTTCTTTGAGATTATGTCAAGTCATTGATTTATGCTGATAAACCAGAAACAATAGACGCTTTGGAAGCCAACATAACTCGTGTTATTGATTAAATAAGGCCTGAATTACTTGAAAAAGTGGTCCAAAATTGGTCTGATTGAATGCGGTTCCTCAGAGCTAGTCGTGGTGGACATATGCCCGAAATTATTTCCAAAACATAAATGTCATAAAATTATTTTTCAAATAAAAAAAAATTGGCTTCAATCTCAATTTAAATGTGTTTTATTTCAATTTAAAGTTTTATCTCTCTAAAAAACCACCCTTTATATTTGACCCAAATCGTACAATACGAAACATGTTAAATAAATTATTGAAGTTCGCACAAAAATAATTGATTTTTTTCCCAACCTATTATGTTCTGCAATATTTTTTAGAAAGGCTTCAAAATCGAACAAAGATTCTGTCTTAAATTTTGCATTGCAAATGAAAATTCGGGTACAGCCCTGAATGTGACATGAAGCTCACAATGAATCGACTTAATCAAAAACATGTGGATATGAGTGCGAAAAAAGGGCGTCGAGGTAGATTAAAGATGAAGATTAGATGTGGTTCTGAGCACTCGGAATTCTTACCAGAGGATAAGTTAATTAATAAAAAATATAATTTGAGCTTTAAAGAACTGACTTCACATAAATTTTTGACTGGAATCTGGGTACATGTCCAATGAGCAAGGCCAGTAGTTTTCCTTAGGACAGAAAAGTATAAAGAGGAAGAAGTAGCTTCTTTAAAAGGTAATACATAGATTTTAATTCTCGCAAGCAAAAGCTTCCGACTTCAAGTGATTGCCCTTTTTCATCATTTTCAGTTATAAATAAGTTGTTTTCAATTTGAAGTAGTAAATTTTCCGAGTCTGAGAACACTTCTGTCATTCGTATTTAGAGAAAAAGTTAGTTTGATCTTTGACGATAACGAAATGGGTCGACTTACGTTTGAACAAAACTGAGAAATATCAAAAACTTATTTCCAAAGTGGTGAATCTTCTATACAATTTGTTAAAAATTTTCGTGGAATATTCAATAGAAACGAAATGCCCTCATAGCAATTTATAATTCAATTTTCATGAAAACTAGATCGTTATTTGATAAAATAACCCGTATGAAGGCTTACAAGAACTCTGTATGAAGGCTTACAAGGTTTAACTGGAGCAAGAAGTGAAGCCTCGTGATCATCCAATGCGTTTCAACTTCGATCAATAGGCTAATGATGGTATGGCCGAAGATGAGCATTTTCCCAGAAATATCACATTTAGCTATGAAGCTCATTTTCACCTCGGAGGTCTATTTTTGTGGGAATCCGTTAAAGGTTAGTGTTACGCTAATCACCCAGAAACGATTGATGCCTTGAAACACGCACCCTAATTGTCTCTGTACCTTGACGTAGTGGAGGTGCTTGTCATGACTGAGATCCTAGTTTCATCCCGGTGAAATGGAGGATAAGGTCATGATGCCTAAAGCAGCCTATTTACCTCTCTTTCTTTTCTTTTTTGCGTACCATTCCATCATGTTGCCCCACAACCATTACCTATCCATAAACAAAGCTTGTAATCGTACGGGGTAGTTGTGGCTTTTTGGACAGCGGAGTCATGCTATCCTGCGACCGATTACAGTTTTGTAATCCACTCTTGTTGCTCCTGGAACGTGCATATGGGCAGAAAATAGCAGTTGAGACTCGTCGTTTTCTCCTGTCTCCATTGTGCAAACTATCAGCAAACCTCTCACCTCACGGGCGAAGACAAAACCCTGCTGAATCTCGGCACGGGCTTTCCAACCTTCGTCACTTATCCACAGCGGGGTCCGAAATGGTCGCCTGAAGGAAAAAGGGAGACTTACAACGTTTCGACCTGGGTGGATTCACTCTTCCCTCGCCGCCAACTCTATGCCACCCTCGTTTCAGCCCTTGAATGGTCTGTGCTTCAGGAGGAACAAAGGGACTTTCGACTCTTTGTGGTAGCGGACTCTCTGTTGCTCTTCCATTCTTGGCCTAGGAACGTTGCGCGCTGGCTAGAGGACAAGGAGAGACTTAGGACGCTTTCTATCTGGGGAGACTCGCCCCCATTTTTGGATCCTTAACATTAGGATCCAAACGAGGCATCCTACTGCGATGCTTCGGGGGCTCGCTTTTAACAGTCGAACAGCAACAGCAGTTCCGTTTTGGGAGGGTATCCCTGCTGGAAAGCTGTTATTTGTATTGTCTCTTTGCTTCGGTCTTTTATAACCACCAAATAGGGACACTATGCTTATGCAGCTGAGTGCTAGGATCGGCACGGCGATCCGTTTTCGAGGCGGGGGATCCCTACTGGTTCCTCCTCGATTGTACTGAAGCAGTTTCTCTGTTATTGTTATTATCATTAACAAACGAAAAGAGTATGGGTTTTCACCCATAAACTCAAAATCACAAAATAATATGGAATTCATAAACAACTGAAATTAACAAAGAAACCCGCATATATTCACAGTAACATAATTGAATAAGAGGCGATTCTGGTCCCGAATGAACTGATCGAGTCGCTTTTTGAAAGAATTCACCGAATTTGCACCAACAATACCATGTGGCAACCCATTCGACCCGCCGAAAACTCTGTTGGAAAAAACGTTTGACGCTGCGTTGTCTTGAAATTCTCTTCTGCCAGTTTGAAGGCATGGCTAAGGAGTTGGGTGCTGCTTCTTATGTAGAGGGGATCCAGATTCACACCAAAGAACCCATACAATGCATAAGTCACAATAAGATCACCTCTTTCTCGTCGATACCCAAAAGTTTGCAGATTCAGTAGTCTTAAACGAGTGTGATAGTCTGGTCTTATCCTCCCAAACGGAATTGTATTTCAACGCTGTACAGACTCGAGGAGAAGTTGATCGCTCCTGAGAGAAGGGCACCACATCGGTCCAGCATATTCCATCAAAGAACCCACATAGCTGCAATAAAGTGCTCTACACGTTGCGAGGTTGCAACTCCTAAACGATCTCTGAATCATGTAGGTCACCTGTCTGGCCTTTGCCGCCACAGCCGCCACGTGGTGATATCAGCTCAAATCATAGGACACTATGATGCCTAGATCACTATAATGGTCAACGGGAGTCAAGCAGTGACTATCGATTGCATGTTGAGATTTGGAGTTATTTCTGCCTAGGTGTAAAACGTTGCATTTGCTTGTATTTAATGGCAACAACCATTTTCGACACCAATCCCCACAGCCCACAAATCGTCCTGAATGGTCCTCGTATTCGATTCCTCCCACATATATATATCTATCCTTTTTTTTTCTTCTTCAGCTTCGGGGGTCTGCTGGAGTGTCAAAACTCGAGCGGAAACCCAGGACACCGATGATGATAATGGTACATCAACGTCGGTTAAGAGCTGTGCTCACATGCCGACATGTACAATTCTGAGTATGACGCCTTGAAATACGAAATCGAAGTTGCCATTTATGGCATTGAGTCCCAAACAATCGAATGTACTGAAAAATTGGGTTGATCGGATAGGGTACTGTGGGCAGTCTTGGCGATCATTTGAATGAAATTTTTTTTTATTCGTGAATGTCAAGGTTCAACCTTTCTAACAAACTCACAGCTTTGAAGAAATATCTATTAGTTTTGTATTTATAGCAGAACAAACATGCAAACTTCTTTTACTATTTTTGTTTTTTAACAATTATAATTCACTTCTGTTAGCATTGTCTATCTTACGTCATGATCCGTAAATGAGGGGAACAAGTAGACCCATTGATAAGAAAATCCGTTGAACATGACAAATGGAAAGATGGGTGGAATAAAAGACATACCTTTTTGTCTGGAATCTGGGTAAATGTCCAATGGGCGAGGCCAATAATTTTTCTTTGCGAAGGAAGCATAAAGAAGAAGAAGATATAGTTTCTTTAAAAAGTAATGCACAGATTTGAAATTATCAGGGAAAAAGAACTTCTGAACAAGCGTCAGTAGCAAAAGCTTCTTCTGACTTCAAGTCAGTACTTTTCATCATTTTTTGTGATAACCCTTTCTCATCATTTTCATTTGTAAATGAGTTACTTTCATTATCACGACAAATATTTTCTTATATTTTATTTCTAATTTTCATATAGGAGGAGGTGTAAGACTTTGAAATTTAATTTAATTTACTTTAGAATTATTTTCTTCGGAATACGTATTGTCCTAATTGAGCCAACATTAAGATCAAGTAAATTTTGAGATTCGTTATTGTTAGGCATATAACACTTGTTTCCCGCGATATAAAAAGAAACCATTACATTCTTATTTATTGTTATTGTACCACATGCAAGAAGTCCCCCAGAACAAGCCCGTTGATCCTCCCTCTCCCCCATTAACAGTCATTTTCCCGAACACATCCGAACGTTTGAAATAAGTACTCCCATTCAGACTTCATAGACGGTGAAAATAGTTGTCATAATTCAAGTTGGGCGTGCAAGAGAAGAGTTCACGTATTTATTATCAACATCTTGACGGTTTAACCCCATCATAAAATAAAATTATCTTTCTTGCTGAGTGAACCCTATGGGGGAACTGAAGATCCGAGCATGCCGAGGGAAGGCAGGACCGGCTAATGATGGTTTTACAAGTCGTTAAAGAGTTATTTTATTGTTCGATTTGAAATATTGGGTAACTTCGGAGATGTCTTCATAATTTTTATTGATATAGCACATGTATCAAACGAAACTGAATTCAACTTTCCTTTATCTACTTTTATTCATCAAGCGTTCACATATAATAAAAATAATAATTTAGTTATTGGCGGTACAAATTATTTCGGTCCGTTTATTTTAGCTCAGGTGTTACTGTTACTTGTACCCCTGGCCACCCCATTGGTGTTGGACTCGAGGGGGCAGTGGTTAAAAGTCCGGATGCTGGACTAGGGAGGTATTTCATTTTTCTATTCGCAGAACCCCATGTTCGGGATATTCTCATAAAATGACTCAGGGTTTAGCGGGACTTGACGGTTCGACCGGCCTTATCCTGAACCCGGATCAATGCGTAAGAATTTAGGGTTTGTAGATCTCGACGAAATCTCAATCAAAAGACCTTACATGGTTTCGTGGGTCATGACGTACAGGTCGTGTTGACGGTGCTCGTACCAGGATCAATTGAATCATCAATCTTGGTATTACCTCAATTCATGGGACTGCGTTCGGATGCTTGGATAAGAAGCTCTTCCGGCGGGTGAGTTGCGTCACAAGCCAACTCGGGTACTGACTTGCAGAGCCAGTAGAAGTCGAATAGTGCTTCGCTGCTACCAGTCAGACGGTTTTGGCTTTCGAGTCGAGGCCCAAACTGGAAGCTGGTGGGTTCATCTTTTTGGAGGGGTTCTCGTGTCGCGCGATAATATGGCGTAATCCTTATCACACTTTCTGCCTCTAGGAGCGGACTGTGTAGACTACTGAGTAGTCACTTGGTGAAAGAGTCATGCTCACATGCCAATATGAAAACCTGGTAGAATTCACGTGTACATCATTGCTCGCACACCTTGGCATTATAGCTTGACGAGTTGGAGGCGCTTATCTTGAATAGGACCCTAGTTTCATCCCGGTGAAATGGAGGGTTAAGTCTTGATGCCTAAAGTAATGCCATTCGCGCCAGTCACTGGACCCGTGTAGTGGAGGATCGACCCAATAGAGCCCTAGTTTCACCGTAAAGGTGGAATGGGGGGCTGAGCCGCGTTGATCCACTCAGTGACAAGGAAGTCCGTCGCAGCAAAGGGTCTCTCTCTCAAAACTAACGTACTCTACCCTATTACAGTATATCTCCGGATTTTTCTGTCCAACGGCCGAATGCGTTATGTAGCATACTGCGTTACCTCGGGAGGGTGGAGACCCTCGGGAAGAATTCGTACAACCTGGCCACCCAATTGGTGCTGGACTCAAGGGGGTAGTGATTGACAGTCCGCATGCTGGACTAGGAGGGTATTCCTTCTACCTGCTCGCAGATACTCATGTTCAGGATATCTCGAGAAATGCTTCAGGGTTTAGCGGGACTTTACGGTTCAACCGGCCTCGAACCAGGATAGATTGCGAGATGTTTCTGGAGTTTATGGATCTCGACGATACGGCTAGACCGTTGGTCCTTGAAGCCATGATTAATTGAAAGACTTCACAAGGGTTCGTGGGTCTTGACGTACAGGCCGGATTGACGGTGCTAGTACCAGGATCAACTGAGGCATCAATCTTAAGACTATCTTGGTTCATGGGACTGCATTCGGATGAATGGATAAGAAGCCCCTTCGTTGCGTCCCAAATAACTCGAGTGCTGACCATGCAGAGCCAGTAGAGGTTGGATTGTGCTTTGCTGCTACCAGTCATTCGGTGTAAGTTTTCGAACTGAAGCCGAAACTGGAAGCTGGTGGTTTCAGCTCCTCGGAGTGGTTCTCGCCATGCGCGATGATAAGGCGTATCCCTTATCACAATTTCTGCTTCTAGGGGCAGATTGTGGAGACTGCTAATAGTCACTTGGTGAAAGAGCTATGCTCACATGTCAATACACTAACTGGTAAAATTCATGATGTACACAGAATGCCGCTGGTGTGCTTCTAAATATTTTTTGGCAACTTTTGCTACCTGAGGCCGAGCATTGGCATACAAAAAAATAACTTCATTAACTCTGTCCTTATTCCGGTCGTTTTTCTCGTAATTCAAAGAAATTAATTGCAGTTTGTACCGATCACCCGTAATGGAATCGCCAGATTTCAGCAGCTGGTAGTACACAACGCCTCTTTGGTCCTACCAGAGACACATTATAACTTTCAAACCATGAATGTTCAGCTTTGGTGTTGATGTTGTCTTCGATGGCAAGATCCAATTTTCATCACCAGGTGTAAAGAAATCCTTTCTTTTTTGCCTTTGAAGCAGCTGTTCACAAGAAAATAATCGCCTTTCCAGATGTCTTGGTTTCAATTCATATGTAATCCAGTTGCCTTACTTTTGAATCAGGCCCATAGATTTCAAACGTATAAACATCCCTTGTTAGGGGATGTTAAATACATACATTTTAAATACATTTCCTCAAAATATACTAAAGGTATTTCTGAGAAAATTGCTACATACCTCAAAAATAGATATAATTTAAGAACTTCAATTAAAACCCTTTCAAACTTTGCATTCTTCTGTGTAAATAAATAAATAAAAAATGAATAAATAAATATTAAACAGCAAACTATGTGATATATTTTTATTGATTGTCCTTACGTATATAATTCAGTCCAACTGACAATAGTGGATGGGAGTTTTGAACGCTTTTAAAAGAAAATTGTAAATACATTTCCTTAAAATACACTAAAAGTATTTCTGAGAAAATTGCTTCATACCTCAAAAATAAATATAATTTAAGAACTTCATTTAAAACCAATTCAAACTTGAGTAAATTCATTAAAAATAATAAAGACTGTACACATAAAGATGATAAATCGGGGGTTTATAAGTTAACCTGCGGTGATTGCCCTAAAGTTTACATAGGATAGACTGGAAGAACTTTCCTATATTGAATTTGTGAACATTTGAAGAGTTTCCTCAATAGTAAAAGTAATTCTACATATTCCAACCATTTTTTAGAAACAGGACATACTCTCCACAATAATTTTGAAATTCTGCATATAGAAAGTAAAAGTTATGCCTTAAATCTGTTAGAATCCCTAGAAATAAATAAACATAATAAAATTGGAATATTACTTAACGAACAAATAGATTCAAATAACTCACCTCTGTTGAATATATTCAGATAAGCTAGAATTTGCAGAGACCCCCTTTTTTGGATTTTAGTGCTCAATAAATATTTATTGTACTTACTGTAATATAAATAGAAACGGATTTCGGAAACAAGCTTAGTTATTCAAAATGTAATCTTGCCTGATGATGCTACTGTGATAGCGAAACGATTGATGTGAACATAACAATAAAAATTAGTGAAAATCAGAATAACCTTATTTAAATATTATTAAATCAATTTGTACTCCCAATATGAATTAACTTGTAGTATAGTCCGTCTAGAAAGTATCCGGAATTTATTATTTTTCATAATTTTAATATACTTCTTTTTTGTAACATTCTAAGACAAAAGTAATGTATAAAATGAGTTATGCAGATAGTCGCCTATGGCCAAAGTTGCATGGCAACATTATTTGTCAAATATTGTTGATTGTCAACAGGTATACAATTTATAAAATAATGTTGAAGTCGAAACGAGCAGCCTCACGAAATAAAGATGATTTAATTCAGTCAGTTTTACAATCCTGGACTATCATCACCGAAAATTATGGATGCGATCTAGTTTCGGGTGTACTTCGACGTTCAGTCAAGTGTTTAGAGTTAAATGGAGGTTTTATAAATTAATAAAATGAATATTTTGTTATAATTTTTTAGTTCAAGAATTAAAAATATATACTAAATAATTACAATTGAGGTTTGTTTTTTCCGGATACTTTCAAGACGGACTATAATTGCTCTATGTTATAAATCGGCCAAACTAGTAGATCTTCCAAGAAGAAAAAATACGTTAACACCAAAGTAGTTATACACACATTAGACACCTCAAACTTGACATCTGGCAGACATTCGAAAAAAAGTGGAGATAATTTCAATAACTCTCGAATTATCCATTATGAAAAAATCAGATAAACACTATTAGAATCACTGAAGATTAACAGTTACAAATCCCTCAAAAATCTTATAAATAAGCAAACAGATGTTGGCAGATCCCTCTTGTAAAATATGTTCACTAAGATTAAAAATTCACAATAATTGAACCACAGTTTCATTTGCCTCCTTTCTTCAAGTTTTGCCTAAATAATATTTATTTAAGATTTGATGTTACCTTTTTAGAGTTAGAGTAAGTTCAAAATGTGGACCTGAAGAAACTACAGATTTTGCGGAACAATTGTTATTCATTAATAAATTTATGGAAATTATCCTTCATTATTTCATTTCATTAAAATGAATTTCCATCAAGTAAGGACCGAATCGACCAAATAAAAAGTTTTTAAATTGATTGTTCACGAATCAATCTTTTTTTCAAACTGGTTTCATATTTGAATTTTCCACATATTTAATGAATACGACAATATTATTATTCCAAGTCGGAATGTAAAAAGGATTTTTCGAGAAATTGAAAAATATTTTATGTATATATATATATATATATATATATATATATATATATATATATATTATATATATTGTAGAAGTTAGAATATATAATTCTGAATTTAAAGTCATTTAAATTTTACTTCTATCAAGTATTGGGTCACTTTCAAATCAAGTTAATGATTTGATAAAGTCTTCCAAACAGATCTTTTCTGAAGGACCAAAGATATTTATTTTTCAAAATATTAAATCAAAACATTTTTGAATCTAAAAATCATTTTTTTTTATTTATTTCATATAATAATTCATCTAATAATATTAACATTGATTTTCTCTCGGGTTTTTTCTCGATTTTTATGAATATTAACTAGATTATAGCAAAAACAGTGGTACATTGATAAATATTTTGAATTAAAACGAATTACTTGAAGTATTACGAATATTATCATTTTTAACACAATGAATATATAAAATTCTCTAAATTTCTCATTATAGTATTTAACAACGTTAATAATACCTATTATTTAAACCTCCATATTAATTTGTCTCTGCTGCGTCGATCTTTCACAATACTTATTCTTATTATCATTTTTTTTAACTTGACCTGAAAAAAAAATTGTAATATTTGTGGAATTTAAAGTTGAAGATGAAGTAATACTTCGAAACTGTAGTATCAGATGAAGGAATACTCAATTCACACAAAAATGTGAACTTTTTATTATTCTGGTTTTAAAACATAATAATTTCGACAAATAAGTTTTTAAAAATACGACTACTGTACAATCCATATGACACAAGCAACAAACCTTGTCACTCAAAAGATATAAAATAATTCCACTGTGACTGATATAAGGAAATTTCGATTAAAGCTATGGGAATAGCTTAAAATTCTAATGGTGTTAGGGAATGAGTTGGCTTCATTAAATCCTCACTCGAGGTGATGAAAGAACAATCGTTCCCTCGAGTAGCACACTCGAAAAAGCTTCCTCGAAAGTTCTATGAACTTTCAAGCATCAAACACGGGGGGAGGGCTTAATACCATCACCGAATTATCGGACTCTAATTATGTGAATGAAATAAGAATACAATGCATCAACATTCATACCAATAAAAGTTTATAGAAAGAAGAATCAGCGTCATTCATTAATAAATCTTGAAACTTTGGAATCTTTGAACAAGGGTTTATTATTAAAAATCATTCACGTTTACATTTTGCATGTATATATTACAAAAATCATTCAAAAAAATCAACCAACTATCAAAGAAAATTTCGTAAATCAAAAATCGGGTACTTTCTTACAATAATCAGACATTTTTTTCAGAAGAATAATTGCTTTCTAGAGAATGAAAATTAAAAACTGCATCCAAAAAATATTTCTCGAAAACTCATAGAATTTTTTCGATGTAAAATACTTAATGTTGATGTAAAATTTGCAGCGTTTTTTCATATACTCTTCACCACTTTTTAGGAATAAATACAAGACTCAATATAATTTGGAAACCTTACTAAATTATTAATATTATATCTTAGAAGCCTTTTACTATTAACATTCAAATTCAGCATTTCAAATAATAGATTATAGTGCTTTTTTTTAGAGTGATAGAACTTTCGATAGGGATAACTGTGATTTGACAGAAGGTAGAAGCCATGTTGTTTTGACACTTCTGTTCAGTAAGCATTGACAAATTATCATGGAAAGACTCACGCCGCAACAACGTTTACCAATTGTCGAGATTAATTTTCAAAATCAGTGTTCTATTCGCCAAATTTATAGAGCACTTCGTGAAATTTATGGTTTACATAATCGTCCATCAGACAGCTTATTCGTCAAACTATCGATAGATTTCGGACAACATGTTCTCTACTCGATGCAACAACAAGACAAAAAACTATACGTACAGAAGAAAATATCGCTGCTGTAAGTCATAGTGTTAATGATGATCCAGATTTGTCTATTCGTCGACGTTCACAACAAGTTGGACTCTGTGCATTAACCACATAGAAAATTTTGCCTAAGATCTTGGTCTACATCCATATAAGATCCAACTAAAGCCATTTGACCATAATAAGCGTCGTTTGTTTGCTGATTGGGCCCTAGAACAGCTTGAAGTTGATCCACTTTTTTATCGTAAAATTGTGTTTAGTTTTGAAGTTCATTTCTGGTTTCATTTCTGCTTTTCACGATGGAGGCATCATCGGTCCATATTTCTTTAAAAACGATGCTGCAGCTAATGTTACAGTGAGTGGTGCTCTTTACATATCGATGATCAATGATTATTTGTTTCAAAATTTGAATGGTATCGACCAGAAGTGTTTTGGTTCCAACAAGATGGTGCTACACCTCATGCTGCTACCGTAACAATTGATTTATTGAAAGAAAGATTTGGCGATAACATTATTTCGAGAAATGGTCCAATTAATTGGTCTCCAAGATCATGCGACATAACTCCACTGGATTATTTTCTTTGAGGTTATGTCATGTCATTGGTTTATGCTGATAAACCAGAAACAATAGACTCTTTGGGAGCCAACATAACTCGTGTTATTGATGAAATAAGGCCTGAATTACTTGAAAAAGTGGTCCAAAATTGGTCTGATTGAATGCGGTTCCTCAAAGCTAGTCGTTGTGGACATATGCCGGAAATCATTTTCAAAACATAAATGTTACAAAATTATCTTTCAAAAAAAAAATTTGGCTTCAATTTTATTTTAAATGTGTTTTATTTCAATTTAAAGTTCTATCACTCTAAAAAGACACCCGATATTAGGTTGTTCGAAAAGTAAATTCGTTTTTTAGGAACTGAAGAACAATTTTCGTATAATGAATAAATATTTCATTAAATTATATATTAACCATTCTGGTCCAACACCTTTTGCCATCTTTCTGGTAGTAGCATGATTCTACATAAAATTTTTGGTCTTTGCTGGCAAAAAACTGATCCAGATGATTTTTGACCTCTTGATGTGAAGTAAAAGTTTTACCGTCCAGAAAATTTTGCAATAACCGGAACAAATAATAATCCGAAGGCGCCAGATCTAGAGAATATGGTGGATATGGCAGTATATCCGTAGGTATAAAAGCTTTTGGAGAGTATCCAAACTCTTATGAGCTCTCACATTATCTTGGTGGAACCTTTTCTGTTGATTAATTCTGGCCTTTTCTGTTGAAGTGCATCATTCAGTTTGTCCAGCTGATGACAGTAGACATCCGAATTAATTGTTGTGTTATCTCGCTGTTACTTTGGTAAGGGAAATGAGAAAATTTTAGGTATCGTGTACCGATATTCTGAAATGTTTATAAATGTGGATGGTTGGAATCAATAATTTGATTATGATCTATATTTATATCTGTTTTTATAACATCATCTACCAAATAATAGGGTTGGAGTTTTTTGAATTGGTTACTCTGTTTCCTGTGACAGCCCATTCATCAATTAACAGTTATTTTGAGGTAAGTTTGATTTGACAATTCATCATGAGTAGGCTCGTACCGAAGTACCGCCTCCAAATTGCTCAAATTCTTTTTGAAGAACATCGCTGTTAATTCACAATTTGATTCGAATTTTTCTAAATGAAGCATATTTTTGGTTAAATGTCTATGTCAATTATCAGGATAGCGACATTTGGAGCGATGAAAAACCAAGAGCTATTATCAAAACACCATTACATCTAGAAGAAGAAGTCACCGTTCGATGCATTTTAAGAGTCGGTTGTATATTTGGGACGTATTTCTTCAAAAATGATGATTTTTAGAATATGACACCACACAACAGTGAGCGGTAGAGCAGTACTAATTTTTCGTGCCTAAATTGGGAGACATTAATGTGGTTTCAGCTGGATAGCGTTCCATGTACAAAAGAATATAATGCGATTGATTTTCTTAAATACTATATAATTTTGATGAACGATTAATTTCACGAAATCAGCCTGTTAACTGAAGAAATTTTGCACCATTATATTATTTTCTTTTGAGATTTGTGAAGTTTCATATCTACCACGTTCTACCAGTAACAATGGAGCACTTGGAAGCCAACATTTGACGCATTATCGCCGAAATACAGTGAAGAGTATATGAAATATAACCACATGGTATGCACCAGCCGCAGTGGCTATATACCCGAAATCATATTTAAACATTAATGTCATAAAACTGCCCGTCAAATTTTTTGTATGCTAAATACATTTTTCGGTGTTTTATTTCGATTAAAAATCCGTTGCTTCTAAAAAGCGCCTTTTATACTCGGCTGAGAGAGTTCAATATTCAATTTTTTTTTATTCAATGGAAGAAACCTGAGCAATGTTCTATGAAGCCCATTGTTCCGATATTACAGTATAGAAATTTAATGCATCTATTGTATCATTAATTCAAGTTGAAATGTCCTTGAAGAAATCTAATTCTCCCAAACACAGACCACTCCGACGTTCTCGAGTTTTCCCAGCTCTTACCCCGCTAGCCGGCCCTGTAAAGATAAGCCACAAAGATGGCGACCGCGGCCGTTGACTTATCTCCCCCCTGTGTCTTAGGGGATGCGCGCCGCGCGGTGGTAACACTTACGTGCCTCGTGAACAAAGCAGCATCACTGGAACGCTGCCGCCGCCTCCTTTGTAGACACGGGGTTGGCCGGTTGTCGACCCCTGCACCGCACTTTCGAGCCCATCGATGCGTGGCTCTGGCGGCCGGGGAAAAAGAAGATCGGACCTCTATGTTTGACGACAGCGACGTTGTCGGATATGATTAACTCGAAGATTTCCCTAGGCTAGCTGATGACTGCATTCTAGAGATAGAAGCACAAAGTCCACAGTCATAAGGCACCAGTTTACGCTGAATTGGTTACATGAATGTTACAAGAAATATCTTATTTTCATAATATGCATTTTGTAATCTACTTTGTAAATGAAACATAATGAATGACTTTATATACTTTTATTCTTCATTAATCTGAAATATTTTAAAATTAAAATTTGTAAATTCACAAGTCATATTCAAATAAGATGAAACGCAAGTGATCAGACCTGATGATGTCAAATCGTCTAATCTATGGTCTTCTCACAGCTGAAAGAGAAAAGCGCACGAGAAGAGATAGAGCGATTTGATAAATTGTGACATCACACAACCTCCAAATGGTCAACTCTATGAACAAGAAATAATTGGTAATGAATTTAAGCCAATTTAAATGAGTTTTTTCGTTTAAATAGATATTTCTGATATTTCCCTCATTTTCCAATATAATATGGACAATATGAGTCATTATATATAATATAATATCTACATATTCTACACAAAATTTTGTTATTTTACGATAATAAATCTAACAATAAGTTTTTTTTTAAATTTTAAATATCATACAGATTTATTCTATTCATCTCCTACAAATTCAAATTTAAAAAAAAATGTTACTCAAAAATTTTTAGAATAAAATAAAATAAATGTCTTCAGAACACACTGTATCAATTAATCATATAGAATTAATACTTATTACACAGTAATACTGAATTGAGACAGTGTGTTCTAAAGACATTTATTTAATTTAATTCTAAAAATGTTTGAAAAAGTTTTTTTGAAATTAAACGTTGTAGGAGGTTAACAAAATAGATCTGTATTAAATTTAAAATTTTGTAATAATCATTATATCAAGAAAAACCCTCTTTTTATTATTTCAACAGTAAGTGTTTGAGTAAATATATTTTCTCAATTTAAATATATTTTCTTAATTTTCAACCTAAATTGATTCAGCTGAAAAGCCTGGAGGACTATTGTTGAACACCAATTCATTTTTGTGCAAAGGTTCACAAGGTTTCCAAGAAAAGATCAAGAGGGTACATAGCGTACGCGGAATAGACGGTTATCTCTCTTTAGATTTCCGAAATTTATATTTTTATTCGATTATGTATATTATTCAGAGCCGTAATTTTTTTAATTTTGTGTAATGTATAAATAAAAGATTCATTATTTGCAAAAATGAAAGTCAAAAATAATGCATATGACATGATTCGAAGCATAAACTTCAGAACTTTTGAAGTATTTAATTAAGAGGTATTTACTCGATGGAAATCCATTCAAAATGATATTCTGAAGAATTTTGCTATGAATATAACAATTGTTCTGATATCACAGTAACATCATTAGTTTTTTTTTATATTTTGAATAAATATCGAAGCCTCAAAGGAGAAAGGAACAGAAAGTCTTTTCTGAAATGCAAATATTTTCGTAAAATTTCAACAATTTCTTAGAATAACTGGACAAATAATTTCACAGAAGAACAACAATTATTTTTTCCACAAACGTCCCTAAATAGTACTTTCATTAACGTTAGTTAATTAACTCCATCTAGGGATGGTAAGTGGCTCACTTACTGCAACATTTTCTTTATTAAAGCTGATTCATTATTGTAGAAGAAACAAATTGGGAAACAGAGAAGAGTAGGTGTCAGATATGATAAAATCAGCTAGAAGAGTAGTTAGTATATGATCACAATGAGATGTAAAGCTGCCTCAATTATGATTTTCTTTAGTAATATTTTTCAATTTTTAGACATTAATTACAGGAACAGAAAACGAATAGGTAAATAAAGAGAAGAGAAGAGATGACAATAATTCTAAAACTGTAGAACTCTGAAAGTTTCAAGCCTCTAGCTCTTTCCATTTAAAAGTTAGTATGTTTAGGGAAGAACCGGCCGTAGAGAATTACTTTTGACCCCGAATTATGCATCAATGATTCTAAGTTACTTTTTCAAGACCATTTTCAGCTTAAAAGTCGAAAATTACAGACATTTGGACAAAACGATATCACACTGTTCCCTAGAACAAGCGCACAGTTATGTTCGGAAATACTCTCTAGAGGGGAGCTCAATAATAATAATAATGTTTATTCACATCAGAAAGATACAGTACAATGCATGATAGTTTCATAATAACGCAATATGTGTAGAAACGAATAATCACTGAAGTTGCAAGAGCAACTTGTGCGTGATGAAAAAAATAATGAATATATACATACACATATATATATATATATATATATATATATATATACGCACCTATATATAATAACAATAATATAATAATAATAATAATAATGTTTACTCAGCAATAATGATATACCAAAAGTGGAAAAAAATGGAGATATGTACCACTATCCCATGAATAAACAGAGACAATCACTATTTGCTGTAAATACAGCTGTGCGTGATAAACAATTTAATTCTATAAGTGGTTTATGACAACATAAAATAATATATAAAAATTAGAACAACCCAACACTCCAGAACACAACATATGGTATAAAAGTTTAGGTAAAAGTAGACGGGTATGAGCATGAAAGAGTAATGTAATGAGCAGGAATAATAGAATATATATAGTTAAAAAACTAAGCAAAGCATATACAATATAAATTGAAAATTACTTGCGAAGCAGGACAAACCCTGTTTGCTGTTTTTTGTGTAAGAATACATACAGGTGGAGCAATAATCATGAAAGGTACACAATAGTTGGAGATTGATTATAAACAAAAATATAAAAGCATAAAAATATAAAGTATTCAAATTTATATAAAACAATAGTAAAATATAGACAAATATATCAGAGTATATAATTGTCGCAAGCTAAGACTGGTATCAAAAGATTTCTGCAACAGTGGAATAAGTATGTCGTTTGAGATACTTATGATGAGAGGTGAGCTGTATGACAATTGCAAAGATAATCAAATTTTAGTTTTCGATTATCTCGTGTATTTCTACACGGGAAGTACGCTGAACATGAAGTTTGAGTTTTTTCAGAAATTTTCTCGGGTTTGGCTTGTATTTTAATGCTTCTGGTAGACAGCTGAAGAGTTTTGGACCGAAATAATGATAGTTCCTTTGACCGACCGACTTGTGCATGACTGGTATTAGAATACTTCTTTGGTGTCGGGTCTTATAGCTATGGCTACAGGTGTTCAACTCATTTTTGTTTTTATATTGGACTGCAGTTATATTTATTGAAAATAGTTGCCTTGGGTCGAATACTGAAGTTTCCGAGTAGAGGAGGTTGCTAGGATAATTGTATGTTTTTTACAGAATACATCTTAAAAAGCGTCTTTGAATGACTTCAGGTGAGTGCAGATGTGTTCTAGAGACTGAATTTGTACAGAATGGATCGTAGTTTCTTTACAAGATGTATTACTTGTTGGTCCCATTTTAAATGGTTATCTAGAATTATGCCGAGGTATTTAATTTTTTTGACAGGTCTGATGATAGCCATGTCGGATATTGCTATGTCGTATTCTGGCAGGGATATATCACAGTTACTGAATGGTAAGTAGTACGTTTTATCGAAATTTATTGATAATAATCTATAGTCATTTATTCATTTTTGTTAGGTCGTTCTCTAGTTTAAGTTTCAGATTGAACCAGTCATCGTCTTCGCAGAATACGACTGTGTCATCCGAAAAACTGATAATTTTCGAGTGGGTATTCAATAAGAAGAGATTATTAAGGTAAATATTAAATAATATTGGTCCTAGAACTGTTCCTTGGAGTACACCACATAAAATAGTTTTTTCATCACTCACACTGTCATCAATTTTCACTCTTTGCCGCCTATTTAGTAGATAGCTTCTGAAAAGTTTATGTGGTATGCCTCTTATCCCCATATCTTCTAGAGTTTTGAGTAATATAGAGTGGTCCACGGTGTCAAAGGCTTTTCCCAAGTCTATGAAGACACCAATTGATGGTTTTGACTCATCTAAACACTGATATATATTTTGTGTCAATATTTTAATCGGATCTTGAGTAGACATTTTTTCTCTGAATCCGTACTGAAATTTTGACAATAGATTGTACTTTTCGAGGAATTTATTCCACCTCTTCTGAACAATCTTCTCCAATATTTTGGCTAGGCATGTTATCAGGGTAATAGGCCTATAATTTGAGACATCAGTCTCAATTCCACTCTTATGAATCGGTGTCACCACGGCCGTTTTGAATGCTGAGGGTAAATATCCCTGTTCCAGCGATTTAATGACTATGTAAGTAAGTAGTTTTGATATATAGTTGGAGATAAGTTTGAATGTTTCTGCTTTGATGTTATCAATGCCAGGGCCTTTTTTAGTTTTAAGTTGTGATATTATTTCTATCAATTCATTTTCAGTTGCAGGATGGAGGAAAATTGAGTGGTCGCATAAACTTTTCCCTTCCACATAATCCAGATTTCTGTTTATATTTTCAGCTAGCTTTTCACCTACTGATATAAAGTATTCGTTAAAATTATTTGCTATTTAGACACTCTCAATGAAATATTCATTATTGTTTGTTATGATCGATTTTATTGGTGAGGGTTCTTCGTTAGTCAATAGTTCATTTACAGTTTGCCAAAGTTTTTTAGAATCGTTTCTTCCTGCTTCCAGACGTTCTTTATAGTATGAAGTTTTGGCAATTTTCAAGAGTTTATTTAGATTTTTTTATATGTGTTATTTTCTTCAGAAAGGGCGATATTAATTGGGTAATATTTCAATCTATGATACATACTATTTTTTTTTATTCACAGAATTGACGAGTGATTTAGTCATCCACTTTTTTCGTTTCCTCTGTTTGTTATTGATTTTTATAAATCTCGTACATTTATCTAAGTTAGTTTTTATAATTTTCACTAATTCATTTGTTGCAGAGTCAAGATCGTCATAATGATAGATGGCATCCCAATTTTTATTTTTTATCTACGAACCTTTTTTCATTTATTTGTTTATAGTATCGTATCCTATTATTTTCAACACTCTTACTAATTTTAAGAACTATTTGGGCTAAAATTGTGTAATGATCTGTAATTCATGTTTCGAACGTAATTATTAAGAATATTTTCGGCATACTTCTTTAGAGGACAAATTTCAATAATTATATTTATAGTATGTATTCATAGTTTCTGATTCATTTATTTATTTTGATTTTCATATGAATGAGTAAATAGCTATTTATTATATATAATAAATTTCTATTTTACAGCAGTTGTCCAGTAATAAAAAGAACTTAATGCTTTTGAGTACTCCATTTGAAAATGCACGGAATATTAATAAATCAATATTTTAATATACATATGAGAGATCTATCACATTTATTTAAAAAAATTGGATATTTTTTCATCTCATTTGGCATGTATTCTTTTTGATGTTGAACCAGGTAGACCATAATATTGTCATTATCTTAATTTTATATTCAAAATAGGAAAATACTATTTTTTCGAACTTTTTACCCGCTTGTTCTAGTATGCTATCGTTTTGGCCAGATGCCGGCCAGTCCGGTCCCGCAGTAAACACTTTCGAACGAAAAGAGCTAGAGACTTGAAATTTTCAGAGTGGGTTTAGGGCCTGAATATTTTTTAGGTCTAATGATTCTGCAGTTATTCACATTCGAAATTTTTTCTCATTTTTACGAATATTATCGAAACTACAGATCCGATCGATCTGAAATTTGGCATTTGATGTAGAGTGATGACGCACATTTTAGTAAAACTTTTTTTGAGTATCATATTCATCTGTAGATTATTTGAAAATACCAATTTTGTGAGCATAACAGCGTTGATTGCTACCGGAACCATATAAAGTGTTACAATCGAGTTGAAATTTAGCCTTTAGATGTAAAATAATAACAAGAATAGTAATGTTAAATTTTGTGAAGATCGTGAGTGATATGAATAAACACGTAGCTCATGACTTCATGTCAGTGCTTTTCACTATTTTTCATATTCCTTAGAATCACCACACAATTCCAGGAAGGTTCATATTGTTAGGTGTTCTGAGACATGTCTAGGAATTCAATCCAATAATAAATTCATTAAATAAACTACTGCCAATTCAAGTTTTAAAATAATGCGTATTTTGTTAATAGATATGTTGTTTGTTTACTGAAACTTGTTTTTTTCCTGCCACTGTTATAGACGTAAAAAAGAATATTTAATATTGAATATGTAAATGTGAATGAGAATTTCTCTTCAAATCCATAGTAATTTTTGAAATCAGAAACACACTTGTAAAAAATATTGTTTGATACTCAATAAGTAAAAATTTTCATTCTCGCATTCAAATATTGTATTTCGCTATCTAGCACATAAATTAGTATTTATATTTCCTTCAAAATTGGAATGATATAAATGTATGCCCTATTTTGTGAGACTATTGAATTGATATTGATTTTTTTTCTATAATACCGGATCTGTTGTGAAGATTCCTCAGACGTAGAGTGTAGCTCGTACGAGTTAGTAGATTGGTTGTGTTCTGGTTAGGCTTTGTTACTGTGTTCTTTCGCCACCTTCGATACAGGAATTTTCAACACTAACAATGAGATGGTCGCCTGTCATTCTATCGAGATGACTATTGAATTTTAGATGAAAACAATACAATCGAAATATATTGAACAATCGAAAAAATTACACATCTTACTGTCGAAGTACTGGGCCTATAAAACTATTGGGAAAAGGAAGGACATATAAAGTCATAATTTAGGCGATTAATAATTATGTGAGAAATATTTTCCTATTTTCATCCCAATTTTCATTCGTAAGAGGGAATAATTAGTTACGCATACTTAGCTTGGGATATCTTTTTTGTCTATGTACAACACAAACGGAGGTATCTTTTAGGGGATGGTGCTCACAATCAAATTGTTTTTTTTTTATGGAATATGTGAGTACAACAGATAGAGAGAACGATAAGTTAATTCTAGAAGGTGTAGAATAATAACCCTATCTACCCTCTCATATCTGCGACCTCGATATACTAAGGTAATAATATCACACTGTTATATGGTGCTTCATGAATGATAATTTAATTGTATGGGTGAAATATTCAGTTATGAAATAGAATAAAACAATGTTCATCAAAACATCACCAAGGAATATTTCATGAAATTGCTATATGCAATCGATCATTTTCGACTGACTTATACCATCTGAATTTTCAAAACTAAAAGTAAAAAAGATATTTACGCAAAATTTATCAACGGATTTGATTGGATAAATGAATATTTTTATTGGTATGGACCTTTCTAGTTATTACCAGAGGTTTTTGGTGGGTGTAAAGAAAAATATAGTAAAAATGAGGAATAATCAGTATATATAGACAAATACTACTCTGTCAAGAAAGTACCGGGAATTTTCAATTAAAACAACATTTTTACATTTAATCGTCGAAATTTATTGGGTCGCCTTCAAAATAGGCTCCATTTGCTCCAATACATCTATGCCAACGGCACTTCCAATTATCGAAACATTTTTTATAGGCGCTTTTCGGGATGGACTTTAGCTCTCGCGCCGAATTTTGTTTTATGGCTTCAATCGACTAAAAACGGGTGCCACGAAGGGGCAATTTTAGTTTTGGGAAGAGGAAAAAGTCGCAGGGAGCCAAATCCGGCGAATACGGTGGTTGCTGAAGCACGTTTGTGGAGTTTTTGGCGAGAAAGTCAGTCGCAATCGTAGCTCGGTGAGAAGGCGCGTTATCGTCATGCCAAATCCATGAGTTGTTCGCCCACAAATTTGGCCGCTTCTTACGGATACGCTCACGCAAACGTTTCATAACGCCTAGGTAATACTCCTTGTTTACCGTCTGACCCTCTGGAACGAATTCGTAGTGCATCACGCCACGGATATCGAAGAAAACAATGAGCATCACCTTCATTTTCGAGCGGCTTTGGCGTGGTTTTTTCGGTTTCGGCTCATTTTTGCCACCCATTCCGATGATTGCTAGCTTGTTTGCATATCGTACTCGTAGACCCAGGTCTTATCACCAGTTATAATGCGTTCCATGAATGTAGAATCGGAATTACAGCGATCCAGCATTTCTGAAGCAACCTGTTCGCGATGACGTTTTTGAAGAAAATTCAGGTCTTTCGGTACGAGTCGTGCGGCCACCTTTCTCATGCCCAAAGTATCAATCAAAATCGTACGTGCGGTCTCGTGGGATATCTTAAGATCATGTGCTATCTCTCTCAAGCTGGTACGACGGTTTTCCAGCACCCTTTCCTTAATTTTATCGACGTTATCTTCGATCGAACGAGGCAAGTCTTCGACCACTTCACGACCGTCCTTGAAGGCTCTGTACCACTGATATGCACGAGTTTTCGATAGAGCATCATCACCAAAGGCCTTTTGCAACATTTTCAATGCATCAGCACACGAAAATTCATTTGCAACACAAAACTTTAAACAAATTCTTTGCTCAACGTAATCACCCATAGTAAAAATCGGCACGCACTCTGACATCGACTGACTTAATCAGCTGTTGCAAACACACTAGTTGACAGATCCCGCTCAAGCTTGGCATAGTAATTAAGGACAGTGGTACCAACCTAGGAAAAAAAAATTTTACCTGCCTCATTGCCCCGCCAGATTTAAATCGATAATTCCCGGTACTTTCTTGACAGAATGTATAGTAAAAAATAAGTTTTTTTCATCTATATTCACTGATTTTTCACATTTCCATCACAAATTCTTAATAACTGGTTGATAATGTTGAAAGAATTTGAAACAGTGACAACGAAATTATAACAAAGATTCAAATGAATTAATCACAACCTGAAAAAATTGTGAAATCAGCGCGCGCTTGTTCATATCAATCATGATCATCACAAAATTTTGCATTAGCCTTCTTGTCGTTATTTTACACCTGAATGATAAATTCCAACCCGACGTAGGATTGTTGCTACGGCTCTGGTAGCGCCCACTGCTGTTTTGCCCAGAAAATTTATTTTTAAATTTAATCTTTTAATGACACGATTCCCAGTTAATTTCGTACGGAACTTTTCGCAATCATTATACTTCTAAACGTCAAATTTAAAATCGACCGGATCTCTTATTTCGAAACTATTATGAAGTATCAAATCTCTCTAGCTCTTTCCATTCGAAAGTTATAGTGTTTACGGCAGAACGGCTACTTTTTACCCTAGCTTCTCCATTTTCAACCTAGTCGTTTGAGACCATTTTTGGCTGAACACTAAACACATTTGGGCAAAACTACAGGACGCTCTTTCCTTAAACGAGCGCACAAAAACAGAAATCGACAGTCAATTAAACGTCATTTGTGGAATTTTATTACTGTGCTATTGGATAAACCGAAAACCTCATGCAAATGGAAAATACATGGTTAAAAAACTTTCATCCCTCTCTCTTCGATCTGCATCGTGATATATTACGCAAGAAAGAGTGGAAAAATAATATGTTGAACAAAATTTCATATACTTTTCGCAAAAAAATTCAAATAATTATTGCGATTTATCTTCACAAAATTATGCATGAGCCTTTCAGTCGTTATTTTACATCAAACTACTGAATTTGCACTCGATCGGGTACCTTTGAAAATATCTGAAAAATAAAATTTCGAATGAAAATAATTTGGGAAGCACTCATTTTTGAACATAACTGATATATTCATTCTCCAAATCTAATATCAAGTTTCTAGGTCTTTTCGTTAGAAAATTTGTTTTATACCTGCTGTGGTCCGCCTGGACGGCCGATCCACATGAAATTTAGCATAAATTTTGTACCGTCACAGTTTACCTAAATGCAAAATTTCATTTCGATCGGAAAAGTAGTTTGGGAACTATTGGAGAAACGAGGATAACTAAGAAACTATTGGACCGATTTTCTCATTAACAAGCTTACGAAAAATTCAGAGCTCCAAATTTACTCTGAAAGTTCCAAGTCTCTAGCTCTTTTCGTTCAAAAGTTAGAGTGCTTACGGATGAGCTGGACCGGCTGGACAGACATAATTAATCTTGACCACGGTTTTTTCATCAGTAGGTCCAATGTAATAATTTGAGACTATTTTCGGTTTAAAATTCGATAATTACAGACAATTAGACAAGACGATAGTACGCTGTTGCCCAAAAACAAAGCATAAAAATTTACTTATCATCGCGGTGAATATGAAATTATTCCCCACAGTTATATTCATTTCTAAGAATATTTTCGAATTTTATAATTTCAGAAACATTAGTTAAATTAGATTGATGAACGTATATATAAATTACTATTTTGTGTATTCCAAATTCATAATAGAATAGAAAAATGTTGACGATCTAATATAGTCTCAGTTTCTCAGTCTGAGTAAATACTATAATAAAAATTTTATATGACGTTATAATTACCTAATTATATCATTCATTCATTGGAATAATTATAAAGTGTCACCTAATTGAATAATTCATAGATTTCAATAGAAACCCATAATAATGTGACACTTGCAAATTCAGCATAAAATTATTGATATATTTCGTGGTTTCAGAAAAAGATGGGTGAAAACTGGCTGATATTTAATGTGTCAAAAAGAATTTATTGTGATTTTATTGATTCATCATCCACTCCTTTTGTGAATATTCACATGTTCGAATTTTTGGTGTACCTTAGCAATGCAGTTATTATTTTCTGATTCAGCCACGCGATATCGATAAACAGGCTGACCCACATAAAAAAAGTCCAGGCGGATATTTCCGTGAGTATAAGTTCTTCCGGAAAACGCCGAAACAGGACAATTTTATTTGAAGGGAAAAATTTTTTTATTGCAAATTCGTGAGTGAACGAACGATCATGCTCCTAAGCGGGGTGGCAAGAAGAATCTTCAAAATCAATAGGGGTTAACTGAAAGATAATTTTGAAGGTTTTACTATTCTATTTATGAATATGCGAAAAAAGAGTTGACAGTCACACCAAAAGATGCATGGAATCACTTGGCTGGTTTTCCTTCATTAAGTCAAAAATCACAAACTGAGTTTTCTGAGAAAAACTTATTGTTTGGGTTTTCGAGGTATTTAATTGTAATTGAATTGCCTTTCATTGATCTTTTTGAGATCTTCGTTCAAGGAATCTATTTGCTGGCATGTAGGGAGGTGAGACTCAACGGTGCTCAAAGGGTTGTCTAGTGAAAGTAGACATCAGCGTGCTATCATCCGCGAAGCTCACAATGTAGTTCTAGGTTATACTAAGAAGATAGTCCATGTGGATTAGGAAGAGGGTGGGTGAAGAAACTGAGGTTTGGGGCATTCCAGTGTTTACGTTGAAACCACGGGAACCGACACCATTCGCGACCACATGAATATTCCTGTGAGGAAACTATTCCCGCAAAAACCATACGAAGATAGTTTATGCAGAAGATGCGTATGCCAGACACGATCAAAAGCTTTGGATATGTCCAGAGCAGACCTAGATTCTCTATAGAATTCAATAGGCCTCGTCTACACTTGCGTCACATAGCTAAGAAGGTCACCTGTGCATCGGTGTTTGCGAAAATCATATTGTCTGTCACTGATGAGACCTTTGCTCTCTAGGTATCTAACCATTTCGAGATTGATAGGTGCCTCCATGAAAAAATGGATATTATCGCTATTGCGCTATAGGTTGATGGACAACACTTCCTCTCCTTCTTTGGTCTAAGCTGCATTCGTGTACTCTTCCATGAACCAGGGAAAATTCCTTCCCTGTATGACATAATGAATATCTTACGGAGAACAGATGTAACCTTTGCTGAACACTTTTTGGATGCAATGTAGGAATCCTGTGTGATTGCTTTCTTGGAATTAAATCCACCAAGCACTCGACGAATAATCCGTGGTCTATAGTATATATCCCTCATCCTAGATGAAACAGTTGCAATTGTTGGAGGTTCCTTACCAAATGTTTCGAAAATCGAGTTAGCAGAGAATATCCGCGCGAAGAGATCGGCTTTAGCTTTCGGAAAAGTTGCAAGTGTGCCATTCTTTTCTATCAAAGGGGGAAAACTTGAATAAGAGAATTTATTGCCAATTTTTTTTTGCCATCGATCAAAACTGTGAGCTTGTTGCTTATTCCAGAGTTATACGCTTCTTTGGCTTCATGTATAGTCTAATTACATACGTTTCTGTGTTGAATGTGGTTAGAACGTGTCTTGTCAGATGGATTCGATCACCACTGTCGGTAGGCGTTATATTTTGCAGTTGTGGCCCGTCTGCAGTCACTTTCAAACCATGGCTCGCTGTTTGAGTGTCGTTCGACCCTATTTGGAATCGCATCTGTAACACAATCAACAATGCTGTCTTTATTTTCTGTACAAAAGCATGTTTCACTCCAAGGGTAAGAGGCATAAAAATCATGCAGGGCATCCCAGTTTGCTACATTATAGTGCCAAATCCTATGTGGTTTCCTAGATGGAACAGGTTGCGTTTTTGGATCCAGGTACTAAGCTTTCACGCAGCAATGATCAGAATTGCCCAATGATGCTTTAGGCTCCTCAACTAGTTGGGTGAGATAACGGCTCATGAAAGCGGCTTGTACTTGCCTGCCAGCGTCATCAGTTTTATTTGAGTGTTTGAGCCAATCTGAATTATAAGTATTGAAGTCGCTCAGTACAATAACTTCGGAATTTGGATAGTTTCTTTGAATCCAGTCAACTTTGCTGGAAAGATGTTCATCTTGCTGTGTTCTTGTCATTCTGAGATCGATAGACGCAACACATAAAAATGGTGTGACCACGTAGCATAAATTTGAGCCATATGATATCCAGGTTGCTAATTTCAATCGTTTCCTCTCAACCAGATCTGAGCACGAATATACACATAAGTCGCCTTTGTATCGCAACCTAGAATGTAGTTCGTATCCAGGACAGGATAAATACTTATTTTTTGATGTTGGTTTTATCTGGGTTTCGGTAAGGGTGAGTATATTTGGCTTGTTGTTTTGCAGATGTTGATGAACACAATCTACATTCACAATGTTGAAACCCAGGTCTCTTATATTACACGATTCAATCATGAACCGGGGACTGCTTGGTTTGGGTGTCGCGGTTTGAACGGCCTGAGGATTATAGGTATTGGGATTTCCTCACCCGGAAATCCGAACGGAAGGCGAGTTTACTTTCGGAATAATTTACCCCCAGAAGCGAAAATTCAATTCACAAAAAAACCACGTTTCCAAACGGACCATCTGTCAGCCTTTGAAACATAACCACAATTTCTGGTGAGCATTTCGCGGAGCCTATAAAAGATGTCAGGTATTTCACTGATTGACTGTAAGGGACACTGTCTTCCACCTGTATTAAATATACAGGTATGAAGAAGACAGTCGGAAATATAGGAAAGTTAATCAAGAATGTAGTGGAGCAGTGGAAGAATCAAAACCTCAGCGCGATGCGATGACGAATAAATGATTGTTCTCTCTCAATGACAGTACGCCGTGTTGATGCTTCGATCGAAAGGCTGTGCAGTCTGTTTTCACTTCCCACTACCATTGATAGAGAACAGTCATTTGTTCGTCATTGCATCGCGCTGAGTTTTTGATTCTTCCACTGCTCCACTGCATTCTTGATTAACACTGAATTTCCTATGTTTCCGAATGTCTTTTCCATATCTGTATACTATCAGTACCAGGAAGAATTTGTTCTGTTGATCCCCAACTCCCTGGTACATTGACTGCTTAAGAAAAAAACTCATAACGCATAATTACCTTCAGAAATTTAAGTAGTTACTGTAAAGTAACTAAAGGTAGCCCATGAAATAAATTAATTGACAGAGTGTATCAATTATTTATTGAGTAAATTTAAATTCAGAAATATTTTTGGTAGCTTCTACAATATATACTGAAAATACCTAAAATTTAATCATAGTATATATAATTATTATATATTTTTTTATGTCTAGGAAAAAACCTTCTTCACTTTATGATATAAAATGTATATATACAACCTATATATATGATTACATAAGCATGAATATGTAGATCCCAGAAACAATTCTAAATTTAAATTCATTTAAATAAGTAGACTTCTATCAAATACCGACTCGAAAGTTAATTTGTTACTAAATATATTTTTTGATGCGAAAATAGCTGTTTCGTTCATAAGCATTGGTGAATATATTTGAATGAACTAACGTGAAATAGATATAATATAATAACTGATATTATGCAATTTCTACTACTTATCTTTGAAAGGAATTCACAAGAAAATATACATCCATTAAGAAATCCAGAATATATTCAATATTAATTCTAAATGTTCTGTATATTGATAACTTCAAAAATTATGATTAAATAAGAAGTGAACTGATATTATATTATATTCGCGTTTTTGATCATTATCAACCTAATATTTTCCTTCAGTGTTGTGACATCTATCAGTTTTACATAAATATTTGTACACCAGTTGATATTCTACTTGAATTTTTTTCTATCATAGATGTGCGTTATTTCCACCTTCTAACTTAACCCTTACATTTTTGTTCAACCCTCGCCCAAGTATAGACAATGGCAGACCCAATTTTTAGTCACTCCTCTCAGGTTGTAAGCCGTTTTCTATCCCTATATATATTTGCTGTGAATTAAATGAATGGAGTTTGTGGCTGGCTCTAGGTGAAACATAATGAGAATTTTATTTGAAAATATTCTCACAGTTTTTATGTTTCACAGTTTATTCAGAATTCTGACACGTGTTTCTGTCTTTTGACCATCTTAAAAGGAGTACAAAAAGTAACTTATCTTAAAATTGAAAAAGGGGTCTTTTATTACGCTTAAAACATATGTGTATTTTTATGGTGCATGAAAATAACAGCATCCAATAGAAGGGTGTTCCCAAAGAGTATTTGGGAATTTGTTAAATTCTCCTTTTTCTCAATAGCTTTTTTGATTGAAAGAATCTCCAAATAGTCCATCAATTTACCCTTTTTTTTATATATAGTAAAGTGACATCTTTCTCATTGAGAAAATTATTATTTTCTATACAATGTTCTGAAAACCGGTTGATTTCGGGTTTTTTAAAATAGAAATTCTATGTTCTTTAATTCTATGTTGTAAACATTGGCCTGTCTGTCCTATATGTTGCATTAAATTCATCACATTTAGAGTAAGAAGGAACTGTTTTTTACTTGATAGAAGGATTATTACAAAATTTGAACATCAAAACAGATTTAATCTCTTGTCTTCTACAATTTTAATTTCAAAAAATTCTTTGAAGAAACTTTAAGAATTAAATTAATGTCTTTATAAGCACTGCTCATATTTAATAGACGTATAAAGTCAAAATTCATCATACAATATCAAATGGAATTAAGAAAAACCAACGAATATAAATTGTCAACTGAAATTAAAATATAAATAAGCAAACATTTTTTGTTTCGTTCCAGGCATGCGTAATGAACTCTTCAGACAAACTTACGAAGCCTTGTTTGTTACAAAATGTATTTTTTTCTGATCCTACATTAATGAAAAATAACTCTTTCTCAAAAATATAAAACATAATTTCAAGAACTTCTCAAAAACTAATTCATTTGAAATATTCAATATATTTAAATAAATTACTTCAAAAAATCTCAAAACATGTAGCACATTCTCAAGAAATAATTAAAGTTACGATAAGATCAGTTCAACTTTACATATAAAAAAATATAATAAAATCAATTAAACAATGTATAGACTTACCAAGCGCCATTTTAGAAATGCATGATCCTCAACATAGTAGGTACCTTTTTATCCAAGGTGCTCTATCTTCTATGTTCACAGAAAATCATACAAAGCTTATAAGGCACTTGGCCTTAGTTAAAACCATTCAACACTGTATAATGAATTTTTTTCATTTAAAAAACCTAATATAATTATATATTAAATATAAAATAAAGTAAGAAGGAACGGTTTTTTACTTGATAGAAGGATTATTACAAAATTTGAATATCAAAACAGATTTAATCTGTTGTCTTCTAGAATTTTAATTTCAAAAAATTCTTTGAAGAAACTTTAAGAATTAAATTAATGTCTTTATAAGCACTGCTCATATTTAATAGACGTATAAAGTCAAAATTCATCATACAATATCAAATGGAATTAAGAAAAGCCAGCGAATATAAATTGTCAACTGAAATTAAAATATAAATAAACAAACATTTTTTGTTTCGTTCCAGGCATGCGTAATGAACTCTTCAGACAAACTTACGAAGCCCTGTTTGTTACAAAATGTATTGTTTTCTGATCCTACATTAATGAAAAATAACTCTTTCTCAAAAATATAAAACATAATTTCAAGAACTTCTCAAAAACTAATTCATTTGAAATATTCAATATATTTAAATAAATTAGTTCAAAAAATTTTTCATCACATTTATTTTGATAAATCCCCGATTCGGAAAAGTTAAGGTTCCTTTCTTTATTTTTCACCAACATTTTAGGTACATTTTTTATGTTCTAAAGAAAATATTGTTTTCAATTGCTTATATTGATAATCAAACCCGAAAATTCTTCTCGAAAACTTGTTGAGCATGGAAGACGAAGATAAGTTATAAATTTTTGGTGCAAAGATAAAGAATTTGAAGTATTTTGACACAGAAAGGACAGTATTTTCAGTGGATTTCTTTTTTTTCCTTACGACTGGGATGTGTTTTCATACAAATGTATTTATATTTTACATTTTTGGACCGAATATCTTTTTAATCAATAACATCACATTTGTGATAAAAAATTCCGAGATCACATTAGATTTTGATCATCTACCTCTAGCATGATATTATAATTTTCGGAATGTTACGTAGACTTAATATTTGCTCAGTAGCCCCAGCAAAAGTACATTAATGGTCACGAGTCTTACCTTAAGTTGTAAAAAAATCTCATATTTGACCATTTCGATGTACTATTTCATAAAGCACAATTCGAATCAAAGCTGAATTAAGTAGAAATGCACTAGCGATTTCAAATTTATTGCAACATTTCCTGAGATTGAAATCACTGGAATAATATAAAAAACGAATTTAACAATTCCGATAACTTCAAAGAACTAGTCTTAATTCACATGTCGAATATACGTATAAAATAGTGACAATATTTTTACTTCAAGGTTATGCGGTATGTAGAATTCGAGTTATGAGGAAAATATGGAAAAATACGAAAAAGTACAGTTTATGTCAGTTTTACGTTGAAAATTATAATGAACCTTTTAGAATAATGTAGAGAGAGCTTTCTGGGTCCAAGATTAATCGTTAGAATTGAAGCAAAATCAACGTATTTCCTTCAATTTGTCCATATCTCATCCCGTTGAATCCTTATCGACCACACCGAATATTCAAATTCGAACAAAATGCATCCTGAGCATTTTCGTTAACTGGAAATGTAAATCACATCATTTCCTATACCAATTAAGGCCTCCGCTATCGTTCAACCACCCCGTAGAAGATGTGGCAACCCGGCCAATGACCAATATGATGTCACTGTACACTTGGTATACCACACAGATACAATCTACACAGATAAAGGTAATAGAACCACCACATATTACGAAATACTAGTTCCAAGCCAGCGCAAGCGACTTCCTTCTCCTTGAACAGCCGAGGCCCGTGAAAAAATCCACTAAATTCCCATTAGATAGAGCCAATTTGAAACTGGACCCCGGACAGGATAGAAAACAAGTTACGCCGATATTATTTCGGCCGATATCGGGTTTCTAATAATTAACATTGGTCTCTGTTTTGACTGTTGGACTGGGAATGTATTTTTCAGTTTATGGATGAAGAGGCTACACCCACATCTTATTGGTATTAGCTTGTGGGTCACGTCTGTATACATGTGGGGTGTATGGAAATTTGTTGGCTACAATGGTAGATGACAGAGTCGGATTTCGGTTTCGGAGTTCGTTGACGCCTACCAAATGGACATTGCCGGTCATTTTCACGGAGAAAGGGGAAAAAGGTGGAATGAACATGAATAGAATACATGGTGCAAGGACTTCTTCTCTAATGTTTATTTTTTTAAAGGATTGTACAAACCTCAATTCACTCTGTAAAGAATGGTGAAGCTGATGATTCGATAAGTCTTGATGACAGGCTCATACAACAAATTTTTCTAAACAAAGTAGAAATAACATGGTCCGGATTTCACAGCCCTGTTTCAATGACATACTACTCTGTCAAGAAAGTACCGGGAATTTTCAATTAAAACAACATTTTTACATTTAATCGTTAAAATTTATTGGGTCGCCTTCAAAATAGGCTCCATTTGCTCCAATACATCTATGCCAACGGCACTTCCAATTATCGAAACATTTTTTATAGGCGCTTTCCGGGATGGACTTTAGCTCTCGCGCCGAATTTTGTTTTATGGCTTCAATCGACTCAAAACGGGTGCCACGAAGGGGCAATTTTAGTTTTGGGAAGAGGAAAAAGTCGCAGGGAGCCAAATCCGGCGAATACGGTGGTTGCTGAAGCACGTTTGTTGAGTTTTTGGCGAGAAAGTCAGTCACAATCGTAGCTCGGTGAGAAGGCGCGTTATCGTCATGCAAAATCCATGAGTTGTTCGCCCACAAATTTGGCCGCTTCTTACGGATACGCTCACGCAAACGTTTCATAACGCCTAGGTAATACTCCTTGTTTACCGTCTGACCCTCTGGAACGAATTCGTAGTGCACCACGCCACGGATATCGAAGAAAACAATGAGCATCACTTTCATTTTCGAGCGGCTTTGGCGTGGTTTTTTCGGTTTCGGCTCATTTTTTGCCACCCATTCCGATGATTGCTGGCTTGTTTGCATATCGTACTCGTAGACCCAGGTCTCATCACCAGTTATAATGCGTTCCATGAATGTAGAATCGGAATTACAGCGATCCAGCATGTCTGAAGCAACCTGTTCGCGATGACGTTTTTGAAGAAAATTCAGGTCTTTCGGTACGAGTCGTGCGGCCACCTTTCTCATGCCCAAAATATCAATCAAAATCGTACGTGCGGACTCGTGGGATATCTTAAGATCATGTGCTATCTCTCTCAAGCTGGTACGACGGTTTTCCAGCACTCTTTCCTTAATTTTATAGACGTTATCTTCGATCGAAGCCGTCGATGGGCGACCACTTCACGACCGTCCTTGAAGGCTCTGTACCACTGATATGCACGAGTTTTCGATAGAGCATTATCACCAAAGGCCTTTTGCAACATTTTCAATGCATCGGCACACGAAAATTCATTTGCAACACAAAACTTTAAACAAATTCTTTGCTCAACGTAATCGACTGACATCGACTGACTTAATCAGCTGTTGCAAACACACTAGTTGGCAGATCCCGCTCAAGCTTGGCATAGTAATTAAGGACAGTGGTACCAACCTAGGAAAAAAATTTTACCTGCCTCATTGCCCCGCCAGATTTAAATCGATAATTCCCGGTACTTTCTTGACAGAATGTATGTCGAACAGAACTATGAACCGAAGCCTCAGTGTTTAGTTGAAGGTTAGCCATTTAACGATATGGCTCGTTCATCTACTGCTGAATGAGTGAAAATTGTGAAAACTCACTACAAAAATAATGATTCTGTAGTAAGTACGTTTCGTGTATTACGGGCAGATTATAGTCGACATAATCGTCCACCTGAGCGTACTATTGGGAACACAGTGATAAAATTCGAAGAAGTTGGATCTGCTACTGATGCCTTAAGGCCCACACATCATCGAAATGCACGATCGAGTGAAAATAATTCTAGTGTAAATGGAAATGTTGAATAAGATCCAAATTTATCAATTCATCGGTGGGCACAACATTTTGGCCCCTCTTACGTTAGTCCATGGCGTATTTTGCATGTGGATATTGATTGATGCATTGCCATCCTTATAAGGTTCAGTTGACACAAGAACTAAGCCAGCTGACCATAGAATGTATAGAACATATGCCGATTGGGTGCTTGAACAACAACGTTTGGATGACGATTTTTCGAATTTTATTCAGCGACGAAGCACATTTTTCAGTGGCTATGAAAAGAAGCAAAGTTGTTGCATCTGGGGCAATGAAAATCCTCATATAACTGCTGAGAGACTATTACATCCACAAAAAGTCACTGTATGGTGTGCAATTTAGTCTGATGAAGTGATTTGCCCGTCCTTTTTTGATAATGAAGTAGTTTCTAAATATTTGTTTTGATTATGATCAACTGCTGAATAATAACGAGTTAAAGAGTTCAATTCTATCAGTAAATGCTCCATATAACCATAAATTATAATGTTTTTGAGTCTCACTAGGTATTAAAATAATTATGTTAATTAGCTATATAGGAGTATATTTATCATCATCTATAACATAACTTTAAATTCAGAATAGTATCCAGAAAATTCTACAAGATATTTTTCGATGACTAGGAAAAATATTATATTCTGATTCTGATATTATTTTGATATTTAAGTATAATAAGTTTTCAGATATTATTCTGAATTCCGAGTTATTTCAATTACTTTTATCAACTGTCGATTGGCATTTTGATTTATTCTCCTATCTATAACATAACAAGTTCGGAATGACACATTCTGCACTCGTGATTTCCACGTGCAAAAAATGCCACATTCAAGATGTATTACAGAATATAATACCACTCCAGATCTCGTGAAAGTAAACAAAAAGCCACAAAATCTCCCGATCAGGAATAACTCCCAAAAAATGGTGCTCGAACGAAAAAGAACAGCATAACAACGAAGAGGTAACAAAAACACGTTATCTAACCCGACGTAACAAGTTCAATGATCTGAAAAATAGATCAAGCAATCATTCTTCGATTCAATTGTGAACAAAATGCCACATTCTCAAAACCACCGACCACACTGTATCCACCTAGAGATATACAGCTTGTTCTAAATATACCGGAAATGATTACAGTTCATTTTATGCATGGTTGATGGGGAAATGAATTAGAAGGGGACTCCCCTACAGGGTGTTTACTCACGGAGGGGCTCGACGATGTTCAATCTGCGTAACAGGTTGTTGTTCTCGTTTAAAAGGGATTCCTTTTTGTTTTCATAGATGAAAAGTACTGAGCGTAAACGTATTCAACCCTTCCCCGCGTTCGTGAGCGGAATAACAACAGGTCCATAAAAGAATTTTGAAGTTCTCGTACCTGTGGTTACGGCAGGTAGCACGCATTGAATTTTATGAAGTGCATTAATATTCAAATTTTGAGAGTACATGAAGTTGCGTGTGATAATATACGGTTGAGAAATTCTTCAAACCAGAGGAAGAAAAATCTTAATGAAGAAGTATTTGGAATAGATCAGAAATGATTCTTGAGGTTGAAAAACGCGTTAATACTTTCTGCTACGAGTTAAAATTTTTGTTTCAAATATTTGATTGATTCTATCTTCACCATTAAAAGAATGTTTTTTCCATAAGCCTAGTCACCTGTGTTCTCTCAATATTATGCTGGAATAACATCGATATTTTTGTAGGAATTCCCATTTCCATTTTTTGCTTCAAATCAATAATGTCTGAGTTATTTACAAGCACTAAACTTTCATTTTCAGATTTCAATTATTATCAAATTTCATGATTTTTTATAATAATTGAAAATATCTTAAATATCACTCAGATTAATTCTGCTAACCTCCCTAAAAATTCTAATTTGATAAAAAAAAATTCTCAGACACTTTTTGAAATTAAATTAAATGAATGTCTTAGAAAACACAGTAACACAGTAGAAATATAGAATTAAATTACACAGCACCTGAAGGAATAGAAGAAACCAAAGAAAATATGGAATATTAATTAAAAATATTAAATAAATACTTGAAGGATACAAGGACAGTAATTTGCTCATAATACATCGTTACGAAACAAAGTTTGTATCCTTCAAGTATTTATTTAATATTTTTAATCAGTATTCTATATTTTCTTTAGATTCTTTCATTCCTTCTGGTGCTGTGTAATGAGTGTTGATTCTATATATCTACTAAATTGAAACTGTGTTTTCTAAGACATTTATTTTATTTTAAAAAGTTTTTGAGAAAAAAATTTATAGAATTAATATTTGTAGTGAGGTTAGCAGAATTGATCTGTGTGATATTTAAGATATCGTAAAAACCTTCTATCGAGTACAATCCCTTATTTTTTTCATTCATTTTCATCCAAAAGTTGTCTCAGACAATTATATTCATATAAAATATACAATATACGTTTGAGAGGACGAAACCGTAAAAGGCAATAATTTAGGTAGCAGTTTCAAGATATAATTCTGAATTCAAAGTTATTTTGATTATTTATATCTATAATCGTATAGACTCGCATTTTGATTTATTGTATAAAATAAAATTTGAACTGAGTAATAGCACCCTGATATGAGTGAGGAAAAGTAAGCTTCAACTTTTTAGTTGATACTAAAAACTATAAAAAAATGTTTGAAGAAAGGTCCCACTTCCCGGTGGCCCAATCAACCTACTAAAATTTGTCCTTTTCAACGACTTCCATCAACTGCTGTCACAATATTCGCAAGCATCACTTGAAAAGCCTTTTAGCTTCATTGTTAATCAACCTACTTTCGTCAATCAGTCAATATGCAACACTTCTCGGTAAAGAGGACCGGTACTTATGACTTGCCATGGATAATAAATCAAGACTCAAATCAATTCTGTCCTTATTATTGCTCATTACGGATTGCAAGAAATGCATTCCTTTTAAATATGACCAGCGAATTTAACAAGCTGGGCTATTTCGAAACAGGTGCCTCGATTTTGTCTCGTTAAAGGAAGTAAATTTTTCGTTTATAGTATGATTAATTAATTATAATTATAAGATACAGATCATAATTCAATTTTCGTACGAATAAAATAGGAATCATGAGGATTATACCTTCATGATGTCCAACCTTAAAAATTTACCATGAAACAATTTTTCTATTTGCGATTTACCAAAGTCTTATCGTTCTTTCAAATTGAAGTAGTTATCTCTCAGTGAAATTCAAATAAAATTTGTAGATTGGAATGTGGTATAAATTAGTTGAAAATAATTATTAATATGTAATATTTTCAGTTGTGATTCCACTAAATAGAGTAAAGTTTTCTTTCCTATAAATAAATGTGTAAATCCAAAACAAAATAACTCTGTATGAAGTTTAAGAATTTGTTTAGTCTCTCTTCGTGTCAAGCTCTCTAGTCAATAAATTATTCTATTAAAGTTTCTGATAAAAATTCTTTCTAAGAACCATACATTGTAGCCCAAATTATTCATTTTAGCAAAAATAGACAAAAACACAAAGAAATATTTTGATCGAAAATAAAATTTCATTTAACAAATAGCATTAAAAACGACTTTATATACTCAATTATAAAAATATAGTGAAAGAGATTAAAGACGAACAAGCAGTAACATTAATGTATCTCCAAATAACGAACCTTTCTGGAACAAAATATATTTCATTTCTTATACATAGAATAATCAAAGAGAAACAAAAATTTTGCAATAAACAAATGTCAACAGATCTCTCTTGTTGAACATTGTCTCTTTCAATCGACAATATATCATTTTGCGCTCTTAATACACAAATAGCTCTCACATCAGAATTTTTTCACTAATATGAAAATTGATAGATGTCCCATTCTAAATAAAAATTGATCTATCTCGACGTTTTACGGAAAAACTCCTACTTACAGAAATATCCGGCTGGACTCTTTTATGTGGATTATCGTGTAAACATTTATATTACTATTATATATACAAAAATCAGGATGACTGCTAACGCAGTCATGCAGTTTTTTACTCTTATTCAAGTCGATTGAATATTTTGCTCCTTTATTCTCTTGTGCTGATTGCTGGATGGAGAATATTAATAATTAATCAAGTCGAACACAAGATCAGAAAAATCGTAAATCTTTCGCATTCATTGTTATTTACCTTGAAAAAATATAAATAATTCGAAATCAATGCTAATATCTATAATATAATAATTTATGTGTGCATTCCGATATGCATTTGATCTAGAGTATTTCCAGAAAAAGAAGGTTAGAACGAGATAATTAAAAAAAAAGAATTCAAAGAGCTGCACTCGAATTAAATTCAGAATTATTTCTACAATATTTATTAAAATCATATATTTAAATATTAAAATAGTATCATACAATTAATATGAAATATTTTTCAATGTCTAAGAAAAATCATTTGAAAACTTTCAATGTTATTTGAATACTTCTATCAATTACGATTTGAATAATAATTCATTTTTTGACTCAATATCCGAAAACTGCCACGTGCATGTGAGAAAACACAAATTATAATTATTATGAACAAATGTTTGTAATTACTTCAAAGTAATTTTTAAATTCTATTTGTTTATAATTTTTTTCACACATGCGCATGACAGTTTTTCAGATATTTAGTCTATAATCGTATCTTCTTTTCAACATTTTTCTGTAGTAGGGGCTAGTTTGATAAATGGTGCTCGGTTACCTGTACACATTTAAGTTCGCTTCTAAACAGGATATTTAGTAAATGAAAGTATGCAGATAAGTTTTTTATTAATTTTTTTTCATTCCGCATCCAAGTAACTTCCAGTTGATGAGAATATGGGTAAGAATTTCAAATGCTTTTTCTGGAGAATAGACTATATATTTTTTGAAAAAGGAAATAAAAAATTCATTTTTTAATTCCATATGGAGCATTTTTTGGTAATGGGATTTGTTATTTCTGAAAATCCAATCAATACAAGCTGTTTTGGATGATGTTTGGTAACTGATCACGGACAAGTTTTCATATTTTCTTTTGATTCTTTATTGGTTAATTACCACACATATGTGTTGATTATTCTATGCGTCTATAAAATGAAACAGTGCTTCTAGGATATTGTATCCAATTCGATCTAAAAAAAATTTCAAGAGATGTTTTCAATTAAAATTCTAAAAGTTTCGGAGAATTGATCCTGTTATTGTCTGAAATATTTGAAAAAACTCTTCAAAGCAATTTTCAATTTATGTTTTCTATTCTATCCATTATTCTCAGAATTCTCATACAATTTCGGAAAAGTAGATTATTGTATATATGTATGTACATTTATATGTTTTATATATTCATTTGTAGAAATACGTTTTGCGTTATAAATTGAAGAAAGCTTTTTCTAGACATTAAATTTCATTATTATAATTAATCCTTCATATGAATTATGATACTCTTTCAATATATAATCTACTTATTGTAGAATACTTCTATCAAGTACGACTCGAATGTTAATTTATCCTATAGCTTTACTAATTTTTCTCCTTTTTGACACTAATTGGAAATGTTGACAAATATCTCGAAATACTCCATTAAAAAAAACGGCCTTTTTTCACCAATAAACAATGAATTAAGTATTTATTGAATTTTACAGTATTAATTTCACTAAACGAAAAAGGTTTGACCGTATAAAAATTCAGGATAGATAGAAATGTTAGATACATTTTTAAACGGACTGTCGTCAAAACCCCATCACTTGTATAACGCAAAATTTAAGAAAAGCCTTGTCAGCATCGATAAATGCTTTTTTCCGACATCGTCGGTTTGAGCGAAAAAGAAAATACTTGTTTTCTAAAATAGAAAAAGGCTTTTTACTTGATAGAAGAAATATAACAAAATTTAATATCAAAACAGATTTGATCTGTTAGTCTTCTACAATTTTAATTTCAAAAAAATTTTTATTCAAAAAACTTTTAGAATTAAATTAATATCTAAAATAAGCACCGCCCATATTTAATAGACGTATATAATCAAAACTCAATATATAATGTCAAATGGAATAAATAAACCAACAGATATAAAAAAAGTCATTAAAATTAATAAATAAATATTTAAAGGAGACAAAATTTTGTTTCTGATCTTACCTTCAAGAACACCAATTGCCTTTTAAAAAACATGAACACAACTTAAGGACTTCTCAACGAATATAATTTATTTGAAATATTTAATATATTTAAATATTCGAATAAGTTAATTCAGAAATCTCTCAAAACATGCACTATATCTTCAAAAATCAAATATAATTCTAGGTAATCTCTTCATCGGTCCAAAATAATATTCCAGATATCAAAATCAAATAACTATCACTATATCTCAACTTACACGTGTTAAGGATGAATGCTTCAAACAGACTAACTTTAAAATTCAAGATGGTCTATGTTCTAACAAAATCAAATTCTAAATTCTAAAAGTTTTTTGAATAAAAATTTTTCTGAAATTAAAATTGTAGAAGACTAACAGATTAAATCTATTTTGATATTCAAATTTTGTTATATTTCTTCTATCGAGTAAAAAGTCTTTTTTTATTTTATTTTATATATAATATAAAATAATATTTAGGCTTCAATAAATCTCATTATGGAATGTCAATGATTTTAAATATAACCTTAAAAATAACTTACACTGTTCTGTGATTTTGTTAGAACATAGACCATCTTGAATTTTAAAGTTAGTCTGTTTGAAGCATTCATCCTTAACACGTGTAAGTTGAGATATTGTGATAGTTATTCGATTTTGATATTTGAAATATTATTTTGGACCGATGAAGAGATTACCTAGAATTATATTTGTTTTTTGTAGATATAGTGCATGTTCTGAGAGATTTCTGAATTAACTTATTCGAATATTTAAATATATTAAATATTTCAAATAAATTATATTCGTAGAAGTCCTTACGTTGTGTTCATGTTTTATAAAAGGCAATTGGTGTTCTTAAAGGTAAGATCAGAAACAAAATTTTGTCTCCTTCAAATATTTATTTATTAATTTTAATGACTATTGTATATCTGTTGGTTTATTTTTTCCATTTGACATTATATATTGAGTTTTCTTTATATACGTCTATTAAATATAAGCGGTGCTTATTTTGAACATTAATTAAATTTAAATTTTTTGAATACAAATTTTTTTGAAATTAAAATTCTAGAAGACTAACAGATTAAATCTGTTTTGATATTCAAATACTTGTTTTCCTTCTAAATGAAAGCCATTTTAGTTTATAATTTTCTTTAATAATATTCGATAATAGCATAGCAAAGAAAAGTGTAGCTGACGGATCCAAACCGTTCTGAAAAAATCAATGTATGACAAGTAATAAGGGATGACATGTTTTAAATGGGAAACCCTGTATAAGTAAAGACATAAATAGTAGAAAGCGGTACGTTCTGAATAGAAAATAATAAATACTTGTTTACACTTCGCACCCTTCTTCCCTTCTTTGTGAGAATATTCCCCCATTAATCTAAAAAAAAAATATAAAACCTGTTCGGACACTTCGTAAAGCACCCCCAAATGCCGACGAAATATCTTAAACATAGCGCAGGCGGTGATCAAGGTAAGTCCGAAAGAACCATAAAAATAACTTCCCAAAGCTCCGTTTAATGTTCTCACTGCATATAAAAGTGGAAAAAATCTATTCATATAAAGTAAACGGGAAACTGTTATGGTGTTATGACACAGGGCACTTGTAGGGTTCATTGTCCTTGCAGCAGAACTCTCTTCCTGCGGACAGATTGGTACCTTGCCATTTGTCACTGTGGTTCTTGATGAACAAATATGCCCGTTCTTTGTGGACTAGCTCTCTATCCGTAGTAGCGCAGATAATCGATGCGCTTTTTGGTAGATGGGTCACTATCTGAAAAAAAAATTATTTAGTTATTTATTGATAATGTATATTCGATTAAGAGTTACAGTAACTAATTTAATTATTAATCGGAAAAGAAGTTTTTATAAAAATGCTCTTATAAATATTTCAGTTGTACTAAAATATAAATTATAATTTTGTGCAAGAGCTATGCTGAATGTCATTTAGTAAATGAATATAATAAAAAATATTGATCGAGATCCCATATAAAAGAGCCTACTTATATAGTCACTATGACTAATGACTGGAAAAATAAATATTCATACACTTAATACTCAAACAATTTTAAAAGTTTGTAACGAGAATAAATTTGTTTATTTATATTTTTCTTTTTTTAAGAGTTATTTTTCATAACATAAGGTAGGTACAAGTATGAATATTTATGCTTTCAGTTATTATTATACTAACATCGTGCCTCTATTAGGAGATACTTTTAAACATGATCTCAATCAATCTACTTTATTCCATACACCTACATAAAATATTATTCAGCACAACTCTTGCATAAAATTCATTAGTCGTCATTTTAATAGTGATTATTGAAAAAATACTGATGAAGGCTTGTTCTTAAAAATTGGTTTAGAATGAATCGTTTAAATAAAATAATACATATAATCTCCGAAATCTCTACAAATTCAATCTAAAATATCTCTAAAAAACTTTTAAGAATTAAGTGGAATTAAATACCTTTTCTGGAGAATGTGCTTTAAATTTTTAAAGAGGAAATTGAACGTTTTCGAATTCTATATGGAACATTTTTTGGTGATAGAATTTGTTATTTTCGAATAACAAATTGAAGCAAGCTTGTTTTTGTTGATGGATCTGGATGATTACGGCCAGT
Source organism: Megalocaria dilatata (assembly GCA_034642435.1). Taxonomy (NCBI): domain Eukaryota; kingdom Metazoa; phylum Arthropoda; class Insecta; order Coleoptera; family Coccinellidae; genus Megalocaria; species Megalocaria dilatata. Next base: position 63,218,565 of record CM067855.1, on the reverse strand, counting down.
ACTTTATATTTTCTTTTGATTATTTATTGGTTATGTGCCGCTGATATATGCTGATAATTCTATATGTCTCTAAAGTGAAACAGTGTTCCTAAGGCATTTTTGTCAATTTAATTATGAATAGTTTTCAAGAAATTGTTGAAATTAAATTTTTAGAGTTTTCAGAGAATTAATCCAGCTATCATCTGTGATATTTCGGAAAAACCCTTCGAAGTGAATTTTCAATCTATAAATAAATGCTGTAGTTACGAAAATATCAGAAAAATTTTCAAACGATTCTTGCAGGATATTATTTTTTGTTATTCTAATTATACTATTATCACGAAATTTTACATAAACATGCATCTTATTATTCAATTACTAGATGCCGAATTTAAGATTGATCGAATCTGTATTTTCGAAAGTATTAGGAAAAATAAGGAATATTTTCAAATTTTTATCATTAATTGAACATTTGGACTTCGAACCTTCCTTGAAAGTTCAGCTCTTTCTATACGAAAGTTATTTTTGACCTCGGATTCTTCATCAGTGAGTCCAAGCTAGTCGTTTCAGACCATTTTCAGCTCAAAATTCGAACATTACAGACATTCAGGCGGAACGATAAAACGCTGTTCGCTAGAACTAGTGTAGAAAAATAAGAATTTCCCATTTAATGTTATTTTTCATCATATTAGACATAATAAGTTGGTCAGAAATGAAGTATAAATCGAAAATTGAAATATTTTCAATTGCTATTTCTGAACGAAAAATTAAAAATATTATGCCTTTCGTAAACCGCAGAATTTAGTCAAATCAATAAAGAAAGAAATCAACTTGAATGATTTAATTTTCACTCGTGCTAATAAAGGAAATATTATTATAGTTTTTCAATACAACAATATATTAATAAAGCTATTGCTTTTCGAAATAATTACCAAATATCCCACTGAATACTTTCAAAAATAAACCAAAAAAATAATAAATCAATCCATAAATATTTTTCAGAATATTCCAATATATAAGCTCACTTTTATGAACACACAAAAAGATTATCATAAAACACGAAATATGGATATATAAAATATTGTATTGGGATTATGTGCGTTATGGTGAATTACTTCGCTAACTTTTAATTTTGATTATTATATCTCAGATAAAAAATTTAAAATTTGTCATTTTTGGAACAGTGCTTTTTAGACAAAATGTGTATCGTAAGATATAAAAATATCGTAAGATATTTACTAAAGGTATTAAGTAGTAATTCATTTCATTCAATTTCTTGTTAATAAAAGCATTTAATAGTAAGACTCAATTCACTTTAATATTTTGTGAAATTATATTTTTGGAAGATAACAGGCACTTGTTGCTTCATTCATGTTCGATCACTATGTCGGTTTTCAGGTGGGAACAGATTCAACAAGTTTTTCATGCGTAAAAAACCAAACGAAACTATTAGAAATTACTTTCAACCAGAGTTGTGGTCGAGAGAACATCACCATTAATACGCCAGCACCCCTCGTAATGCTCCGCGGCCTCCAGATTAACATTCGAATAATGTCCGACCGTCTGTACGTCGTCTCCGTTTCCTGTTACCCATTCCACCCCTCCGCAGTCTGACAACAATGAACTGATTAAATCCGTCTAAGAATAACATTATTCCACCCTTCATAGCGATGCACAATACGCTAAATAGGGTGGTTAAATAGACTTTGTACATCCGGTATGAAACTTTGATTATTCATGACTCGGACAATTACAGAAAGGATGTGTACAGGCCAGGTTCACACGCCCTGATATCCTGGGGGGGCGTTTTTGATTTATAGCAGGATTCGATGATGAAATTTTTATGTGATAAAGTTGTGTTTTGGACAAGATATGCGAAGAGTAATGTATACTGTAAATCTCAGCTGATTTATTAACTTTCAATATACTAAGCAAGAGGCTTATAGGCACTAAATTTCCAAATATTGTATATTGAAACTCAATGAAATAGGATCACAAATATTATATGATGCAAAGAGGCTTTTGGTCTGTCTCCTATTGAGAACCGAACGGATATACATTGTGAATCATAATTTTTGGGGACACAGGTTAAGGTCAGGTTATTTGGACCAAATATGCCTCAATAAAATATTGTTGTGGAAAAAGATATAGATAATATTAAATTATTATTTTGATTTTCATAAATTCTTATTGTTATTTTAATACAACAATTGTTTCGCTATTAGAGCAGCATGTTCAGATGGGTGGTATCTCGCATTTTGAATAACTAAATTTGTTTTCGAAATTGGTATTAGAGTAGGTACAAAAAATTTCATTGTGCACTTAAACCTAAAAATGGGGGGTCTCTGCAAATTCCAGCTTATCTGAATATATTTAACAAGGGTGATTTATATAGGTCTAATTGTTCCTTAAATACTCTTCGAATTTTGTTGTATTTATTTATCTCTAGGGACTCTTAACAGGTTTAAGACATAACTTTTACTTTCTATATGTAAAATTTCAAAATTATGGTTGAAAGTATTTCCTGTTTCTAACAAATGGTTCGAATATGTGGAATTAATTTTATTCAATAATAAAAGAAATTCCGCATATTCGAACCATTTGTTAGAAACAGAACAGTTAACCTCAAAAGGAAGCTCTTCAAATGTTCATAAATTCTATGTCGGAAAGTTCTTCCAGTCTTTCCTATGTAAACTTTTGGGCAACCACCGCAGGTTAACTTATAAACTTCCGATTTTATCATCTTTATGTGAAATGTCTTTATTATTTTTAATGAATTTACTTATGTTTGAATAAGTTTTGAATGCAGTTATCAAATCATATTTATTTTTGAGATATGAAGCAATTTTCTTAGATATTCCTTTAGTACCTATATTTTAAGGAAATGTATTCAGAATTTTTTTGAAAATTTTCATAAATTTTTGATTTCCGAGTATACCTAACGAAACAATTGAACTAGTGAATAATCTACTAATCAACAACATATGTAATGAAATTATCAAAGAAAATATTTTCATAATGCCTTAATATTCGCACTAAACAAAATTATTTTCAATTTAAAAATAAAATATATAAATCTAAAAAAGGTTTGATTATAGGAAATCCTTCAAATCCTTTATTAGCAGAAATATTCACAAACAATATTGAATCTGAAATTAACCAAAATCCCCTTATGAAATATTTTTTATACTGATACAGATATGTAGTCGATATTTTCTGTTGCTTCACAGGAACAGACAGACTATTAAAAAAATTCCTTTTAATCATCAACGAAATACATCGTTCAATATTATACACCATGAAAATCGGACATAATAACTCTATTAATTTTCTTGATTTAACAGTTACCAGAATCAATAGCTCATATGAATTTTCAATTTTTCATTAACCGACATACATAGTATACTGACTATTATACACAATAAATCAAATTATCCTATAAACCAAAAATTATCAGCATTTAATTGTATGATCCACAGATTAGTTAATATTCACATGAATCGAGAAAATTATATTTCTGAACTTAACATAATTAAACACATAGCTATTAAAAATGACTAGGATCCTATGTTGAAAGGAAAATTTTTGATGAATGAAAATAAAAAATTTTTTGATGAATGAAAATGAAAAATTTTGAATACATTTCCTTAAAATATACTAAAGGTGTTTCTGAGAAAATTGCTACATATCTCAAAAATAAATATGATTTAAGAACTCTATTCAAAACTTATTCAAAGCTGAGCAAATTCATTAAAAGTAATAAAGACATTACACATTAAGATGATAAATCGGGAGTTTATAAGTTAACCTGCGGTGATTGCCAAAAGTTTACAAGAGTTATGCCTAAAACCTGTTAGAGTCCCTAGAGATAAATATATACAACAAAATTGGAATAGTACTTAAAGAACAATTAGACCTAAATAACTCACCACTGTTAAACATATTCAGATAAGCTGGGTTACAATGCTCAATAAAAAATTTTGTACCTACTCTAATATAAATAACCGATTTCGAAAACAAATTCAGTTATTCAAAATTTATCATACCTGAAAATTCTATTGTTATAGCTAAACAATTATTTAATATAACAATGAAAATTCCTGAAAATAAGAACAACCTTATTTAATATTATTCAATATGGATTTTTATCTAGTGAAGACTGATTCAATTAAACAAATAAAATATATAGGGCATTAAATCGATTTTTTTTGTGTTTTACTAATACTTTCACTGCGCACTTCTCAATTTTTATCAAAATCTCTTGTTTGAATGCGATTATTTCACCGTTTAAAAAAAACGTAATTGACGAGAAATTGTCTCCGAAGGACAATAAAGAAACTTGTAACGTGAGGTTTCTGTTTCAACAGTAAAGAAGAATTAAAAACAATTCAAGATAAAAAGAGCAAACCTGAAGTAAATATTCTACATAGCCTACTCTGACTTCTATGCCTTTTCTAATTCTTGATCTTAAGAAAAGACTTCTGGTTGCCAAAGAAATTATTATTCTGTACCCTTATAAAATTAGCTGGATTTCGTCTTCTTCTCGGGCGTTCGTCTCGCGAATTAATTTCATGAGCATAAACTAAGGACTTCATATGTTATAATCAGGACTTCTTGCTGGCCGTTCAAAATCACTTTCTCTGCCAATGAGAAAACATATCTTTAGATGATTTCTAATTAAAAATGCATTCAAAAATGATCACCAGGTAGAACAATACATTTGTATACATATTTTATATTACATTGATCGATTTCCGGTACTTTTTAGAAAATATGATATAAAATGCTTTTCAAAGTTACGGATATTGAATTAATTCGTGTTTGCTTTTCAGAAAAACCTAATTTTCTTTTGAAATATGTAGAGTTTTTCAATTTAGAATGGTGAAATTTCAAGAAAATGATGTAATCACAATAACAAAAGTACAATATTTGAAAAAGTATAAAATTTAACGAAAACCCAAATTCTAAAATTTTCAAAAATTCATGCTTGTATTCATTCTCAATACAAAGTATGACCATCACGTGCATCAATAACTGCTTGGCATCTTCTTTCCATGCTTTCCACCAAATTATTGAGAATATCCTGTCCAATTTGTTGCCAGAAATTTGGCAAAAGCCAAATTTCTGGCAACTGGTGATGCTAGTTGTGGAATACCCTGGTTTTCTCTTGCACTAATCACTTGGTGAGATCTGCGTGGCAGTGTATTATAATAAAAAACGAAATTTTCAACAATAGTTGCGTGAAATTATCGAACTACTCCGTTGATATCTTCATCAACATATGTCTGAGACGTCATGATTCTTGGAAGTACGAATAAGTCAGTTCTGCCATCGAAACAAACTTCACCTCAAACCATAATTGTATCTCTTCGAAACGGATGGACTTTTGGAACAGAACGGTGGACGTGTCCACACCTGTACTCACCTGGGCTCGTCAGTAAAAAGTACATATACATATTGCCATTCATATCTCCAACGTACCCCTCCATTGCCCACTCAAATCTTTGAAGTTTGTGTTCGTGAGTGAGTGGAACTCTTTATAACAAGCGTCTGGATATTAGATTGATATCATGGAGACTGTTCTTAAGAAAACTGAAGTACCTGTGAGATATCGAAGACATTGACTTGCCATCCTGCAAGTGCTTAGAAGCTGTCTTCTTACTGAAAGTGTTCAAAAATAGTGTTCTACTGGTGTTGTAGCACGTGGTCTACCACTTTTAAGTCTTTGAGGAAGAGTTCCAGTGGCAAAGTACCGTTCTAGTAATCGTGAAATCAAACTTTCACTAACATTGAATAATTTTCCACTTGCCCATGAGTTCGACGAGTCTGAGGCATCCCAAGGGCACCGTTGGCATCATCCTCGGATGATGAGTTGGCATAAAAAAAATTCGATTTTTAATTACGTAGAACCGTTTGATCCCAATGCAATGAAATACAAACTGAAGAGAAAAATAATTAAAATGTGCATTTCTGAAATACATGGACAGAAAATTATTAAAGTTGCTTCACGATGAACTAGAAGACGTTTCTATAATCGTTATAGTTTAAGTAATTGAAAAAAAATTTAAAGATAATACCGAAAATATGCATCTTTGGAGAACATCAATATCTTTAACTTTTGACCAGCAGTTTATTCAACATATTTCTGCCTGTGTACACATTAATTGGCACAATAATGTAGTTCCAAACTATGTTTAAAGATTCAAGTATCCAACTGGTCGATAAGTTATCAATTGCAAAGTTTTCACCTATGATGAACAGTTAAAAGGAGCCAATTTCAAGAAAATGACACCGAGCACCTCAATCTTACCGTCTCTAAGCATTTGTTGGTGCATTTCCTCACCCCTACCGGGTTATTTTCGAACGCTCTGTCCATCTCCTCGGTGAGCACCGGCACCCCCTTAGGATCCTGCTTGGTACCCTTCTTAAGCTGCCCAGACAGAAACACACCGCAAGTGCAGGGAACTGGTTTGTCTAGAGTTTTTATCAGGTTGTTTTCCTTGTCCCCCGCCTGGATTCCTGCCATCAGAAGAGCAAGGGCGAGGGTGCTGCCGATCATGAAATACCCGCCTGTAAAGAAGAAGAAATAATTACGTTTCGGTATGCGTACCGGAGTGACCAATGGTCAACTCGTTATGATATGGAGAAAGCGGCCAGTGGCGCCGTGATTCTGGTATGATGTTTAGAGGGAGAACAGTTTTAAAGCGAAGAATTTTCTGAATCATTATAAATTTACGAGACTTACTTGGTAAAAGATTAATTAAAATATTGAAAATCAGAATATTTTGAAAACCTTCAAAAATGATTTATGGATAAGGCAATCAATATACTTCATTTTCTATCACTCTTTATTGCATATTGTGACCCCAGATTCATATTGTTCCTATATTTTAATAATAATAATTTTTTTAATCCTTTTAGACATCATATAAATGTATAGGAATTGTCAGCTAAAAAAAATATGAAATAACAGAAATACAATTGAATATACAAAAAAAAGTCGAAATAAAGAGACTTATATAATAGATTTTACAAAAATCCTTTAAATACTGTGAAAGCAATTGTCAATCAGCATTAATTTTAATTTGATCTTATATTGTTTTACATCAATATTCAATATTTTTAATGTTCGGTTAATGTTTAAGTCGTTATATATTTTGATTCCTATGAAGGTAGGTGTAATTCATATTTTTTTGTTTTATACTTGAAAATAAATAAAGTATACTCATGCCTTGTTTTGTAATCATGAAACTCTATTCAAATGCTGGTGAACATAAATTAGACAATGCAATATGTATATTAGGAGGAAATATTAATATTTTATTTTTCTCCAATATAGGACGACATGATTCCTAAAGTCTCAGATTAAATATTAAATAATTAAATATGAGACTAAGTATTATATTTTGTTTTCTACGATTTTCTTCATTTTCCATAGATTTCTTTATTTTCTATAGATATTTTGGAATGTTGTAGGATATTTGAGAATTCCATATGTCTACTAAAATAGAAACTTAGTTTTACTTAAACGTTTTGATTGAATTTTTTTCAGTTAAATAAATTATGTACAGATTTTCCAAAATAATTCTGATTTTATATTTAAAATTAATGCTGTATTCGAACTCATTCGTAGGACTGCCGCTATGATTTCGGTAGCGCTCAACGATCATAAAATATTTTTTGAACCTTTTAGTCAAACAATCCTCACGAAATATTGTAAACATGCATGTCATTATTCTATTTCTAAATGCCAAATTTCACATCAATCGGATCTGTAATCTCCAAAATATTGAGAGAAATAAGAGAACATTTTAATTATGAATAACTATGGGATCATTGGACTATTCTGTCCTTCTACCCATTAATTAACTCAATTTTTTGACCTCTGATTCTTTATCAGTGAGTCCAATCTAATCGTTTGAAAATTCGAACATTACAGACATTTGGGTAAAACAATAGTAGGCTGCTCCGTAGAAAAGGCACGCAAAATTAATACTTTTTCTAGAAATTTTTTTTCTATTTATTGACATGAAAAATTATCTACTATTGTATTATATAACTGTGAAAACTTAATATATTCAAGGCGAATAAAAGATTAGAAACTTGAATATTCCCTATATGAATCCTACTAAGCAGGCTTCGAAAGGAAAACCCAATAGCTCTTGTCAGGTTCTATGGTTTGCTGAAGAGTGATTTTATTTCTATACCGTACTTTTCACGTTTGTTTTCTATGAATGATTCCATGGTATAGCCAAAGATATCTAAAACAAGATTGTTCGGCTGCGTTTTTTTCCTTTCAAGGATTTAATGGTTAGTTTCATGTTTGGAAATTTAGATTTCTGAAGAGATCCAAATTAAGAGTGAAATAATTATCCAATCTTTCAGTCAGGTTGTCTAATATTTTAATTTTTTTAATTTTTTTGCTGCTTATAAATATACAACATTAGAAAAGATATATTTAATTATATTTCCATGTTATTAAATGGAAAGTTTCAACTAGACATAGTATTTCAAGGGTTGGGATTTTAGTTGATTTAACAATGATTCTGTAGAGGTTTACCGGTGATGGTGATTTTGATTTTGCTTATTTCCAGAACTGTAGAATTGTTTATTTCAAATGGGTTCAGCAGTAATGACTGAAAATTTCAACATTAACTTAAGAAATCAACATAGTTTCAATAATTATATTTTACAATAGAAATATAAAAAAATTATGAAAAAATAAAAAGCCTACTCGCAAAAATTCTGAAAAAATTAGTCATCCAATCACATACAGATTTTTGTTTTATTTCAATGAAATCATTCAAAAAACACTCACTTGACATAAGAAGCTTGGACGGATGTTTTATTTATATCTATGGTTTCCTGGTATATTTTTGGCAATCGTTCAACGTGTACAGCAATTTTTCTAATGGTCAAAAAAATTGAAAATCGAAAACGTAGAGACACCGTAAAAGGTACTCAGGCGAGTACGTTAAAAATATGTACTTTAATCATTCATAAAACCGAATAACCATTTTATCTAGAGAAATTCTCATAAAGGGGATAATATACAGCAAAATAGCGAAGAAAAATTTTCATATCAATAATCCAATATTCTATCGAATCCATAATTACGTACACTGTTCGCAATTTTGAAAAAAATAAAATTCTGTTGAATATATTTCCAGAGCACATGGTTGGAATTGTCTATTCATGAAATTAATCTTCCTATTTTACCTAAAACCACATTGCAAACTGAATCTCTAAAACGTTCCTCTCGTGGATGGCAGAACGGACAGTAATGAATTTGACTGCGTTTTATACATATCGCTTTACTTTCAGTGTCTTTATTCTTGGAATTTTGTAAATAATTTTAAACAATTACATTTATGATAGATTGGGCCGTTGCTTGGTAGAAATCAGTTGTAATTGTCATTATAAAATAAAACACTTGTTTACATTTTCTACTTTATTTTTGGTATTGACGTACGTTTCGTCTTTGCTAGAAAGACTTCATCAGAATACGATCATCAGGTATTCTGATGAAGTCTTTCTAGCAAAGACGAAACGTACGTCAATACCAAAAATAAAGTAGAAAATGTAAACAAGTGTTTTATTTTATAATGACAATTAAACAATTACATTTGACATACAAAAAAATTCATGATTTAAAATCAATTTGTCCGTGGGGGAAGTCGTTTACAAGAACGATTACTTCAGAAAGAAGCAACTAGATGACTTGAAATTCAACAGGGTGTTTGATTTGTAAGACTCACCTCTAATTAAGGTTCAGTCAAATACTCGTATTCGGAAACATCGTTACTCGACCGGAAGTCACTTGAGTCAAAAGATTCCGATATAACAGTGTTATTTGGAAGAGTTCCAAAGAAACGTGTAAAGAATGTTTTCCTAGAATAACCTCGTATGCAGGACAATCTTCCAGGTGAGTATTTTTTCTTTAGGATTCAGAGCAGATCCAATTAAAGAAATTTATAAAATCATAAAAATGTGGATACAAGATAGAAATTTTCAAAAAACCCCTACCATTAATTTTTAACACGATAGTACATTAGTCAATGTATTTCAATTCAAGCTGATTAAAGTTTATTCACATAATCAGAAGTTAGACAGCTGAGAATTCAAAACTATTTGGAGTGTAATTTTTGAAAAAGTCTTCTATCGATTTAAGATTCAATTCATACGCTTTCTGAAAGCACATGAAAATTTGATCACTATATTGCAATTCGTAGTCACCAAATACTACAGCAATTGTTTTATCTGAGTTGAACTGCAAGCAGTGCTTTTTTGATATATGATGGATAATTGGGGGACACCCTTCAATATTTTCAATAAAGCAGAAATTTTGCCACTGTAGAAAACTGCCTGCTCTTTCTGCCATAAATGAAAATGAAAGTGAAAAGAACAATCGCACTTTTAAAAAGTCTAAAATTGGCCAGTACAGTATTTCGCATAATGTGATTCAAACTTTCAGATACTTTGGAATAATCCAACTTATTTGAAATGGTCAGCTTGTTCTGCTGTATTGCTCGGATAATATTGTCAGTTATTTGTAATAAGATAGCAGTGCAGCTAGGATTGATTCTAAACCTTGATCGTATCGATGAAATTGATTCATTTTTATCAAGATTTCACAAATTTTGGATTGAATAGTCCGTTACTTTTTAAATATTGAATAAATACTTCCAAATATAATTAATAAGGCTTATGTCCCAGCCATCAACAATTCTTATTCGGGCTTAGCTGAGTTTGAACTGTAACACAGATGCAAGTTGCACTGCTCCAATTTGAAGAACTTTCTGTTAACATTACTCATATAGCTTATTATATTATAATTGGAAGTGAATATTTGCAGTTTGAATTCATTCAGAAATTACTTCGTTTTCGATTACTTTTTAAGCATTGAGGATACAGTGACCAGAGTTTCGTAGTTTTCACTAAATTTTCAAACAAGTTGCATTTCAAAGGTTTTTATGTTTATGTGAGGTTCAATTTGTGTAGGGTTCGGAAAAGTGGGGAATTCCAAAAGTCCGAAAAAATATTTCGCAAAATTAGAGTTATCTGTTAAATGCTTAAATAATGCTTCATGTTATTTGAGCCTTTTTGTGAAAGTTCTCCTTGTTTGTTCTACATATACTCAACCTCACTTAAGACTTAATAGATAAACTACCGAATTATTAAGCTGTTATTTTTCTTTGCCTTTAAAAAAGAGGTTGGTCATTTTATATGAAGGAGTATAGGTTATTTTGATGTTAGATTTTTTGTTAATGGTTTCCTCTTTTTTGAAAGTAGGGGTATATCTGTTTCAGAATGAGTTGTTTTTTTTTTTTGTTAATGAGCGAATTTATAAAGTTTGTTTAGAAATGATTATTTATAGTATTAGTTCGATTCAGTTTCCTTTTTAACGCAATATTATTCGAGGAAATGGAAAATACTCTTTAGGCGGCAAATTTATGAGAATTCTGATGTGTTGAATAGTTAGGGATGGTATCTGCCATTGTGGGTTTTCTAAATATATCAAAGGAAATCTCATTATTGTTCTAAATTAAAGTTATGCCCAGAAAATTTATTTTATTATCAGACTGAAGTTCCATTGAGTTAAAAAAAAAACTATTATAATAAATTTTAGCCCTCAATCTGATGATTCAGTATTATTTGATGTCGTTAATATGTTCCCGAGTATACCAAACGCGAAATGTATGAATATAATCGAAAATATGCTAACAAAGTATAATATTAAAAAAATGAAATTTTCGCCCTTTTCGAACTTTGCTTGGAAGAAAATTATTTTCAGTATAATAACAACTTTTATAAATAATGTATGAATATAATCCGAAATATGCTAACAAAATATTACATCAGAAAAAAATTAAATTTTAACCCTTTTCGAACTTTGCTTGGAAGAAAATTATTTTCTATATAATAACAACTTTCATAAACAAAAAGATAGACTAGAAATCAGCTCATCTCTTAGCCCACTCTTCGCTGAAATCTTTATGACCATCCTCGAACGAAAGTTTCTAAAATCCACACACTCAGGCATATCATATTTTGGTACAGATATGCAAAAATCATATTGGTTTGCTTAGGTTTAACATATTCAGAACTTGAAAACACACCAAAATATCTTAATAGTTCACACTATAAGGACAAATTTACTACGGAACTAAAATCTGATAATAAAATGATTTTTTAGGCACAACTTTAATTAAAAATATTAATGTTATTTCCTGTGATATACGTTGATTGATTCGGTCTTTACCTGGTGGAAACTCATTTCAATTAAAAAATATATAAGGGACAGTATTTTAATTTCCACAAAAATGTTTATAATACAACAATTGTTTCACCACGATGTGGCTTTTTCAGGTATCTACATTCTACTGGCTGATGATGTCCATTGTAACCGAGTTTAAATACAGTGTTAAGTACGTGACAAAATAATGGAAAAACAAGTCATAAAAACTCAAGGTGTTTATTGGAGTTTGCCGCTAAAAAATGCCATTAGGGAAAGATATTCAGTAATGGATATCAAAAGAATTTTACGGGCATTGCAGCTGTTGATTTCAAGAAATTCTAAAAATGTTAATCTAGAACTTTTGCTTTCGACGTGGATAATTTCATAGTTATTGTTGAAATTATGCCTGAATTTCTTACGATGATTAGCATACGTGAATGTACGGAATCCGATATGTAACTCCTTTGGTGATCTTGGATTCTCTTCTTCGATGATCTAGCTGTCTGGTCAATATATACTGAAGGACAATCGTTGCAAGTCAACTTATAGACTACAGATTTATTTTCTTTCTTTGTTCGATCCTTATTGTTTTTATGTAAGTACTAAGGTTATTAAAGGTTTTAAAAGCTGCGTTGTAATTGAAACTATGTTTGAAATATTTAGCAATATTTACAGATAATCCATTAACATAAGATAACGAAAAGTATTTCTGTGTATTGTCCTCTTTTACACGAGATTTAATACCATGATCTTTTGTTTATTGGATACCATTTTGTCTATAAGAAAGGGGTTGTGACCATTGTTTGAAGCTATCTGTTTAATAATATTTAATTATTTCAAAAAAAGTTATCTGAATTCTGAGGAAAATCCAATAGTCTATGAATAAAACTATTATATGCTGACATATTTTGGTTGGTGGGGTGATCTGAAGTTATATGTATTGTAATATCTGTATGTGTGGGTTTATGAAAAATACTAAAATTATGTAAATTATCTAGTCTTGTTATTGTGAGATCAAGAAAATTAATACTGTGGTTCTTTTCTACTTTGATTGTGAATTTGATCTTTGGATCATACCTTCATATAAAATTTCCAACATGTTTCTTAATTAATAAGGAGTTTGAGCTTAGCTAATATAAAGTTCTACAAATCGAAACAGTGTAAAATACATATGTATAAAAATTCTTTATTCAAACAAACTCGATAAGATTTTGTTGATCACAGATGCAAATTGCTTTTTAATGCTAAAGACAAAAGCAACCGGAATTAATCATTTAAGTTTCGAAAAAATAACACATTCAAGAAGTCGCGCGATTTTCAGTTATGTCAATATAAATGTGTAAACATTTGAATCCTTTGGTGAAAATAGTAATTTCTGAACACTTTCTTTTAATTATGATCAACTACTAAATAGTAACGGTTGAAACAGGGTTAAGGGTTAAAATGTGTTGGTCAAAATTTTAGAAATTATATTAAGAGTAGAAATAAGTTCGTGCAGTTTTAATAACAGATATCGCTACTAGTTTATTATTCCATTGTCTCATCTGGCAACACCTACATTTTGAAGTGTCATCATTAGGCTTTCTTTTCAGTATCTGTCATTTCGCTGAAGTGTATACAACCTAGTTTCTGGATGCTCTGAAAATGTCAACTTTTGTACCGGATAATATGTTTTGCGGGGAGTTTTACTTCAAGGTGAAGAGAAAGCTGCCGAAAGTAATCGTATTTTAGTGGATGTCATGCTCTAGCTGAACAAACGTATCAGAAGTGGTTTGCCTGATTTACTTGTGAAAGTGGCAATTTTGATTTGGAAGACGAAGAACGACCTGGAGCGCCACCAAAGCTTAAGCATGAAGAAGCAAGGCTTGATGAAGATTGTTCACTAACGCAAGAGAATCTCGCAAAAACACTTGGAGTCACTCAACCAGCCATTTGCCAACGTTTAAAAGCAATGGGAATGTTTCGAAAGGTAAGAAATTGGGTGCCGTATGAACTAAAGCCAAGAGACGTCGAGCCCCGTTTTTCCACGTGTGAACAACTGCTGCAACAGCAAAACAAAGGGGTTTTTACACCGCATTGTGACTGGCCATGAAAAGTGGGTCCAATAGGATAATCAAAAACATCGAGCAACATATGGATATCTCATCATCAAATGTCAAGTCGAATATTCATGGCGAGAAGATCATATTGTGTATTTGGTGCGACCAGCTGGGTATAGTATATTATAAGCTGCTACAATCGAACTAAAGGATCTCAGGGGAGGTCTACCTACGACAATTGATGTGTTTGAGCCGCGCATTGCTAGAAAAACGCCCGCAATACGCCGACAGACACGACAAAGTTATTGAAAATGCATGACAATGCACGGCCACACGTAGCGTCACCCGTTGAAACGTACTTAGAAACGTTGAAATAGTAAATCGTATAGCCCAGACATTGCTCCTTTCGATTAACATCTCTTTCGATCGATGTAATATGGTCTGGCTGACCAGCACTTCTCCAAAGACGATGGAATTGGTCAATTGCCAGAATGATGGGAAAAAGTACTGTCTAGCGACGGATAATACTTTGAACTTTGAAGGTATAACCAATTTTTCACAATAAAGCTTCAATTCTCAACAAACCAGTGCACGAATTTTTTATACTCTTAATGTCTAATACTCTAGAATCAATGGATCACTTTCGTAATACATGCGTAATCAACTACAACGTTTCACGATTAAGTTTGAAAAATATAATGATGAAAATGTAAGAAAAATCAGCAAAAATTGCTAGATTTTTAATACAAAGTAACAAACATCTGAAGAAAAAATGAGAAAAGCGCGTTCTTCAAGCGTGATGAATAATTTCTTCAACTGAATCACCCTCAATCAACCTGTAGAAAAACCACCTGTCTTATACGAGTATATCTCAACAATACAATTCTTAAATTAACTGAAATTTTCAAGGGCATTAGAATGTATAATTCTTTCAACCCTTATTCATTTCATGGTTGGTAATTTCAATTTTCTTCGACCGTTTCTATTCTTATGCTCGAATAACTTATTTTCAGTGGGGAGACAAAAGAATAATGAAGAATCACAAATTTTCTCACATAAAACACCTCTTCTAACTGAAATTGTTTAATTCAATATGATTATAGTAGACTTGAAGATTCTCACGTTTATCTGGTACTTTTATCAAATTATTTAACAGCAAAATAAATAAACAAAAGAAAATTTTTGGATGAATATTTCCACATTATTGGAATTTTATGAACAACAGTCTATTTACCTTGAAAATTAAAAATCTATGAATTATTTCTTTAAAAAGCTTTATATGATGGATAAAAACACACTATGTTCTGTCATCCGAAAGTCGAATAAACGTCATCTTTTGCAATTTTAGAATGTTCTACTGAAGAAACGGAAATGAAAAATGCATAGTTAAAAGGCTTTATCCATCTCCCTCAGATCGTTAGTTAGTCTTCTACAATTTTAATTTCAAGAAAATTTTTATTCAAAAAACTTTTAGAATTAAATTAATGTCTACAATAAGCACCGCTTATATTTAATAGACGTATATAATCAAAACTCAATATACAATGTCAAATGGAATAAATAAACCAACCCAATATAAAAAAGGCAATTAAAATTAATAAATAAATATTTGAAGGAGACAAAATTTTGTTTTTGATCTTACCATAATGAAACAAAAAATCTCTCAAAACATGCAATATATCTGCATCTGCAATTCCTTTTCAAAAACATAAAACACAGCTCAAGGATTTCTCAAAAAATATAATTTATTTGAAATATTTAATATATTCAAATAAGTTAATTCAAAAATCTCTCAAAACATGCAGATATATTGCATGTGTTGAGAGATTTTTGAATTAACTTATTTGAATATATTAAATATTTCAAATAAATTATATTTTTTGAGAAATCCTTAAGTTGTGTTTTATGTTTTTGAAAAGGAATTGGTTTCATTATGGTAAGATCAGAAACAAAATTTTGTCTCCTTCAAATATTCATTTATTAACTTTAATTGCCTTTTTTATATTGGTTGGTTTATTTATTCCATTTGACATTGTATATTGAGTTTTGATTATATACGTCTATTAAATATAAGCAGTGCTTATTGTAGACATTAATTTAACTCTAAAAGTTTTTTAAATAAAAATTTTTTTGAAATTAAAATTGTAGAAGACTAACAGATTAATTCTGTTTTGATATTCAAATTAACCCAGTTGTTTTTATTCACTTTATTAACAAACATTTATGCTATTACTATACACCGAAATACCAAATGTGGTTTCGAGTGGATTAGTAGTTTCAGAACTATTAGGAAAATAAGAACAAGTATCCAATGTGAATAACTACGAAACCATGGAACCGATTTTACCCAATAACGAACTTGAGCAAGATATTTAGGCCCCAAAACTACTCTGAAAGCTTCTAGTCTCTAACTCTTTCCATTCGAAAGTTGTCCGGTCTGGCCGTCCGGAAAAAATTACCTCGGATTCTTCATCTGCAAGTCCAATCTAATCGTTTGAGACCCATTTCGACTCAATACATACATTTAGGCAAAACGATAGCACGTTTTTCTCTAGTACAAGGGCGCAAAAATAATTCGATGCATTCATAGAATTATTTCTTATTAACGTATAAATTACGAATATTCTATTCTGATACATTTTTAAGTCAATACAAATTTTGAATAAAGCAGTGAGGAAAATTAATGAAATTTTTCGAATTATGTTAGACCGTCATTCGTATTGTGCCAATAATTTTCGATATGAAATTGCATTTTATCTTAACATGTAACCTTCCTAATCCATGTTTTTGTTAGTATTCAAGAAAATAAAATTTAAAAAAGCCGTGAATGATTTCTCTTCACCAAAAAAAACAAAAATTCGTATCCCGATATTCTACTGTCAATTGTTAAAATGTTATAAAAAAATTTTAAAAAATTATATACAGCTTTGGAACCATCATTCTTAGTTACGTAAAGTTGAATTAGTGTTTAATTCAATTGAAATATTCAACAAATTGAATTTATTGGTTTTAAAACAAATTTTGTGCCTTAATAACAGAATAATCCTGAAGTTTTTTGCCGCAAACCCATCAAAATATTTTTGATAGAAATGAATTTTTTCCATAATTCAATACACACTCAAAACCATGCTATTTTCATATGAACCTTATTTTCTCTTGTGATAAAACAAATATAAAGCTGATTTATCAGATAACTGATTTCATCAATATTTTATACCTCACTTCAAATTTCCTTCAGAATCTAGTGAATTGCTCTCAAACTATTGAAATTTTTCTGAAATTATCTTTTCGTGATTTACTGCTTGAATTAATTATATTCGATTCGGTCTGCAAACATTTTTGGACATTTAAGAAAAGAACAAAATTTCGAATAGGCTCATCCCCATTAACCTCTTGAACTTTTTTTATCTTTCTATATTTGAGCTTAAAATATGCTCTGCAAAATCAAAACATTTTTAATAGATCGATGATTTTCGGAAAGTAAGTATAAACCAAAAATTAAGGTTTTGGATAAAATATAAGCATGAGTAGGAACGTGTAAAGATATTTTTCAAACATTCTATAGTTTTAGCATTTTTAAATTCATTGTAAACAATAAATACGGGGAAAATATTAAATAATTTCCAATTTACATCAGAATAATATCTAATACTCCTAAAATATCAAATAATACGCATAATGAGAAATAAATTATTTTTCTGGTTATTGAGAATTCAACAGTGCTGACTTACCCATTATTTGTTTTGAAAAAAATAACCAAATCAGTACAAACGCAAGCAGATGTTGGAAATGAATAGTCGATTCAATAATCGAGCTAATTTAGAAAGAGAAACAGGAAAATATTCAAACAAAATTGTGAATACTAAGCAATAAATTATTTATATGAATGTTTATAAATTCAATAAGAACTTCTTGTAAATAATTGCAGAAGGTAGATTTAGAGATATAGCTTACAAATTAAAATTTCAAAACTGTTGTTAAAGCGATATTTGCCTGATGCGGATGCTGTGATCGCTATAACGGGATAGTAGAGAGAAAAAGTTTTATTCAAGTTGCTCAATATTTTAAGAATTTCAAAGGTAGTGAAAATTACGATTGGGGAATCATCCAGAAAAAAAACAAAATTCAGAAGAGTTAAAGATGGTTTAATAAAAACTTCGTATTTTAAAGTATTTCAAGTCGTTTTACAGTGAATATTATTGCATTTAGGACATCTGTGGTCTTGAAATTAGAATTGAAACTTAAATGTTTGCGTGACTTCAGTTTTGTGGAACTGTTTCTACGTCAAATAATTTTCGGGCCAATAAAATTCTGGTAATTGAGTAAATGGAAAATTACTTTTATCCATTTTCATGCTAGACTTTTTCGAAAAATTAGTCACTTTTTATTATCATTATGTTTTAGTTTTCACAAAACGTGGTTATGATTGATTTGATCAACCATATGTAGAAAGAAATCATATTTGATATACTAACCTTGTACATGGATAAATCGAAATTATGACTCTCCTTTTAAGTGAAAATGGATCAAATTTTTAATTTAATGTTTAGAAATTGTATAATTTCTTCAATTCAATAAAATTCGTAATTAGAAAAACTACTAGAACACTTTGCAGCATTCGGAAACCCACAATACACTTAAGAGTATGTTGGGTTGCATATCATTTTGAAATTTGCATCTGTATACATATATCTGTACATAAGGCCATTTAAAATTTGCATTTGGATCGGCTATAAATAATAAACTAATTAATATTTTTTCAAAGTTGTGAGTTTGCTAGAAAGGTTGAACCCTGACATTTACGAATGAAAAATGACTGCCACGACTGGCTACACAACTTAATTTTTCAGTATATTATCAATTGTTTAGAGCTCAATATTCTGAATAGAATCTTCGATTTTGTGTTTCAAGGCATCAATCTTTTCTGGGTGGTTAGCGTTACACTTATTCTTAACGGATCCCCATAGAAAATATCCCTGCGAGGTGAAAATGAGCTTCATCGCTAGAGATCATTTTACTAGGAAATTGCTCATCTTAGGCCAGGTGATCATTAGCCCAATGAGCGAAATGGAAACACATCGAATGATCACGAGGCTTCACTTCTTGTACTAGTTGAACTTTATTCCGAGGTCTTCATGCAAAATTCTCTTGAGAGTTTAGTTCTTCAGCACGATGGCAAGTTAATGTTGATGCATATTCAGCCACATTCTGGGCCACAGCAGCAATGTTTTCAGATGTGCTCACTGGACGAGAATGCTAACAGGGAAACAAATTGCCGTCAGGGCATTTCATTCCTGTTGAATTTTCCACGTAAATTTCTAACAGTTTGGAAAGAAGATTACCACTTTGGAAATAAGTTTTTAATATTTCCCAGTTTTGTTTAATCGTAAATCGACCCATTTCTTTAATGTCAAAAATTTTTCTGTCAAAATTCGAATGACAGAAGTGTTGCCAGAATCTAAATAACCACTAGCTTCTACTAGAAACAGAAAAAAACATCTCAGGTGAAAAAAATTGAGGCTCCTATAAGAAACTTCTTGCACATACCAAATTCTTTTTATTATTTACAAAGAGAAACGTTTTTCTTATAAATTCAAAAATATAGAAAAAAATATTTACCTGTGCATAGTTAACAAATATAAGAGATAAGCATTTTGAAAATGATAAAATATATATTTTTAGTACGTTCGATTTGTCCAGAACATTTTTAAACCTCTCTAGTTGAGTACAAGCTAGTCTCTACTCTAGTATTCTATAGTCCGTCTAGAAAGTATCCGGAAAAACAATGCTCAATTGTAATTATTCAGTATATATTTTTAATTCTCCAATCTGAAAATTATTACAAAACATTCATCTTATTTACTTATACAACCTCCACTCAACTGTAAACACTTGACTAAACGTCGAGGTACACTAGAAACTAGATCACCTTCATAATTTTCGGTGATGGTAGTCCTGGACTGTAAAACTGACCAAATTAAATCATCTTTATTTCGTGTTGCTGCCAATCTTCATTAGTCCCCATATGTTTTCAACGGGACTAAGATCTGGTGAAGCTGCTGGCCATGAAATGGTTGTCACTTGGTTTTCTTACATCCAAGCTTGAGTATAGGCCAAAATATGGCATCTTGCATTATCCTGCTGAAAACGCCACCCCACTGATTAAAAAAACATGCGCCGTTTCAAGGAGAAAATCGTTTAGAATGCCACAATACTTTTCACTATTAAAGATACTATCAACTATACAGAGAGGCTTAGCACCACGCTGAGATATTGCTCCCCAAACCAATATTTTGGTGGGAAATTTGAACGGTAACAAGTTGTTTTGATAGGATTATTAAGTGATTTCCACCAAGTTGGAAACAACTTTCATCAGATATAGACTATTAAAATTATCTCCTTGAAAACGTTGACAAAAATCTATCCTTCGTTCCTTTTGTAAAGGTGTCATTAGAGGGACTTTTTTTGGTTTCCCTGATATGTAGCCTTGTTTTTTCAGTGACATACGGACGGTTTCTGGACATACTTTATATTTCGTTGATTTCCAAATCTGTCGGATTGTGTCGTCCTAAGGCTAATAAATTGTTTCCTTTAATCTTACGCATCCTCATGAAACTGGTCTATGCCTCATATCCATGCCATTTTTTATCCTCTTTATTGTCTCACAGCACTTTTTCCCAATTTAGTCAATTGCACTAATTTTTTAACGTTTCGAAAACCTTTTCTATACAAACATTCTACATGTTTTTTTTCTAGTTGCGACATAATTTCATAAATTGTATACCTGTTGACAATCAACAATATTTCAAAAATAATGTTGCCATACAACTTTGGCCATAGTTGACTATCTGCACAACCTATTTTATACATTACTTTTGTCTTAGAATATTACAAACAAGAAGTATATCAAAATTATGAAAAATAATAAATTCCGGATAGTTTCTAGATGGACTACATTTGCAATCTTATAAACCAGATGTAACCGGAATTTTTTTGTAAAAATGACACTTCTGTTTATTTAAAATGACAAATATTTTATTCAGAATAACCTCCATTGCTATTTATACATTTTTCTATATTTAACTAACAGTTTATGAATGCCACGCCAATAAAACAGTTCTTCTTTTGAAGCGAACCAGTTATAGTGCTATTTTCATAAGAATGGAAGCGCTGTTTAGCGAGAGCGTGTCCCAATGATACGAATAGATGATAATCGGATGGAGCAAAGTCTGTAGAATAACCATGATAGTATTTCCCAACTGAATGCCTCATTTCCCTGACCCGTTTTGGGTGCAGGGAAGCATTTTCATGGAGTAAAATTACTTTTTGTTGCCTTTTTCCATATTTCGATCGTTTTTTTTTACATAATTCTCGATTTAAATCAATAATTTGCTGTTGATAGCAGTGCTAACAGTTTCATCAGATTCTAGCAACTCATAATAGATTCTAATTCCCCCAAACAAAGAGCATTGTCTGCTTTACAAAGTAATTTGGTCTTGTAGTGGATGTTGATGGTTAACCTGGATTCACTCTTGATTTAGGAAGCTTAGAATTCTCAAAATATATAAATTTTTCATCATCTGTCATAATTCAATGAAGACATGGCTTTCTTTTGTGTTTGTCGAGTAGCATTTCACAAAAGGATTTTCGATCTAACAATATTGCAGCCTCTGTCTAATGAACCCCTAATTGAAAATGTAATGATTATAAAAGAAATTGAAGTTATTATAGTTATTCTAATGGAAACAAGCTCTCAAATTATATTTCACAACTGATTTATGTGAGGATATATAGGGATAATCTATTTTCGTATTTCCAGCAAATGTATAACACATTTCAAATTCACTTTAAAGAAACTTACATCAAAATCGAATTCAGACATATTTTGTGACAAACTAATATCATTTATGCTTGGAAATAATAGGAATACCCAATTTCAGATTACACAGCACAAAAAATTTTGCGAAGTCGAGAATTCAAGAATAATCGCAAATATATGCAGAGAATATCATCCCAAATTCCAATAAATCACTGAAAAGTATAGAGGAACTATATTTACACCGTTGAATAGGTGAAAAGAAAATAGGAAAACAGATATAACAGTGAATCTCTTAAATATAAAAATATATGTTTGTAAGGTAAACAACAATTTTAATAGAAGATAAAACCCAGTAAAAAGATAACTTCATTCAAAACTTAGGCACAGTAGAGCTGAAATAATACAAATCATAGAAAATAAATCAAAGACTATGGGAGTCCTTTACACGTTGACTACTGGTGCTCTATAATTTGATATCGGTCCAAAAGGACTGTAAAAAAATAAAACTTGAGTATGGTGCTATATTGGTCAGCAGATTGACCCACAGTCAATCCGGTTCTCACTGCCATCCCTTTTAGTAAAACCTTAGCAAATTTTTATTCAGATCTCTTTCTACACTAATAAGAGTGCCTAGGTTTTCCATCATATCTGTCCATGATTAACATTGTTCAGATTGATGGACAAATTTTAGTGCATTCCAACTACTATTCACATGTTTTTTCCTAATGAGTGACATTTTTCACAATATATATTAATTTTTTACAAAAATAAGGCACAGAAAAAATTATAGACTACAGGCCCATGTTGAAAAAATTATGGGTCATTTGAACCACCCGGTGACCTATCTAGAACGATATAAGAGCTTAAAATAATAAGATCCAGCACTATGCCATCACTTGTAAGCTGTCCAACTGAGTGCAGGTGAGAATTCGAAAGTACAGGTAGAGTGAGTACATTTTGGTCACATAGTTCTGTACGGCATTCTTTCCACCGATAGATCCATGAAAAATAATAAGAAAACGAACAGTGCCGTAAAAAAATGGTGCGCCACATAGTCGGACTTTTTTTTTAATTTTCCTACAATTACCAGGGTAAATTTGGTCATTTGATTTTGTACGGCATCTGTGTCATACTATTTCAATACTGCTTCTAATCCATTATTCCGCAACGCCGTACAAAAATCATGCGACAAGGGGAAAAAATCGAGGGTTGCAATCCCCTCTCTTTCCGTGGTCCAGGGGGTGATTTGACACAACATGAAATAAATTTAGTTTGAAAGTATTTTATGCATAGATAAAATTTTTTCATATGCCGTACATTTTCGTTGGTCCAAAGGGGAAAAAAACTGAAAAAGAAAAAATCAAAAAGAAAAAACCCATATAACGAAAATGTAAGGTGATATTTTTTTATACGGCATTTAGATAGTTTATTTGTACTAATTTTCATAGTCTTTTCGTGATTCTATGTTCCTAGTTAGAAACTATGTTAAATATGGGTTTGCATACTATCGATTTATACCAAAATATAGACATGTTGTCACTGATAATTCCAAAATACAACATATTTTTGAGAAGTACTCATAACACTAAAGTTAGCAGGCACCTGTAAAATTTAAGCTTTTATTTCAGAAATGAACAAGTGGAAAAAAAATATTTAAAAAATTTGTACTTACAGTCCACTACTGGAACAAACTTTCAATGTTCTGCAAGAATATGTATGCGTTTTATACAACGTAAGGGCAAGAAAAACAGTCAACGAAGCAAGGTGTATCATATTTGAGACATTTATATGCCGAAAAGTAGTAATGAAGCTTTCAAAAAGACAGCTATGAAATTGGAAGCAACGTCGTTTCCCCCTTGTTTCCAGGAGTTGGAGCAACATCTGAAGAGAAGTACCTAAATAGCACAGATTTGGTGTAATGCCTACAAACAAGTACCGTCGATCTTGTTTCCAATAAACTTTGGATGGGTTGTTAATGACGATCGGTACGATTTCGATTGGTTTCACGGCGAGGAATGCCCCCAAAAAGTCTGTGACATAACGGAATCTGATGAGGAATCAGGTGAAGAATATAATGACGTCATAGGTAAATAAATAAATCTTTACATCTTTAATTTGTACGCAAGACTTTGATTTTGACAAATACATATTTATGTTTCAGAAAATAATAGAGAAGATAATTCGGACGTCGATGAAGACGTTGATTCCGATAACAACTCAGCAACTGATTCCGATACTGAATAATTTAAAGAAAAACTATATTTTTTATTATCATCATTAAATTTATCGAATTTTTCTGAAAAATTACCATTTTTTTTTATTATTATCATTAAATATATCGAATTTTTCTAAAAAATGATTGTTTTATTCATTCACATCATTACAATGAAACAAATCAATTATAGGTATGTATCAATAATGTTTGAAGTATATATTAAACCAAAAAGTATAGAAAACTGTTAATAATGTGATTGACAGTTTCAATTCTTGGACATAATATACACACCGTTTCAGTTCAGTTAGACGTCATAGTGATTTTATCATATTATCAATTGTTCTCTTCAAAAATATGTTAATACCGTATTGTATCAGATGGCCATAAAGTACCCTTGAAATTGTAGCGTCACTTTCATCAGCCTAAAAGATATGGTCTGCATAAAAATGTACGGCATCATTTTTTCCTAATTTATCTATGTTAATACTATTTAAAACAAGGGATAAAATGTAGAAAACTGCTATATTTCATTATTCTATGATATTTAAACTTTTACAATAATTGACAAAATTTCAGTTTTTGTATTTCTCGCTAATTTTTTTAGAACGGTTTCTTTTGAACGGCAATACTATATAACAATTGTATTTTACAATATCATGTTAAAAAAAAAGTTCCCGTACAGGATCAAATGATTTTATAGCTCTATAAATCAAGGATACGATGAAATTAAGATAATTATTGATATGCATTCAAATGAACAATCATTTTTTGACGGCATCATTTTTAATAGTACTTTTGAGTGCTAGATAATGTTTTGGAACCGAAGCCGTACTTTTTCAAATCACCCCCTGGACCATGGAAAGAGAGGGGATTGCAACCCTCGATTTTTTCCCCTTGTCGCATGATTTTTGTACAGCATTGCGGAATAATGGATTAGAAGCAGTATTGAAATAGTATGACACAGATGCCGTACAAAAT
The DNA here is from genome assembly GCA_034642435.1 of Megalocaria dilatata. Lineage (NCBI taxonomy): Eukaryota > Metazoa > Arthropoda > Insecta > Coleoptera > Coccinellidae > Megalocaria > Megalocaria dilatata. The sequence goes on along the minus strand of CM067855.1, from coordinate 63,193,297 downwards.
CAAATGACCAAATTTACCCTGGTAATTGTAGGAAAGTAAAAAAAAAAATTCCGACTATGTGGCGCACAATTTTTTTACGGCATTGCGCGTTTTCTTATTATTTTTCATGGATCTATCGGTGGTAAGAATGCCGTACAAAAATATGTGACCAAAATGTACTCATTCTACTTGTACTTTCGAATTCTCACCTGCACTCAGTTGGACAGCTTACAAGTGGCGGCATAGTGCTGAATCTTATCATTTTAAGCTCTTATATCGTTCTAGATAGGTCACCTGGTGGTTCAAATGATCCATAATTTTTTCAACATGGGCCTGTAGTCTATTAATGTACTAACCTAGTCCTGTATCGTTGACCAGAGATCAATATTATTTCATTATACATTTCAATTGCCTTTGCTTTTATTGGTAAATCTGTAAAGACTTAGTTTTAGGCGAAACAGTTCTATTATAACTTCTATGTAGTCTTTGTGTTGTTTGTAATGCTATTTAATTGAGAGAGAATATTTGATTGTTTCGGTTTTTACTTGATGGAAATTAATCATGGATTTGTAGATAAAAACAATTTCAACTTCCACAAAATTTTCCCATCACTCCTTTCTTGATTGTTAATTTAAGTATGCAGATCATAAGCATAATCTGAAAGATTATTCACTCTGGTTATTCAATACAAATGCCAATCATGCATTAACTCAATTACTCACAACAAACCTGAATAAATCCAACGATTAATTTTTGATTTAAATTCCTCACTTGTAGTTACAATGTAATGAAAGTAAAACAAATTAAACACGATAAACAAGACTGTCTTTTTCACACTTAAATGGCAACAATGTTATTAAATCATGTTACAAACAATGGTGAATTGATCATCAGTTGAAATCACTCAAAGAAACCAAAAAACTATTGCAATAAACTAAACGTGGTCTGTGAACTTGAATGCAACAACCAACTATAATGATTTTCTAGTGACCATACTCATCACAAAGTTCAATGAAACATTAAAAATAAAGACATTTTCATATATACATTAGTTTTAATCTATACCGGGTATAAAAGTATTAGTTTTCACAGTTCGAAACAATGATGGACTATGATCATTAGACTATTTGATTGATGTGCAAAGAATTTGCATTCTATCACGGAGACCTGAATCGAAAGGCATTTTTGAGTCAGCATTTGCTAAACCACCAGAGTTACGTACCAAGAAAGATAAATTTTTCCTGCATGTAGAAGTTACTACATGGACATTCAGTTTCATAATGATCAGTAACAGTGAAGTAGTTTCACACAGCCCAAAAAAATTCAAAGATTTATGGAATCATTATGCAGCAATAAAAATAGCTTTAATTCTACAATGTGCATAGAAAGTGATAGCCATTAGAAAACTGATAACACGTTGAGTATTGAGAAAAATATAAAGACAATTGTCAACGGTAGAAAACATATGAATGAATAATTCAGGAAGTGCCCTAGTTAAATCATAAAACTCAAAACAAAGAGCACAATTCGGTAAATTTCTGTTAGACAATAACACATGGGTTTGTTTATTGCATCCGATATTTGACAACTTATCTCCTTATTTCAACTTGACAAACTAATTCAAAGTAAAACTCACTAACCACCCTCCGTACAATGTCATTAAATTACTTTCAAAAAAATAGAATGGAAACTTTACACTTTACAACATCCAAAAAGTTAGTAACACTAGACTTTTGTTATAAAATGCATTATTTTTTATAGTCTGAAAATTTTATCACGAGTAGAACCTGTTGCATCTCATGAGTATACATAAACACACAAATCATATTCTCATAAGAAATCCCTAGCAAATTGTAAAAGAGAAAATCAAACAAGTTTACTACACAATGAACAATTCTAACCTATAAAATGAACAAAGCATGTTTTAACATACCGGATTGAATAATTGATTAAATAAGGTACTTGCCACAACTACGTACTTCGTATTCCTTCTTGAACAAGGTAATAAAAATAAAAGTGAATAAGTAGATTTAAAAAATTTTTTATTATCATACATGTTCCATTTATTTAGCGTGAGCTTGTGCTTTCCTCATTTGGGTAAGGATGTTTGAAAGTTCTTCACGCTTCCTCTTAGCTCTGATATGTGTGCCTAGACGTCTCTTCAAAAATTTGAGTGCTCTTTTGTCCTTTGAAACTTTCAACAATTCCATAGCCCTCTTTTCATATGGAGCATGTCCTACAACTTCACGGACCAGATCCCTTACGAATTTTGAATGCTTAGTTAAACGTCCTTTCAGCCTGGAAGGACGGATTTTGTCGGCTTTGGTCTTGCCGGACACAATTTTGGTTGTCTTGTGACCCCTGTGGAGCCCCACGGCGATTTCATATTTCGGTGCCATTACTGAAATAGAAAATTCTGTTGATATCTCAATTTGGACAATAATTAAACAAGAACTTTGTACAAATAGTTGTAAACATCAAAATGTAATAAAAATTTCTATACTCACTTTACGCCACTAAAAACGTGGTTCTTAACCTCTCACAAACAACGACTCGAAAGAACTCCAATGCAGCACAGAATTTCTGAGCTGTCACAAGTCACAGAAAATAGTAATGACTTTTCTTGATCTTTCAATGAAATTCAAAATTATATAGTTGATTGAATCATCAGAATATAATTTATTTGGAATAAAATTATTCAATTCCGCAACTTGAGGGCTGTCCTGAAAACCCTCATACCTTTCTATCGTAATCATCTAGTGGCGCGAGAATACGACATTACGTTGTGTAGGCAACTGAAGTTACACTTGAGCGAGAACCAGGAAACAGACAAACAATTGGGAAATTCAAACAAACAAACAATTGGGAAATTCAAAATGTAAGGTTAAGTAAAAATATTATATCATATTCGGTGCACCGGAAAGCAATGTTGCTTTTTGAAATTAAATTCAAACGAATAAATTAGTCAAAATTTTTTATTTTTGATCAATAATGTAATCGCCTTCGTTATCAACAACCTTTTGCCATCTAGTGTGTAAATTTTCAATGCCGGATCAATAAAACTAAATTGATTTTCAACTACAATATCTCGAGGTGGCATTTTGGACAAACAAAAAAATTTGCAAATTTTTTGCCACTAAGAAAATGTTGTAGCGATCAGAATAAATGAAAATACGAGTTTGCGAGATCGGGCAAGTATGGTGGGTGAGGCAGTATCTCCCTCCCCAATTCATCAATTTTTTCCATGGTTCGTCTTGCACAGTGCAGTCTTGTATTATCGGGTTGCAGACAATCGCCGGATACTTTTCGATTAAATATTGGTTTACTTGATCCAATTGTTCATAATAAAAATCTGCATTAATAGTTTGTCCAAACACACAGAAGCGTCTTTTTGTGAGGATCAAAATTACCGGATCTAAACCTAGAGAACGTTATTTGGCATGTACGAACCTCTAATGCACTAGGATAAATATCGCAAACGTATTTGGATGCAACTGTTGCGTTACCTTGCAAAAGAGCATACCTTACAAAGAGCATACAATGCAGGATACGCTCTACTGGTATTTCACCAAATTGCAAAATATCTAATATTTAATTATTTAGAAGTGCACAAGTCACAATAACCTTAAAATGCCTTTGACACGACTTCGAAATAGAAATGACAATCAAATATCGACATGCGCAGAAATGACATTGCTTTCCGGTTCCCTATTCCAATATTTGGTTGGGGAAGCATTGTTGCCAACCGTATGGTAATTACCGTATTTGTACGGTAAATTGAGTCTAAATACGGTATACGGTCTGAATGGGCTACCGTACGCCGAAATACGGTAATTTCATAGATTCTTATATTTTTCAAAATTCAACATTCTTTAACTAGCGTCATCTCTCAGCAAGATCCAGAACTTGAATAAAGTGGACATGTATTCTTCCACTTCTAGTATCGATGTTGATGAAGATGAGTTTGTTATTGAAACTTAGATAATAGCTTTTTTGTACAATAAATATACTAGTTCAGGTTGCAGGTAAATATTATTTATTATTGCAGAAATGCTTTAATTTCAGTAATGCTATAGAAATTCAAGAGTTCTTGGATGTAATTGACAGGATACAAGGCATGGCTTCGACCAGTTGATAACAATCAATATAGAGAGAGATGTGCGCTATGCAATGCAGAATTTATTAGTGAATTATTTACAATAAAAAAAATATAACAATTCAGCCAAACATGAGAATAAATCCAAAGCTAAACAAGTTGGAACGTCAATAAACAGGTATTTTGAATCTGCCAGTACTTCCTCCAATATCTATGAAAAAAATGTTATGGAAGCCGAAATGAAATTATCAGGATTTCTAGCAGAACAAAATATTTCGTTTCATACTAAAGACCATTTGTCACCATTACTTTCCAAAATATTTCTTGACTCGAAAATTGCTTAAAATCTGGCGGTTCGTAGAACGAAAGCAAAATCCATTATGAGTAATATAATAAGTGTGGCACATAAATCAGATTTAGGAACCAAACTCAAAACAAAAAAAATTGTCGAGACGTTTGACTCAAACCTCACACCTAGGGAAAATATTATTGGATTTGCTTCAGATGGATGAAACCTTATGATGGGCGAATTTAATTCCGTAGCCTCCAGGTTTAGGAATGAGTTCCCAGGGATTTTCATAATGAAATGTGTATGGCACTCGTTGCATTTATGTAGCAGTCAGGCATGTCAGACCTTCCCAAAGGAACTTGAAGAGCTTGCAAGAAACATATATTCATATTTTAAGGTATGTAATTGCAAATTTCTTATCGGAATTAATAGTGATAAAATTAAATTTTTCCAGGTCAGCAGCAAAAGGCAATGCGACTTCAAGCAATTCCAATATTTCGTTGAGATAGAGACACATAAAATGTTACATCCTTCACAAACACGTTGGCCATCACTAGCCAACTCTAAATATTTAGATGAACGTCTTCTATTAGTAGAGCAAATTCAGCATTCATTGAGCGATCCTTTCGTTAAGTTATACTACCTTTTCCTTAATTATATTTTGCCAAAAATTGCAAATTTAAATCGAAACTTTCAGTCAGAAAAGGTAGTACTGCCGTATTTGCATAAAATTATGGAGTGTGGTAAACTAACAAGCTTTAGAATTCATGAAAGGGCTGTAGGGGATTAATTCAGTGGAAAAAAGCAAATTCAATGCGAGGTTCAATGCCCCTGAATTAATTTGTTAATTCTAAACTCCAGACCAGTTAATGTTAAACTTAGGAATTCGCTTTCAAAGCACGCAAGAACGGCGGCTTCATGAAAGGAAATTATTTTACTCTGGCCTATATATTATAATAACAAATTACAGATTAAACAGTTCATAAGAGCTGATTGTACGAAACATAAACATATTCCTTCAGATGATTCTAGGAGAAAAACGCTGACGTCGAAATCAACACGTGTGGCTCGACAAAGAAATGAAATTTTGGAAATTGCTATTTGAGTTGCAATTTTGAGCGGGTGAACAGATCAAAAATTTGGAAGGAGAAAACCGGCGCATACGAGGTATTATAATGGCCAAAAGAGAGTTTGTTGGAGAGTCTTGACACGTCGGAAAAAATAGTAAGATCGTCGAGAAAAGAGCGCGATGCGAGGCTCGAATTGGTCTCAGAATTTAGCATTATTATAATTGTATTGATTGATATTAGTAATTTTTTTTTAAGTTTAAGAATTGAGTCAGAAGAATTAGAGAAATTGAATATGGTGCTAAGTTCCAGGACCAAGGAATTAAAGAGTACCGGTAGTCGTTCTTTATCGTTTATTGTTCGTGTTAAATAGGTCGTTTCTTGTAGAAAATCGCGTGTGCCCAGTTTTGTTTTGAATCTGTGGTCTTGGAGTCTAGGGGTTAAAAGTATCTGAAAAAATTTTGGTATATTATTCAGGTTGAAGTTGTTTGATTAAAGTACAGTCAGAAATTGAAAAGTAGGTTGACATCATCTTCGTAATTATTATGTTTGAAGAATTTAAACCGAATTAAGAATAAATGATTCGTAGTGCTTGAGGGATCCTCATCGCCCTCTCCTTAATTATTCAGTGTGTCATCTTTATTTAAATTTTATTGAGTTTAGGATTGATAAAACTATTGTATTTTGGCACACTTTATCATTATACTTCTTAAAACCCATAATTGAGTTTCATTACCATTTTCATTATCACAGAGAAAATTTACTAATATCAAAGACCTTCCATTTTCGCGAAGGCCGTACCCTTCCTAGGATCGCTCGACTAGGATTGGTTCGCACCCCATTCGTAAATTAATCAATCTAGTAATATTTTCCACCCAACCACCTCCCACAAAGAGGCGGCTTATTACAGGAAGATGCTTATAGAAGCTTCCTGTTATGCTACATGGAAAGACAATACATAACAAAAACTGCAATATCTGAAATAGATCCATCAAATAAAACTGGGTTTCTACCAAAGAAAATTGAATGAAATTATGAAGACAATTATTTCAGGAATGCCCGAGTTATTAGAAATGTTTTTTTTTTTTTTGGAAGATGCCAGCTTTTATACTCATGTCCCTGTGTGGAAATTAGAAAACGGTATGGTTGCTGTGAAATTACCATTTTACTACTGAAAAAAAATAAATGTCAACGAGGAAATTGACATATTCTGGGGAAAAATGCAGAAATATGATAATGAAGAAGGTGTTTTTGAATTTCAGAATTTATCAAAGTTCATACTGAATTCACTATCTATTCCACACTCAAATGCTGAAAATGCAAGAGTGTTCAGTAAAATAACTTAGTAAAAACGAAATGTTTTAGGATATTAGAAAGGTTGTCGATCTCTGGAACCTTGAATTTATAAATTTACAAACATAGTACGGAAGCAAAGGTGAATGAAAAATATATAGGAGACAGTATTTTATTTCCACAAAATTGTTTGTACTACAACAATTGTTTCATCACAATGTGGCTTCTTCAGGTATTTATATTGTACTGGCCAGTACAACGTGAATACCTGAAGAACGAATAAAAAATACATGATGCAAATAACACTCACGTTAACATTAGTTAATTCGATACAATACAATAACTTAACATGTTGAAGTAGCTCAGTCTATTCTTAACTGTTAATGAATAATGAACAATGGCGTTCTATTTATAACAAAGATAAACTGTACGCTCTTCAGCCAGTGTTCAATATCCGACGATTACAACAGTAGAGAGCGCAGGCGCTCCTCTCTGGGGTTATGTTTACACGCGCACAAGTCTAACTACCTGGACAAAAGAACAGAACGAATATGTAGTTCGATGCTATTATGAAATTACGAAACTCGAAACATCTAAGGGCCCTTACGGAAAAAAGTTACTTGAAAAGTTAACACAAAAATTTCCCGCACTAGCAAATAAAACGCAACAGAACATCTTGGATCAGCGCCGTTCAATATTCATAAATAACAGGCTACCGGCGGAAAGATTAAGAATAATAAGAAACGAGGTGGCACTTGAGCTTGGAATGGTTGAAACCTCAGAGGAAACGGAACACGAGATAGCAGCGGGAGAAGAAGAAGATGTCAGTAGCCCAGAAGAAGAACAATTCATCAACAACCACGTTCTTTACGATGGACTAGACCCTACATCAAGACCTCGCCTACCTAAGCTACTATTTAAGCCCAACACAAAAAATATAATAAAATCAGTGGACAAGATCTTGAAAATGAAAATCAACAGTAACACAGATATTCTAGCGCTACATAGTATATTATACACTGGTGCAGTAACGGTACTGTCTATCAATGGTCAAATAATCCAACCAGAAGGAGAAAGGAAGAGAAAGTACAATTCGCCACCTTGGGAACTAAGGCTGAATGCAAAAATCCAGAAATTGAGAAAAGAGATCGGAATAGTCACAAAAGCACAGGAAATCGGATCGAGCGAAAGAGTGAAATACAGTGCGAAGATAATAATTGAAGGATACAGAAGTGAGGCTAACCCGACCTCCATAGAAATATTAGACTTCCTCAAACAAAAGCTAGTCGCGCTATCGAAAAGACTAAAGCGCTACAAAGATAGTAATACCAGGAGGAAGCAAAATTACCAATTTAACACGAACCAAAAAGGGTTCTACAAAACTATCTCAGAAACAACACAACAAGACACAAACAAGGGTAAGCAACCAACAGCAGAGGCAATACAGAGTTTCTTGGAAGGAATATGGAGTGTGCCGGGACAGCAACAACAAATGGTATTATGAGGAAAAGAAGACAGCAGCTAACATAAAAACAATGACAGATTGGGAAATAGGTGAAGAGGAAGTGCAGAAGGCGATAATGAAATCATTGAACTGGAAAGCTCCAGGAGGGGACCATCTACAAAACTTCTGGTTAAACCAATTTTGCTCGTCATACCCACAAATGGCAAAGTGCTACACAAATATACTGAAACAACCTGAGAACCTGCCACCATTTATGGTAAAGGGAGTTACATACCTACTGCCAAAAACCAAAACCCAAAGCGAAGACCCTGCCCATTACAGACCTATCACATGCTTGCCCACTCTGTACAAAATATTGACGTCCATACTCTCAGAAAAGATCTATAAACACCTAGAGAAGAACAAATTGTTAACTGAAGAACAAAAAGGGTGCCGCAAAGGATCAAGAGGATGCAAGGAACAGCTAATAATAGACTCGATTATAACGAACCACGCAAAGAAAAAAAAGAGTTCCCTCCACACCGCCTATATAGACTACCAGAAGGCTTTCGATAGCATTCCCCATTCGTGGTTATTGGAAATCCTTGATCTTTATAAAATTGAGAGTCATATAGTACAGTTTCTCAAATGCGCAATAACAGAATGGCGCACGGATCTGGTTCTAAACACAGTAGAAGCCGCCCTTAGAGTACCAACAATAAGAATAAAAAGAGGCATATTCCAAGGAGACGCCTTAAGTCCCCTATGGTTTTGCCTATCCCTCAGACCTCTAACCACCTTTCTCAATAGCAGGAACAAAGGATATAAGTTGAATGAGTCTGATAGGGAAATAAATCATCTATGGTATATGGATGATTTGAAACTGTTTTCAAATAGTCGGAAGGGATTGGAAGAACTGTTAACGTACGTGGGTAGGTTTAGTGACGATGTACAGATGAAATTTGGCCTACAAAAATGTAAGATCAGTTGCATGGAAAAAAGAAAATGGGTAGGCCACGAAGGGTATGAGGTCAATAAGAACCAAGGAAGGATAACAGGAATGGAAGCCGATGAGAAATACAAATACCTAGGATACTCTCAAGCAAGGGGCATAGAACAGAAGCAATCGAAAACATCCGTGAAAGAAGAATATTTTCGGAGACTGTGCGCACTACTGAAATCTAAATTGTCTGCAAAAAACCTGTCCACAGCTATCAATGCATATGCAAGTTCGGTTTTAACATACAGCTTTGGTATCTTAAATTATACAGAGACAGAACTGAATGAAATGGACTCAAAAACTAGATCTGAGTTCAGAAAATTCAGAAAGCACCACCCAGGTTCAGCTGTACAAAGATTTCACTTACCAAGGTCTCAAGGTGGGAGAGGAGTGCCAAGAGTAGGTAACAGACATGGCCAACAAATAAAGAACCTCAGAAAATATTTCCACGAAAAAGCTAAGACAAGTGTGCTTCATAAGATGGCAGTTAAAGAAGATAGAAATCTGACACCGCTAAAACTGTCTGATTTAAACTACTCTCCGAGTATAATCACCACCGAAGAACTTCAAGCAGAGTGGCGAAGTAAACCATTACATGGAAAATACCTAGCTACAATCGAGAATGGGAGTATAGATAAAGAGGCATCGTTGGGATTTCTCAATTACGGAAACCTATTCCCTGAAACAGAAGGATTTGTGCTGGCTATCCAGGACCAGGTTATCTCCACACGATCGTAGAAACACTAGACCATGTCATGGCCGGATGCTCTGTCCTCGCACCAAAATCTTACCTAGACAGACACAATGATGCGGCTAAAATAATCCAGCAAAAGCTACGAAATAAGTATATGGGACTAGAAACAGAAACGCCCTATTACAAGTACGACCCACCAGCAATATGTGAAGATGAAGAAATATGCCTGTACTGGAATAGACCCATCATCACTGATAAAACGATTCCAAATAATATCCCAGATATCGTGTTCACTTTAAAAAAGGAAAAAACAATTTACATTATTGACATAGCCGTACCACTCCCCTCGAATATCTGTAAGACTCAGAATGAGAAAATAAGTAAATACTTACATCTAGCAGATGAGATGAAAAGAATGTGGAAGATGAACAAGGTGAGGGTTGTCCCTATTGTGACTGGTGTGACGGGCGAGGTACCAAAAACATTTAAGAAGAACTTAGCTGAAATCGGTATCAGGGAAGAAGTGTATTTGCCAATACAGAAAGCCATACTGCTCAGGACATGCAACATCATGCGAAGGGTTCTTGGAGATGTAGAGAATAGCTAAAGGCTTGACACCTTGTGTGTAGCACCGGTGGTCAAATGCTGAAAACCAGATGGAAAGTCTGAGAAATAAGGAAATAATAATAATAATAATAATAATAAATTTCAATTTCTTGGTGTTAATTATAGATCTGATTTAGGTGGACTGTACTTATTTAAAGGACGAAATTTGGACTAAACTTCTACACAATAAATAAGTATCAAATACTCGAGACTTGAGAGAAAATGCTGGGGATGGAAAATAAGTGAAACAAGGAAAGAAAGATATGAAGGAAAGGGACTCACCTGGTTTCACTGTCTTCTGGGTTTTACCCCACATGGGAAATGGCCAACTGAATTGTCTTCTTTTACTTAAAACTAACACTTAACTTAAACCTACACACTAGAGTTTCTTGTACAGAACTTGAAAGTCTATTGTGGCCTATATAATGATTTCTTGAGTTTTCCATGAAACATTATATTTCTGAATTTTCTTGGTAAGACATTAAATAAAGTTATAGCCATACACTCCATAGATTTCCCCCTCGTGACTGTATTATGCGAAGGCAGAATATAAGGATGCATTCTTCTAGTGTTATTTGAATGTTTGAAATCTGTGAAATAATTGGCATTTTTACTAAAAAAGGTAAGTAAGCCAAAATATTATTTTCTTTAAAAGCTTGCCGACAACTCTCTCTATACCCTAAACGTAACATGGTACGTAATGCTTTTTTTTGAATTACAAAAATGGTGTCTACATAAGAGGAACTACCCCAAAAGATAATTCCATAGGAAATAATGGAATTAAAATTTGCATAATACACCAACTTTAGGAGTTCAAAATCAACCTGACTCCTCAACATAAACAATGCATAGCACGTAGGGTTAAGTCTACTCCTCAAGTGCTCGATATGAGGACCCCGTTTCTGATGTTTATCTTAAATCAGCCCCAAAAACTCTCCACCCCAACACAACTATTTAGAACATATATCGATGTAGGATACTGGTCTCTCATTATAAGAGAACATGCTCCACATTTAGAAAAAGATTGTGATTGGACAGCCACTTAACTATTAAATTCATAACAACATTTGAATCAACAATGGCAGATTTGATACAATGAGATCGAAGCAAATAATCTGCATCATCAGTAAATAATCCTAATGAAACTTTCATACTCAAACCAAAATGTAAAAGAGCCCAGTAATTTATATAACATATGATAAATATGACCAAACACGAAATTCGTACCTCTTCTGTCAACAACTGGGCAGTTTGCAGCTAGCGCTTAAACAGAAACGGCCAGAATTGGTCAACAGAAGAGGTGTTGTGTACCATCAGGAAACGTCTATAGTGACTGGCCAGAAACTCCGGGAGCTTGATTGGGTGAGTTTAGATGTATCCACCATATAATCCAAACCTGGCACAAAGCGAACGTTATTGGAATGAAGAGAAGATTGTGAAAATCGATTACTAAAAATTTTCGTTAATAAGGACGAAGACTTCTATGAGAAAGATATTATGAAGCTACCTCTAAAATGACAACAAATTATAGAACAAAACGGTGCATAGTTGACCCACATCGGACTATCTGAAATATGTTAAATAAAGTCTTGAAATTCGCGCAAAAATAATGCGTGACTTTATATTGTATGACAAGCGAAACAATTGTTATATTTATTATAATAAATGTAAATTAATTATATTAGGAGTTCAAATAAGTTTCCGCCGTTTTATTGTAGATGGCGCGGCACGGAGTTTCGGTTAGCTTTCGCAGATGATAACCGGCTTAAAAAATAGTTTGGACATTCAAGAACAACATAACCTATTAATATCATTGATTTTATATTGGTAAAATATAATTTTTATAAGTTGAAAATGTCAAAATTTGAGCCAAGTGAGCGTCATGTGCGGGAAATATTAGTTTACTTCTTTAATTTAAAGAAATCTGTTGCTGAGGCGCATCAATTGCTCGTAGAAGCATATGGTGAGGGTGCTTTGAGTGAGAGAACGTGTCGAGAGTGGTTTCAAAAGTTTAAAAACGGTGATTTCGACGTAGAAGACAAAGATCGCAGTGGAAGGCCAAAAATTTACGAGGATGCAGAATTGGAGGAATTATTGGAGGAAGATTCATCTCAAACACAAAAAGAACTTGCTCTAACATTAGAAGTCACTCAGCAAGCAGTCTCACATCGTTTAAATTTAATTTGTGTTAAAAAACGGCGGAAACTTATTTGTAACAAAATTTGAATATTAAAACAAATTAATATATGTTTATCTTCTACAATTTTAATTTAAAAAATTTTTATTCAAAAAACTTTTAGAATTAAATTAATGTCTAAAACAAGCACCGCTTATATTTAATAGACGTATATAATCTAAACTCAATATACAATGTCAAATGCAATAAATAAACCAAAAGATATACGAAAGTCCCTAAAATTAATAAATAAATATTTAAAGGAGACAAAATTTGTTTCTGGTCTTGCCTTCAAAACGCCATTTGCATCTTAAAAACATGAACACACTTAAAGGACCTCTCAAAGAATATAATTTATTTGAAATATTTAATATATTTAAATATTCGAATAAGTAAATTCAGAAATCTCTCAAAGCATGCACTATATCTTCAAAAAACAAATATAGTTTTTTGAAGATATAGTGCATGCTTTGAGAGATTTCTGAATTTACTTATTCGAATATTTAAATATATTAAATATTTCAAATAAATTATATTCTTTGAGAGGTCCTTTAAGTGTGTTCATGTTTTTAAGATGCAAATGGCGTTTTGAAGGCAAGACCAGAAACAAATTTTGTCTCGTTTAAATATTTATTTATTAATTTTAGGGACTTTCGTATATCTTTTGGTTTATTTATTCCATTTGACATTGTATATTGAGTTTAGATTATATACGTCTATTAAATATAAGCGGTGCTTGTTTTAGACATTAATTTAATTCTAAAAGTTTTTTGAATAAAAATTTTTTAAATTAAAATTGTAGAAGATAAACATATATTAATTTGTTTTAATATTCAAATTTTATTATATTTCTTCTATCAAGTAAAAGGCCTTTCTATTTTAACTTATTTGTACTCCTAATAAGTATTTACTATATAGTCTAAGGGATTTTCCATCAAATTAGGATCGACTGAATTGCTGTTCATTCCTCCAGGAATGCGGAAGGATACGATATGAAACATCGTAAACTGTCATGAAAAGATAAAATATCGATAATAATAAATCTCATGAAAATAATAATCATCCTCAATTGTGTATTTTTTTATTAACTTTGAATACAGTCTACCCATGAGTACTAATTGACGGCTTGGATTTTTAATTTATAATAATTAATAACTTATATCAATAAACAGCTGCTTATCGTTTGAGATCTCATCTGTTGCGTTTTGATTTAATCGGGTATTAATAATTTCGAATTCCAAATTTTTCTTTCGAGTGCACTTTAGATATCGAAATGAACCACAGTACAGTGGATTTATCTATCCATGTATCCCAGATAGTGAATAATAGTTATTTATTGTATAAGTGTTTTAGATAGCATTTTATTCACGCGAAAGCTAAGCTAGAGCGATTAATTTCCTTAAGTGAATTGAATGCATCTAAAACACGCATGCAATACAAGATTTTATCTGAAATCACACTCATTCAGAATCAGAATCGCAGAAATTTTTCATCTAAAAATGTTGTGACATTTTGCATTGACAACGGTTGTCACCTACTGAAAAATTATTCAAAAATGTACAAAAATATCGGGAGGTACTGGATGGTTGCTGTGTTGCTATATATTTTCGATTGTTTATCGACTCCATTAGTAAACATTTGTGAAGTTGACAAAGAATGCAAAAAAGTAATTCCTTTCCTGATATAATCCTTGAGGATTATATCAGCTGAAGAGGCAACACGCCAGTTATTGCCTTCCAAGTCCAGGAAGCATTATGAAAAAATATTTTCCGAGTTCAATGAATGGAAAGAAAAACAGGGGTACTGACAATAAATGATGAAGTCTTGCTACCGTATTGCCTGAATTTGAAGAAGTATGCAATTTTATTCATGTGGTCGAACTACTCGATGCTAAAACCGGCTATAAAGGTCCACAAAAACATAAGATATTGGGAAGTATAGTAAGCTCACTGCCTATCTGAAAAGTGAAGCAACTCTTGAAGGAACCTTTCACAAAGTGTTGATTCCAACAGGTTGTGAAGTACATTTCTGATTAGTTTATACGTTTCATCAGTGTAGATTAAAGTTCGATTATAAGGTGATTGTGGATAAAAATTTATTACTTACTCGTCCTGTAATATCTATGGTTGGTTGTCATATTATATCTTGTCATAGCTTTTTTACACGCTTGTTCCGGGAAACAGCGCGCTATCATTTCGAACAAATGTCCGTAATTTTCGAATTCTCAACCTGAAAAACAACTTGGTTGGACTAACTGATGGACAGAAGTAATTATGCCCAGACATTATTATTTAATAAACGTAACTTAGGCATAAACAGGCTTACTTTTGAACGGAAAAAGCTAGAGCCTTGAAGTTTTCAGAGAAGGTTTAAGTTCTCTCGGCTATGTTCGTTAATGAGTAAAATCGGTTTGATAGTTTCGCAATTATTCACGTTTGAGAATTCTTATATTTATTCCAATATTTTCGAAATTACATATTAGATCGATATGAAATTCGGCATTTAGAATAACTTAAGAACGCGCATGCAAAATTCCGTGAGGATTATATAATTAGAAGCTTGAACAAATATATATTTGTGTGCGGATCAGCGTTGAACGCTACTTTAAACACTATAACTCTCGAACGGAAAGAGATAGACTTGAAACTTTTTGAGTAGATTTGGAGCCTGAATATCTCGCTTAAGTTCGATATTGGGCCAAATCAGTCAAATGGCTCTATAGTTATTCACATTTGAAATTGTCTCCTATTTTATCAATATTTTCAAAACTACTTATCCGATTGATCTGAACTTTGCGCTTTAGAAGAACAATGATAACGCACATGTTTATCCAAAATTTCACGAGGATCGTACGATCAGAGGATTCGAAACAAAAACAAAAATTCGAGTGTAGCAATGATAAGCGCTAAATAAACCACAATCGGATTCAAATTTACCATTTAGAAGTAAAATAACGACACAAAGTTTCATTCAAAATTTTGTGAGGATTTTATAATTATAAAATTAAAAAAATATATTTTCTGAGCAGAGTAGCGTTGAGAGCGACCGAAACCGTAGGTAGCTACAGTGGTACGATTGAGTTTGAATTTAGCATTAAGATGTAAAATAACGACAAGAAGGCTAACACAAAAATTTCTTGAGGACCGTGGTTGATATGAACATGAACGAAAAAACTCCCGTCTTCAAGAGCTTTTCACGTTTTTTTTTGTATTAGTAGAATTGGACAATATGAGAAAAACAAATGTTAACTTCCGCTATTTTATTGATTTACACGACAATTGTTTCGTCATACCATGACTTCATCAGGTGAGTATTTAAACTGAGGTATACAATGCAAAACATGACCTTAAATACACAGCTCTGGTACAAAAAATAGAGGGGTGGAAAGAGATGCTTTACAATTAATGAAAAATATTAAGTAGGAGGGATCTGTTTAAACCTATTTGATCATTCAATAAATCATTCAAAAATCTTCAGAACATCTAGCTATCGATTCAGAAATTGCATTGAGAAATTGTCGAAATTCAAATGTAGACAAGTGTATTTTTACCAATATAATAAAGAAAGAAACATCAAATTATCAATACAATACTAATAATCAAACAGTCAAATCAATCAGAAATAAAATGATAGAAAATGACCTAATATTTACTCGCGCAGACAAAGGAAATACAGTCATAGCATTAAACAAAATAGAATACATACAGAAAACAACTTAATTTTTAGACCAAAATAAATATGAAACTATCAAAAAAGACCCAACAGAAAAATATCAAAAACAAATCAAATCAGTTATCCTTCAATCAAAAGCACTTTCTGAAAATATTCCAAATTATTAGTTAACTTTAATGAACCCATCAACACCCCTTTTGTTTTTTGCAACTTTAATTAAGTTGCACAAAGAGAATAATAATCCCATCAGACCCGTTGTTTCATTTGTCACAGCACCGTCATATAAACTTTCATAAACATTAATCAAAATTATACTAACAGAAACCAACTTTGAAGCCAAAATTGCAATAAAAAACTTTTATCAACTTATACAAAAAATTAAGCATATACATATCCCAAACAATGCCAAATTTGTTTCCTTTGATGTAAAAAACTTGTTTCCTAGTATACCGGACAGTGAAACCATAAAATTAGTTGATGATTTATTACTCCAAAAACGAACTAATCTTGTTGTAAAAAGAGAAATATTAGACGCCTTAAACGTTTACCTAGATCAAAATTACTACAAATTATGTTCAACGGCACGTTTTATCAAGACGAAGGAAGTCTAACAATGGGGAACCCATTAAACCCCTTGTTATCAGAAATATTCATGGTTCACGTAGAAACCAATATCCAAAAACTCCCATATTTTAAAGATTTCGTTTATTCGTACCGCTATGTAGATGACATAATTTGTTTATTTAAAGGCACAAATAGACAACTTTGTTCATTTTTGGAATCTATCAAAAAATTATATCCAACAATTGAATTCACACAGGAAGATGAAGTAAATAATAGCATCAATTTCTTAGATTTAAAAATCACCAAAATCAATAATAGACACGACTTTTCCATATACAGAAAACCTACACATACAGATGGTACGATTCATTATACTTCAAACCATCCATTTTCGCAAAAATTGTCAGCTTATAATAGTATGCTTTATAGATTGGTTATCATACCCATGACGAAAGAAAATTTTGACAAAGAGTATAAAACCATTAAACAAATAGCTTTCAATAATGATTTTAATCCGTTAATTGTAGACAATTTACTTGATAAAATAAATTACAAGAAAGCAATATCACTTGTACTACTCTGTCAAGAAAGTACCGGGAATTTTCAATTAAAACAACATTTTTACATTTAATCGTCAAAATGTATTGGGTCGCCTTCAAAATAGGCTCCATTTGCTCCAATACATCTATGCCAACGGCACTTCCAATTATCGAAACATTTTTTATAGGCGCTTTCCGGGATGGACTTTAGCTCTCGCGCCGAATTTTGTTTTATGGCTTAAATCGACTCAAAACGGGTGCTGCGAAGGGGCAATTTTAGAAAGTCAGTCACAATCGTAGCTCAGTGAGAAGGCGCGTTATCGTCATGCAAAATCCATGAGTTTTTCGCCCACAAATTTGGCCGCTTCTTACGGATACGCTCACGCAAACGTTTCATAACGCCTAGGTAATACTCCTTGTTTACCGTCTGACCCTCTGGAGCGAATTCGTAGTGCACCACGCCACGGATATCGAAGAAAACAATGAGCATCACCTTCATTTTCGAGCGGCTTTGGCGTGGTTTTTTCGGTTTCGGCTCATTTTTTGCCACCCATTCCGATGATTGCTGGCTTGTTTGCATATCGTACTCGTAGACCCAGGTCTCATCACCAGTTATAATGCGTTCCATGAATGTAGAATCGGAATTACAGCGATCCAGCATGTCTGAAGCAACCTGTTCGCGATGACGTTTTTGAAGAAAATTAAGGTCTTTCGGTACGAGTCGTGCGGCCACCTTTCTCATGCCCAAAATATCAATCAAAATCGTACGTGCGGACTCGTGGGATATCTTAAGATCATGTGCTATCTCTCTCAAGCTGGTACGACGGTTTTCCAGCACCCTTTCCTTAATTTTATCGACGTTATCTTCGATCGAAGCCGCAAGTCTTCGACCACTTCACGACCGTCCTTGAAGGCTCTGTACCACTGATATGCACGAGTTTTTGATAGAGCATTATCACCAAAGGCCTTTTGCAACATTTTCAATACATCGGCACACGAAAATTCATTTGCAACACAAAACTTTAAACAAATTCTTTGCTCAACGTAATCACCCATAGTAAAAATCGGCACGCACTCTGACATCGACTGACTTAATCAGCTGTTGCAAACACACTAGTTGACAGATCTCGCTCAAGCTTGGCATAGTAATTGGGGATAGTGGTACCAACCTAGGAAAAAAAAATTTTACCTGCCTCATTGCCCCGCCAGATTTAAATCGATAATTCCCGGTACTTTCTTGACAGAATGTATATCCAAAATTTCAAAATTCAAACGAAACCAAATTTATTTCATTAACTTACATAGGCCAAAAATCTTAAAAGATTGCTAGATATTTAAAGGAAAATATAAGATCTCTTTTAAAATCATTAATTCTTTAGGCAGCTTAATAAAAAATAATAAGATGTCATTCCTAAAAACAAAAAATCAGGAGTTTACAAGTTAACATGTAGTGATTGCCCATGTGTATATGTGGGACAGACAGGCCATTCCAAACAAGGATACGAGAACATGAAAAATGTTATATTAATAATAAACCGAATTCAACTTATGCCAACCATTTGTTAAGAGACTGGCCATAATTTTAATATGAACTATGAAATATTACATATCGAAAACAAAAGTCAGAAACTAAATCTGTTAGAAACTTTAGAGATCAATAGATATAATAAAAGATAAATTTTATTGAATGATCAAATAGATTTAAACAGATCCCCCTATTTAATATTTTTCATTAATTGTAAACCATCTCTTTCCACCCCTCTATTTTTTGTACCAGAGCTGTGTATTTAAGGTCATTTGCATTGTATACCTCAGTTTAAATACTCACCTGATGAAGTCATGGAATGTCGAAACAATTGTGGTGTAAATCAATAAAATGGCAGAAGTTAACATTTGTTTTTCTTATATTGAAGACGAATTTCCGTCAGGTAAAGACCGAGACAATCAAAAAGAATTGGACAAGTTTGTAGTTTTCAAGGAGTGTTATGAGGAACAAGTAGACTTTGAATTGAAGGATCAAGTCTAATAATTTCCTATCATACGGAAATAGTATATTACATAAAAAGAGTTGTAAGAAGCATATATTTGCACGACTAGAAAAAGTTACGCACGAGCCACAAAGCGGTGAGTTAGTAATTCTAGAAATGCGTTATTGTCTTACAAGTCGAGTTGTGTACTATACTTTTTCTATGACCACATTCATTCCTATAAAAACTTAGGATTGCATTTAGTAACGAAACGTCGATATGTTATCGGCTACGCGGGAGAGTAGAAAAAAACATTTTTGGGCGCTTGTTCTAGAGAACAGCTTGCTATAGTTTTGACCACATGTCTGTAATTTTCGAATTTTGAGTCGATAATGATCTGAAATGGCCAAGCTGGATTAAATTATATTATATAAACTAATAAAGAATATTTCCACCATATATTAATTCACAATAATTGTTTCGCCATCACTGTGGTTTCTTCAGGTTTACATTTTATATTTTTACATATTTTTTGAAAATTTTTGTGAGATTTTTAGTTCTAAAATTGCAAAAAATTGAGGCTATTTGGCTTTTGACTGACAAATCACAGAATTATTCTATTTTTGTGTAACTTCTAAGGAATAATTAACAGACTTGAAATTTTTATGGAAAATGGACTGTTGGACAAGCGCGCATTCAATTTTGGCTTCAAGTCGGTGCTTTTAGCTTTTTTTCAAAGAACGAGACACCATAATTACAGATAAAAATCTTTGTTACAGTTTGCAGGAGAACAAATAACCATACAATAAATCTGTATATCAGCATTTATTAATTCTTTGTAATCTGTAATTATGTTCGATTTTTGGGATACTGAAAATTTAAACCTCCTAATGGGCATATTTCCACTTTCCATGGGCTTATTCATAAGGTTGAGCTTCCAACTTGAGCTTACAACTCAAAGTAGAAATTTCAGCTATCTCAGTGGTTTTTGCACGCCAGTTACAGTGAATAGCGTGTTATCGTTCCGCACAAACGTCTAAATTTCAAATTTGGAGCCAAAAATGGTCTTTACGACTAGGTTGCACTCACTGATAAAGAATCCAAGGTCAAAAGTAATTTTGTCTGACCGGTCCATCCGTAAACACTATAAATTTCGAAAGGAAATAGACTTGGAACATTCAGGATAGGTTTTGAGCCTGAATATCTCGAAATCCGTTAACGGGCAAAATCGATCCAATAATTACGTAATTATTCACTTTGAATTTTTTCCTTTTTTTCCGATAGTTCCGAAACTGCTCTATGAAATTTGAGATTTAGGTGAATATTAACGACATAAAGACTTATGAAAAAATGTTCTAGTATAACCATTAGACTGGGCCAAAAAAACGACTTTTTTTAATGATACTGTGAAAATATCATTCATGATGATAAAAAAAATTGTCGTGAAAGTTTGAGCCCTTAATAATAGTATTAAGGGGTTTATCGTTACGACTCTTGTTTTTTTAACAGTATTTGCATTTTTTTACTCAAACCTCGTCAATTAATAATCTGAAAAATTTGAGCGATGCGTATTTTCAAAGAAAATTAAATTCCCTACAAAAAAGCTCTCCTTATAAATTAATGTAAAACAAGCCGTTTGCTTGTTATCGTACCTTAAACATTGATTAATTTTTTCAATTTTGTGTTTCGATTTTGCATTTTTGTAACTACCAGAAATATCAATATTTTTATGGTACGAAATACGTATTTTAAAGGAAATTTAATTATCTACAAAAAAAGTTTCCTAACATTTTTCATTAATTTCACTCCTTCCAAAGTTATTCGACGTTTATAATTATACTTTTAAATGTCCGGGAGCAATGAGTCACGCTCGTTGGATGTCTAAGGCGATTTATTGTATAAAAATGTTTATTTTTCGAGCAGGGTTTAAGATGACAGCTCGTGAATTGAATAATCTTCATCATATTTGTATTTTCATTGTTACAACTTATATAAAAGCTTGGTTTACTTCACCCTCGGCAATCTTGGCTCCAAATAATGATCTGACTTTGATGCAACAATTGATACTATATAAAAAAATTAACTTGACTGTATCGCAAGCTGCTCTCAAGAAAATGATGAGCCATTTATGGTATTTGAGAGATTAATTAGCCATTTGATGATTCTATTGACCTGTCAGTGAAGAAGAAAATGATTGAAAACCTGATAAATAAAAAATCTTCAAATACTAAAACCAGAAAATATGAAGTAGCAAGCGATTCAGATGAATTGCTAGAAAAAGATATCAGTGCATTTCTGTCGAATCGCTCACCATATTCAAAAAATTTGATTTGCCGTATGATTTTATTGATGAAAATAAGCAATTGGCCCCATAATGATAGTTTTCAAGAGTGTAAGCAATTTTTCGGAAAATTAGCTGTCGTCAATGATGTTGCTGAGCGTGGTGTATCATTAATTGAAGATTACAATAAGTGTCCCACTAAAAACGAAGAACAACTTCAATATTTGTTGCTAGCCCTTAGTGAACATCGAAAAAAGATTCCAAATTGTAATAAAAGTAATTTCATTGAGTAGTTATTTTTTCAATTGATCATTCTCCATGACTTGATAATAATTAAAACAATATGACCTTTTTTTTCTGAAATATAAATTATAAGTGAAAATAAAAATTATTTTTTATCTCTTTTATTACTTCTATTTGTTTTGACTTATTATTTAATTTTTTTCTGTAAATAAAACTCTGTCTCTACACAAATAAATAACTTATGATTAAGAAACCAAATTTTTTGTTTTTTAGTTAGTTAAATACATTAGAAATGATTTTATTTATTATATATAACTAATAGTTAAAAAGCAAAATAATACATTAATAAATTATGATTTTATAGAAAAAAGTTTAGTGGTCCAACAGAAAAAAGTTAATTTCAATATTTAAGTGATAAATTTTTCAATCAAGTGGAAAAAATCATGTGTAACGAGAAAAAAACGATAAATTACTTTTGAATTGAACTTCAACGTCGAATAACTTTGGAGGGAGTGAAATTAATGAAAAATGTTGAGAAACTTTTTTTGTAGAGTATTAAATTTCCTTTAAAATACGTATTTTGTACCATAAAAATATTGATATTTCTGGTAGTTACAAAAATGCAAAATCGAAACGCAAAATTGAAAAAATTAATCAATGTTTAAGGCACGACAACAAGCAAACGCCTTGTTTTACATTAATTCACAAAGAGAGCTTTTTTGTAGGGAATTTAATTTCTTTTGAAAATACGCATCGCTCAAATTTTTTAGATTAATAATTGACAAGGTTTGAGTGAAAAAATGCGATTACTGTTAAAAAACCAAGAGTCGTAACGATACACCCCTTAATAATATTATTAAGGGCTCAAACTTTCACTATAATTTTTTTTATCATAATGAATGATATTTTCACAGTATCATTAAAGAAAAAATAGTCGTTTTTTTGGCCCAGTCTAATAACCATTCACATTTGTTATACCGATCAACATTTAGATTCCTATTATTCGATTTTAAAGAAATCATTACTAACTAAATTGAGTCAATCTATCCATAAATACTTCACTCACATTTAGCACATTTGTTAAGATCTAAAAATGTTAACTTAAAGATCTTAATTATACAGATTACGGATTTGGATTATAGACGTAAATCTATGGCTTGGTGAGAGTCTTTCTGCACTAGGAACAAAATGTTATTATATTCATAACTATGAACTCATGCCTATAGTCATTAAAACTACAAACAAAAACAATTTCATTTCTTCTTCTTCCTTTCAATAGGACTGTGTTCCGTATTCTCTGCATCATTTAAGCTTGGTCTACAGCCTCTTGGTGGATGGTCCAGGGGTCAAAGTATTCCGCCCATTTAGCCAGTCTTTCAGTGGACATTTTATCCACATATTTCCAAAACCTCCTACGTGCTCTGGTCTACCTGGCCACATCCTGTACCCCCAGTTCTTATCTAATTTCTGAGCTTCTGATGTGATCTCTAAGTGTTACTCCTTTAATAGATCTCAATATTCATTTAAGCTCGGTCATGGGACTGTCGCTATGAATGCTATAGCGCCTTTGAAAAATGTATGTATTATCTCGGACAACGTGAAACAATAATTTGTGATGAATAATACATATTTTGTGATTCATTGACTGATTTGCAGTACTTTTTTGACACTGTAATATATTGAAACAGAACTAATCATAATTTATGAAAGTCTTCAATAAATCTTTGAGGAAAATACTTAGTTCAGCACATTTTTTCATTATTGAAAATATGAATCTCTGTTTTCAAAGATAATCAATTAATCACTTTTCTATTGTGTTATTGAAAGATTTTGAGTTATTTATCTGATATCATCAGTGATAATTCTTGAGATGCATTACAAAAATATTTATAAATTGATCACCTAAGGCGATAGATACCATTATTATTCGTGGTTTAAGTGGTTGAAATAACTAAAACTTATTTTGTATACTAATTATAGCGAGACGAATATCAAAATGAAACTAATCAGCTGCTTTTTTATTGTAGTTGGTTTATCTAGCGCTTTAGCTAGCAACTCTGCAGAAAGTGAAGAAAGCGTGGAAGATATATGGGGCGACAAATTGTAAGTTTCAAATGAAATAAATATTTTGCAAATACAATACAAAATATATCAGTCATTACTTCATCCCTAGATTTACCCATTTATTATTCCATTAGATAGGCCAAATGCATTTATTGAATATTATTTTCACCTGGCATTGATCATGTAAGCTCGACATTCTGATCACTATAATAATAATAATACTATAATAATGATATTAAATTAGTTAATCTAGTCAGTAATAGTGAAAAGATGACTTAAGAATCAGCCTATCATTAAGTAAAGCGGGAAAATTATTTCTCTTTATAGTGTATACAAATAGAGTTGATTGGAAGATGCAATTATATTTCATATTCCGTGAATCATCGTTGAAACTTCTTTAAGTCGCAAATCAATCTCATACAATTGCTTTGTACTCTCTGGCGTCTGTTCTGCTCCATTATATACAAATAATTACCATAAATCACATCTGAACAATTTAATTTAGAAAGGAATAGTAATTCAGACAGTTTTCTCTTGAGCTGAAAATTTAAAAGATGTCTGTTGTTAAACAAAACCCTGCGAGCACTATAACTTTCGCATACAATTTCACGCACATGAGATCTAAAGCGCATGTCTTCGTCCAAATTTAAGCCGTGATTTCTCGCAAAAGAAAGAAAATTCAAGTTTCACAGTTAACCCGAATCAATTCAAGGAATGGTCTGATAGTTTCAACTCGACTCACACAACTGAAAATCATTGCCTGGACTTCGAAGCATTCAGATCGAGACCGAACTCAGCGGCAGTATCGGTGATCCTAGAAAAATCAAGAGACTGAGCTGCGTCAGCTACAGAAAAGCTCATTTGCAATTGGAATTTGGCATCATAAGCTTCAACCTTACAGTTCTCAATAGATGTTATTATAATACTTCCGTCGTGTACATGATGAACAGTAAGGATACCAAAATTGAACCTTGCGGGACACCACTTGACACTTCAATTTTGTGTGAAAAGCTGTTCAACTTTGCAATTTAGAATCTCTCAAATAAATAGGATTTTATTAACGTTTCAGCCGACTAGTTAAACCTAAAATAATGCAATAATGGATGCAAAAACCAATGATCCATGGTGTCAAACGATCGTTAAAAGCCAAGAAGTAACAACATGGAAACTAAGCGCTCATCCCACGCCCGCAATATGTCATTAGTATTGATTTTTAGTAGATTAGTTTTGAATTGAATTGAGAATTATCGATTTGTAAATCTGACAATAATTTACGATCATTTTCGACACAAAATTAGAAAAATTCACATATTATTAGAAAATAACAAGAGTTCTGGAACATTTTTCAGATTGCAGGAAGGAGAAACTTTAACAGCAACAGTAAACGATTATGCCGATCAACTCATGAAGAATATGGACAAACTTGTACTGAAAGCTGGAATGGATCCAATGGTAGTACCAGATATGGAAGTTAAAATCAGTAGAGTAAGTATTCATAATAGTGAGTTTTACATTTTGAAGTTCTGGAAACAAGATTTTAATTCCGTAAAGTTGGTAATTAGTTACAGATGAAAAAATCATTTTAATTAAACCATGTGATGAAATAATTGGACTATTTAAATCATTTACAGATGGCAAGACAGGATTTTATGCAATATCGGACGTTAGTTTTTTATTAATAACTTTTAGTATTAGAAGTAAAAATAAGTTCGTGCGGTTGTTCGTCGAAAATTGAAGCTTTATTGTGAAAAAATGGTTAAACATTTACAGTCCAAAGTATTGTCCGTCGCTAGCCACTACTTTTATCCATCTTTCAGCCAATTGACGGATCCCATAGCGAAAAAAGGCCGGCTTTTTAGCCACTATCAATCATGTATCAATCCATTTTCCGTAATTGGATAAGTGCTGGTCAGCCAGGCCATGTTGCATCGATCGAAAGAGATGGTAATCGGAAGGAACAATGTCTGAGCTGTACGGCTTCTGATTTGAGCGTTTCTGAGTACGTTTTAACGGGCAACGCAACATTTTCTCGTGTCTGTCGGTGTTTTGCAGCCATTTTTCTCGCAATGCTCGGTTCAAATGTATCAATTGTCGTCGGTAGACCTCCCCTATGATCCTTTCGTTTGATTGTAGCAGCTCATAATACACCACAACCAGCTGGTCCCACCAAATACACAGAACGATCTTCTCGCCATGAATAGTCGGCTTAGCAGTTGATGATGAGGTATCCATACGTTGTCCGATGTTTTGGATTATCGTAATGGACCCACTTTTCATCGCCAGTCACAATTCGATTATTACCGTTGGAGCAGTTCTTCATACGTGAAAAATGGGGTTCGGCGTCTTTTGGCATCAGTTCGTACGAGACCTAATTTCCTATCTTTCGAGTCAAGAATACTACGTGGTGAAATATAGCTTAAGGAAGTATTGAAGGAATTTCAAAGTTCTGCGTTATATACAGGATTTATGTTCTATCCTATCTGAGGGTTTTCCACAAGTTACTTTTCCAACAAGATGATAAATTTTCCAACCTTGGTCTAATTTGTTGTCTCCTTGTTCTTAAAATTATTTGGTGTGCATATTAATAACTTGAGTATTTTACTTCAAATGAGCTTTTCCTTTTCAGAGAGTTCTTCTGATCAAATATTGGGGAAAACTTAAATTGTCAAAAATAAAAGTGAATGATTTCTCAACAATACACAGATATGACGATGCAGTAATAACTTACAACAAAAAATCCAAGAAAATGAGAATTGATATTCCTCTGGAACTTAAAGACATCAAGGTACTGTTAGAAAAATAACTGAAACTTCATCACGATTTTTATATTATATATATTCTTTTTAGTTTTCATGCAAATACTCAGCAACATTGATGGGATTAGGCCCATGGGGAGGTTTGGATGGTAAAATGAAGTCTGTTCGAATGATGACGTCGATGGAAATCGATTACAGTACATTCCAGGCTAGTGTTGTCGAATATAAAATTACACATACTGAGTAAGCAACCAATTCCATTTTTGCCATCATGGTCACCTACTCAAAACCTATTATTTCAGGAGCCTATAGATAGATTTTCCTCGTTCACGAACTGTATCATCCTATTTCAACTGTAAATTTATAAAATTTTAATTGTATTTGACCATGAAATTGAACCATTCAAGTCCATTTTGTGCCGAAAATGAAAATTTAAGGCACATAAAAATTTTATTCTAAAATGGAAACCAGTTGAGATTTCTTAATGTTTTGTCTACAGTGACTAAAGCTTACTTTTAATAGGTCCTTCAAACTATAGTATAGGTGGACCTCTATAATTTTTTAAATTCACCATAGACTTACTAATCTAATTTTAATATGTCTTATAGGAATCTTTTCATTTTGCAATAACTATTGTTTATTTCAACACTGATGTCAAAAATATAACAACAAGAAATATAATTCTGATTATTTTCAGCCACATCACTGTGAAATTCCATGAATTTATCCTAGTTGACTGGTTGATAAATATATTAGCCAATACAGTTACAACTATTTTCAAGGGACTCATCGTTGATACAATCGACAAAGTTGTCGAAGGTACTTTGCAGGCTTCTGTAAACATGATTAACACTATTTTCACGGACATTGAACAATTGTTGGAGAGTGAAGAGAGTACACAACTTGCAAAATCTCCAACTTGGGAAAATCTTGAAGTTGTTTTACGTGAAATAAAGTATAATGTATCTTGAAGCGATTAAATGTTACATATGTCAATAAATTTTCAATCATTATAATTTGATGAAGTTTATTGTATTCAGATTATATACTGATGAACAAATGATAGTACTTTTTAATGGATAATGAATAAATATATTACATTTCTATCAGCTACTAAAATAATATTAAAATTATATAAATATTAGTTCTAGTTCTGATGAAGCTACTGTGTAGTATTCATTCTGTAATGAATCGGTGGAAATTTATATAGTGTTTAATATATCCCCCAAAATCTGATTGCTTATGACTGAATTAATTTTGTCCATGCCAGGAAATGTCAATTCAACTACATCTATATTTTATCGTCAAATTCTGCGACTTTAACTAAATTATTTCATCTCTAGATATTTATCGGAGATCGATAGATCTATACATCTTTTGAGAAATATGTATTTTTGAATCATTTTTGATAAAATTCGAAGATAACGAGATTATAACAATATTTGATGTATTTATCAAAAATATAAAGAATACAAATTCCGAATGAAAAAGTTCGCAGCATCCAGTGTAACCAAGCACTAATTAACTGACTTCATCATCGAAACGAGAACTGCCATATCCTGTGTTAAGGCCGTAAACACTATAATGACTATATGAGCCATATTTATAATGAAAAGAATATTGAATAGAAATAATAATTCCTGTTCCAAAATTGTATTTAATCCTCGAACAATTTTGTTAGATTATTTAATTTTTAACTGCTTAATTTTAACTCGATTGTATACATATTGAGAAAATTAACTTCCGAATGGAAATGGTTTTGCCTATTCACGAATTTGATATCTCGTTTGAAAATTCAAATCAGTACTGTAAAGTTCAAGTTTATACCATTTATTAAAAAAAAATAATATGCTTTAAAGCGTTCGGACAGGCAGAATGAAATTTGAGCAAGTATTTTACATCTGTAGGTCTATTTGAGTTAATTATATACTAAGAATTCGCAAAGCGGTAATATTCCAAAAAATTGGCAAGAGCGTGAAATGTGAATCGAGAATGTTACTGGCACATTAGGTTGATTGTGAAATATGCTCACGCCTCAAACTTTTAGCGTTCCCTTTGATAAATGTCGAAATACCATACAGATAATTCACTGAAAGTCATAGTAACAAACAATAAACAGTTAGAACCATGGAAACATTAAATCAATAACTTAAATCGACATTTTAATATCCTCCTCAACAGACATTATTCCAGATTTTTTCAGACTTTATTAATTTCTGTCAATTTGTTTGCGCTAAGGGATCAAAATGTTCTTTTTTCAACCGGGGACGGCGCCTAGCATACAGAGCAGCGAACTGGAGAGTGACAGTACTGTTGTAGATAGTAGAACTATTAGGTTTGTTGAAAGATGTACCATCATTCAAGAACGTAGGCGAAAAACAGTGCGAGCCCCAAAAAAAGTGAAGCACGAAGAACCAGAAGATCCAGAACTCGAAGAAATATTATCCATTGGTAAGGATATTTATGAAAAGTGTGTCTTAACTCTATTAACCCAGCCATTTTTTCGAAAACAGATACGTATATCAAGTATCTATAAAAAGTCTTTTAAATTTTGATTTGATTATGTTGAAAATAAGTTGTAATGGAGAGAATTCCTCTCTTCCATAAAGACTAGTTGGAAGGAAATGACAATTTGTCTTGTATGGAGTAGTCCGTTACTTTGTGATAGTTCATTTTAATGGAATGAAATAAGGAATTAGTTTGTTTTCTATCACTTTTTAAAAAGTGATAGAAAACAAAGTAATTCCTTATTTCGACAATTTGTCTTGTTTTAATAGGGAGACCGGAAAGTAATCTAGTTTCTGCGCATGTCGATATTTGATTGTCATGCGTTCCCCAAGGTTAGCATCTGGGCCCGCTTCTCTTTATCATTTATTTGAATGACATTATAGCGTGTTTTAGATATTGTTTCTTTTACTTTATGCTGACGATCACAAGTTTTTCAGAGTAGTTGATAGCTTGGAGGATTGCCATCTGATTCAGGAAGACCTAGATATATTAAACAATTATTGCATTGAAAACAGCCTGCATCTCAATTTTGATAAATGCTAAAAAATAACTTTCAGTAGGAATGCCCATTTTGTTGAACATCAATATTTTGTGGCTGGATGCCCCTTTTTTCAGATGGGCAGCATTTCCGACCTGAGAGTTGACTTTGATAAAAAAACTCATCTTTGATCAACACAACGTGGAAAAATATTATTTTTATTTATTTAACAAACTTTATTGGATCTTATCCAAATGGCCAACGACCGAGGTCTTCCAGCCTGTTGAATAATGCTTAATGTAAACATATTCCTTTGATATATAACACTTCACAAAACTTCACCTTAACAATCCAAAAAAAAAAAAAAAAAAAAAAACATATATACATTATTCAATTTTCAAATAATTTCCAAGGAATAGTACAGTGGTTTGGCAGGATTTTTCCTCTTTCTGGCTTGATCTTCATTAAACTCCAGGAGCAATGGAGTAATAATCTCCACATTATGAGCACTCTTTAGAAACCTTTCATTAAGTCTTTTGATCCGACATTCAATTGGTTCAACCTGAGTTCTTTGGTAAAGCCTCTCATTTGATGGGTTGTGCAGAGGGTTATCAGGATGTCTAATTTTAGTTATTTTTCTCAGACAAGTTCTCTCCGCAATCATAATACCCTTGAATGCAGTCCTGCAGCAAGTCTCGTATAATTGGTGGCCATATTCAAGGATGGGTCTGCATATCATCTTATAAATTCTGCTTGCTGTCTTGGTGCTGATACCTTCGTCCTTATACGTGATGGAGCGGAAGTGCTTGGCTCTAGCTATGGCGTTTTTTTTTGCAGATGCTATATGCTGTTTGAAGCTTAATTTAGAATCCATTATTATTCCTAAATATTTAACGGAATTGGCAGGGGGAATTTGGACATTGTCAAACTGGAATTTTGGTGAAGTGCTTTTCAGTTTATGATGGAATAGCATAAAATCTGATTTTTGTGGGTTCTGTTTAATTCTCCACTTTTTCATCCAAGTTGATGTTTTGTTTGTTATGTCCTGCAATCCATGCACTGTTTCATTTAAGGAATTCCCATGAGAGACGATCACCGTGTCGTCTGCAAACTGCAGTATATACGCATCTTTATTCACTATGGGTGAGTGGTGGCTATAGATATCAGAGCAGTATATATTATAGAGTAGTGGTGAAAGTGGGGATCCTTGGGGCAATCCTTGTTCTGGTGTGAAGCTTCGTGAGCTTGTATTTCTAATTTTGACCTGGATACTACGGCCATACAGAAACCCTTTGATAACCCTCAGCAGATACATTGGACACCCGAGCATATGTAATTTATACAGTAATCCTACGTGCCATACACTATCAAATGCCTTCTGTATATCCATGAACAATGCGGCAGAGTGTTTACCTTCCTTATATTTTGTTTGCACGTTTGTTGTTAGAATTATTAGGGGATGAATTGTTGATGACTTTGGTCTGAAACCGAACTGATATTCTGGAATTAAATGACCCACGCGTTTTTCCATTCTTGTTTTGATAATCTTTTCGAAATTTTTTCCACATACTGGCAAGAGAGTGATGGGTCTATAGTTCGAAATCTTAGAGCGGTCCGTTTTTGTTTTAGGAATGGTCACTATAACTCCCTTTCTCCACACTTCAGGGAAATGTCCTTGTTTCAAGCAATAATTATAAATTTCTATAATTTTTCTGTGAATAGTGAGGTCCAGCCTGCGCAAAATTTTTCTTGGTATTTTGTCATACCCAGGAGCTGAGTTTTTACCACCATTCAAGACTCGAAAGTATTCTTCCTCATCAATGTTATCCAGATCGTGTGTACTCCTTGATAAGGAGAACACACCATTATGCCATGCTTCAACAGTTTTCTTGTGTTCTTCATCGAATGTTATGTCACGGTCAAAGTTATAGATTTTCTCAAAGTGTGCAGCAAATGCATTGGCAACCTCATCATCTGTTGTTAAGTCCTTCCCACTTATAAATAATAAATAAATAAATAAATCATTTATTGGTCCCACATGACATGAAAATGTATGAGACAAGTCAGGAAAAACAAATCAATAATCAATACACAATTAATACAGTGTGTCATCAAAGATATCATCCAAGAATTCATTAACGGAATAATAGCATTTTCTCAGCAATAAGGCTTTCACACTCCCTTTGAATTGTCTGATATTAAGAGATCGAATATGAGAAGGTAAATGGTTAAATAATTTTATGCCCTGATAAAATGGCGACATTTCAAATTTTCTAGATCTATGTTTAGGTATAAAGAGAACACCTTCACTTCTTGTACGGTAATTATGAAAACTAGATAATTTAGGGAGGCTATTCTCTTTCTCTTTAATATATAACAAGGTTTTTAGAATAAAAATACTACATAACGTGAGAATACCATTATGTGTGAAAACCGGTCTACAGGACGACCTTGGACTAATTTCGAAGATCATTCGCAGAATGCGCTTCTGGATGATAAAAACCCTATTAGCCTCTGACGAATTTCCCCAAAGAAGGACGTTGTAAGACAAATGGCTAAAAACTAAGCTATAGTAGATGCTGACCAATGTTGGCGTTGGCAGCAAGTGTCTTACTCTATTTATAGCAAAAAAAGAACGACTCAATCTACAACACACCGAATCAATATGATTAAACCATCTCAAATTTTTGTCCAGAAAAATTCCAAGAAACCTGACAGCATCTTTGGATGTGGTTACCGCATCTTGGTGACGAAGCACAAGTTTCTTACTACTTGAACCGATAGAAAAATGGATAATTTCGGTCTTATCGATGTTAATCACAAGATTATTTGTACGGCACCATTTAACAAAAAAATCAAATAAAAAATCGCACAATATTTGGAGCTCTTCAAAAGATGAACCCCTAACAGCAAATGACGTATCATCAGCAAACAGAACTACAGAACACGTCTTCGAACACGATGTTAAACCGTGGCGCAAACAAAACTGTGCTAACTCATCTGTCAGGCTTATAGGAAGGTCGTTAATGAAAAGGAGGAACAGCAGAGGTCCTAGAACAGATCCCTGTGGTATTCCTAATTTCAAAGTGTACTCATGAGACAGAATATCTCTGACTTTGACATTTGATGGTCTTTTCTCGAGATAACTCTTCAACCATTCCAGGAATATACCCCTGAAACCAACATTATAACATTTTTCCATAATAAAGTTGAAAGAGAGACTGTCGAATGCTCTTGAAAGGTCAAAAAATAGTCCAGCGACATAGAACCCATCGTCAAGACACTCATATATATATTCAGTGAACTCAACAGCGGCCGATTGGGTTGAGCGGCCAGATCTAAAGCCATGCTGAGAAGAATTCAAAACATCATATTTTTCCATATATTTATTCATTCTGCCCAGGACTATTTTTTCGAATATTTTTGAAAACGAGTTTAGTAGTGAAATTGGCCTATAGTTGGTAACATCATGAATATTATTCTTTTTGAAAACTGGAATGACCGTAGCTTTTTTCAACGATGAAGGAAAAATACCTAGATTTACTGACAAATTGATACAGTGTGCAAAATGCCGACATATCGATGGACCTATTGTTTTCAGAATTCTGGCTGAGACGGAATCCGGACCTGAAATTTTGTTATTTTTCAATGACCTTATTGCGTCAGTAACTTCAAGCTCAGAAACTGGATGGAAAAAAAATGTAGAATTTGCCATATAGGAGGTGGTACATACTGTAGATAGACTACTATTGTAAAAATGGAGAAGTGTCTTCTCCGCTACCGTTGAAAAATAATAAGCAAATATTTCAGCAACCTGTTTCGGATCATTATGGGAGATTCCATCGACATCAAGTTCAATTGGTTGATTACTTTTTCTGTTCCTTCCGGTCACAGCATTAACCATGTTCCATACCGTTTTACTTTTATTGCCAGATCTAGATATGAGAGTGTTATGGAATTTGAATTTGGAGTCCCTCAATAGCACGTTATAATTCAATTTCGCATTTTTGTACAGGGTGAAGGTTTCTTGGGTCTTCAAATTGGAATGTAGCCAATGCAGGTTCATGAGTTCGCGTTTAGCTATAGTTACTTCAGGAGTAATCCAACCTTTGGTCTGATGTTTGTTGGTGCTCAACTTAATAAGAGGGCAGCATAGTTCGAATGCACTTTGAATTGTGCCAGTAAATGAATCAAAACATGAATCAGCATCATCGCTTTTGTAAATATTCTGAAAGTCCGACGCCGATAAATGAAGAACAAACTTGTCTAAGTTAAATTGGTTCAAGTTTCTAACTAATCTAGGTAAAGAACGCGCAACATTCACCAACATTACATTGACGTCTACCATAATAGCCTTGTGGTCACTTAAATGTGTTTCAAGAACCTCAGCACAACATTTTGAGGGATCAGCATCTGTTAATATATAATCAATTTTAGAAATAGTTGTTCTACCTCTACTATCTGTGAACACTCTTGTAGGCTTCTTTGATGAAATTCTCAGACCGAAACATTCAAATAAATCAATAAACCGTTTAAGTTTTGTACACTCAGTTCTCAAATAGTCAACATTCATATCACCACACAAAAAGATAACATCTGCCAAATTTGTACAATGATTCAGGGCACATGATAATCTCTCAAGAAATACCTCTAAATTTCCGGAACCCGGTCGGTAGACACTTAAGATGCCAATTCGGCACTTATTGGCTATAACAATGATTCCACTTATCTCACAATTCATCTCATCCGAAAAGGCCGAAACACTAAGAGATTTCACTTTTACACCACTTTTAACGTAGATCATCGATCCTCCATGACCTCGAGTAGGTCGGCAGTAAAAATCAGCAATCAGGTAGCCAGGTAATGACATTGTTCCCACACTATCAGGAGTACACCAGTGTTCAGCAATACTAATGATTTCAGGGCCAACCTCATCCAGAAGCACTTCCAAATGTTCCAATTTATTGGAGACACACTGTATATTTAACTGTAAGATTCTTAACTTAGAATTTTCGCCAAAGTTTAATCCATTGGACGGTTGTTCTTTCGGGGCTGAAAAAAACGATGAATGCTAGCCCTATTTGGCCAGTTTGATCCGTCTAAAGCTTTATCATATTCTGAGCTCGGGATACACACTTTGAAGGAAGAGTAACTTTCTGGGTATTTAGAATTCAGTTTTTCACAACTCACTGTTGAGAAGTTTTTCCTCAGGAAATCCCTTAAGTTTTCAGGTGTTGTTTCGGGTTTCAGGTTTGACACATGGAATATTTTGAATTTTTCTATTCCTTCAACCACATTATTTTCAGAACAGCTTCCAAGGACCAGAGCACGACGTCGATGGCCATGTCTTCTATTTGGGACAACACTCCAATCTTCATTGTTTTTACTCATTGGTTGAGAAGAACTATTGCCTGAATTGGCGGCCTGTGTTGCTAAATTGATTGGGTTTCGTTGTTTAGGCTTCGCGCTCTTACGTGAAAGATTATTTATTCCAGCATCCGCAGCATTAGTCGATGATTCTTGAATCGGACTGCAAGGATGAACAGTTACAGTATCAGCTGTAAATCCACCACCCACATTTACTGTTTCAGGTGGATGGTTAATTCTTATCACCGGGAATGGCGTTTCCTTATCAATGTTTGTGTTGGTCGCGAGTTTTTCATTGAGAATTTCGATAACAGATTTGTCGTTTTTGATTACATTTTCCAAAGTAGATATTTTGAATTTCAAGAGGCCGTTGTTTTCCATCAGTACAGCATTTTTCGCTTCCAATTCGAAAATAATCTTCAATAGAAGATCGTGATGAGATGAATCTTCGCTTATATTCTTGCTACCAGTATCGGACATCGGAGAAACTCCTCCAGAGTTATTATCACTTGGAGTTGTTATATCTTTCTCGCAACACTTTTTTATTTTATTTGCACATCCAGGATGATACACTTTATTACAAATATTGCATTTTTTAGCAATTTTACTTATTATGCGTTTGCATGATCCGCATTCAGGGTTTGAAACCTGCAGCGTCTCGCTCGGTACAACTTTCTTACTCGACATCCTCTTCACGAATGAATATATTAATGGTTTCTGTATTTCCATGTTTTCTGTATTTAGTTAGTTTTTTGATGGTATTCCAGTAGTTCCGCCCTTGTAAATTTTCTATAGATTTGCATGCTTCGAGATATTTTGATGAACGATGATGCATTATGAGTCTGTGTATGTCTTTATTTAGCTGATTGTATTTCCTCTTTTGTTCATCGTCCTCGCACCGTTTGATTTCTCTGTACATATGTTTCTTCTTCTTAATTAGTTTCAGTATAAACGGCGGCAATGTTGGCTTGTGGTATTGTTTCTTGATCACAGGTGTTTCAGATTGAATTGTATTCTGAAGTTTGTTCATAAACCAGGTGACGAACTCTGGGTTAATTTCATCGTCTCTTCTCATTTCAATCCAGTGGCTCATTTTATCATTAACCCTTTCTATGTTGCATTTGTCATACAAAGAAATCATCTCTTGTGGATATTCGATCGGGTCTGCGTCAAGGTCCAGGGTGAATTCAATAGCCAGGTGATCCGAGCCTAGGTCAGGTGTCAGTTGCACATATTTGATGTTTGGTTGTAAGTTTTTTGTGTAAAGTATAACATCAGGAGTACTACTTGGGTTGCCTATCATAATAAATGTGGGTGGAGTATGTAGTTATAATAAATGTGGGTGGAGTATGTAGTAACCCAGGTTCGTGGAAAAATATTATTATTATTATCGATAAGATCATTGGAGATGTCAATAAATTGTTTGGATGGGTCCTTCGCCACTGCAGATCCTTCCTACATAGTAAAACTTACTTGGCTTTATATTGATTGTTTTATATCTCCAAATTTGATAATATAATTCGAATATAATTCATTTAGGTTCGATGGAGATAGATCCAGAAATGTGTCAAGTTTCCCAATTAATAGCAGTTTCCATGGCTTCAATCATGGATGATGCAGCAGAATCTTGTTTTATCATGGGTAAAACTTTCGGTCTACCCGATTCACATATTGACATGTCACTAAAAACTTTACATGACAGGTAACATTGAGTTTTTCAGAATTAATATCGATAGAACATTTTTATTCTTTATTTCATTAAAATTCAAATATCATTTTATCTGAAGGAACGAACTACTAAGATCGCACAGCACACTCTTCAACCCAGAAACATTAGAAGATTACTCGAAAACTGAAAATACTTATATGCTGCAGAAACTTCATGGAGATATTATGTTTTTGCAGAATCTTCTTGCAAAAGGTGTTAAATGCCTAATGGCGGACTACAATTACCACCCCTGGCTTATGTATATAGATAATTATGAACTTGAGTTAGAGCAAGATTCTAGACTGTTGGAGATGGTTGAGAGGAAAACTCTGAAATTACAGCAACTCAAGGATAAATTACATTACGATAAGTTACAGTACCAAATCGATAGTGATCAGTTATCTTTAGCTATTGGAAAAGCCAGAGATGAGATGGAGGTTATTATTATAATTGAAATACGGGAGCTTTTGAAAGTTGGTTGCAATTTTCCACAGTGATTATATTTCTTTGCACCTATTGGCACTCACTTTATTTAAGCAATTGTTAGATTATGCAGAATCAAAGAGGTAAAAATCTTTATCAGTATTATTATTATCCTGATTCTCCTAGATCTTCTGTGAAGATCCCTCAGAAGCTTTTTCAGCTTGTGCGAGTTAGGAGTTCAGTTGTGTTCTGGGTAGGGCTTTATCTTCTGGGTGATCTTTAAGTCACCGCACTGTTAATTTTCGACCCAATAGTGAAATGGTGGCGACACCCTTCCAACTAGAAAATTTTTTTCCCACCTCAACAGGATTAGAACCCGCGACCTTTCGGTTACGAGCCCTATGCTTTACCACTGAGGTGTTTTATTCGTGCTTATCATACTAATGCTCATGGTATGTCACATGACGATCTTGTTCTCCTACTACATCTCTGGCACAACTGATTTTGGACAATATTCTTCAGTTCTGTTCGTAAGGGAACAATGGCCATGGTTGAACTCACTCGACCACTGATTATACAGTTTTTTTTTTAAATAGATGTTGCTTCATTATCAAAAGACAAAATGAGATGATTGATGAATTTTTTTTGTAAAACATTTAAGGTTACTGTCACTACTAAAAGTTGTTATCCAATTTAAAAAAACTCTCCGTATTTCTACTAAATATTTTTACAAAATATGATATTAAAATAGTATTTGTCACATCCATCTTAATTTTAGGACTTCATCATACAATCAGAAATTAAAAAAGAATATTTGGAGAATTGGGAAAAATCCAGGGGGCAGCAGAATATGAGAGTAAAAAGAGGAAGAGAAAATATTTATCAAGAGAGAATCAATAAAGCTCAGAAGGATAGCCAAAAGGAAACTCAGGTTCATTTGGAAATAGGAGCATACATGTCTGAATATTTCAAAGTCAGTAGAAATTGTGCACGTCATTGAATATTTTGAAAGTTAATTGTTATCAATATTACTTCTATTTTGTTGAAGGATGTTGAGAATTCTATTCAAGAGTGGATGAATACTTATGACAAGGATATTGAAAGCAAAGAAGAAGAGATTTTGAAAATGGGTTTCGATATCGAAAATCTGACCACCGACTTGAAAAACTTGAATGAAAAAGTATGTTTGTTATGTTTAAACTATCACAATAGTCTTAGAAGTACCTTAACTGAATAACTAAGGTGGACAGTACAAACCTCATAAAGCTTATGTTTGAATTCTATGCAGTTACATTTTTTGGCAGCCACTCTGTGAAAAAACGTAGCGTAGAAAAAGCTCGTTATTGTTTTCATAAAACAAAGCTAAACTTTGACGCAGGAGAATAAGCTCATTCATTTACAATAGCAGAATATTGAGTTGGCGATAATGTAATTGCCGATATTTCTGTGCAAATAAAACACGATTTTTTTATGTGATTATTAAATGATGGCGCTAAGTCAGGGCTATAGAGTGGATGTGACTATCACCAAATGATTCAATAGCTGTGGTCGTTTTTGTTGAATCACAAAGTTCAATTTGTCCAACTACAATACATACGCATCTAAGTTAATCCATTGGTTTCTTGGAGGCAGCTCAAATAAACAATATGTTATCCCATTAAACAGACATCATAATCTTCTTTTGGTGACTTTCTGCTTTCAATGTTGTTTGTGCTGATCTATTTCCTTTCAACCATGACCCTTTTCTTCGATGTTATAATAAGTTATTCATTTTTTTGTCACCACTAATTATTCATTTTGAAAAAGGTTTGATTATATCTTGTATGAGATGATGCAGATGGTAATGTGTTGAGTTTAACTTATGAGATATCGAAATAATCGAATTTTTTGATGCATTCCATATGTTTTAAATGATTTTCAATTGTTGTGTACATAAACTTTTTGCAACCTCTCAGACAGGGATATGACGATCCAAACAATTGATGACTGATGATTTGATTTGATCATCTGCAATTTCGTTTAGTCTACCAGATAGTGGTTCATCTCTCAATGAAAAATTTCCTGAATGAAACTTCCT
The DNA here is from genome assembly GCA_034642435.1 of Megalocaria dilatata. NCBI lineage: Eukaryota > Metazoa > Arthropoda > Insecta > Coleoptera > Coccinellidae > Megalocaria > Megalocaria dilatata. The sequence goes on along the minus strand of CM067855.1, from coordinate 63,154,006 downwards.
TCTTTCCTTTTGCACATTTGTTCTAGAACATAGCGTGCTATCATTGATTGTTTATTGACTGAAAATTGCAGTATAAGATATAATATAATTTTCATGATTATCTTTAGAAGGGAAAAACAATGATCACTTATTGCAGCAGAATTGTTTTATCAAGATAATATAGCAGAGTCAATTCATAATTGCTCATTAAGTATTTTATTCAGCACCCCCCATTTAAATTCTGTTTTTAAATTGAGAAAAATGGTTTGGTAAAAGATTTGCCAACAATGAAGAAGTAGAGTTTATGGATGCTGGCTACTTAAAGATTCTTACTAATAACAGAGTATTGTAGTTGTTAAACACTATTGGAATTCATAAAGGAATAAATATTTTTATAAAATTTTTCATATTTTCTTCGCTACGTATGGTAGTTCTGGTACTATCTAATACGATCTACCTAATAAATATCAGGATTTTCATTCGATTTTCGTTTAGTACAACAAGAGACAAGAAGAAATGACTGACTGGTTGGCAAGAAAAGCTGAGAAACAGCGTATTGAAGAAGAGCTGAAATTTTTGAACAAAATGGCTACTGTAATTCAAGCTTGGTGGAGAGGAACCATGGTTAGGAAGAAGTTAGGGCCTTATAGACCAGTTTCTAAAAGGAAAAGAGATAAGAAAAAGAAAAAATAAATTTGAAAGCCATATCTAAATTATGATTAAAATAATACTTAATGAATAAAATTCTTAAACAAGCTTAATATTTTGATTTATTGTTGTATTATTGAGACTTTTTTGTGAGATTTAATGCTTTGGTTGAAAATTTTGGGAAAACCTATCACCTTTAATAATTATTACTTTTTTATTTTTAATTCGCAACATTTCAATTCCACATAGTAAAAGTTACACATCTTTTGGGGCTGTTCAAGTATCAAACCATTTTTGATATCTTCATTACAATGAAAAGCATATTCAACCTGGTCAAATGCCATCAATCGGACAACTGTTAAAAACGTCAATTTCTGGTAGGAAATTGGGGTTCCAAATAAATTGTCACAGTATAAAATATTAGCTCAAAATAAAAATATTGGTTTTTAGGCAACTACTTCACCCTCTAATTAAAGTTTATACTACAATGTTAAAAATATTTCAAGCCTCATAGGTACCAAAGTTTAGTAGTTATTTAGATAGGAAATTTTTTTAAATACATTCTGTCAAGAAAGTACCGGGAATTATCGATTTAAATCTGGCGGGGCAATAAGGCAGGTAAAAATTTTTTTTCCTAGGTTGGTACCACTGTCCTTAATTACTATGCCAAGCTTGAGCGGGATCTGTCAACTAGTGTGTTTGCAACAGCTGATTAAGTCAGTCGATGTCAGAGTGCGTGCCGATTTTTACTATGGGTGATTACGTTGAGCAAAGAATTTGTTTAAAGTTTTGTGTTGCAAATGAATTTTCATGTGCCGATGCATTGAAAATGTTGCAAAAGGCCTTTGGTGATAATGCTCTATCGAAAACTCGTGCATATCAGTGGTACAGAGCCTTCAAGGACGGTCGTGAAGTGGTCGAAGACTTGCCTAATAAAATTAAGGAAAGGGTGCTAGAAAACCGTCGTACCAGCTTGAGAGAGATAGCACATGATCTTAAGATATCCCACGAGTCCGCACGTACGATTTTGATTGATATTTTGGGCATGAGAAAGGTGGCCGCACGACTCGTACCGAAAGACCTGAAATTTCTTCAAAAACATCATCGCGAACAGGTTGCTTCAGACATGCTGGATCGCTGTAATTCCGATTCTACATTCATGGAACGCATTATAACTGGTGATGAGACCTGGGTCTACGATTACGATATGCAAACAAGCCAGCAATCATCGGAATGGGTGGCAAAAAATGAGCTGAAACCGAAAAAACCACGCCAAAGCCGCTCGAAAATGAAGGTGATGCTCATTGTTGTCTTCGATATCCGTGCGTGGTGCACTACGAATTCGTTCCAGAGGGTCAGACGGTAAACAAGGAGTATTACCTAGGCGTTATGAAACGTTTGCGTGAGCGTATCCGTAAGAAGCGGCCAAACTTGTGGGCGAACAACTCATGGATTTTGCATGACGATAACGCGCCTTCTCACCGAGCTACGATTGTGACTGACTTTCTCGCCAAAAACTCAACAAACGTGCTTCAGCAAACACCGTATTCGCCGGATTTGGCTCCCTGCGACTTTTTCCTCTTCCCAAAACTAAAATTGCCCCTTCGTGGCACCCGTTTTGAGTCGATTGAAGCCATAAAACAAAATTCGGCGCGAGAGCTAAAGTCCATCCCGGAAAGCGCCTATAAAAAATGTTTCGATAATTGGAAGTGCCGTTGGCATAGATGTATTGGAGCAAATGGAGCCTATTTTGAAGGCGACCCAATAAATTTTGACGATTAAATGTAAAAATGTTGTTTTAATTGAAAATTCCCGGTACTTTCTTGACAGAGTAGTATATGCTCGCTAGCAAAACAGACACTTGACAAACAAGAAAAGTAAAATGAAAATGTTAAAATCATATCTATTGGTTCTTATTTTAGTGAAAATCAGTACTAAAATTTGAGGGTTCTGGTACTTTGAAAGATTTTTAGCATTAATTCATTAACTTATACGTTTAACATTAAAGATGGAGTCATTACCAAAAATGTGAATGAATGTTTTTTGTTATTTTCAAGAGATTGGCTATCACGAATAAATTCCTTTTAGTTGTAAGAGAAGATTTCCATTAGTGGAAGCAACTCATAAAAAACTACTCCTGACTGATTACACCACCAGCATAGCAAAAGATTAGAACCAACATATTCAACGCTTAGAGTGATTGTAGGGTATGAAAACTCTTTTATGATTTGGCGAGCTCACCATGCACGTCTGACATAATATGTTAAATTCTTTATCTTGAATTTTTTTAAGGCACAGGGCGCCCTTTGTTTTCTTCCTATTATGGAAATTATTAATACTATCATTATAACGTCATACAATAATCAATCCCTCCTTGCGTATTTTTCTGAAATTTAGTTCCTCTGAATCTCAAAAGTTGCTCTATGAAAATATGTTGTATATATAAACTGTGGCACAATTCAAACTTACTTATAGTACTTCATTATGAATTTCTTGCCATCGCCGTAGCGGCATATGTTGAAAAACAGCGTGAACTTGTTCAAGGTTAATATAAGAGATAAAACTAAAAAGATTCCATACCAGTTGTTCGCATCGATAATGGGGAGAAGTTTTATTTCATGTTCCAATTAAAAATCTCACAGAAAAAAAAATATGAAATTTCAAAAATGATAATAAATTATATTGACAAACTAACAAGTACACTTACAAGTGAATTTCAAATTTTCTTGGATCATTTCAAAATTTACTTCTATTATTCTTTAAAGTTCCCATATTTTTCCACAATTCTTTAAAACCACCGCAGGATCTTCATGTTTGTAAAACATGAAGAATCCTTGTATCTGAGCAGGACTAACTTGTTTCCCAAAAGATTCTACAGTTTCTGCGAATAATCTTGCTTGCTTTTTGCTAATTTCTCCAGGATAAAATCTCAAGAACATCTCTTCAATTTGATGTATCGAACAGTAGCCAATGTACTCCTTCAAGTCTACCCTTCCAGGTCTAATCAAAGCAGGGTCTAATCTATAAAAAACATAATACTATCAAAATGTCTGGCATAACAAGAAATTAATAGGCTATGAAAATTTTTATGTTAAATCCTTTTGGAAATCAATAAGATACTACTGTAATATTTGATAAAAATATTTTAATTTGCAGGCAAAAAATATAGCTGATGACAGTTGACAATGAGCATAGAGATTTTCACATCCTGTTAGTTAGAATTAATAATCTTTTCAATTTTCAAGCCTGGTAACAAAATTCTGATTTTATTTACCTTTCCAAATAGTTTGTTGTCATAAATACTATTCTTGCTTCACTACTTGCTACACCATCTAAACAGTTTAGCAGACCACTGAAGGTTACCCTGTTTAATCCTTCATAAGCAGCCTTTTGTTGAGGAGTGTCTTCTCTGGAAACAAAGGCAGCATCAACATCTTCCAGTAATATGATGGTTTGTTGTGGTGCCATACTCAGGAGATGATTAAGTCTATCATCAGTCAGACCTCGTTCCGATAAATTTAATACCGATATTGAAAAACCTAATTTTCCAGCTAAAGCTGTTATGTATGACGATTTTCCACAACCAGGAGGGCCATATAAAAGATAACCTACATAAAAATGAAATAATTGGTAATTTTTCAAAGTGTGATATATGATTTTGTGATGAAAACTAGTGATTGAAAATATTAATAATCACCTCTTCTGTATGGTATTCCTCTATCAGTATACCATGTAGGATTGGATATAAACTCTTGACAGTCCTTGAGGATTCTTTCACTAATCCCTTTATCTAAAACTACTGATTTAATAGGCCTCTTTCTCCTTGGTTGTCCAAACTGTCTCCATTCACTTCCCATACCAGTGTACATCAACGTTTTACCTTCATGCTGTTTCAATGCCATCTGCCTAGCTAACAAAATTCAATTTAATTCTTCATATATAATGTTGGCAAAAAAGTAATTATCGATTTTAAATGTACATGGCAGTAGTGTTTTCTTTGAATTACTTCTGCCCATGTTACAAATATATATTGAATTGTATCAGTCCTTACTTGGTGAAAATCCATATTAAATAATATTTAAGTTCTTCCAGTCTGTCCTATATAAACTTTAGGGCAATTACAAGCTGCTAAAAAGCTAGGAGCTGTGTATGATAATTGTAGACAAGAACGACAGTGTCAGAACTGGTTTGATAAATTTTGCTCTGGTAATTTTGTATTCACTTCAACACCCGAGATAATCTAATCAATAAGAGTCTTTCGAATTGTGTAGAATTCTAGATTTGCTCTGACAAATATAAAGCTGATTCTCTAAAATGATTTTCTTCTCAAAAGTTTTAGAGCTACTGATAAACGTTATATTTAGATTTAGCCTAAAGCAACATTCTTCTAAAAAATGGAGAATTCAAAAAGCATAATGTTTCAAACATGTTCTCACAGAGAATTGGTTAATTTCCTTAGCTAACGTTTCTTCGAGAAACTTTTCGTTTTTCTGACTCAGTAATGATATTACTTCATTTTATCTCTTTTAACTCCTTTGGGTATTTTTCTAATATCTATCTTATCAAATGTGCATAAAAACAGGAACTACTTGCAACATATCAATCAAATAATTTTATCTCGAATATAATATATTTAGTAGTGTTGGAATACTATACCAGTTATTTAGAGAAATTTTTGAGTCATGCCATTTATAGAAAAACCTTATTTTCTCTTATGATAAAACAGGTTTTGTAGGTACATGGATATGTGCTTACAACTTTTTAGTTCAAGTAGTGAATTATTTTTGGGATGAAAACTATTTGATATTATTTTTCTGTTCTATGAAATGACGAAATTTTACGTGAACTTTCAAATACTTATTGTATATTTCATTGGAAGTGTCTTTCTTTTTTGAGATATTAAGAACAAAATTTTAAATGGGTATATTTTACCACCTAATGGGTCAGTCATGGGCAGATACATTGCCAAGCATAAAATTAAGGCGATCTCATAATTTGTATTTATTTTACAAATCTTTTGTTTTTTCGGATTTTTTAAGTCGTAACATAGTTTACTAACTTTATGCAATATAATTTTGTTGTTATTGCTTGAATAAAAAAGTTTTTGTTATTTTGTTCTTCAAGGTTTATTGGAAATAATGAAACGAAAAATTTAATTTGACATGCCTTTAGGTCAAAAAAAATTAAGAACTTCAGTACCAAATACTGCCTCCTCTAACCCTTTGGATCAGATTTTGGATGACATACTACAGAATAACGTCCCATTTCTGCACCGGTATGTCGTGAAGCTCTCTAGAATTTCTGGGAGTCGGCACATGTCTCTGTAAACGTCTCCCCCGTCTCATCACAAAGGTGTACTATTGGACTTAAATCACGCAGGCTGAACTAATCTCGTAATTTATACCTCGTCAAGTTAAGCAACTATCCAAGCAATTTGGCTATGCATTATCATAAATAAAGGTTGTGTCTTCTGTAAGAATATCCATGAATAGTAAGTACAACATGGTCTGTCGGGTATTTATGAGCGGTCAAAGTACCACTTTGGATAAAGGCTAACTGCACGCCTACTTCAAAAGATATGCATTTTCATACCATAATTGTGTGCGATGCACATATTGCACACATGTGTTCTGAGTCGTTACTATTTAGTAGTTCCCAATTTTTTTGGTAGTAAAACAGTGTAATTTCTAAAAACGAATTTAATACATCGGTCGTTATGGTAATATTCACCAAAAACATCATTCGTAATTTATTATTGAAAAATCATTTGATTTTACAAATAGTGTCAAACAACTATGTCATTCTTGTCAGATATCAACCCATGAATATTCTGATTTGTTTATTATGGATCAAGATTATGACACAAGTACCAAGTAAACCGATAATTTTCAAAGAATACCCCAGGATCAAACGGAAAAAAAGTAGTTTCAATCCTAATGAAACTAACATCATGATACATCAAACTTCATTGGTAATACAAGCGAAAGTGAATGAAATCCTCTTATTAGTTCAAAATTTTTTTACAGACAATGCAGTCTCCTATAGAGACAATAACCCAATGGACCACACTATCCAGAACATTACAGAAAGAATCAAGAGAATTAACAATGGTAACATTAGTAAAAAGTTCTATACAATATCAATAATTCTAGCTTATCAACTTAGTTTCCTATAAATGCAATCAAAAAGGAAAAAGTATACAGAACTCCAATGAGAGGACTCCTAGAAAATTCTACAGACAAAATCGAAAAAACAAAGGGATTGAAAATTTTGCAAAACCCAACTTCAAAACGGATTACATTTGTAACAAAAGTAAAAAATTTTGTATTTAATTATTGATTGTAACTTTTTCCACAGGAAACCCATGCTTCTACAAAAAATACAAATATATCTCATATCTTGATCGAAGGACCTATTAATCTAGTGGGTGGAGCAACTAATGACGTTATACAATTTAAGTATTGTATAATTTTTACAGATATCCTCCATTCCTTTGGAAGAAATAGCTGAAGCACTTAACTTGTTGGAAGATATCGATATAATTCCTGAAAACCATATAATGGAAGTGTGGTCTAAGGTGCAGGGTACTAAACCATTGGAGGCTTTAAATGTTGAGGATGTGAAAAAAATGGGCGATTTCATGCAATGGATCCCCGATTATCACCTTTTCTATCTCAATATGTCAGACTGGGATTTAGTAGAATATTTAGGTGATTTTCTAGGGAACAGCGCCCCACCTTTATGCTCAAATGTCTGTAATTTTCGTATTTTGAGCCAAAAATGTTCTCAAACAACTAGCTTGGACTCACTGATGAAAAATTTAAGGCCAAAAGTAATGTGTGGCTGGTCAGTCCTTAAACACTCTAACTTTCGAACAGAAAGAGATAGAGACTTGAAACTTTCAGTGTAGGTTTAGGACTTCAATATGTTGATTAAGTTGGTAATGGGAAAAATCAGTTAAAATACAGTTGAAATTTTTTCATATTTTTTCCAATATTTTGCAAATTAGAGAACTAATTGATTTGATATTGGTATTTAAGAGTAGAATGATGACAGTCATGTTCATGCAAAATTTTGTAAGAATCATATAATTATAAGATTTAAAAAAAAATATCTTCTGAGCAGAGCAGCATTGAGAGCTATGGATGGCAAAAGTCCTACGATCAAGTTTAAATTTACCATTTAGATGTAAAGTAAAGACAAGTAGGCTAATGAAATGTTTCATGAGGATATTAACAAGTAGGCAAAAGCTCCTTACTTCACATCAGTACTTTTCACCATATTTTATTCAGAAATTGAATTGCAAGTTTCAATTTTTGGTACTTTAAATATATTTTACTTGAACTCATATTCATTCGAAAAATAATGAAGATACCCCATATATATGGCAGTAACATTTAATCTTATAATGACTAAGTATTTTATTGTTCGAACATGTTTAGTCACTTTCCAAGACCTTTTTTTTACCAGGAAAAATATGAAATTTTAATCTTCCTTCTAGATAAATATTTCAACACATACAAGATGTAAATTTAACAGTATTGGCGAAATAATTGAAGTTAAGAAAAAATTGAGGAAATAATCTATACTATTTAATTTAATTAAACTGATATTCCATCAAGTAAGGATCAATTCAATCAAAAACACATACTGATCCCTGAAAAAATAATACAGATATTCAGAACATTTTATTACCTTTCTTAAATATCATGTGAAATGGGTAATTTGTATAATTCTGAATTGCTCACTGCAGTACACTTTGATGACAACAATTGGGTTGTTTAATTTTTACAAAAGAGAATTTTATATTTATCAAAAATCTATTCGCATATCTTCCTTAATTATTCCACTTTTCAGTTACATTCCAACAATTTTTCCACTCAGATGGAAAATGGTCATGCTCATTTTCAGTATCATATATTGAAGTTAAATATAATTTTCAGGAAAAATCAAGAAATTTGAAAAGCATAAACAAGGAATACTAACTGCCTCATTGTTAAAAGCACATGGATTTGAAATATTAAGAAACCATTCTACTATCAACAGAATGTTTGGGATCATTTGTGGTTTTGATTGGGAGCTGCTGAAAAATATACCAGATCATGAATTCCGTCAAATAGATGGAGAAGTTTTTAATTGTCTTCACAGTTGTTCCCAATCTCAGAGGAGGGTAAGCATGCTTCTAAAATTGTATTATATAATATTTAATACATTCACAATGGAAGATGAAGTGTGCACTTTGCCGTAATTAAATTCATACTGTATATCTCATCTTTCTGGATTTACCAATGATGCATCTTGTTTTTCAGCAAAACTGTACCTACTTATAAAATATCGGCCATAATTTTTCAGAATTTATTACAAAAAGCAACGAAACCAACCATTTTTGGTCCACCGCAAGTTTGGAAAGCAGAGACAGTAGAAAAAGCCAATATGCTCATTCTAGCTCTAACACCTAAGGAGTTACGTTCAATAAGACCTCCCGCTATGAAAGGAATGAAACCACCAATCATTAAATTGATGAGTTTTGAATTGATAATGGCATTTAACAGTAAACAGCTCTCATACCTGAGTACTGCAGCATACTTAGCTTACAAAGAAAGAATTTTCCTAAGCAGTAAACAATTATATCATAAGTCTAACATCAGTTATAATATTTTACTATTTGTATCCTTCTTATTATATTTAGAACTAGAGAGATAGTTGAATAATGTGCATATTTGATTTTACGTTAAAACTGTACATGTAGCCAAGTTCAGTACAGAATTATATCACCTATTATTGGATATCTTGAAATCTCAGGTGAAGATCAATATAATTTAAGATTAATTGCAGTACTGGCAGATATGTTATCCAAATAATATGAGCTAAGGTAATAGAAAGTTCTTTTTATCAGGACAGTGTAATTTACATCTGTGTATCAGTTCACAAATCAAACATAGGTATTGTCAATCGTTCGGGCATTAGCAGACATGCATGTTTTGATGCTTGTTGGATTCTCATCAATGCAATCCTCTAATCATCAATGAATGCAAGGAAACCATGCACCTATTTTTTTTCAAATACAATCTTTTGATAATAATGAGGCACTCCTTAGAAAAAAAAAAAACATCATTTGCTATTGACTGCCAATTCAGAAAGGAACAGAAACTGGGATGTAACATTAGGGTTCAAATGTTTCTGTGGAACTATTTTCTAGCTTAATGCATAGTATAGATGACTTTTATTTTATGAAAATACAGATTTTGGTGGCATAGTGGGCAGAGATGCTAGATATGGTGCCAGGAATTGCGGGTTTGAATTGTACTGCGCCCATTGATGTGTTAGTGTACATCAGGTGGTGGGGGTTCGATGCCATAAGCTCAAAAAAAAACATTAAACTGTTACAAACCTTCCTCTAATATGTTGAAATATACTGATTTATCCCATCCAAATGCAGTTAAAGTGACTGTTTCCCAGGGAATTCCCATATGTAAATCAAGGGTATGTTGTTCCCTTGTCCTTTCAACTCTTATCCATGTGGAACCATACCTAAACAAGTTTACATACGTTACTAAGAAACACCATTAATTAATTCTCCACCTACTTGAAGAAATGTGTACCAACACTAGGAATAAAATCATATCTAGTCTTTACGTGACCATTTTCTTTTTGTTCAAAACTAGTTTCAACACTCAAATGCTGAGTTTGTCTTGCTCCTTTTACAGTCATCCATTGCAACAGCCACTGATAAGATTTGTCTCTACAAGGTACTTCTAATGTTATCATATAATGTCTTCGGAATAAAATTAAGGAAGTCTGAAATCCTTTTCTTAAAAGTGCCGCGCCAGCCCCTAGACCAAATAGACCAAATCCAGCTCCAAAGTATGGATTATCAGAAAGAGTAGATATATATTCGAATATTGTCATATTGATGTGAATATAATTTCATCGGAATGTATATAATTTGTTTAGTTTCCTATTAGAACTTCCTGGAATCCAATATATACAATTTGACAACTACTAACCTTAATTTACTGATAGGTTAGTTTATAGAAATAAATGAAATACAGTTCAGGTATTCTTCTTACTTGGCCCTCCTTCTTTTATTCGTATGTTCCAGCAGATAACTATTTATAGGAAACCATAGACTTAGGATAATAAATCTATGTAGGAAACATAATTTTTCCACAAATTAGGCGCCGTGTATAATACTGCCACAGATTTATCTGTGGTACTGTTAAAATGATTGAAAATGATAGGCAATTTTATGGAAGAATTCAGCATCTGTTAGTCCTGAAACAAAATAAATACGATAATATAGACGTATTGACAGGATAATATTATTAGGATAATAAATCTATGGATAATATATTATTAATAATTATAGTTCCGCCATATAACTTGGCGACATCCGGCTTAGGTGGGCGTAGTCTGCATCAGACCATATAAACCCGCGCCCATACGTAAGCCATACACCCCCACCGTCAGGACACGTCGAAATGTTCGGCGAAAATATCCCTTAGGAGTCAGAAGTTAAATACTTAGGTGTCATTCTAAACAAACTCTCATTCAACCAGCACCTGGACCACGCCGTCCAAAACGGAAAAAAGGTGCTAGCCCGACTATCTCCACTGTTTTGCCGTCGCAGTAAAATGTCTTTCCCAAATAAACTGAACATCTACAGAACCATTATCAGACCCACAGTAACTTATGTTTCTGCCTGCTGTGTCCACGGTTCCTCTGCGTCGAAGCACCAAAAGTGTTTCAGAATAAAATCCTTAGGACCATATTCGACGTACCCTGGGTTGTTCGCAATTTCCAACTCCATCGTGAGGCAAACTTACCACCGTTAAGAATTTCTCCACGAAACCGCCCTGAAAACCCTCGCTAAAGCAGAGAATCATATTAATCCACTAGGCAGACAAGCCGTCGACTATGATAACTCATCGTCCAAATACAGGCGACCAAAGCTTGTACTCCAAACCCCCAGTGACCATCACTAAATCAGTGATTTTTCCTAAGTCAGCACCTAGTACGCAAACTTTCAAGGAAAGTCCGATAACTAACCTCCCGATGGAAAGTCCCGAGTGAATGGTCACTTTCCACAGTCTAAACTCTCTAGAACCTCCTCTTTAAAATCGCTCTAGAGAAGGACGATGTTCAGCCACTGTCAATTGCCACTATCTATGCCGACCGGGCTAAAGGAGTCTAAGACTCGTAATCCTTGAAGACAGGAAGTTAGTGGGATTACCCATTCTTTTTGGTGAGTTTTGCTAACTCGTTCTTATTACCGAGTTTGAGGGAGCCGAATAAACTGAAAGGTGGAGCCCCACACTGTTTCCACTTCTTATCAGTGGGGTCGAAACGTGAATAAGGAGGATTAACCTATATAAAAAAAATCGTAAGTCATACACTTTATTAGATGAGCGGTACCATTTGCAAATTTTGTGTAGTGGACAGATTGTTATCTCGCCAAGTTACAAGGCGCTGCCTCTCTATTAATTGATGATACTGAATTTCTTCACTGTAGTATGTTATTGATTTATTATTTTACATTAGTTTTGAATACAGGTATGGAAAAGACAGTCGGAAACATAGGAAATTCAATGTAAATCAAGACGTCCAGTGTAGCAATGGAAGAATCAAAACCTAAGCGTGATGCGATGATGAATAAACAACTGTTCTCTCTCAATGGTAGTGGGGAGTGAAAGCAAACTGCAGAGCCCTTCCATTGAAGCATCAACACTGCGCACTGCCATTGAGACAGAACAGCCCTTTATTCGTCATCACATCTAGTCGAGAGCCTAAACGTTGTTTTATATTTTTATGGATTATTCAAATACACTCCACTAGACTTTTATAATATTTATTTAGCCACAATGTTACATTTTATAAGCATCAAAGCCTTTTCTATTCTGAATAAAATAAAACAAATGGAGGTTCATACTTGGTAGAAGGTATATAAAATTAGTTAAATATTTTGATATTTACAGATATATTCTGTTAGCCTTCTACATATTTAATTTCAAAAAATTATATTTAATATTATAACATCAGGAATTGTATTAATGTCATATAAGTACTACTTATATCAAACGACATTCATTATAAGACATCAAAATGGTATATATTGTTAACAAAAATCCTATAAATTAAATATTTTGTCTACTCAAAATATTTAATTTATAGGATTTTCATATTTATTCACATTTATTGGAGTTTGTTATATCATTTGAATGTGTGTGGATAGCTCAGCGGGAGAGCATCGGACTCGTGACCGGGAGGTCCAGGGTTCGAATCCTATTCAGGTAGAAAAGAAATTTTCTAGTTGGACGGGTATCTGCCACCATTTCACTGTTGGGTCAAAAATTAACAGTGCTGTGACCTAAAGTGGCGCAAGATCGCAGTAACAAAGCCTACACAGAACACAACTGAACTCCTAACTCGTACAAGCTGAAAAAGCTTCTGAGGGATCTTCACAGAAGATCTAGGAGTATCAGGATAATAATAATAATAATAATTTGAATGTCATAACGAATGTTTATTTGATATGTCGTTTGATATGAGTAGTATTTATATGACATTTATTTAATTCCTGAAGTTATAATATTAAATATGATTTTTTGAAATTAAATATGTAGAAGGCTAAGAGAATATATCTGTAAATATTAAAATATTTGAATAACCCTTTTTATTCTGTTAGTCATTCTATCATGACTGCCAACAGTATTACGAATTCAACTTCATTAACATAAAGAGTACTAAATAACAATATTTATTGTATTATACAGTGTGGAAACCACACAAGTATTTTGTGTCCTTATGTTAGACAATTATAAAAAAAACTGGGACACTTTCAAATTCAATAGTACGCATTTTAGACATTCGCGCAAGTCCACAATAGTCCGTCCTCTTTATTTTAAATGGAACACCCTGTATATTTCTATATTTTTTAAAGCTCCTTAATAACCTGATTTCAACGAAGTTTATTATGTATGGTCTATTATGAATAATACCGGATGAAATTTCGAAATTATTTATTAAATTATATGATGTATTTGATTTTAATACATTAAAATAAATGCTTAAAATGTTCTCCACCTCGTTCTTGGCAATAACACAGTTCATATAAAACTCGTTCCTAACTTTGTTCAAAGTTTGAGTTGAAATATTCCGCATTTCTGAAGTTATCCTTTCTTTGAGGTCTGCGATGCTCGTCGGCTGTGATGCATAAACTTTGTTCTTGAGACAACTCCACAGAAAAAATCAAACGGCATAAGGTCTGGCGATCCATCTGGCCACTCAAAAGTACCTCTTAGTCCAATCCATTTATTAGGGAAGATTATGTTTAAGTATAAGTTCTGACCAGTAAAGCTTTTGATATTTTTTAAAATATCGGATTCTCGATATATCGATATTTTTAAGTATATCAGTATCTATAGAGAACAGAACTTCAAAAAATCCTATTTATAATAGTAGGGTAAATAACAGGAATAATTTTGAAGAGTATAAAAATAAAGTGTTGGTTCAGTCTTAATCTTTTACAGATAAGAGCATTGGTGATAAATTAAATTCAAGTTGTTTATTTGTGATTGGAAGCTTCTTTCCATGTGCTAAACAAATTTCCAAACTTTCTAAAAGGTCCACACCTCTGCTTTTATTACCTTTGTGTAAGTTCTACTGAAATCTATAAACATTGTATAAATAACGATCATTTTATAGTGTAGCGACCACCTTCTTCGCTTCTCGTCCAGAAACCTGCCTTGCTCTGTCTAAAAGTTTCTGTCTGACCGACCCCACCGAGTTCAAATAGGCCAAGGTACACAGCGTTCGACGACCGTTCCAAAGCGGAACACATGGTCACTGGCATCACAGGCAGACATGCGCACCACGCCTGTCTGAAGAGTTTCAGGTGCGCATGCTCAGAACGAAACGCCGTCTCCCAAATTAAGAGGTGGAAGCTCCCTCACAGTACCGCATTTCCATTGAGAGCTTCAATAGATTTCAATAGAACTGAGATCTTACATGTAGGTGATAAAAGCAGAAGAATGGATCTTTTAGAAAGTTTGTAAATTTGTTAAGTACATGGAAAGAAGCTACCAATCAGAAATGAACAACATGAATTTAATTTATCACCATTGCTTTTATCCCTAAAAGATTAAGACCGAACCAACACCTTATTTTTACACTCTTCAAAATTATACCTGTTATCTACCCTACTATTATAAATAGGATTTTAAGTTCTGTTCTCTTCAGTTTTGAAAATGAGCTAAAAATCCGAAACATATATAGAAGACTTAGCACAAAATACAGGGTATGCTGTCAGAACATCTGGTTAAACCAAGAGTGTCTAAGAAGAAAAGTGTTTCCTAAGTACGTAAAAGTAAAAACGAACTCCCGTTCCCATTCAGCGAAGACCCCAACAAGATGCGCAGAAAGAATCTGGATCAAGGAAGAAGCGAGGTACTGTACAACATTATGTCAATGTATTTCATGCAGAACTGTCTCATATACTCCATTCCATAGAATTTGATATTTTTGATGATAAAATTAGACAAGAAATTAGTAAATTCATTTTTCAAAATATGCTAAACGGTTAAAAAAACCAAATTCATTAGAAAAAACTCAAAAACCCAAATTTATTAAACGAAGTGAAAATATAATATATAGACCAAATGATCGCGTCATTAACATGCCAGGATCCCAATTTTCGAATGACGAATTAAACTTACTCGAAAAAGGTCATAAATTTGCCCCAACAATTAAAAATAAAAAAGTAAAAAAAAGTTTTACTGTAGAGTCCACAATTATTATTATTATTATTATTATTATTATCCTGATACTCCTAGATCTTCTGTGAAGATCCCTCAGAAGCTTTTTCAGCTTGTGCGAGTTAGGAGTTCAGTTGTGTTCTGTGTAGGCTTTGTTACTGCGATCTTGCGCCACTTTAGGTCACAGCACTGTTAATTTTTGACCCAACAGTGAAATGGTGGTAGACACCCCTCCAACTAGAAAATTTCTTTTCTACCTGAACAGGATTCGAACCCGGACCTCCCGGTCACAAGTCCGATGCTCTCCCGCTGAGCTATCCACACTCATTTACTTGTATATTGTACTTGAATATACGGATGAGGTGGATAAAATTATCTCAAGAATTTCAAAAACCCTTAGAAACAACAGAAACATAACTAACAATAATATTTTGAATACAATCAAATCCATAAAAGAAAAAATTCGATCCGATGATCAAACCGTCACAAAAGCAGATAAATCAGATGCCACAGTTATCCTTTCTAGATCGAAGTACCTAGAGAAAATGAATGATTTCATTAAAAATCAAGATATCGTAGAAACTCCCGTTGACCCAACGAATAAAATTCAAAAATCATTGAGGAAAACTTTGTCAGACATCTCCTTATTTAAATCATATTATCATCTTATAAATATGAATCCTAGCCCACCAAAACTCTACGGTCTAATAAAAACTCACAAAGAAAATGCACTAATTCGCCCAGTCGTCTCCTTTATTAGCAGCCCTACCTATAAAATAGAGAAAAAATTAAATGAAATGTTTAAAAGGCTTACTAATTTCACTCCGAAATACACAATAAAAAATTCCATAGAATTAACAACGAAATTAAAAAAATTTTCTCTACCAAATAATTCCTACCTAGTATGCCTGGATGTGGATAATATGTTTCCAAATATACCGAGAAATGATGGCATTCATTTAGCTTCAGAAATTCTTGAAAAATCACATGTAAATCCCGTGATACACGGTGATTTCATTGCTCTTTTAGAACAATGCCTGCTCAAAAACTATTTTCAATTCAATAATAAAATATACGAACAATTAAACGGCCTAGCTATGGGCTCACCACTGAGTCCACTTCTTGCAGACATATTCATGTCAGAAATAGAAAATAAAATCTTCAATTCGAAACTACCTGTAAATATTCATTTCTGGTACAGATACGTAGACTATATTCTCACGTGTATCTTCGGAACATCCAGACAACTGAGTCAATTTTTGAATTTCTTGAATAATATTCACTCAAAAATTAAATTCAAATTAGAAAAAGAATCGAAGAACAGTATTACATTTTTAGACCTCTCGATATCACACTCAAACAGAAAAATAGAATTCAACGTGTTCAGAAAACCCACATCCACTGATATATATATTCCTATTGATTCCAATCACCCATATTCACAAAAAATGTCAGCGTATCAATCGATGATCCATAGAGCCTTCGCATTACCCTTATCAAAAAATGACCGCGAAGCTGAAGTCCAAACTATAAAATCAATAGCCGCGAACAACGGTTTCAACCCCAATATAATAGATAATCTAATTCGACAGAAACTATCTAAAATGAGCCAAATTTATCCCATCATAAAAACGGAAGAAAATAAAAAATTCATTTCTCTATCGTACTTTGGTAGTCAAAAAATGGCCAATAGTTTTTCAAAATCAGATGTCAATATTACCTTCAGAACGCAAAACAAATTATCATCGATATTATTTAATGCAAAGGACCCTACTCCAAATATACACAAATCAGGAGTTTATGAGTTATCTTGTTCTACGTGCAGTAATAAATATATAGGACAAACAGGACGTTCCTTCAACGAACATAAAATGAGTTTCACAAAAAATAAACAAAATTCTACTTTTGCCACTCATTGTCTAGAAAACGGTCATTCGTTTCCCACAATAGATAATCTTAAAATTTTACATGTAGAATCAAAAGGGAAGAAACTCGATTATCTAGAATCTGTTGAAATTTTCAAATTAGTTCACAATAACAATAATGTAAAAATAATGAATGACTGTACAAAAATATTTGAGATATTTAAAAATTACCATCTGTTTTGAACCTTTTTCAACGAACATAAAATGATTTTAATGAAAAGTAAACAAAAATTCAACTTTTGCCACTCATTCTTTAGAAATTAGTAATTCCTTTCGACAAAAGAAAATCTTAAGAAAATTTTACATGTAGATTCAAAAGATAAGAAAAATAATGTAAAAAATAATGAATGACCGTACGGAGCTTTGTAAATCCAAATATTTGAGATATACAACAAAATAATGTTGAGATATTTAAATGGGTACCATCTGTTTAACAACCTTATTTGTCGATTGCCGACACTCCGATATCTGTTAGAAGGCCCCTCTTTTTTAACCTTTTTACCTATCACGTCCCGCTTGTAAACCTCTGTACCTAGAATATATCGAAATATGCAAAATATTTATCACTTTTGTTTAAATACCTCTGTACCACTGTTAGGTCTTCAGTTGTCTGATGATGGGATAGTTCATTTCCCGAAACTCGAGTCACAAGAAAATGTGTAATATATATTTTTATTGGTAGTAAAACATTGTAATTTCTACAATTTGATTTAATTCGAAACATATATGTAAACAGACATCAAATAAACAGTGGAACTTAAGCCAAGTTGTTTTTATTTACTTTATTAATTTAAATTTATGCTTAAAAGCGCACCATTGAATTTGAGAGTTGATGTGTCCCAGTGTTTTTTTTTTATAATTTTTTAATGTAAGGACACAAAGAATTTTATTCCATAAGTGATTTCCATACTCCCCTTCTTAGTATAAGTTAAAGGTACTTGACGTATTAAAAAAATGTATATAAGACAGTAATTTATTTCCACAAAAATAAATTACTGTCTTATATATATTTTTTTAATTAAAATGAGTTTCCACCAAGTAAAGACCGAATCTATCAAATATTGACATTGAGCGGGTGAACGTGTGTTGTTGAGTGCTCCGATTAAGTGAGGGAATTCAGTGAGTTATTGATAAATTTCGATAAAGATTGATATTGTTGAAAACAGAATAAAACTGGTCATCATAGACACTAATATTTTTGGAAAAGAAGCTAACTGAATAGTTTATAAAACGGATAATTGTTTATACATTCTCGATATCGAGTCTTTTTTGCTTAAGTCTAGACGGCCAGCGTACGTTCGGCAGGTGTAGTATGTTCGCTGCATGAATCGTTATCGGGACGAGAAAACAGAATAATCTGACCTTCCATATCGCACCAAATTTCCCGATTCCAACTTTTCCGTGGCCTACCTTCTGTGCTACAAGTCTTCCTTAAAGGCCCAAGGAAGTGAAGTGAGTCTCCCCTTACGTCCTCATTTTTTGTTTCGGTTTGTGTCCCTGCTATGGTAGTTGCCTAATACAGAACTATTACATAAAATTTTTTCTATCAATTGAACATAATGGATGATAAAACCGTACAAAATATTTTAGAAAAAATTGAGAACAGTAAAACTGAAATTAAGAGCAGCATACAAGCTTCGGAATCTAATATATTACTTGAACTTGAAAACTTGAAATTCAAGATTCGTACACTTGAGCGGGAGAATGTGTCTCTGAGGGATAAAGTAGACCGACTGGAAAGAAAATCTAACGAAAATAGCATCGTGGTTTTTGGATGGACAGAGCCCAATGATGATATTACTTCGGATTTCATTTGCAATGAGCTGAATGACCTGCTAGGGGTAGAAATTGGTAGAAGCGATATAAATAATTTTTATTGCCTAGGAAAAAAGTCGAATCGCCCAGTAAAAATTGAGTTTGTTTCCTATCTCAAGAAAATTGAGGTTATCAGACATTGCAAAAAATTGAAAGGCGGTGGTATTGCCATCAGAGACGATCTGACGGAACAGCAGCGGAACGAGTATCGAGTGCTTAGGGGATATTTGATCGAGCAAAGAGAAAAAGGAGAAACTTGTCATATTAGAGGAAATAAACTTGTAGTCAACAATAAAGAGTATACACTCCACGATTTAGAAGAAGCTCGAAAACATCCCACTGTCCGCCGGACTAACAGCAACCCGGCGACCCCGACTCAGTCCCTAATACATAACCCGGAAGAAGTACGAACTCAGGCTCAACCTCCTGAAAATATCGAGGAGATCTCGGTTCTCGACCGATTGCAAAGCACACCAGTAGCTGAAAACACTGCTAGAAAAATTGTAAAGCCAGAAAGAGTAACCAGATTGCGCTTGAACGTACAAAGAAAGGATTTGAAATAGTTGATTTTGTTGTATTTTGTCCTGTTGTTTATTTTTGTTGCGTTGGGCTATTAAGTTGTTTGGCTTTTTCTGTGGGTTTTCTGCTACAAAATGGATCCATTCATTAGAGAATATAAGAACGAACCAATCATTGCTGAGATTATACCTGACATAGATCATTTTTTGCCACCTATACAAACACCACTTAATATCTTACATCTTAATATTAGAAGTGCGATGAAAAATATGGACGAATTTGTTTTGTTTCTGAGTAAACTTGCGCTCGATATTCAAATTATTGTACTCACCGAAACGTATTTCGTCTATGACCTGAATTTGCTGCAGATTGAAGGGTATACCATTTTATACAATGAGGGTTCACTCAATAAGAACGATGGAGTGTTGGTTTATATTAGGAATGAAATCAGTTTTTCACACGAAATAAAGAAACTAGGAAATATAAACATTCTGGAAGTTTCAACACAGTTTGGATCTAAGAAAGCTATTTTAACAGCCGTCTATAGACCCCCAAGTACATGTCCAAAAAAATTCAACATTGATTTACAGCAATATGTTCAAACGGTTGAAGGGAGCGATATGCATGTTATAACAGGAGATATAAATATAGATCTTATGTCGAATTCAGATTTTTCTGAGGAATACAAGAATATCTTGAACACATACGGATATGAATCGCACATAAATGACTACACTCGACCAGAAAGTAAAACTTGCATAGATCATTTCTATGTGAAAGAAAATGTTTCTATTCCAATTCAATCGTACGTCTTTCAACATATTATTACCGATCACTATCCTATTGCATTAACTGTGGACTTGGATGCAACATCAACGAGACAGCCCAATTCCGATTCTAGAAATAAAAAATATATAGATTACGCAGCACTAAAGACAAACTTGAGAGAGGAGAGGTGGGAAAAATTTTATTCTGTCCATAATATAGATGAAATGGCTGATGAATTTGTTGACAGAATAAGTGCATATATCGAAAAAACAACTAAAAATATAAGGTTAAAAAAACAAAAAAATATTAAAAAGAAGTGGATTACTTCCGCGCTCCTCACATCGATAAATAGAAAACAGCACCTGTATAAAAATTTACAAAAGGATCCGAATAATTCACTTCTGAAGACAGAATACCACGTTTATAAAGGTAAGTTGGCAAAGTTAATCAAAGTTGCGAAGAAGAATTATGCACGAAAGCTAATAAAGGACAATGTTAACCAGTCCAAGGCACTCTGGGACAGTGTAAATAACATATGCAATCGTTCGAAGCCTGAGACAAGGATTGAAAAGATTGTATCGGCAGATGGAACAATGGTGGAGTCTGGGAAACGGATCTGTGACAGTTTTAATGCATACTACTCTAACTTAGGTCAGACGTATGCAGAAAAAATAAGTGTTCCGGAAAACTATAGAGAACATGAAAAAACAGTAAGAAGCTCCTTGTTTCTCACCCCTGCGAACATCGAGGAGGTCCACGAGACGGTTGTGAAACTGCGGCAGGGAACAGCACCGGGATATGATGGCATAAGAGCGGAAACTCTAAAGAATATATCTGACGAGATAAAGGCACCTCTGACTCACCTAATAAACTGTTGCTTTGATGAAGGATATTTCCCGAAAAGTTTAAAAACAGGTATTATAAAACCTCTATTCAAAAAAGGTAGTAGATTGGAAATGAAGAACTACAGGCCAATATCGTTGATCAGCAATATAGCAAAAGTTATGGAAAAAATATTGAAAAAGAGGATTATAAAATTTTGCACGAAACATAAAATTATCTCACAATTTCAATATGGCTTTGTAGAAGAAAAATCAACCGAAGATGCAATCAGACACCTGACATCCTGTATTTACAACTCACTAGATAAGAAAAAACAATCCTTATGTGTATTTATCGATCTCTCTAAGGCCTTTGATACAGTCTCCCACGAAAAACTACTCAATAAATTGGAAAAATACGGTTTCAGAGGTAAAATTTACAACATGATGAGAAGTTATTTGATGGATCGGGAACAAAAAGTAAGTGTAAATGGAGAGTTAAGTGAAGCAATGTATGTAAATTACGGGGTGCCTCAGGGCACGGTTCTTGGACCCCTTTTATTCACACTGTATATGAACAGTTTGTTGAGTGTCAGAGTAAGAGGCAGAGTTCTCTGTTTTGCAGACGACGTGGCGTTGTTTTGTGAGTCAGATTCTTGGAACACCCTGAAAGCTGAGGCCGAGAAGGACTTCAGTAATCTGGATATGTGGTTCAGGTACAATAAATTGACGATAAATTTGGAGAAAACGAGATATTTACCATTCGCATCGTACTCGAGTGGATTACCACATATTGGACCCCTGATGGTCACACCGAACTTACATATCCCGGAAGCGGACTCCATCAAATATTTGGGTATAACGATCGATAGACACCTTAAATGGGACATGCATATCAAAAGTATCGTCAACAAGCTAAGAGGCATTTTATATAAAATTAAATATTTAAAAGACTACCTCGACTTGAAACACCTGAAATTGCTGTACTTTGCATTAGTGCAGCCACAATTGTCGTATGGAATTATTGGTTGGGGCGGCGTGAATGATAATCATTTGGAGAACTTAAATGTAATGCAAAGATGGATACTTAGAATTATTTACGGTAAACCACTCATGTTCTCCAACGATAGTTTGTACAGGGAGTCCGGGATGCTTGATGTAAGACAACTCTTCTGTCTCAGTATGCTAATAAATATGAAAAAGTCGAAAATTACTTCCGATCCAGTTGACCACTGTTATAACACCAGAAATAGATCAAGCTCCTTAAGCATACCCCGTTGTGAAAAGAATATAGGACAGCGCTGCTGTAACTACCTTGCTCCGAAAATTTTCAATCAGCTACCCTCGTACATAAAGAAACTCAACAGTTTAAGTTTGTTCAGAAAGATGTCAAGGAAGTGGATAGTATCTATCGGAAGATCAGGATTGATTGCTCTGATCAGCCAAAGGCTGTTCTAGGTGGAACTACAGGAAGCAGAAATGTTCTCGTTTTGTTGTGTATTTTGAGTTTGTTCGTTCACTTGTCAATAGAGGATAGTTAAATCTAGGTTGATTATATCACGTACAAGCAATAGCTTTCGTAGCTAAAGCTTCTGTGATTAACACTTTATTCACTCCTTTATTTGTTATAATACATGATTTTATTATTATGTGAGCATTTATGTTCTCCACTCATGTTTTGTATTTTCTTACTGTGTATATATGTTGTAATGTAGTCAGTGAATAAATTATTATTATATATTATTATTATGTACGTAATGTTGACGTAATTTACTAGGTCAAGGTGTCATTGCCATGATCTATTTCAGTGTTCTTCTTTGTAATTATTTACTTTATTTGCTTAATTTGTTTCATGGTTTCCACGACCACGTGCGTGCCGACACAAAAGTGAAATAGCCGCCCAGATGCCCAGAAAAAAACGCAAGATATGGGTACTAAATTCAGACAAATATAAAACATAACGAATATATTACAGATCTATATCACTCCCGTTCAAAACGGTCCAAATCCCCGTCACTTAATTATGCAAATTTAAAATAGGCGATATCGGGCTCAGATATTCCTACAAAGTGTTCGTGAATGAGAAATATACACCACCATGACCACCATATGTCAGTAAGTTGTTAGGGTAGCGACTTTAGACGGGGTGTCTCATTTAAGAGGGGTGATTTCGTACACCTTATGGGGGTAGCACGCGTCTAGCGGTTCTCTTGGCAGCACTGCTTGAAAAGAATCCCAAATATTAGCTGGTAGATTTTGGTTCGGATGCGGGATTCCCACGCAGCAATGGTCTACACTTGGCGCGTAATTTGTCTTTGGAGTGTTCCGAAACTGTTGGAACTATGGGTGGCGGTCTTTAGAGGACGGACCCCCGTGTTATTGCGTGGGATAAATAAATTCGATCCGAATCCAGCAGACTGTGCCAGATTGAATGAAACATGTCTGTACATTTGCAATTTTTATGAATC
The DNA here is from genome assembly GCA_034642435.1 of Megalocaria dilatata. Taxonomy (NCBI): domain Eukaryota; kingdom Metazoa; phylum Arthropoda; class Insecta; order Coleoptera; family Coccinellidae; genus Megalocaria; species Megalocaria dilatata. Next base: position 63,130,310 of record CM067855.1, on the reverse strand, counting down.
GAGCAGTTTTCCAAAGAATCTTATAGTGTCAAAAAATACCGGGAATTGGTCAATGGAACACGAAATATGTATCGGGTGGTTTTTTAGAGTGATAGAACATTCGATAGGGATAACTGTGATTTGACAGAAGGTAGAAGCCATGTTGTATTGACATTTCTGTTCAGTAAGTATTGAAAAATTATCATGGAAAGACTCACGCCGCAACAACTTTCACAAATTGTTGAAATTCATTTTCAAAATCAGCGCTCTATTCGCTAAACTTATAGAGCACTTCGTGAAATTTATGGTTTACATAATCGTCCATCAGAGCAGCTTATTCGTCGAACTATCGATAGATTTCGGACAACATTTACTCTACTCGATGCACAACAACAACAAGACAAAGAACTGTACGTACAGAAGAAAATATCGTTGCTGTAAGTCATCGTGTTAATGATGATCCAGGTTTGTCTATTCGTCGACGTTTACAACAAGTTGGACTCTGTGCATCCACCACATGGAAAATTTTGCATAAAGATCTTGGTCTACACCCATACAAGATCCAACTAGTTCAATAACTAAAGCTACTTGACCATAATAAGAGTCATTTGTTCGCTGATTGGGCCCTAGAACAGCTTGAAGTTGATCCATTTTTTTATCATACAATTATGTTTAGCGATGAAGCTCATTTCTGGTTGAACGGCTATGTAAAGAAGCAAAATTGCCGTATATGGAGTGAAAACAAAACTCAAGAAGTTCTGCAGGTTGCATTGCATCCTGAAAAATGCACCACTGTATGATGTGCTTTACACGCTAGAGTCATCATTGGTCCATATTTCTGAAAGTTCAATGTTTCCCCAGAATTTTTCGGATCGGAGGCCTTCCGGCGGAGATACGACGATTCTGTAGTATGCGCATGCGCGATCGGCGCCGTTCCGCGGAGTGGTCTAGAAAAATTTCCGCGGTCCGAGCGTGACGAGCGATCGAAATAGACGTTTCCGTCGACTGGGAGCGATCGAAAAAGTCGAGAGGGGAGGGTGCCCCCCTCCAAAAAATTTTTCGACATTTTTACTTCGAGTTGCCAGAAGCGAACGGAATTCGTATCGCGACCGGGGGGTCGTTTTCTCACGTATAGGGGGTCCTCGGACCCCCTCAAAAGTCTTACGTTTCGCCCACTTGAACGGACATATATAGCTTTCGCAACCGGCTCCTCTAGATTCTTCTACTCTCGTTCACTATTAATGGTGCCCTTTTAAATATGGAGAGCAATAAGCAGCATTTTCGTCATAATTTACTTTTTAACGATAGAAAAGTTAAAAATGCTGTTCAAGCCAGAAAGAAATGAACCGATGTGTATGAAGAATATGTGTCGGCAGTACGCCAGTACCAGAACTGGTTTGCAAGTTTTCTATCCGGCATTTTTATCGTCGAAGATGCACCACGTTCCGGAAGGCCGGTTGAAGCTGATTATGGCATGATAAAGACATTTGTTGATGCAAATCGGCGAAAAACAACACGTGAGATAGGTGAGAGGTTATATTTGTCGAATTCAACTGTTTATGACCACTTGAAAGGCCTGGGTTCAACCTCAAAGCTCGATATATGGGTTCCCCATGTTCTTACAGAGAGAAATTTTTATCGTCGCGTTGACGTCTGTGATTCGCTTCTCAAACGTCACGAAAATGACCCATTTTTGAGGAGCTTCATTACTGGGAACGAAAAATGGGTTGTATTTAACAATGTCAAATGCAGGAGATCATGGAGCAGAAAAGATGAATCGGCTCAAAGTATTTCGAATGCCAATATCTATCAAAAAAAAGGTAATGCTGTTTGGTGGGATTTTAAAGGAACCGTTTTTTGAGCTTTTATCATCATCAGCTGGACAATCTGAATGATGCACTTCAACAGAAACGGTCAGAATTAATCAACAGAAAAGGTGTAGTGTTCCACCTAGATAGGTAATACGAGACCTCATACAAGTTTGGTCACTCCCCAAAAGCCTTTACAGTTTGAATGAGATACACTGCGACATCCAACATATTCTCTCGATTTGGCGCCTTCGGATTATATTTGTTCCGGTTATTGCAAAATTTTTTGGACAGTAAAATCTTTACTTCAAATGAAGAGGTCAAAAATCACCTGTATCAGTTTTTTTCCAGCAAAGACCAAAAAGATGGAAAATGTGTTGGACCAGAATGGCCAATATATAATTTAATAAAATATTTATTCATTTTACGAAAATTGTTTTTCATCTTCTAAAAAAAAACGAAATACTTTCCGTACAACCCAATATAATTATATTGATTTCTCGCATATCACTTGGTGAAATATTTTTAAATTAATAAAGTAAATAAAACACTTGGCTTAAGTTTCACTGATATGTATGTCACACAACAAATCAGTGAAACTTAAGCTAAGTGTTTTTATTTACTGATATTGTATGTCACACAACAAATCAGTGAAACTTAAGCTAAGTGTTTTTATTTACTTCATAAATATAATTCATCGAAATTTATAATGTCGTCTCCAAAGTAGGAACATTCCAAAATACTACACTTAGGCCGAGTTGTGTAGGTTACATTTATAGTACAGTTTAAACTTCCTTTCAACCTCAACTTTAAACCGATGAAATCAAAATTCATAGGTTGGGAAAAAACAATTATTTTTGCGCGAACCTCAAGACTTTATATAACATGTTTCGGATTGTTCAATTTGGGTCAAATATGCACCGTTTTGTTCTATAACTTGTTGCCATTTTAAAGCTAACTTCATACTGTTTCTCATAGAAGTCTTGGTCCCTATTGGCGAAAAACTCTAGTAATCGATTGTCACAATCTCCTATCGATGCCAATTTCTTATCACTGAGGAAGTTTTGCAAGGCTAGAAAACGATGGTAATCGCTTGGTGCCAGGTCCTGACTATATGGTGGATGCATTAAAAATTCCCCACCAAGTTCCCGGAGTTTCTGCCGAGTCATTACAGACATGCGGGGCGTGGCGTTGATGGAACACAACACCTCTTTTCTTGGTCAATTCTGGCCGTTTCTGGTCAATTGCTAGCTTCAAACGGTCCAGTAAGCAACTCATAATAAATTATTTCTTTCCAGCCCCACCAAATCCACAGTAGAATTTTCCTGACCGTTAGTCCTAGTTTGACCACCGTTTGAGCTGTTTCACCGTCACCATCTGTTTAAGAAATGGTTCGATTTCATTTCGTTTGGCCAAGGCTTCGCAGATGGAAATTCAATCCATCATGTTTTTTTTTTTATGTTAATTGGTGTGGCACTCAAAATCGAGCTTTCTTTTGAATCTAGCTTTGTACAAATGGTTTGAAATTTGTTTATGATCGATTTTTAGCTCCTGGCCGATGACCACTAATACACCGATCACCTTCGATTATTTCTGTGACTTAATCGATATTTCCGACGACGGGCCTGCCTGTGCGAGATGCATCTTTAACATCAAAAATATCTGAACGGAATCGACGAAACCAAAATTGCACGTAATTATATTAGGAGTACAAATAAGTTTCCGCCATTTTTTAACACAAATTGTTTATGAATCATTCCTAATGATTTTAAACGATGTGAGACTGCTCGCTGAGTGACTTCTAATGTTAGAGCAAGTTCTTTTTGTGTTTGAGATGAATCTTCCTCCAATAATTCCTCCAATTCTGCATCCTCGTAAACTTTTGGCCTTCCACTGCGATCTTTGTCTTCTACGTCGAAATCACCGTTTTTAAACTTTTGAAACCACTCTCGACACGTTCTCTCACTCAAAGCACTCTCATCATATGCTTCTACGAGCAATTGATGCGCCTCAGCAGCAGATTTCTTTAAATTAAAGAGGTAAACTAATATTTCCCGTAAATGACGCTTATTTGGCTCAAATTTTGACATTTTCAACTTATAAAAATTATATTTTACCAATATAAAATCAATGATATTAATAGGTTATGTTGTTCTTGAATGTTTTTAAGCCGGTTATCATCTGCGAAAACTAACCGAAACTCCGTGCCGCTCCATCTACAATAAAACGGCGGAATCTTATTTGTACTCCTAATAGCTGTTACAGTATCGGGATTTTAAACACTGCCTGGCTTGCTTTTTCGCCTTTATCAGAGAAAAACTGTGAAATATACCGAATTTTCTCTTTGTTGACTTGCACTTTTAACTCCCTGTAACTCACAACTGAATGGACCAAATAAAATTCAAATAACAGGTAGGTCAATTGTTATTTGTAGGGGATATCCTTTGATTGCAAATTCGTGGAGTTACGTTTGATGTTCGTTTCGATGCAAAAAACTCATTGGAATTGATGGGTGCAGTGGATTGAGTATGTTTCTGAACCACTTTTATTTAGGAAGATATTTAAATCAGATACCGTTCATTTACAAACAGTGTTGTTCAACATATTTTTTTTACATTCTGTAACAATTTAGGTTTTTTTCCATTACATGCTAATGCTAATCTCTGACGGAGATCTTCTAGAGAAGTAGGTACTATCTTAGACACTATACTATTCAATTGCATTCATTCAAATCCTGAAATTCTGAGAGAACAGCACACACAGTATCCAGTTAAAAAAGTTAAATGTCTGACAATTTGACAGGTAAATCTTATCAAAACCTACTTCAAGATCTCATCTATCCACTCATTACGGAGATTCTAGAAAACTGTGATCGAATAGAAAACATATTTTTCTAAAAAGATGGCGCCCTGCTATACTACGTGACTTAATGAATCATCATTTTCCCGAGAATTGGATTGAAAGGATGGGTTCTATTGAATAGCCTCCAAGATCCCCTGATTTAACCCCTCTAGATTTTTTGTGGTGTTATTTGAAGAGTGTCGTGTTTAAGTAGTACCCACTTCTTTAGAAGATCTTTGCCAGATAATAGTGTTAGCATGTAATGAAATAACATATGAAATGTTACAGAATGTTAGGGAAAATATTGAACAAAGACACTATCCATTGTTTATAAAAGAACGGTAGGCTATTTAAACATTATATTAATTAAAATTCGTTGAGAAACTCGATGCCCTTAACGCATTCCACCAATCACAAAAATTATTTGTGAACTATCGGGTGTTTTTCTTAGAGTGATAGAACTTTAAATTGAAATAAAACACATTTAAATTAAGATTGAAGCCCATTTTTTTTTTATTTGAAAGATAATTTCAGGACATTTATGTTTCAAAAATAATTTCCGGCATATGTCCACCACGACTAGCTCTGAGGAACCGCATTCGACCAGACCAATTTTGGACCACTTTTCCGAGTAACTCAGGCCTTATTTCATCAATAACACGAGTTATGTTGGCTTCCAAAGCGTCTATTATTTCTGGTTCATCAGCATAAACCAATGACTTGACATAACCCCAAAGAAAATAATCCAGTGGAGTTATGTCGCATGATCTTGGAAGCCAATTAATTGGATCATTTCTCGAAATAATGTTATCGCCAAATGTTTAATCCAATAAATCAATTGTTACGGTAGCAGCATGAGGTGTAGCACCATTTTGTTGGAACCAAAACACTTCTGGGTCGATGCCATTCAAATTTTGAAACAATTAATCATTGATCATCGATCTGTAACGAGCACCATTCACTGTGACATTAGCTCCAGCATCGTTTTTAAAGAAATATGGACCGATTATGCCTCCAGCGTGTGAAGCACACAGTACAAGAGCATTTTTCAGGATGCAATGGAACCTGTAGAACTTCTTGAGGATTCTTTCCACTCCAAATACGCCAATTTTGCTTGTTTACATAGCCGTACAACCAGAAATGAGCTTCATCACTAAACACAATTTTACGATAAAAAAGTGGATCAACTTCAAGCTGTTCTAAGGTCCAATCAGCAAACAAATGACGCTTATTATGGTCAAGTGGCTTTAGTTGTTGAACTAGTTGGATCTCGTATGGGTGTAGACCAAGATCTTTACGCAAAATTTTCCATGTGGTGGATGCACAGAGTCCAACTTGTTGTGAACGTCGACGAATAAACACATCTGAATCATCATTAACACTATGACTTACGGCAGCGATATTTTCTTATGTACGTACAGTTCTTTGTCTTGTTGTTGTTGTTGCATCGAGTAGAGAAAATGTTGTCCGAAATCTATCGATAGTTCGACGAATAAGCTGCTCTAATGGACGATTATGTAAACCATAAATTTTACGAAGTGCTCTATAGGTTTGGCGAATAGAACACTGATTTTGAAAATGAATTTCAACAATTGGTAAACGTTGTTGCGGCGTGAGTTTTTCCATGATAATTTGTCAATGCTTACTGAACAGAAATGTCAAAACAACATGGCTTCTACCTTCTGTCAAATCACAGTTATTCCTATCGAAAGTTTATCGCTCTGAAAAAATATATAAAAACGAGGTGTGAATGTTTTCACCGTAAAAAAGTCACTTGAAAATGGATCATTCTTAACCTTTGAGGCCGATGACTTTCAAACACAGACACAGTGCCCAGTTTTGACTTCGGTTTTATGTGCAGGAGTTTGTACTGAACCAATTTTTTTGTAATATCTAAACGATGACATTTACCCAGAAATATTTTCCTGTTTGTGATATATATTTTTTTCCATTTATATCTCGGGTAGAGGGTGTGTATAGATTGATAATTACCCCTTTAAATCCCCTTCCCATAAACCCGCACTAACTTGTCTTCAAGAACTAAGAACTAGGTATTTCATATATTCATAACGTTCGAAATATCTTTCTCCCCCTGTAAAAACGGAAAACAAATAACCTAGAAACATCCTCGATGATTCCATGTCCCGCATCTATGACGATAATATCTGTACATTCTCTGACCCCTACGCGTTCAGCCAATTCAGCCAGTTAAAATTAATTGAATCTAATGGCGTTCTTTATTGGACTCAATTGGAGAGATGATACAGTCTTCCAGCAAGTGTAAGCCTCCGACAGAATTCCATTGTTACATACAAAAGTTATTTTTTCTCCAGACTGCACTAGTTCCGGTCTAAGCATTTTTCTCTTGGGCCTAATCAGACACTCCAGTTGTCGCCATTTTCATCTCTGTTGTTAGGGTTGAGGAAATGGGCATCGTCTTGGCTTCAGTTAATCAGGATTTTGTTTATTTGGTTCGTTGTTTGTGAGTCATCGGATAAGATGATTCAAGTACCTGGACATGGGCAATGTACAATTGGCAAAAATTTTCTTGGTAATGCAGGGTTTAATAGGTTCAGTCATTTCAAATAAAAAGTCTTCATATATTGGACGGAGTGATTCGTTAGTTCGTGATCTTAGTGCATTTCAAATGGAATGAAAAATCACTTTTTACAAGATCAAAAAGTACTGGAAACTTGTAAATATTGTTCATTTCTCCCAAATTTATTTTATTTTCTCGAAAATATCGTCAATCCGAAATGTTACACTCATGCTTAAATCATTGATGCACTTCTGATAGGCCTCCGAAGGAATGGTCTTCGGTTCCTTTGTCGCACGAAGAAGCAACTTGAGCCGGGATAACAAAAAAAGGGACATGGTGCTAAATCTTGTGAACATGGTGCAAGTTCGAGGATATGGACGCCGTGTTTCGTTCAGCCTCTACATATCCACTGCATTTATGAGTACTTATTAGGAGTACAAATAAGTTTCCGCCGTTTTTTAACACAAATTAAATATTTATTATAGAAGAACGGTAATATAAATTCATTTAAAATATTGCCATTAACTTGCAACCACTTTTTCCCATCTCTCAGGCAGCATTCGAATCCCACGTCTGAAGAACTCCTTGTCTTTTGAGGCTATCCACGAATCAACCCAACTTTTGGTATCCTCATAAGATGTGAACCGCTGCGCCGTCAGAGCATGTGCCATGGACCGGAACAGGTGATAATCGGACGGTGCAATGTCTGGTGAATACGGCGGGTGGGGTAACACTTCCCAATCAAGTGTTTCCAAGTACTTTTTCACGGGAGCCGCAACATGTGGACGAGCATTGTCATGCAGAAGAATAATTTTTTCGTGTCTAGAATAGTATTGAGGGCGTTTTTCCTTCAGAGCTCGGCTCAATCTCATCAATTGTGTTCGATAGAGGGCTCCAGTAATTGTTTCGCTCGGATTAAGTAACTCATAATACACTACACCTAGCTGATCCCACCAAATACACAACATAATTTATTTTCCGTGAATATTCGGTTTTGCTGTTGATGTTGACGCGTGGCCAGGTAATCCCCACGATTTTCTTCTTTTTGGATTGTCATAATGTATCCACTTCTCATCACCAGTTACGATACGATGTAAAAAACCCTGTTTTTATGTCTAGCTAGCAGCATTTCACTTAAGCATAATCGGCGTTCAATATCTCTCGGCTTTAATTCGTATGGAACCGAATTTCCTTGTTTATGAATCATTCCTAATGATTTTAAACGATGTGAGAATGCTTGCTGAGTGACTTCTAATGTTAGAGCAAGTTCTTCTTGTGTTTGAGATGAATCTTCCTCCAATAATTCCTCCAATTCTGCATCCTCGTAAATTTTTGGCCTTCCACTGCGATCTTTGTCTTCTACGTCGAAATCACCGTTTTTAAACTTTTGAAACCACTCTCGACACGTTCTCTCACTCAAAGCACCCTCACCATATGCTTCTACGAGCAATTGATGCGCCTCAGCAGCAGATTTCTTTAAATTAAAGAAGTAAACTAATATTTCCCGCAAATGACGCTTACTTGGCTCAAATTTTAACATTTTCAACTTATAAAAATTATATTTTACCAATATCAAATCAATGATATTAATAGGTTATGTTGTTCTTAAATGTTCAAACTATTTTTTAAGCCGGTTATCATCTGCGAAAGCTAACCGAAACTCCGTGCCGCGCCATCTACAATAAAACGGCGGAAACTTATTTGTACTCCTAATAATTTTTACAGTTATTGAAAATTTTATGCGATGCAGTGAAAGCTGTTTCAGCAAATACTGCTGAAACTTCATGGGGCAATACTATGAAATTGGTCCACTATATTTTTAAAATAAATTCTTATAAATTACTGTTTCACTAACCAAAAAATTGAGATTTTTACCTGAGTTAATTGAGGGTTCAAATTTCATTACTACAGTTTCGAAGTGTTACTTGAGCTACAGACAACTGAAGTATTATAATTCTTTAGAATTACAGTCACAAAAATATGAATGCTCAATTAATTATTATAATAAGTTGTTTTTTATTTATAAGAAAATTAATGATTTCCACTCCGAAATGATTTTTTCTGAATATTTTTTCTCTTATAGAAAAATTTCAACTCAAACTTTAGAATGTTTAAGAGGAATTTATATATGTGATATAAATAAAGGAATAGAAAATGAAACTTTCGATTGAACTGTTTCTTCTAGGGGCTGAAATCAAGATGGTGAAGCGAAATTGAAAATTGATTAAATAAGAAATCAGTCTTATTTTTAATTGAATAATCAGCCCCTAAAATTTTTGCACATATTTGGAAAAACCTTTTGAAAACCCATTTTTTATTCCCAAAATATCTTGTGGCAAAATCGCTTGCTAATGGCATTCAACGGGCGCTTGGACTAAGAAATGTTAAAAATAAAGATATACCCTTCTTAAAGTCTCAATTCTTCATTAGAGTTCATTAGAAATTTTTAAGTCCAGCTCTAGGTATAATTCATTCAGCTCAAGGAAGAGCATTCGATTATAGATAGTGATGCATCGATAAGTTTTTAATAAAAATGATATGTAATTACTGTTTCAAGAATGAATAAAATAAGGATGATGAGCTATGACAGTGCAACTTTCCGTGCCTGCTCGCTTTATTAGTCTCTCGCCAAAGAAGACTGTTTTTCCGTATTTGAGGGTAAATAAATAGTAAATATTTAGAAAACCAATTTTTAATGTGAGTCAATACTTGATAGAAGTAAAATTTAAATGACTTTAAATTCAGAATTATGTATTCTAACTTCTACATTATATATTGAAACTATATACAAAAACTATCAAATTGATATCCTTATATATAATCAATATAAAATATTTTTCAATGTCTCGGAAAAAACCCTTTTACATCCCGACTTGAAATGTATTAATACAAATGTATTAACAAAAACTATATAAGTATGTATATTAACATACAAATACAAGAAAATCCACTATTCCAAAATTATCTAAAATTATCAAGATAAAGGATCAACTAAAAATAATTAAACGAGAACTCGAACATTTGATAGCTATTTCAGCCTATATGGCTTCATCAGAAATGTATTGAATTCAGATTCAAATATATAACAAGATCAAAATTCAACTTACCAAAATAAGATAAAACATGGAACGAACAAACTTGAAGTAAGCTTTAAAGTATCCAAAATGAAACAGAAATGATCAACGTATTGTTACGTATAACCTATAACTATTTGTACTTGGAACACAGAAAAACAATAACAAAACTTATTCACCCCAAATAATGTCCCATGATAAGAAAAATAACCAGAATTTCAAAAATAATAAATAATTGAGGAATATAATTCAGGATATAAAGACTCTATATGAAATTATTTCATAATTTAATTATTTTTCTTATCATGGGACATTATTTGGGGTGAATAAGTTTTGTTATTGTTTTTCTGTGTTCCAAGTACAAATAGTTATAGGTTATACGTAACAATACGTTGATCATTTCTGTTTCATTTTGGATACTTTGAAGCTTACTTCAAGTTTATTCGTTCCATGTTTTATCTTATTTTGGTAAGTTGAATTTTGATCTTGTTATATATTTGAATCTGAATTCAATACATTTCTGATGAAGCCATATAGGCCGAAATAGCTATCAAATGTTCGAGTTCTCGTTCAATTATTTTTATTTGATCATTTATTTTAATAATTTTAGATAATTTTGGAATAGTGGATTTTCTTGTATTTGTATGTTAATATACATACTTATATAGTTTTTGTTAATACATTTGTATTAATATATTTCAAGTCGGGATGTAAAAAGGTTTTTTCCGAGACATTGAAAAATATTTTATATTGATTATATATAAGTATATCAATTTGATAGTTTTTGTATATAGTTTCAATATATAATGTAGAAGTTAGAATATATAATTCTGAATTTAAAGTTATGTAAATATTTAGCTTTAAGGGTATGCAGATGTTGAAGCATCATTAGTGTTTCTATTATAGTTGCGGCCAAATTTATTTAATCGGTTCATTCAGTCGATAATGAAGAATTTTTGTTGAAATATCAGAAAAGGGATATTCATCAGTCAATTTTCCTGCTGTAGCTTGTTCTGGTTTTGTAGTAAATTTCATTGAAAATAAGTGTTTTACGTTCAAGTTTAATATTTTCCATTAGAGTGATTCTAAGTACAGTATTCATGTCATAATAGTTCGTTATTTGTAATTGTATTTGCAGGTGTTTTCCAATAAATAAATAAATTTTAGACGGGGTAAATATATTTCTTTAGAAGAACAATCATCACTATCCCTTACTACAACATTCAGTCATATCTCAATCGACAGTTCGAAGCTTGAGCCAAAAACTGCAAGCAAACCAACCTATTAAAGCTGCTCGGAAGGGTCATTGTTGTGAAAAACCTTCAATGACTCCTAGGGGACATTGAATTTTGAAGAATCTAGCTCTAAAATGCTAAACGGCAAGCCACAGTAAAATTTAAAACACCTTTTAAAAGTCATACTGTTCTGAATCGTGGCTACTATACGGAGAAATTTGTATGGCATGAGGTTCAAATGTCGAAGACCAATTAAAAGACCCTAAATTTATACCAGCCATGATCAAAAAGGGCTCAATTACTCAAAACAATTTCTATTGAAGACTACCTGAAGAGGAGCAGATAGTAAGTGATTGAAATTTTTTTTTTATAATTTACTTGGTTCTTGAATAATGGATGAAATAGCTCACTTTGTTCGGAGACGACCACAAGAAAAATACCATAAAGACTTTGTAGTGAAATGAGTAAATTATCCCATAAGGCTTCATATCGTGGCGGGACCATTAAAAAAGGGATCTGGAGGCCAAATTGATACCAGAGATCAACGAATAATTATGCCATGAGTGTAAAATTTTCATACAAGATGTGTCCCCTGCCATACTACTAAAAGCGTGAAAATTTTTTTGGCGGACGAAACATACCTTTTTTACCGTGGGCCGAGAACTTTCCTGATATGAACTCAATCGGGAAAGTCTGGAACTGCCTAAAACGAGAATTGGCGAAAGAAAACATTGCAAATAGGGTGCAGTTGAAGGAGAGCCTAATACATCATAGGAACCACAATAATGAATTAAAGGAAATTGCGTTAAGCTGCATAAATAGCATGTTCAGAAGAGTGGATGCACTATTGAAAGCGAGGGACGGTTTGACTAAATATTAATGATTTAGTCATGCTTTCATATATGTACATATATATTGAATATCGAATGTTTATATATATTGAATTCGAAATGTTAGAAAGTTGATAAAAAAACAAAAAAATAATTTTTCTTTTGTCATTCAGTATGGTCTTTGTAAATATTCATACACATCTTGGTCTTCCTGTGCTTACTATTCATCGGAGTTCTAAAAATTTTGAAAAAAAATTTCTCTTTACGCCATAACAGCACACCAATGAAACATTTAAACCCAATAAATTGTAAGAGTTAGTGGTAAAGAAGATGCAAATAAAGTTTTTTCAAACAACTTGACCTTAAAAATAACAACTTAACCTTTTGAAAATGACAACTTAGCGTATTTTGCAGAAATAATTCAGGTAAAAATATTAAAATTTGCATCAGCATAATTTTATGTTAACTGAAAAATTGAAACAACTTGAATATCATAAGCGTCTTGTGTTTGCGGATTGTATTCAAGAACAATTTGAAATTGCTCCGGATTTCATCAAAAGAATCATATTTTCAGGTGAAACTTATTTTTGATTGAAGGCTTTGTTAATTTTTTTAGTTATTTAATGATCCTAAAATGATAGATGGGTTATTAGTTGTAATATCAATGGTTCTCTTCTTCAGAAAGTTCATAGGGTATCAGTAAATCTAAAATGGTAGTTACACCAATTTGTTTTACACCTGAGTTATAGTAAGTTTTAAGTTTTTTTATTTAGTTTTTGGGATACACAAGATATTTTGGCCATATTATAAGAAAATTTTTATTTTCATTGGTACAATTATTAAATAACTTCTATCATCTAACAGTATAAAAGCTCCGTATCATGATCTACAATTCATTAAAGAGTTAAACAACTTTAAGGCAATCAACAGTAACCTTGCTACTGTAGCAATTAATAGATTTATGAACCATCTATGGTATTTATCACCAGCGTTAGCAACCATGGCAATTTTTGATGAAGATGTTCCATTAGAAACAAAATTGAAAATTGTGGCTAAGCTGAGAACAGAGGAAGAAAAAATTTTAATCGATGCTATTCCGGAAGAAGATCTGGATTATACAAGTGAAAAATCTAGCGTAAAACGCTTTCAAACCAAGAACATAAGTGACTTATTGTATAACGATATCGATTTTTTTGTAACTGCAGAATCGATCAAATTTTTCGAAAGATTTGAGCTATAAACAGAATTTTTACAAATTCATCCTTCTGAATGGGCTAACAATGAAAGCTATAGAACTGCAGTACGGTTCGTCGGAAAACTATCGGTTGTGAATGACTGTGCTGAGAGAGGAGTTAAATTAGTGCAAGATTTTTGTAAACATTATACCAAAGATGAAAAACAAATGCAGTATGTATTACAAGTGGTTAAAGATCATCGTCAAATGTTCCCTGACGCGCTTAAAAAAACAAATGTAACAACTTCATAAAAGTATTTATCATTGAAAATAAAAATAATATTGGTATTTTTTTCAATTCGGAAAAATTTTAATGACAAATTTTTTCGATTGATTGATACTTTTTTCTTAGAGAATACGCCAATAACCGATCTATAATTTTAGGATCATTAAATAACCAAAAAAATATATAAAACTATGAAAATGACAATAGTTACACATTTAACCTCGAATAACTTTGAAACCGTTAGAGTTATCGAAAAATCATAAGAGAACTTTTTTGTAGAGCGTTAAATTCTACATAAAAAATATCATTTGTCAATACGATTTGTTCGTTAGTTAATGACGTAAAAAATCTGAAGTAATAATAAAACTTTTTCCATGTTATTTCTATTTAAAACTTTGTCTGTCGGGGGGTACGAGTTAATATTAAAATTAAGAGCTGTAAATTGGCATGAATTTTTTTTTATATACTTCGAACCGATTTAGGACTATCGTGAAGAAAAATTCGAACAAACCCGAAATAAGGACCACCCTAATAGACATATTCAAGAAGTCACATACATAAAACAATCGCAGGTTAGCGTGGAAACCGTGTTGCTTTAAAATAAGCGACTGTATACTACATATCAAAAATAGATGCACACAACCTTAATTGCCTATATCCCGACGATATCAAGGCTGAATTAATAAAGGCATAAATGCCAAAAGAACAAAACTATTAACATCTGACTTGTAAAAATAGAACAGCGGTTCTACATACCTACACATTACATTCATCATATTCCAACTAAACTGTTGACACCATTATATCCGTTCTTGTCGGTACATCCCTAAGCACTGATAACAGAGAAAACGTTGAAATAAAATACGTCATAATTTTTTTCGCACTTTAACACTCGAATGCAGCACTCTGCAACATTTTTCACAGTATTCACACCAAACGCATAATCCAAGATGATGTTTGAGTTTTTCCTTCGGGTGGAAAAATAACCAACCCTTCTGTGCAAGAGGTCTCCATTTGACTGAATTATATTTAATGTGTGAAACAGTTTAATGGCAACAATTGGACATATTGAGTTGGATTGCATTAAAGAATCTGTGGCTGTTAAACTAATGTACTAATAGCTGCACTAATAGCTATTGTGGCTAATAGGCAAAAATTGGGTAAATTGATAAATTCACTTATGGGCGATTGAGTTAAACGCGTACTACGGGCGTCTTTCAGATCCATATTATGGATTTTGATTGACTGTAATTAAGTCGATATTAAAATTTTAATTCTTCTCTCACTTTCATTGTACCATAAGAGTTGGTGAGATGTGTAGATAAGATTATTTTGCAACGTTGGGATTTTCGTTGAATGTGTGTTTCTATGAATCTTATCAATGGAAGTATATAAGTAGAATGTCAGCATTTACAGATAAGTGTTTTAATTCATTTCTTTATCTTCACTATTCAAAATTGTTTTATTGGTTGATTTTCATGTAAGCATTTGAGGAGTTTAGATATTTATTTTATTATCAATGTTTCTTTACTCGGTGGAATTAAATATTTTTCTCTTCTATGCGATCACTCAACTTCAAGTGTTATCATATTTAATTATTGTGTGGTCCCAAATATTTTTACCATTATATACTATTCATTTATATTTGTTTGAATTCGGTCTTTACTTGGTGGAAACTCATTTTAATTAAAAAAATGTATATGAGACAGTAATTTATTTCCACAAAAATGTTCGTACTACTAAAACAGTTGTTTCCCCACGATGTGGCTTCTTCAGGTATTACATTGTACTGTCTAATGGTATTCAGTGTAACCGAGTTTAAATACATTTTTAGGTACGTGACCAAATGATGGAACCACAAGTCATAAAAACTCTAGGTGTTTATTGGAGTTTGCCGCTAAAAATATCATTAAGGAAAAATATTCAGTAATGGAGACTTATCAATATCTGTTTGTTCGTTCAAAAGGATTTTACGGGCATTATACCTGATGAATTCAAGAAATTCTAAATGTGTTAATGTAGAACTTTTGGTTTCAACGTGGATAATTTCATAATTATTGTTGAAATTATGCCTGAATTCCTTATGCCTGAATTCCTCAAGATGATTAGCATATGTCGAATGTACAGAATTGGATATAGAACCCCTTGGTGTTCTTGGACACGTTTCTTGAATGATCTACCAGTCTGGCCAATGTATACTAAAGGGCAATCTTTGCAAGTCAACTTGTAGATTCCGGATTTATTTTCTCTATTTGTTCGATCTTTATTGTTTTTTATGTAGGTACTAAGGTTATTAATTGTCTTAAAAGCCTCGTTAGTTGAAACAACTTTTGAAATATTTAGCAATATTTTCAGATAATCCATTGACATAAGATAACGAGAAATATTTCTGTGTATTGTCCTCTTTTATGATTGGGTACACGAGATATTATGCCATTTTCTTTTATTTATTGGATACCATTTTGTCTATAAGAAAGGGATTGTAACCGTTGTTTGACGCTCTTTATTTAATAATATTTAATTCTTTCAAAAAGTTTTCTGAATTCAAAGGGACATTCAATAATCTATGAATAAAACTATTATATGCTGACATCTTTTGGTTTGAAGTTTTATGTATTGTGATGTCTGTATGTGTTGGTTTGTGAAAAAGACTAAAATCGTGTAAATTATTTATTCTTGTTAAAGTGAGGTTTATTGTTTTTTATGTAGGTACTAAGGTTATTAATTGTCTTAAAAGCCGCGTTAGTTGAAACAACTTTTGAAATATTTAGCAATATTTTCAGATAATCCATTGACATAAGATAACGAGAAATATTTCTGTGTATTGTCCTCTTTTATGATTGGGTACACGAGATATTATTCCATTTTCTTTTATTTATTGGATACCATTTTGTCTATAAGAAAGGGATTGTAACCGTTGTTTGACGCTATTTGTTTAATAATATTTAATTCTTTCAAAAAGTTTTCTGAATTCATAGGGACATTCAATAATCTATGAATAAAACTATTATATGCTGACATCTTTTGGTTGGTGGGGTGGTTTGAGGTTTTATGTATTGTGATGTCTGTATGTGTTGGTTTGTGAAAAATACTAAAATCATGTAAATTATTTATTCTTGTTAAAGTGAGGTCAAGAAAATTAATACTTTGATTCTTTTTTTCTTCGATTGTGAATTTGATTTTTGGGTGGAGTTTATTAATGAAATTCTTAACTCAAACTAAAAAACTAAAAAATTTAACTCATAAAAATAAAAAAAATATTCCGAAATTTAATAAAACTGAAAAACATCTTTTCTCTGAACATCAATCTTATCCTAGATTTGTCAACTTATCTGATGTAAAATTCAACAGTAGAGAATCCAACCTTTCAGAAAAGGGATTTAAATACAACCTAGAAAATAATAATTCACAAAAATCCCTAGATTATTCAGCAATAGATTTAGAACTCGCCATTAAATCACTCAAAAATCAATCAAAATCAAATTACAATAAATATATTATTGCTGACATAATTAAAGACAAAAATATAACTGAAATTCACTCTTCCTCAATAAAACAGAATTTAGTTATATCAATCATAAAAAAAAAACACCATTAATTTAATATTCACTCAAGCCGATAAAGGAAACAGAATTGTTGCTATTCCAAAACATGAATATTTCAACAAAAATACTGCTTTTTTAACCCCAGATAAATATAAAACCGTTATTTAAGACCCCACTGAACATTTCCAAAAACAAATAAAAAATATAATAGAGCAATCTGTTAGCCTTTTCAATAACTTCCCAAAAAAACATTTGCTCACTTTAATGAACCCACAAATCCCAAAATTATATTCATTAATAAAACTTCATAAAGAAAGTAATCCAATTAGACCAGTAGTTTCATTCGCCACAGCACCAAGCATAAAATTATCTAGAGTTTTAATTTCTATTATTCAAACCGAAACAAACTTTTTAGCTAAATACGCTATTGAAAATAGCACCCAACTTATAGACAATATTAAATCCATCCAATTGCCCAAAAATTGTAGATTAATTTCTTTTGATGTTCAAAATTTATTTCCTAGTATACCTCCAATTGAAACAAAACAAATTGTAAAAAAACTATTAATTAAAAATAATACCAATCCCATCAAAATGAATGATATACTTAATTGCTTGGAAATATGCCTTGAACAAAACTACTTTCAATTTAACGGAACCGTCTATATTTCTGACAATGGTTTAATAATGGGAAATCCACTCAGTTCAATTTTAGCTGAAATATTCATGGACGATCTGGAATCAAAAATACACTTGAATCCGATAACCAAATATTTTCTTTATTGGTATAGATATGTAGATGACATTTTTGTTGTTTCAAAGGCACCGACCGACAACTACATATCTTCACGAATTTCATTAATAAACTCCACCAAAAAATCAAGTTCACAATCGAAGAAGAAAAGAATCAAAGTATTAATTTTCTTGACCTCACTATAACAAGAATAAATAATTTACATGATTTTAGTATTTTTCACAAACCAACACATACAGACATCACAATACATAAAACTTCAAACCACCCCACCAACCAAAAGATGTCAGCATATAATAGTTTTATTCATAGATTATTGAATGTCCCTTTGAATTCAGAAAACTTTTTGAAAGAATTAAATATTATTAAACAAATAGCGTCAAACAACGGTTACGATCCCTTTCTTATAGACAAAATGGTACCCAATAAATAAAAGAAAATAGCATTATATCTCGTGTACCCAATCATAAAAGAGGACAATACACAGAAATATTTCTCGTTATCTTATGTCAATGGATTATCTGAAAATATTGCTAAATATTTCAAAAGTTGTTTCAATTATAACGCGGCTTTTAAGACAATTAATAACCTTAGTACCTACATAAAAATATAAAAACAATAAAGATCGAATAAATAGAGAAAATAAATCCGGAATCTACAAGTTGACTTGCAAAGATTGCCCTTTAGTATACATTGGCCAGACTGGTAGATCATTCAAGAAACGTGTCCAAGAACACCAAAGGGGTTATATATCCAATTCTGTACATTCGACATATGCTAATCATTTTAAGGAATTCAGGCATAATTTCAACAATAATTATGAAATTATCCACGTTGAAAGCAAAAGTTCTAGATGAACACTTTTAGAATTTCTTGAAATCAACAGGTATAATGCCCGTAAAATCCTTTTGAACGAACAAACAGATGTTGATAAGTCTCCATTACTGAATATTTTTCCTTAATGGCATTTTTAGCGGCAAACTCCAATAAACACCTAGAGTTTTTATGACTTGTGCTTCCATTATTTGGTCACGTACCTAAAAATGTATTTAAACTCGGTTACACTGAATACCATCAGAGAGTACAATGTAATACCTGAAGAAGCCACATCGTGGTGAAACAATTGTTGTAGTATTACAAATATTTTTGTGGAAATAAATTACTGTGTCATATACATTTTTTTAATTACTATTCATTTAGTTATTTATTTAAATTAACGTGTTTCGGCATCTAAGGTCATCACACGTGGAACAGTTAACAATCATGAACAACTATGGTTAAATGAACAGAATGTGTAGATCGTAATAAAGATTATATTGAAAAAGAAATATTGGCAAGATTGATTGCCATATAAAGATTGTACAAAAAAAATCTTAAAATAAGAAGCAATTGAAGAGTTAAATTGAATCATAGAAGGTTTATATGAGTTTCACTGAAGAATTCAAGTGTCGCTTCAAATTCTATAGGTGGGCCGAGATCGTCTTACATTTCCCTTCAGACTGAATTTACGGTGTGCTTCACAGTGTGCTACAGTACTAACAGGGTGGATCTTCAGAAGACATCAGGTAACCGTGAGTCAATCTCTTGTGACCTATTCTGAATCTTCTTGTCGTTTGAGGTAATTAGTTTTTGGAGGACTGTCTATCTTAGGTTAAATGTTGTGTAGTTTTGAGTTGCATTCGTCCATTGGGTTTGCTTTTCTCGAATGGATTTCAGTTTCTAGGTTGTTGTGAGATCTGGGTAAGAAAATATATCCATTAGATTAAGTTCGGTGCTGAATTAGTCGATCAGCTAGTTCGTTCCCAAGTATGCCCATATGAAATGGAATCCAGATTATGGCGATGGGGTTGTTTGAACTGTCCTTTATTTCATGATTCTTTCTTGATTTTTTTGAACTAATACGTTCCGTGAATAAATATCAATGATATTTTGGGTTGAAGAAATAGTCTTTAATTAGTGCCACTTTGGTCTGATAACATTGGGGCAGAAGGTGACTTGTATATAATTGACTTGTAATTATTCACCTGCAAAAATGTTGCAGGCCCTTATATGTTGGTGAATTAGGTTTATCGGTGAGTGAGCATGCCAGCCTTGTTCATCTTTGAAAACATCACTGTAAATTTCTTTGTCGTATTTTCCGTTGTTCACTAGTTCTAGAAAGGGAATCATAAGGTTTACTGATCCTGAATCAACTGACATTAAATTATTTTTAAGGATTAAAACAAATTGTAGAAATTACTTTGTTTTACTACCAATAAAAATATATTTTACACATTTTCTTGTGACTCGAGTTTCGGGAAATGAACTATCCCATCATCAGACAACTGAAGACCTAACAGTGGTACAGAGGTATTTAAACAAAAGTGATAAATATTTTGAATATTTCAATAGATAACACCTAATAGTGGTACAGAGGTTTACAAGCGGAACGTGATAAAAACCCGGTTAAAAAAGAGGGGTCTTCTAACAGATATCGGAATGTCGGCAATCGACAAAGAAGGTTATTAAACAGATGGTACCCAAATATCTCAAATAATTTTTTGGGGTTACATAGCTCCGTACAGTTATTCATTATTTTTACGTTATTTTGTTGTACATCTCAAATATTTGGATTTACATAGCTCCATACAGTCATTCAATATTGATGATCAGATGTCAATATTGCCTTCAAAACACAAAACAAGTTATCATCGGTATTTTTTAACGCAAAGGACCCTACTCCAAACATACACAAATCAGGAGTTTATGAGTTATCTTGTTCTACGTGCAGTAATAAATATATAGGACAAACAGGACGTTCCTTCAAGACGAGGTTCAACGAACATAAAATGAGTTTCATAAAAAATAAACAGAATTCTACTTTTGCCACTCATTGTCTAGAAAACGGTCATTCCTTTCCCACAATAGATAATCTTAAAATTTTACATGTAGAATCAAAAGGGAAGAAACTCGATTATCTAGAATCTGTTGAAATTTTCAAATTAGTTCACAATAACAATAATGTAAAAATAATGAATGACTGTACGGAGCTATGTAAATCGAAAATATTTGAGATATTCAAAAAGTAAAATCTATTTAAAACCTTTTTCAACGAATATAAAATTAATTTAATGAAATGTAAACAAAAAATTCAACTTTTGCCACTCATTCTTTAGAAATTAGTAATTCCTTTCGACAAAAGAAAATCTTAAGAAAATTTTACATGTAGATTCAAATGAAAAGAAAAAAATTTCAAATTCGTTCACATAAAAATAATTTAAAAAATAATGAATGACTGTATGGAGCTATGTAAATCCAAATATTTGAGATGTACAACAAAATAACGTAAAAATAATGAATAACTGTACGGAGTATGTAACCCCAAAAAATTATTTAAGATATTTGGGTACCATCTGTTTAATAACCTTCTTTGTCGATTGCCGACATTCCCATATATGTTAGAAGGCCCCTCTTTTTTGACCGGGTTTTTATCACGTTCCGCTTGTAAACCTCTGTACCACTATTAGGTGTTATCTATTGAAATATTCAAAATATTTATCACTTTTGTTTAAATACCTCTGTACCACTGTTAGGTCTTCAGTTGTCTGATGATGGGATAGTTCATTTCCCGAAACTCGAGTCACAAGGAAATGTGTAAAATATATTTTTATTGGTAGTAAAACATAGTAATTTCTACAATTTGTTTTAATTATGATCAACCACCAAATAGTTACGGCTGAAACAATTCAGTATCTTTTTAACGAGTTAGAATACCGAGATTAAAGTACAAGATCCAACTGGTTCAAGAACTAAAGCCACTTGACCAAAATAAGCGTCATTTGTTTGGTGATTGGGCCCTAGAACAGCTTGAAGTTAATCCACTTTTTTATCGTAAAATTATGTTTAGTGACGAAGCTCATTTCTGGTTGAACGGCTATGTAAACAAGCAAAATTGCCGTATATGGAGTGAAAACAATCCTGAAGAAGTTCCGCAGGTTCCATTGCATCCTGAAAGATGCACTGTATGGTGTGCTTTACACGCTGGAGGCATCACTGGTCCATATTTCTTTAAAAATGATGCTGGAGCTAATGTTACAGTGAAGGGTGCTCGTTACAGATCGAATGATTATTTGTTTCTAAATTTGAATAGTATCGACCCAAAAGTGTTTTGGTTCCAACAAGATGGTGCTACACCTCATGCTGCTACCGTAACAATTGATTTATTGAAAGAAAGATTTGGCGATAACAATATTTCGAGAAATGGTCCAATTAATTGGCCTCCAAGATCATGCGACATAACTCCATTGGATTATTTTCTTTGGGGTTATGTTGAGTCATTCGTTTATGCCTATAAACCAGAAACAATAGACGCTTTGGAAGCGAACATAACTCTTGTATTGGGCTGGATCGAAATTTGTCGACAATTTCAAATGTATTGGTGACAGTGTCCAAACATTTTATGTAAGTTTTGCTTGACGAGAAATTATTTATGCTAATTTCGGGGGAGTAAATGACCTGTAAAGTGTCGTCAAGAGTTATTCATGACGTTCCCAATAGTAATGAGATAAAATTTTTAAGATATTCATGCTGTTTTATTATTCCCCTTTCAGTTTTTTTTTAATATGAGGGGTTCAAGTGAGTTGATGATCTAGGATTACTCGGATATATTTCTTCTGGTGAAACGTATGACTTCAGATTTTGGTGATGATATGATTTTTGTGAGAGTTGTTTTTGCCGTTTCAGTTCTGCTTACTTCTATCTTCTACCTAAAATATATATGTTAGTTTTGCTAACTAATTTCAAACTATCCGCTTTCTTCGCAAAATTGAAAATTTCTTTCATCTTCTTGAATTTTTTCTGGTTTATTTTACATTTTCACTGTTTATATTTGGAAGTTAGAATAATTAAAAAATTGAATGATCGCCCTATCATGAATATCATTGAATATATTTAAAAAAAACTATTCATGACTTCATATTTACTTGCATTATGACAAAATCTCAAATACCAGCATGAGTTTCTTCCTAATAGGTCCACAGTGTGTTCTTCAAACATGTATCAGAGGAAATTTTAGGTAAGAAGCAGCTTAATGTCACATACATTCTGTCAAGAAAGTACCGGGAATTATCGATTTAAATCTGGCGGGGCAATGAGGCAGATAAAATTTTTTTTCCTTGGTTGGTACCACTGTCCTTAATTACTATGCCAAGCTTAAGCGGGATCTGTCAACTAGTGTGTTTGCAACAGCTGATTAAGTCAGTCGATGTCAGAGTGCGTGCCGATTTTTACTATGGGTGATTACGTTGAGCAAAGAATTTGTTTAAAGTTTTGTGATGCAAATGAATTTTGTGTGCCGATGCATTGAAAATGTTGCAAAAGGCCTTTGGTGATAATGCTCTATCGAAAACTCGTGCATATCAGTGGTACAGAGCCTTCAAGGACGGTCGTGAAGTGGTCGCCCATCGACGGCTTCGATCGAAGATAACGTCGATAAAATTAAGGAAAGGGTGCTGGAAAACCGTCGTACCAGCTTGAGAGAGATAGCACATGATCTTAAGATATCCCACGAGTCCGCACGTACGATTTTGATTGATATTTTGGGCATGAGAAAGGTGGCCGCACGACTTGTACCGAAAGACCTGAATTTTCTTCAAAAACGTCATCGCGAACAGGTTGCTTCAGACATGCTGGATCGCTGTAATTCCGATTCTACATTCATGGAACGCATTATAACTGGTGATGAGACCTGGGTCTACGAGTACGATATGCAAACAAGCCAGCAATCATCGGAATGGGTGGCAAAAAATGAGCCGAAACCGAAAAAACCACGCCAAAGCCGCTCGAAAATGATCACCTTCATTGTTTTCTTCGATATCCGTGGCGTGGTGCACTACGAATTCGTTCCAGAGAGTCAGACGGTAAACAAGGAGTATTACCTAGGCGTTATGAAACGTTTGCGTGAGCGTATCCGTAAGAAGCGGCCAAATTTGTGGGCGAACAACTCATGGATTTTGCATGACGATAACGCGCCTTCTCACCGAGCTACGATTGTGACCGACTTTCTCGCCAAAAACTCAACAAACGTGCTTCAGCAACCACCGTATTCGCCGGATTTGGCTCCCTGCGACTTTTTCCTCTTCCCAAAACTAAAATTGCCCCTTCGTGGCACCCGTTTTGAGTCGATTGAAGCCATAAAACAAAATTCGTCGCAAGAGCTAAAGTCCATCCCGGAAAGCGCCTATAAAAAATGTTTCGATAATTGGAAGTGCCGTTGGCATAGATGTATTGGAGCAAATGGAGCCTATTTTGAAGGCGACCCAATAAATTTTGACGATTAAATGTAAAAATGTTGTTTTAATTGAAAATTCCCGGTACTTTCTTGACAGAGTAGTATACCGATTATTCAAGTGCATACTACAGGGTGGATCATGGTATTCTGATAAAAAACCGGAACTCAAAGAATTCGGAACTCACCTATAATGGTGTGGTAAATCTGGCTCAGGTTCCCTATATCGGTTCTATCATTCGTGGCGTTTTTGTTTTTCTTTATATATATATATATATATATATATATATATATATCATCTCTTTTATGTTCCTTTTGTCACTATTAGTCTCGTATGAAAAAATCTTCGTATTTTTGAAGTCTGGATTGTGGTTGTCTGTTATTATAAGTTGATTTAGTGCAGTGCTAGAGATTTTCATGTATTTGTGCCCATTAAATCTGTTGTTTAAGAGATTAAATGGGCACAAATACATGAAAAACTCTAGAACTGCACTAAATAAACATAATAACAATCCAGACTTCAAAAATTCGAAGATTCTTGCATACGACTAATAGTGATAAAAGGAACATAAAAGAGATAATATGATAAAACAAAAACGCCATGAATGATAGAACCGATATAAGGAACCTGAGCCAGATTTATTACACTATTATATAAAGATAAATGCTCAAAATTGATACAAAACCAAACAACATTACAAGAAATTTTGCAGTATTACTTATTGAATTCACGATCATGCTAGAGCTGCTAATGATTTCTTTCGAAAGACATACGGAGATATCTGACGGAAATGTAAAAAACACCGATATTTCACGTTGGACTGCGGCATTCTTGCAGAATAACTAGACGATACTGCGTGTCAGTGAAAGATAAATCATTGTTTTAATATTTGCCTTCCAGATAATAATAATTTTCTACTTAGGTACATCACCTCTTATTTTTATTTCATTATTGTTTATTATTGTAATATTTTATTACAGACTTGTCAAGTGACTGGAAAGTTTTAATTTGTTGCTAATAAAATTTAAAATGTCCTATCCCAAGAAACTCCAACATTATTATAGATTAAAGGATTCAAAAAAATTTAAGTTGTATATATATTTATATATATATATATATCAAGTATATACCGGATAAATTCATTCTATTCTTTTAAATATCTTCATTAACTTTTTAAATGAAAATGTTTCCAATTGTCAACGGGTAGCAACTACTGTGTAGGAGTTTGGATGGAAAAGACAAGTATATTTTCATTGATTTTTCTTCTACATGGTTCCAAAAAGTGAATAAAGATGGAACTACCTTATTTCACACAAGAAAATGTGTGAAATCAGATCTCCCACATCGATAAGTGACACTGAACACGGGCTAATAGTTCTACCTATTGGTGTAGGTATCGAAAAATCACTTTCCCACAAGAAGTGAAGTAATTAAAGATAGAGAATAGAAAAAGCCCACATCCATATCCACGTGACCACCATGTTTATCCATCATTCCAAACAGCGTGGAACTCCAATTTCAGATAGTCAGGATCCAGTGGTGTAGGGAGTGATTTATGCAAGGGAAGGGAACTTGAAAAATGAGCTACAGGACTGTCTAGATGCTGGAGGAATAGTTAGAATTTGTAAAATGTTTCAATTGAATCTGTCCCTAAGATAATTTCAATAATTTATTGTTATTAAATTAAAATGATATTCCAACAAATAAGGACAGATAACAATTTATTAATTTAACGATGATTGTTTCGCCAACACTGTGGCTTCTTCAAGTTAACATTTTGAACTTGAAGAAGCCACGGTGTCGGCGAAACAATGGTCGTTGAATTAATAAATTGTGGAAATAATGTTTATCATTTTATTCAATTGTGAAATTTCATTATTTTCAATTTAAATAGAAAAACACTGGGGTAAAAAAATTAGTAACTCTCTTTCAAATTACTTCTATGAAGGAAATATAATTATTATTACTATATTCAAATAAATTAATTCGGCTGTTGTGTCACGACTTTGAGAAATATAAAAAGTAAGTGAAGAACTCTTTTGAATTTGTGGATTATATAAAAGGTATAACCCTTCCAGATAACTATGTTCTGCAATCTTTCGATATAACATTTCTATATACGAATATACCTATTGATTTAGCCAGTACATTAATAGAAGAAAGGTGAATTCACATCGAACCGCACACAACTCTAACGGTTCACGAATTCTTACAGCTTTTCAAATTTTGTGTCGGAAACAGTTTTTTCGTGTTCGACAACAAATATTACAGACTAATTTTCGGACTGGGAATGAGCAACTGTCTTGCTCTGACATTGTTATGGTACAGATGCAAAGAACAGCTTTATGTAGACTCACCTTCAACATACTATTATTTAAAAGATATTTAGATGATATTTGCACATTTGTACCTTTTGACAAAATAGAAGAGACCATCACTATATTCAACAACATCCATCCACGATTAAAATTTATCATCGAACTTGAATTGCGAAAAAACACCTTACCTACCGTTTCTAGACGTTTTGTTTATAAGAAATCACAATGAAATAAAATTTGATTGGTATGAAAAACCGACCATTTCAATTTTAAATCAAAGCATACTATTATACAAAAAATAAATATTATCTGCCATTTAAAGAATGGAGCTTCGAGGTTGTCTTCTAATGAATTTCATCGAGAAAATTAAGATAAAATAAAGACCTTGAAGAAAAATTATTATCCTACAAAAATCATTGAAAAAGTTATTGATGGAACATTCTTCGTGAGAATGCTGATGAAAGCAAAAGATATTATGCATTGACCTATGTAGAAAGTTTGTCAGAAGAAATAAAGAAAAAAATTTCACCACTACATATTGATTTCGCTTTTAAGTCTACCAACACTTTACAACAACTTTTCACAAGGATAAAAAATAATAATTCAAAGAATTATTCAGCGATGTGGTCTTCAAAATTTGTTTCAAAGACTGTCAATCTACTTATATAGGACAGATAAGTGGATATCTTAAAGACTCCTAACATAAAAGAGATGTTGAAAAAAATGTACATGAGACAGTAATTTATTTCCACAAAAATATTTGTACTACTACAACAATTGTTTCACCACGATGTAGCTTCTTCAGGTATTACATTGTACTGTCTGATGGTATTCATTTTAACCGAGTTTAAATACATTTTTAGGTACGTGACCAAATAATGGAAGCACAACTCATAAAAACTCTAGGTGTTTATTGGAGTTTGCCGCTAAAAATGCCAGTAAAAATATTCAGTAATGGAGACCTATCAACTTCTGTTTGTTCGTTCAAAAGGATTTTACGGGCATTATACCTGTTGATTTCAAGAAATTCTAAAAGTGTTAATCTAGAACTTTTGCTTTCAACATGGATAATTTCATAATTATTGTTGAAATTATGCCTGAATTCCTTAAGATGATTAGCATATGTCGAATGTAAAGAATTGGATATATAACCCCTTTGGTGTTCTTGGACACGTTTCTTGAATGATCTACCAGTCTGGCCAATGTATACTAAAGGGCAATGTAGACTCCGGATTTATTTTCTCTATTTGTTCGATCTTTATTGTTTTTTATATAGGTACTAAGGTTATTAATTGTCTTAAAAGCCGCGTTATAATTGAAAGAACTTTTGAAATATTTAGCAATATTTTCAGATAATCCATTGACATAAGAGAACGAGAAGTATTTCTGTGTATTGCCCTCTTTTATAATAATAATAATAGTTTATTTTTATTATGATTGGGTACACGAGATTTAATGCCATTTTCTTTTGTTTATTGGATACCATTTTGTCCATTTTGTACAGTACAATGTAATACCTGAAGAAGCCACATCGTGGTGAAACAATTGTTCTAGTAGTACAAACATTTTTGTGGAAATAAATTACCGTCTCATATACATTTTCTTTAATTAAAATGAGTTTCCATCAAGTAAAGATCGAATCAATCAAATATTTATAAAAGAGATGCCCTCAATATACTCAGTCCTCTGAAAAGAAGAAAACAACACCGCCTTAGCAGAAAATGTATCAAGTTTCATTCATTCATTTTCAATAGCGATTTAATAAAAATATTAGGACATCAAAAATTTTTGGGGAAACGTTTGCTCTTAGAAATGGTTTCAATAAAACAGGATGAAAAATCCATCAATAAAAAGATTTATACCTTTGCCTTTATATACTTTCTCACCTATGCCTTTATATACTTTCTCACAATCTCTTCAGGGAATGCTGTATATCAAATTTGACCTTTTCATTGGTGGAATTTCACTTTTTAGCTAAGTAAACAGTTTTTTTAAAATTATTATGCGTTTTATGGCTCACCTTCAAATCATGTACTTGCAGAATGTTAGCTATATTTTCCGATAGGTTCCGTAAATACGGAATGGAGATGTATTTTGTATCTTGAATTTCTGTCCTGTTTCTTGTCTGTTGTAAACCTGTGCGTTCTTTGTTTGATAGTCTTGTTCACTAAATCAATAGGGTAGTTGTTGGTAATTAAAATTTTTCCAACTCTGTTCAATGTGTCTCTACTCAAAGATGGGCTGATAGGGCAATTGCACGGTCTGTTATGCCAATTATGACACTTTGTTTTTGGCTGAAAGGATGTTGGGATGAAAAGTTAAAATAATAAAAGTTAAAAACTTCAATAGAGATTATTATTGTATTATTAATAAAATCAAAGACAAAACTTGAATTAGTTTAAGATCTTAATTTTATGACACGTAAATATCTATGGAATTTTATATATGCATAACATATTTGTAATACAAATGTTAAATTAGTCTGTCAATTTCTCCTGATCGTTTCCCATATGATGTTGTAGGGTGTTTTTTAGAGTGATAGAACTTTAAATTGAAATAAAACACATTTAAATTAAGATTGAAGCCCATTTTTTTTATTTGAAAGATAATTTCAGGACATTTATGTTTCAAAAATAATTTCCGGTATATGTCCACCACGACTAGCTCTGAGGAACCGCATTCGACCAGACCAATTTTGGACCACTTTTTCGAGTAATTCAGGACTTATTTTATCAATAACACTAGTTATGTTGGCTTCCAAAGCGTCAATTGTTTCTGGTTTATCAGTATAAACCAATGACTTGACATAACCCCAAAGAAAATAATCCAGTGGAGTTATGCCGCATGATCTTGGAGGCCAATTAATTGTACCATTTCTCGAAATAAAGTTATCGCCAAATTTTTCTTACAATAAATCCATTTTTACGGTAGCAGCATGGGGTGTGTAGCACCATCTTGTTGGAACCAAAACACTTCTGGGTTGATACAAATCAAATTTTGAAACAAATAATCATTGATCATCGATCTGTAACGAGCAACATTCACTGTAACATTAGCTCCAGTATCGTTTTCAAAGAAATCTGGACTGATGATGCCTCCAGCGTGTAAAGCACACCATACAGTGCATTTTCCAGGATGCGATGGAAACTGCAGAACTTCTTGTGTATTATTTTCACTCCATATACGGCAATTTTGCTGGTTCAAATAGCCGTACAGAAATGAGCTTCACCACTACACACAATTTTACGATAATGAAAGTGGACCAATTTTAAGCTGTTCTAGGGCCCAATCAGCAAACAAACGACGCTCATTATGGTCAAGTGTTCTTGAACCAGTTGGATCTTGTATGGGTGTATACCAAGATCTTCACGCAAAATTTTCCATGTGGTGGATGCACAGAGTCCAACTTGTTGTGAACGTCGACGAATAGACAAATCTGGATCATCTTTAATACTATGACTTACAGCAGCGATATTTTCTTCTGTACGTACAGTTCTATGTCTTGTTGTTGCATCGAGTGGAGAAAATATTGTCCGAAATCTATCGATTGTTCGACGAATAAGCTGCTCTGATGAACGATTATGTAAACCATAAATTTCTCGGAGTGCTCTATAAGTTTGGCGAATAGAACACTGATTTTGAAAATAAATTTCAACGTTGTTGCGGCGTGAGCCTTTCCATGATAATTTGTCAATGTTTACTGAACAGAAATGTCAAAACAATATGGCTTATACCTTCTGTCAAATCACAATTATCCCTATCGAAAGTTCTATCACTCTGAAAAAAACACCCAATATAAGGTGTATTTATTTGAGATTTTACGTGTTCTGACTTCAAAACCACAAAAAACTGTAAGTTATTCTTCTAAGAATACATTTAATGAAACTGTTGATTTCTCCCCTAAACACTGTGAAAGATTGTGTCGTTTGTTTTGTTTTTTTTTCATAATTTTAGCCTTTTATCGTTAGCTGTGATTTCGCTGCTTTCAATTTTATTGTTGTAATGTAATCATAATTACCCCAGTTTATATATTATAAGATGTAGTATAGTTTTCTGTATCTCATTTTAGTGCCCTGAAGAAGATTTTAGAATAAAATCGAAACATGTCGGCGTTGTTTTTCAGAAGTGGTTTTTTTTCCATAAACTTCAACCTGCCAACAAAATCAATCATACTTTGTAATATCTATAATCATTGTAAATAATTACAAGCAAAAAAGGATTTTTTATAAAAATTCAAAAAAAGGAAATTTCACACATTTTCGAATTCGACCTTTATATTTTGCTAAATACATAACCTGCGAATTTCAGGTCTCAAAGTTGTTTATTTCGGAAGTTATCGTGCTTACAAACGTTTGTTTGGATAGACGGAATTGAATTTGATTACGAATTATTCATATGTTCGTTCAATGTAATCGTTCAGGACCCTTTCCGACTTAAATTGAAAAAAAAATGATATAATAGAACTTATTTAATTTAAAAGGGATTAAATAAAAACATATTTAATAAAATTTCCACATTTATTGTGTTTCAACAATATTGTAACACTACATTTG
Organism: Megalocaria dilatata; assembly: GCA_034642435.1. Classification (NCBI taxonomy): domain Eukaryota; kingdom Metazoa; phylum Arthropoda; class Insecta; order Coleoptera; family Coccinellidae; genus Megalocaria; species Megalocaria dilatata. The sequence continues at coordinate 63,099,108 of CM067855.1, read as the reverse complement.
CAACAATTGTTTCGCCAAATTCTTGGCTTCTTCAGGCGAGTTCGATGTTAAACTACTCTAAAAATTTTTATTTTTTCTCCTTATATATTTCTCAAGATGGAAGAGGGGGGAACGGTATTCTAAATGCTTCTGGGAATTTTTATGGCATGTTTATCAATGGTGATCTGTTGACATCGGTTTGGTCATTAAGTAATATATTCTGCCTGTTATATCTGTTAATTTCCATTGCTTCTAGAATATTAAGTCTTCTTCTTTTGTTTTCTATGTGTAGAATTTTGTAGTTTGAATCAAACATATGTCCCTCGTCTAAAAGATGGTTCGCATAAGTTGAGTTCTGTTTTTTATTCAGGAAACTACTCAAATGTTCTTTAATCCTCTTCTTGAAGTTCCTTCCTGTTTGTCCAATATATACTTTCTGGCATGAACCACAATTCAACTTATATACTCCCGATTTTTTGTTTTTATCTAATTTGTCTTTATTATTTTTGATTAAATTACTTAAAGTATTATTGGTTTTGAATGCTATATTGAAATTCCGTTCGTTTTTCAAAAAATTTGCTACTTCTATTGATTTTTTACCTGTGTAATTTAGTGTTATATATCTATTCCGTTCTATTTTTTCGCTTTTGGGGTATATTAATGTTAGAGCTTGCTTTAATAAGAATTTATTCAATATTTGGTCCACAATGTCAGGTGTCACAATTGTTGCAAATGTAGTGTTACAATATTGTTGAAACACAATAAATGTGGAAATTTTATTAAATATGTTTTTATTTAATCCCTTTTAAATTAAATGAAAATGGATTTCCATCAAGTGAGGACCTCCACCATTCAAGATATAATAGAACAGTGGAACAAGCACATGAAAACATAAATCCATCCAAATTTAATTGAGGTGTTGAATGACGATTTGAATTTTTAGGCAAAATTTTCACAGATTTTACAAAATAAAATCTCAACGCAATTTTTAACATCTCCATGACAATGAGCTAGAATGAGTAGAAATTTTCTCATGTATATAGATCATAAATAAAATCTAATATTCAACAAATCAGCTATACAGCTATTTTGTCACAAAAGTAAATAATAAATCTGTAATTGAATTGCACAATGGTTTCGAATTAGTATTTACTAAACAAAAAATTTTACATTTATTACAAATTCAATTGATGCTTATTTTTTTGTTGGGTTATTTAAGGATCTAACTAGCTGAAGTTACAAAATTCTGTTAAAAATTTACACTTTTCATCGCAAATTTCACTAGGTTTACGTAAACAAATAAGGATTTTTCAGATTGTTGTGCTGTAATATTTTACTTGCTGAACTTCTCATTCGATCTACAATGGGATATATCTGAACTATTTATTCCACTTATATGATAAATAAGCCATGATTTTATAATGAATTCAAAGAAGAAATTATGACCTTTTGCCAAAGATCCCGGCGCTACTGGAACGCGCCTGTCTCTGTTGCACAATACTCTACGCTGTCCCCTATTCATCCTTCTGGACCACTAAACTATCCCTTAAGGACAGCCCCTCCACAGATCTACCAATGGAAACGCTCATTTGAACAATACAAGCGGACTTTATTGGTCACCATCCGAGTCTTCAATTCAGCTAGTTAAATATAAATTGGATAAAATGATAATGTCAGAAGTCAGTACAACTGTAACGTTACCAGTGTTACTAAATTGTCCTCAATTTGGACCCATTAACAGACTTTTGATTATCAATCACAAGAATTAGCTAGATTGTTTTGATTGCGTTAATTTTTCGCAACGATGGAAGGTACACCTTTCGACGATCAAAGTTTTAGTGATTACTCCAACAATCAACCCTTGCCGTCTTTGAGTACCACGCTTCTGCCGAACAAAAATCAGGATAACTTAAATGTGCACTCGATACAAGTGATGCTGGGGCTGCAGAACCAACACGACATGTTCACCAACATGGGATCTCCCTTGGAGTACAAGAGCTCTCCCTTGGATTACAAAGGGTCTCCTTTGGAGTACAAGACTTCGCCCAAGTTAGAAAACTCGCCTCTGCACCATCAGGATCTGTCTTTTCAACAGGGTTTCGAAGCTATGAACAATAACGTGAGTGTTGCCAAGATGAAAAAGGAGGACGTTGCCCTTCTCCAAAGTCAGAATTTGAGTTCGACGGATATAAAACCAACGAGTACGCAGAAAAAAACCGAGAAAAAGAAAGCAGACAATAATGGAGTAAAGAAAAAGAAGACAAGGTAGGATAGTTTTGATTGGATAATTTGTTAGTGCTGAGTTTTGAAAGGAATAGCGATTTGAAGACAATTTTGCTAATTTGCTATTTTTAAATTACTAATTCGTTGATGCTAAATCTCAAATGAAAAATTTCAAGAATCGTTAATTTTAACAATAAACATATTTTCAATTTCTACTTTCACCTTAAGAACAAAATTGAATTTGTGAAACCTGTTCAAAATTCATTTTCCTAAAGTAATTTTACTTTACTATTTCCTTAAATCATAAATCGTAATAATTAAAAAATATGGCACTTCTAAGATTTTCGCAGTACACGTTAAAAATAAATTTAAGAAATCTAATAAAAAAATTTACCCTGTTCGCGGTCAAGAGATTTTTCTACTGAATTAAAGGAAATTCATAATATTCAGTTGCTCCTCAGCATTTATTTCTTGAAATTCACTCGAAAATTGAAAACGATGTACTGGAATTTAAAAAAATTATTTCTTGGTAACATGAGAATGAATTTACATGAAATCAGAAGAAATGTTTTCGCTGTAATGGTTATTCTAAGAATTTTGCTAAACGTTTTACGATTTATAGTGTTCATATTGTAAAGCAAAACAAATACAAATTATAATATTATCACCAACAATATATTTATAATAATTAAATCCATTTGACATGTGAATAAATATTTCAGTCTGTAGGAAGCTTGCTTAAGGAAATTTCTGTGCAAAATTTGAGAAAATCTTCACTTTTCCCAGATCATTATTTCATAACTCATGAAACCCAGACTGCAGAATAGGTAATATTAGTTTTTGAATCTAGCGTGCTAACGTGATGAAACTAAAATGAACGTCGAATTTAATATAAAAATGCTCAAAGGCTACAGAGAAAATATAATTTTTAAGTAACATCTCTCATGAATGAAAATCTTGTAGAATAATACGAAGTTATATGGATTTCTTTCCTTAATTCAGGATACATATTTCTGAAGACTAAGCTTTACATCCTTAGATTGGCTTGTTTTGAAACGTTCAAACCTGTTGTGAAATCTTCTTTACCACAAATAATTAATTAAACAACTTCAGTATGTCATATGTTACTGCAATATTATCCAATCGAAAGCGAATTTTTCGTTTATTCTCAACATATAGACGTCAGGCTGGTTTTTGATTTAACTGAAGGAAATTAAGAGACAATCGAAATTCTAATGTTTTTCTCATAGCACAAAAAGAAATTACCCTTATTCTTGCAAAGGAAGTTTTCAACGTGGAAAAGTAGAGTCAAGTCAAAAACGGCATAATTCTTAAACTTTCCTGAATATTTATTGAAGATATATATATAACATTGCGTCAATTGATTGATTCGGTCTTTAGTAAAAGTAAATTCGTTTTAAAATAACTTTACGAATAAACTTTAATTTCCACAAAAGTTTCTATTATACAAATACAATTCCCATAGTGTAGTTTTATTAGGTTACATTCTGAATTGATTACAAATGGAGTACATATCGGTTCTTGAATAGTATGGTTGAAAAAGACGAAAAAGTAAAAGGCGATAATAACAAATGGGAGGTGGGATATTTTACTTGATAGATAGCTTTTTCGATATATTAAATATCAAACAAAGTACTATTTTAATTTTATTAAATTTCTTAAAATCTTTTAATTATCAAATTTAATAAATGCTTTACAAAAAACTGTTTAACTTGTAATACTCATTACATGGTATCAAAAGAAAATAAAATAATCCAAAAAAAAATATAAAGTATTGATCGAAGACACTCAACAGACATTTAGTGGAAAAAATATTATATTTTTAGTGATTTGATTTCTTTTTCGAAAACATGAAAATTTTTTATTTAAATCATTTAAAAAGCGGAATGAATACCTTCAAAATAAAACTCAGATAAACTTATAGCGCCATTTCATACTCTCTGCAAAGAGTGAAAAAAACTTCAAAACAAATAAAGGGAAAAAGCTGTACCAGCAACTGTACAGAAATGAAAATGAAAAGGGTTTTCATTGAGTACAGACTGATTCAATCCAATACATTAAATTAAGTTAAGTCTACAGCTTCCGTAATTTAAATGCTACATAGGGCATTATTTGCCAAATTGATATACAGTTAGAAGCTATAATGAGCCTAATGAATTAATGCACCCAAAAAACTGAACAACTGATGGTTCAAGGGAGGTAAATCAATAGGGGTGGGTTAGTTTATCAGATGATTCATCTTAACTTTTCACAATAAAAATTCAACCTCTAGATGTATTAATGCAAATTTCATACATACCTTTGTGATGGAATGCCCCAGAAGAGGGTGCATAACCAATTGAGATTAGTGCCGCGTGTGGCGCTATTTGACCATCTGTTACTTTTTAACACGCGTCAGCATCATCAAGAACAAACTATTACTTCCGGTACCATATGACTATCTATATTGACACACCCTCAACAACACAACAAATGCCGCCAAATATTAGGTGCGAACGACTATTACCCCCATGGAGTTTTAATGGGTTTATTGCCCATTAAGTGGCTACAATTTTTACGTAATTGGTGCGTTTTATCTTTAGAATCTTTCAACTCTAGTTTCCCTTTAGTATGAGGGCCGATTTTATTGAGAGAGATAATGATGTTGCTTTTAATTCTGATGGTACTATGATTGAAGGTTTTGCGAGAAAATTATGGGGTTCTTCAGTTGGGGAAATTTGAAACTTGATGGAATGTTGATGTATTTTTTTATTAAGAAAAAATATCATTCAGTTACACGATGGAATGGTTTTTTAATTGAAACTAAACTAATGCAAAAGAATAAAGCAAAATATACTTTCATATTCGCATTGGTTGTTACAATATTTTTTTATATTTTACATTAAATGCATTGGACTTTATTTCCTTCCATTCTTGAATATTTTCAACGAGTTTTCTCGTTATGGAATATCTGTTTCGATTATTCTTTTTCTCTTGTTCCCTTACTTAAAGTTCTCTATTTGTCCGTCTCATTTTCTAGGTGATCTTTTTCTTTTTCTAGAATATCTCCAAACCACCTTCCAACAATATAAATTTTTTTGGTTCTACTAATTCTGCACTTACTTTCATAATTTTCTGTACCTTAAATTTCTTATCGTACGTGAATTTTCCATATTGTATTACATATTTTCTGTTTCAATTGCTGTCATACGCATTTCTTGTACTTGAGGTCCTGTTTCTGATAATTGCTCCATTACTTAATGTAAAATAGTTACATCTTGTAACTTAAAAAGAAATGAATTTTTTGAAGAATTTTATGATACTGAGAGAGGCAAATAATTCTTTTGTCATCGCACATGTTTGAATATAGTAGTCATCGTGGTGAGTTGGAAAATTTAACCACTAGATGTTCTTGATCATACCTAAAAAACACTCAAGTATATTTAACAAAAAAAAATCACTCTCGAGATAAAATTTCTGCTTGTCCTCTACACCTTTTCATATTTCATTTCGTATTTTCCAAATACATTATTTCTCAATAGCCTCAGTTTAGCCCTGTGTATTTAGGAGCAATTGTTTTCCGTTTTTATGAAAAAACAGTTAAAACTTTAGTTGAAATGAGATTTCTGGGTTTAATAAAAAATAATATTATTCGTTTGAATTTAATTGATTATATTTTTGGCTTAGTCTTTAGTTCAGCAGAAAGTTGGATTTTCATTTTGTGAGTGATTGTCCAACTCAGACATATGACAATATGAAATAAATTTTTATTGATTGTCCTTTAATAAAAATATAACAATAGAGAACTCTACAAAAATTAATAATAATATTTTCTATTTTAACCGTAAACTATTAAACAGAATTTAAAAGAAGTTTTCAGTAATAGTTAAAATATTTGCTAAAAAAAGAAGTGATATTTTGATGTTTTGGAAACATAGTTTATTCATATCAAATACTTTTATTACTCTAGAAAACTTGTACCGTTGGGAAATTCAAAAATATATTTCATTTTGAACCTATGGAAGCTTAGTTCTTCTCTATTGGAGGATGGGGGAAAGAAACAGTTATAAAAATGCCTCTTCAGTTTCCAGATCTTCCTAGTACTGTAGCTTTGTTCATTTGATACATTTAAAATTTGTAACAAATTCCTTTTTATACTTGAAAAAACCATTCACCCTTGAAAACTTTTGGGGAATATACAAAACATGCGGTGGATCAGGTACTCTCATATAATCCTAAGATCCAAGTTTATATCAATGAATCTATGAATCTTTGAGGTTGATAAACAAATGAGCTTCTCTCACAAAAGATGATAAGATTAGAGATTTACAAAAATTATGATATTTCTTACGGATAAAGTTTGCATGATTTTGAGGTAGAAGAACACTGCATAGTATAATTCGGGTTAGCAAGCCCAGCATTGAATGAGAGAGGAAGATTTCACTCTCATTTGCTTCAAGTTTACAATTAGGGGCTTGTCTGTTGAAGAAAACTTCTATATTATAATAATATTCATATTGAGTATAATGTAGTAAAATAACCAAGATGTTCTGAATGAAGCAAAAAAATTGTTACATTCTGTCAATAATGGGAAAATAGAAGTGAGTCAAGTAGAGCCTATGAAATCCTTGTTTTTATTTTTCAAATGCTATTTGAAAGAGTGGCCAATAGAGGGCCTCAAAACCCTCTTATCATAAAAAAAATGTATATCCCTATAGGAATTGAAGTTTATTTGACATCTAAAATTGCTCAACCTAGTCACCCCCAGACAATTGAATTTAATGTATCGAGCTCAATTTGGATGATAAAAAACTGAAATACTGAATCGATATTTTTCATTTCAGAACAACCTTCACATCATATCAATTGGAGGAATTGGAAAGAGCCTTCGAAAGAGCCCCATATCCAGATGTATTTGCCAGAGAAGAACTAGCCGTAAAACTGAGTCTCAGTGAGTCCAGAGTACAAGTATGGTTTCAAAACCGTCGTGCCAAATGGCGCAAGCACGAACCTTCGCGAAAAACCGGATCTACCAGCTCAAACTCGCCAAGTTCAACGATGCCGGTAAACTACAATAACCTGGGTTCCTTCTCGCAGGCCAACAGCCTTAACTCGATACCGCCCGTAGATAACTGGAGTTATCAGTCCAGCTATGACTTGAATCCCCATCTAAATTTGCTTGGTTCAACCCAAGGGACATACCCTAGTTTTGGGTCGCCCCAAAACGGATACTCATACGCCTTGAATTCACACGACAGTCAGATGTTTGGTGCTCCATTGAGGACACACGAATATATGGCTCCTCTTGCTAACCCTAACACAATCCTTGGCAGAGATTACTCAATGTTGCAAACTGACTCCCCAACAGCCGACGACAACTCTATGGGTATAAAAATTGAGTACATCGATCAGAAAACTTCTCCCGAACATTACGACAGCATTTCCCCAAAATATGAGACTAATTATCGGGATGCTGATAGAATGAAGGTGTTGAAGAATGAGAATGGCAATAGTCCAACCTATGTGACGCTTCCGCCCTTTTTGAATTAATGAAAATATACAGACCAGTAATTAAATATATAAACACCATGTTAGCCAAAATACGTAACAGCCTAATAATCGACAATAAGACACTTTTTTATTTTGAAAATTCACAAAGTGTACTTACAAATTGAGAAATTAATTCAATATGATATATTTTAATATCAGATTTCTTCATCACACAACCTAAACCTAAACCTAAAATGTATATACTGTATATAATGTAAACTTATAAATTTATTGATTGAACCGATTTGAATATTATTATCTTGTAAATAGTGAAATATGAAATTTAAAAGGCTTGGGAATCGTGCTTTGATGCCAGTGGGCGAATTATAGGAATTTTCCAACGTAGCTTAAGAATTTTTCAGATAAGAAATGTGTGATAATTATTCAAATTCTGAGGAAGGAAAAGGAAATAAGAGTTTTGTACATAGTGTAATTATTATTTTCAAATAATTATTAGTTATTAGGGATTTTGTGAATTATTGTGCCATTTTATATGTTAGAGATTTGTTTTAAACAATTATAAGGATGAATATATTTTTATAAGATGTAATAAATAGCTCTTATTACAGAAAGGACTGATAAACTATAGATTTTGACCTTTACCTGCCGGTCTTTCCAAAACAATAATTTATTTTCTGAGCATCTACCTATATTTTAGTCAAATAGATAAGATAAAGCCCTTAAAGCTCAAGTTATTAAAGGGTGGCCCATCTAGAGTTTACATTTTGAAGTAGTGGTTATTTCAATTCTGGTAACACTTCTGTCATTCGTGATTTGACAGAACTTTTGTTCAATACTTGACATTTACGAATTGGGTCGATTTACGCTTGAACAAAACCGAAAAATATTAAAAAACTATTTCCAAAAAGATTAATCTTCTATCCGATTTGTTAGAAATTTACGTGGAAAATTTAACACTCATGACAATTTGTGGATCAATTTACTCATGAAAACTGGATCGCTATTTGATAAACAACCCGTTCACGTTCTCGTCCAGTAAGTATACAAGAAAAAATTGCTGGTGTAGCCTAGAATGTGGCTGAATATCCATCAACATCAACTAGTCATCGTGCTCAAGCTTCGAACATTTCTCGCATTTCTCTGAGAAGAATTTTGCGATGAAACTTATTTTCACCTCGAAGAACTATTTTGGTAGAGATCTGTGAAGGATCAGTGTTAGGCTAACTATCCAGAAACGATTGATGCCTTGAAACACGAAATCCAAGTTGCCATTCATGAGACTGGACCCCAAAGAATCGACAATGTAATAAAAAATTTGGTTGGACGGATGGGGTATTGTAGCCTGTCGTGGCGGTCTTTCGAATCATATCATTTTTCATTCATTAGTTTTTTATTTATAGCCGATTAAAATTGCAATTTTTAAATGGCCCTCCCCTTACAATATTAGCCTTTATATTGGGACAAATAATAAAGTACACGAAATTTAGGCCAATAGAAATAGATTTTCGGCTAATTTTGAGAAAATCACTGACTGTTTTCTATTTTTTCAATAATACAATTTGGGAACCATACAGTGTGTAGCACAGTTACTGGGATCAGAAAACATTTAGTAGGAAATATAGGTAGACATCTGAGGATACACTGGGTGAAAGTGAGTTTCAAATTGATACGAAATTAAGAACCCGTTTAAGTAAATTCAATGGATGATTATTTTTTACAGTATAATTCTACGGTAAATATACTGCTTGTCAAAACATGAATTTATATGTGTTTTACATTCAAAAAACCCCAATTTCCTTTTGAGATATATGTATGTACATGTCAGGTTAGAATAATTAGTTTTTAAAGAAATTATGTCCTCTCAATAGCAAAAATACCATTTTCAATGCATATTTCATGAAAAGCCGAAATTCTAAAAATTTCAAAAATGAACACTTGCATTCACTCTCAAAATAAAATAAGACCACCACCTACATCTATAACTGCTTGTCATCGTCTCTCCATGCTTCCACCAAATTATTGAGAATATCCTGCTCAAATTGAATCCAAAATTGTGTTAAAAGATTTCGGAGTTGTTGAAATGCTTCCGACTGGTCTGTAAGGATCAAGGCTTCTTTGTAATTGGTCCCAAGCGCGCTCGATTGAATTTGGAATGGGGGATCTAGAGGGTAATGCTAGATGTGGAATACTCTGTTGTCTCTAGCAGTAACAACTTGGTGGAATTTGTGTGGCTGTGTATATCATCCAGAAAAACGGAATTTTTGCCAATAGCTAAGTGAACTTGACTACTTGACTGCTCCGTTGATACCTTCATAAACATATGCCTGAGTCATAATTGTTCTTGGAAGTACTAATAAGTCAGTTCTGTCATCTAAACAAATTCCACCCCAAACTATAATTGTGCCTCCTCAAAAAGGATGGATTTCTTGAATATAAGGCGGTTCTTTCGTATAACTTGTTGACTATCAATCAGAAAAACGCCCATATCTGGACTCGTCAGTAAAGAGTACGTATCGCTATTCATCTGGCCAGTGTACCCATTCTGCAAGTGCCCTTTTCTCATCGAAAGGAGTGAAAAACGATTTTCTACTGGCACTGAAGCACGTGGTCTAACACTTCTGTGTCTTTGACAAACAGTTCCAGTGGCAAAAAAAATGATATCACCCTTTGGCTAACATTAAATGAATTAGCCACTTGCACATGTGTGATCGAACACAGTGCCTTAAGCCCTAGGATAATAGTCTTGACATAATCAAAATGAGATTTTTAATTGTGTAGAACCGTTTGATCTTATTGAAAACGAAATAAAAACTGAAGAGAAAATCATTTAAAAGTGCATTGCTGACATATATGGACAAAAAATGATTAAACTTGATGAAAACTTACTTCACGGTGAAGGTGAACCAGAAGACGTTTCTATAATCGTTATAGGTTATAAGTTTATGTAATCGAAAAAAATGCTCAGAAAATATCCTTCTTTGGTAAACATCTATATCTTTTACTATTGGCATACATTTTATGTTGGGAGTTATTAAAATTTGATACCTGTGGGTAAAATGTGCATTTTGTGTGATATTGTGGCATACCCGCTCCTTGCTCAGAATTCCGCTTTGCTCTACTACAGCTTTCCGATTGTTAGTTTACCATAGAGCAGAGCGCGAGCGTTCTGTCAACCGACGTTCCACGTGGAACAAGGTCACAGGCGTCATTGGCCGACTTGCACCCCACGCCAATCTAATGAGTTCAGTGGCTGCAAGTTGGAACGAAACGCCTTACTTCCCGAAACTAAGAGGTTAGAAGCAACGTCCAGAGCGTCAATATAATTAGTGCAAAAAGGATGGGAGATTTTGAAAAAGGCGAATTTTCAATGCCAGACCCGATATTTTCACAAATACTTGATTGAAAAAATTATGAAAAGCATTGACTTGAAATCAGAAGCTTTTGTGGTTTTGTTCAATAGTCTTTTTCCCTCAGAACTTGCAATTTGTTGATTACTTCTTAAAGAAGATTAATTAATGGTCTTAGTAATCACATTATTGGAGCGTTTTTTAGCGATTGAAATTCAAATCAACAGTGGAACGTTTTTTAACGACACATTGGATTATTGTTTGTTATGGGCGAAACTGAGATTCTTCGGATTTGAGGTGAGGTTTTTTTAATCTTATTTGAACGAGCGCGCACGGCTTGTCGCTATCGACGGTAAATATTCTGGCCCCATTTCTGTGACCTCGGATGTGCTGCAGAGTATTGGGACCCATTATTTTCCTTTCATATACTTATATATACGTTATTTTTTCAAGAATCATGTCAAGTAGGACGCATGCATTTGCGGACGATACACAGATTTTTCTTAGCTTCATTGCCTCGGAAGCATCTGCTCCAGCGGATATTGTAAAATGGGACTTATGGAAATTCTTGAATTTTGCACTGCCCATAGTCTGAAGTCAAATACTGCTAAGAGCAACGTCATCCTTTTTGGTCCTGAATCGGGAAGAAAACTTTTAGGGCTGGATTTGTTATCATGATATCGGACGTGATAACATATACATTCTGTCAAGAAAGTACCGGGAATTATCGATTTAAATCTGGCGGGGCAATGAGGCAAGTAAAATTTTTTTTTTCTAGGTTGGTACCACTGTCCTTAATTACTATGCCAAGATTGAGCGGGATCTGTCAACTAGTGTGTTTGCAACAGCTGATTAAGTCAGTCGATGTCAGAGTGCGTGCCGATTTTTACTATGGGTGATTACGTTGAGCAAAGAATTTGTTTAAGGTTTTGTGTTGCAAATGAATTTTCGTGTGCCGATGCATTGAAAATGTTGCAAAAGGCCTTTGGTGATAATTCTCTATCGAAAACTCGTGCATATCAGTGGTACAGAGCCTTCAAGGACGGTCGTGAAGTGGTCGCCCATCGACGGCTTCGATCGAAGATAACGTCGATAAAATTAAGGAAAGGGTGCTGGAAAACCGTCGTACCAGCTTGAGAGAGATAGCACATGATCTTAAGATATCCCACGAGTCCGCACGTACGATTTTGATTGATATTTTGGGCATGAGAAAGGTGGACGCACGACTCGTACCGAAAGACCTGAATTTTCTTCAAAAACGTCATCGCGAACAGGTTGCTTTAGACATGCTGGATCGCTGTAATTCCGATTCTACATTCATGGAACGCATTATAACTGGTGATGAGACCTGGGTCTACGAGTACGATATGCAAACAAGCCAGCAATCATCGGAATGGGTGGCAAAAAATGAGCCGAAACCGAAAAAAACACGCCAAAGCCGCTCGAAAATGAAGGTGATGCTCATAGTTTTCTTCGATATCCGTGGCGTGGTGCACTACGAATTCATTCCAGAGGGTCAGACGGTAAATAAGGAGTATTACCTAGGCGTTATGAAACGATTGCGTGAGCGTATCCGTAAGAAGCGGCCAAATTTGTGGGCTAACAACTCATGGATTTTGCATGACGATAACGCGCCTTCTCACCGAGCTACGATTGTGACTGACTTTCTCGCCAAAAACTCAACAAACGTGCTTCAGCAACCACCGTATTCGCCGGATTTGGCTCCCTGCTTCGTCTTGTGACTTTGGTACACCTTACTTTGCATTCAAGAGAGCCTGCTTACCTACGTGAGATATTAGCTTTCAGAAGAGACACCCGAGAGCTAACTTGAGGAATTCTTATACCCTACCTAGATTTCATACTACTTTTCTCAGAAGATCTTTTACATTTAATGCTGTCAATATATATATAATTGACTGGAATCTAGTTTGAAGAATCTCGCAGTAGCCTCAATGCGTAGACGTCTGAAACGTCATTTTTCCCCCTCAAGCAGTATAAGTGGGTCTAGAAGTACATATGTATTTTTATTCCTTTTTTTCGCACATTATTCAGAATTCAGATGGTCCTACTACGAAAAAGTTGACATCTTTCTTTCAAGTTTAGATCTTTTTCTCTGTTTTTTCGGACTTAGGTGGCTCATGACTATGTGAAATATTATTGGATAATTTATTGTTGATATTGCTACATGGTGTATATGTTGTTGATTGAAGTAAAATTTGTACTACTTGGATACGAAATAAACGTTACATCTGTTGACGCTACAATATATTTACTTAACTGACTTCGACACTTGGTCCTTACACTACTTGCCGGTAACAGGCTTAAGAACGAACAGGAAACAAAAAATAGTTGTTGGCAGTGACATAGAAAAATAAACATAGAAAACATAGAATCTACTACCAACATATAATAAGAATGCTAGAAATGGACTTTTGTTATTGAATTACAACTTAACAAAAGTTCATACATATCAAAGCAAATTCCAATTAACACCTGAACCTAAACATTCAACAAATTTTGAATTTTAACATTTTTCAATGTTTTGGTTGAAACATCCGCTACCATTTAATCAGCGGGCAAATAAATTAAACTAATTTTATTTTTAGCAACAGCATCTCTTAGAAAATGGTATCGTTTGTCGATATGTTTTGATCTATCGTGGAAAACTGGATTGTTTGCCAATTTTTGGGCACTCTGATTATCATTGTAAATGTTGATGCAATCCAATTTACTAGTAAGTTCAAGACTCCTTAAGTATATGGCCTCTTTGCTGTCTCGCTCAGAGACATATACTTACCTTCGGTTGTCGACAGAGCAACCTCTGTAAATTCTGTTTACAGCTTTTCCATGAAAATGAACACATAGCCAGTAAAAGATTTTCTTTCGTGCTTGTCTGACCCCCAGTCCGCATCTGCGAATCCTGTTAAGCTGGAATTTTCATTACTTATTTCATGAAAAAATCTAAGCACACGCTTTGCACACTGCCAGTGTAACTTAGTATAACTATTATTATATTGACTCAATATAGTCACTGCATGAGCAATATCAGGGCGTGTCATAACGGTTAAATACATTAAACTGTCAGTGAGCTCCTGGTAAGGTACTTTTGAATCATAAGTTTCTCCTTCAGTATTACTCGAATCAATGCTACTGTCTAATGGTGTACAAACAATTTTACTATCTATCATGCCAAAACCTTTCAATAACTCATCAATGTAATTTTCTTGATCAATTGCTATACAATTTCTATCATAATCCCGATTTATTCTTATCCCTAAACATTGCTTTGTTTCACCTAAATTTTTTATACAAAACTTAGTTTTCAAGGAAAACAGTCTCACCACAATCAGAGGAGAAAACAAAAAAGTCATCCACATAGAGAGCTGGTATAGTTAAGAAATTGTTTTTGTTACGTTTAATATATAAACACAATTCATTTTTGGATTTTCTATATTTTATATCTAAAAAAACTTCATCGACTTTCTCATTCCATGCACGACTTGATTGCTTTAACCCATAAACAGCCTTCCTCAATTTGAACACTTTATTCACATTGTTTTTAGAGATAAAACCTTCTGGCTGTTGCATGAAGACAACCTTTCAATATTCCATTTAAAAATGCCGTTTTCACATCTAAATGCAATATCTTTAAATTTAGTTTCACTGCTAGTCCTATCAGGAGACGCAAGGTTGAATGTCTTACTACAGGAGCAAACGTTTCGTTGTAATCTATGCCCTCGACTGGATTTCCTCCAGCATGGCCTGCTTCCAATCTTGTGCGTCAGGTCTCGATAGTGCCTCTGTACTGTCTTCGGGAGAATTGATCCATCTTGCTCTTCAATAACTTTTGCACCATTAAAGTACGTTACATACTCATCGAAATTTTTCTTCTTCGCTTTTTTGTTGGATCTTCTCAGAAATTCTAATGCGTATCCACTATCATGTTGTGTATTTGGAATATAATCACTGTCATCGACTAAGGAATTAACATTGTACAAGGATTCATCTGGGCTTGGAGGAACCTGATCACTTACTTCCCCATTGAATCCGCAACCTTCTCTGTAACTCTATTATCTTTGAACTGGGCGTTGTTACAGACGTTTTTTCCATTATTGTAACAGCACGACTGGTTATTATCTTTCTTGTTTTTGGGTTTAAACATCTATAACCTTTCGTCGTTTCATCATATCCCACAAGAATGTGACGCTCTGACTTCTGGTCCCATTTCTTTCTGTTTACTTTGGGAATATGAACCATAACTACGCTTCCATATACTCTTCGGTGACTAACATCTGGCTTTTTACTTGTCCAGAGATCATAGGAAGTTTTCGAAATCTTCGAAAAAGCTGAACGATTTTTCAAGTAATAGGCTGCATTACATGCTTCAACCCATAACGATTTACTCAATCCCTTATCGAACATGAGACATTTTGCCTTCTCAACTAGACTGCGATTGAATCTCTCGACCATACCGTATTATGCCGACACTCTTCAAATATCTGGTAAACTCATTGTTGCACAACTCACCTCCATTATCATTTCTTAAAACTGTAATCTTTGTGTTCTGCTGATTTTCAGCTGATGTTTCATATTCTTTGAACCTCTTGAATACCTCATCCTTTGTCTTGAGGAAGTAAACAATACAGTTTCGTTTATAATCATCAATAAATGTCAGAAAATATTTAGCTCCACCTAATGAGGTGGTCTCCATGAGGCCGCAGTTATCACTGTGAATCACTTCCAATACTTTACTCGCTCGACTTCCTTCTTTGGGGAATGGCAAACAGGACTGTTCGCCTTTACACCATACTTCGCAGTTCGTTGTACTTGTCGAACCATCAAAGTCCACCCATCAGCTTCGCCGTCATCTGTAAGTATCTATCATTAATGTGACCTAAACGTTGATGCCATGATTGCCTGTTTACAATCTGAAAACACACTGATTTCGCTTTACAAATGTTCAATTTATAGACATTATTATGCAAACTGGCAGTTGCCACGAACGCCGTTCTCATTAAAGGAAACTTTATTTCCTTTTTTCATCGATCGACTCAGAGATATTAAATATGTGGTTAAACTTGGTACAAATTGCATCCCTTTTAACAATATTTGTTGTTTTCTGTCTGTCACCGTTTTGAACCTTACATCGCTAGCACATTCCTGATCTTCGATCTATTAGCTACCAAAATTTCCGATAAATCTGGGCTCCTTGCATTCCGCAACAAATCCTTTTTCGCGGTCAACTGAACACTGGTTCCACTGTCAACATACCAGTCCAGTGTCTTTGAAATCTCGAGTTGTAAATACCGCGCTGAAGCCTCCCTCAGATTTATTTTTGGGGCATTTCGACATGAAATGTCCGTTTTTCTTACATTCGAGCATATTATGTTACTCAAATCCTTTTTGAAATTGTTAGGTTGACAACTAGTCTCTCGATTTGACGTTGACGCTTGACAATTTCCAGATTTACCTCTGAAGTTAGGCCTTCTACCGCCATCTCTAAGGATTTTTCGGTAACCCGACTTCGTATTTCTGTTGGCGACGAAGGCACCATTATTTTCACTGCTACCATCATCTGTTTGCATATCGAGTAGCTTTGTTTTGATCGAGTCTGTGGTGATGATTATTCCAGAATGTTCCACCGCCATAATCATCGGGGCACATTTTTCTGGAAGATCAGCCAACAACCCATTCTTCGTCTATTTTGAATCCAGTTCGTCGTAATTTTTGAGCAGTCTCGACGATCTGGTTTATGTACAACTCCATATTGTCGTGGTTTTCTAATCTCGCCGATATTAACGTGCGTAAAAGGCCTATCTTATGCATAAAATCACTGTCATCATAAAACCTTTTCGAATTATTCCACACATCTCTGGCAGTTTTCGCATCCTTCACGTGGGGAAACAAAGATGGATCAGAACTAACTTAGCCTTTGCTTTCATGATGGCTGCTACGTCCGTTTCGGCACCATCGATGCATTTGTTCATGCCCTCCAGAACAAATACATTTTCCACTGCGAAAGCCCACTCATCATAATTTTTACGACCTAAAAGCTTCGGAACACTTGCCAGAATATTGACCGCCATCTTGCCTTTTCGAGAAAACACGTGCGACACGACAAAACGCTTTATTTCACTGATCACTCAAATTCCTTTTTATCAAACTACACGACGCACAGTTAATGTCCTGGACCCATAGCCTGTTGTTGATTCAAGTAAAATAGGAATGTGTACTAGTTCGATACGAAATAAACGTATACGTCAACAAATACAGTTGTTGACCCTACAACTCACTTCGATACTTGGTCCTTACACTACTTGCCGGTAACAGGCTTAAGAACGAACAGAAAACAAAAAATAGCTGTTGACAGTGATATAGAAAAATAAACATAGAAAACATAGAGTCTACTTCCAACATAAGAATGCTAGAAATGGACTTTTGTTATTGAATTACAACATTATATTCAATTTTTATTCTTGAATAAAAATAAGGCGACACCAGAAAACGAAAGTTTTTTTGTTTTAATTTTACACGAAGTGCATAAGCATTTTTATCATTTTTGCTTATATTTTTCTGAGCAAAAAGAAATAATATGTAGGGATTGTAACAGCGAATTGACCATGTTTCAATTAATACAAGAGTAAAAATCTTAAACAGTTTGGAAAAGCTAACAAAAGCTTGTATTTAAAGCTGAGCCTTTTACAAACCGAAGACAAATATATATTTGAAGCCAAGCTTATTATAGGCTTGGTGCATTTTAATAATATACTGGTATTGAAAAGACGTGGAAGAATCAAAATCTCAGTGCGATGCGATGAGGAACAAACAACTGTTCTCTCTCAATTGAAGTGGTGGGGATGCGTCGAGCAGTGCAAAGCCTCGAGGCTCTGCACTGCTTGTTTCGATCGAAGCATCCCCACTACTTCAATTGAGAGAGCACAGTTGTTTGTTCGTTATCACACCACGCTCAAGTTTTGATCCTTCCATTGCTCCAATGGACATTCCTGCTTCTTTAGGTTAACATAGAATTTCCTATGTTTCCGATACTCTTTTCTATACCTTTATACGAACAAGTTGTAGCCATAGATAGCATCATCTCAGGATGATTCCGAGCTATTCATTTTCTTCAAAATGTGATAGAATTGGTTGATTTCTTTCAGAACCTTTTATAGGGCTGGTAGGGTGGTAATCGGGCTATAGTTCGACACATCGTTTTTATCTCCCTTCATATGGATCGGCAATACTTTTGCGAATTTGAGTGATTTTTCGTTGCTTACAATATTTATATTTGAATTTCATTTTAATTATACTAGGGTTTTTAAGTTTCATTAGAGAAATATTTTTAATTATAAAAAATAATCTCCAAATAGTCCATCAGTTCACCCTAATAAACAGTATATAGTAAGGTGACATTTCTCTCACATTTAAAAAAATGATTATTTTCTATAAAATTTTCTACAAAAACGGTTGGTTTCTGGTTTTGCAAAATATTTTATGGAAAATATTAATTACACTGGTTCCGCGTGCGGACTTGATTAGGATGCGAAATTGTATTGTAATTAGAGTTGGACTTTTAATTTCAATTGACAATTTATATTCGTTGGTTTTTCTTAATTCCATTTGATATTGTATGATGAATTTTGATTTTATACGTCTATTAAATATGAGCAGTGCTTATAAGGACATTAAGTTTCTTCAAAAAAAATTTTTTGAAATTAAAATTGTAGAAGACAACAGATTAAATCTGTTTTGATATTCAAATTTTGTAATAATCCTTCTATCAAGTAAAAAACCGTTCCTTCTTATTTTATTTTATATATAATATATAATTATATTAGGTTTTTTAAATAAAGAAATTCATTATACAGTGTTGAATGGTTTTAACTAAGACCAAGTGCCTTATAAGCTTTGTATGATTTTTTTGTGAACATGGAACATAAGTACCTTGGATATAAATGTACCTATTTGCATGTTTTTGAAGATCATATATTTCTGAAGATTGCACTCGGTAAGTCTATACATTGTTTAATTGATTTTATTATTTTTTATATGTAAAGTTGAACTGATCTTATCGTAATTTTAATTATTTCTTGAGGATGTGCTACATGTTTTGAGATTTTTTGAAGTAATTTATTTAAATATATTGAATATTTCAAATAAATTAGTTTTTGAGAAGTTCTTGAAATTATGTTTTATATTTTTGAGAAAGAGTTACTTTTCATTAATATAGGATCAGAAAACAATACATTCTGTAACAAACAGGGCTTCGTACGTTTGTCTGAAGAGTTCAGTACGCATGCCTGGAACGAAACAAAAAATGTTTATATGCTTATTTATATTTTAATTTCAATTGACAATTTATATTCGTTGGTTTTTCTTAATTCCATTTGATATTGTATGATGAATTTTGATTTTATACGTCTATTAAATATGAGCAGTGCTTATAAAGACATTTGTTTAATTCTTAAAGTTTCATTAAAAAAATTTTTTGAAATTAAAATTGTAGAAGACAACAGATTAAATCTGTTTTGATATTCAAATTTTGTAATAATCCTTCTATCAAGTAAAAAACCGTTCCTTCTTATTTTATCAAGTTGGACTTATTTTGGCTACTTTCTCATTTGCGATTCCCTACTGTATTTGTTCACTATCCGTTTTTTTTTTATGCTGCTTTCAATTCACAATCGTCCATACAGTTTTTGTGTTATATTACTCGTGCTAACTGAATATAATGTTTCTCATTCCGTTCATTTCAAGTAACATTAACCGACTGAAATTAATTCACATTAAATTGTTTTCCGTTTTCATGGTGTACTCGTTGGATTGCTCGTTAATGACATTGTGCCCTGTAAATTATCATTTTTGAACAGAGTCCAGTATCCTTGCGTATGCAAGCAGAAGATTTAAATCATAAGTTTATTCAGACTTCGTCTTGACAGAATTGTTTTGTAATGTAGACTCAAATCACTTTGGACTTCCATTCATTTGCATTGTTATTTTGTTAACCTTGTATAGACAGATTATGTAAGGATTGTAATACATTGGTATATAGACTTTTTTTAGATTTTTATTTTTAAATGAAATACTAGTTCATTACTTTGTCCTATTAAGTGAAAGAAAATTACATAATTTAATCGCTAGCATTTTCAGATTGAAAAGCGCCCTTCTTCAAATGTTTAAAGACTGCCTAGGAAAGGTATAAATTATCGGAATAAGGAGTTGGAACTTTGTATGAAAATTTGTACCAGGTGCCTAAGCAAACCGTTGAGGAAAGAGTGAGCATGGAGGAAAACCCCACAGGAAAAATGTCTTTACGCAGATAATATTAGGAGTACAAATAAGTTTCCACCGTTTTATTGTAGATGGCGCGGCACGGAGTTTCGGTTAGCTTTCGCAGATGATAACCGGCTAAAAAAATAGTTTGGACATTCAAGAACAACATAACCTATTAATATCATTGATTTTATATTGGTAAAATATAATTTTTATAAGTTGAAAATGTCAAAATTTGAGCCAAGTAAGCGTCATTTGCGGGAAATATTAGTTTACTTCTTTAATTTAAGGAAATCTGCTGCTGAGGCGCATCAATTGCTCGTGAAGGCATATGGTGAGGGTGCTCTGAGTGAGAGAACGTGTCGAGAGTAGTTTCAAAAGTTTAAAAACGGTGATTTCGACGTAGAAGACAAAGATCGCAGTGGAAGGCCAAAAATTTACGAGGATGCAGAATTGGAGAAAGATTCATCTCAAACACAATAAAAACTTGCTCTAACATTAGAAGTCACTCAGCAATCAGTCTCACAGTCTCACGTTTAAAATCATTAGGAATGATTCATATTTAATTTGTGTTAGAAAACGGCGGAAACTTATTTGTACTCCTAATACATTAGATATACATTTATTGAATATTATATTGAGTCGCTGGACAATTTATCAATAAAACACATCTCCAAAAAATCGCAAAAGTAATGTTATAGAAAAGTGGATAAACATTTCAATGAAATTCAAAGACAGAGCTTTCAAACTGAACGAACCAGTTGGTCTGCCTATTATTCATTTAATAGGCAGACCAATTGGTTCTTATGAATCATATCTTCAGTACTGGATGGTTCCGATAAAAATTGCATCTTCTTGAAAATCTTCATATGTCAAATAGACATTATAAATCGAAACAAAGTATTATAATTGAGTATATTAACTCGGCTAAAAGCCTACAAATAAATGCAGCAACTTGTCACACATCTCGCTTCTCTCATCATGATTCGGTCAATGAAACGAAAAATATGTATTATTCATCCAAATTTATTGAATGCTCTTCAAAGTGTGCCCCTTTCGGAGTAATACACTCAAGTCAACGAATAATCAACACAAAATATTTTTTGAACACGTCTTCAGGAATCAACTTCTGTAATTGTCGCAAATTTTCGTTTGTCTTTTATCGACTGAAAACTTGTACCTTGACTTTAGTAAAGCGAAATAAATAGACTGGACCCATGCCAGCTGGAAGCGGTGGATGTCTGATGAAATTTGGTGAGTTCTAGTCAGAAGTGCGTTCATAATGATAGCCTTCTGACTAGATCTTTTGGCACTAGTCGAAAAGAATTGTTTTTTGCCCAAACATTCGTATAAAATAGTGAGAATTGAGGCACATTAATCTTAGCGGCTATCTTTTTCATTCTAAGTTATGTTAAAAACGTTGATGGAACAGAAAAAAATTTCCATCATATCTCGACCGCTTTTGACTACACTATATCACTCAAACGTACGTGTCTTTGGTTGAGTAGATTTTCCGAAGCCTCATTTCATTCGCAATACAAAATTTTTCGTTACTACGTATTTTTATCCATTGTAAAATCACAAAATATACTTCAGACGAACTGAAAAAGTGGAACACTATAAACAAACTAATTGATGGATGTCGTTCAATCTTAGTGTTAGTAAAGGGAAGTTAGTGATGTCAACTTAGCGAAAATAATTTCAACAATCCCTTAAAGTAGGCTTCTTAGATGATCAATTCCCCGGTATTTTCTTGAACTAATATTTGTTAGTGTAGCTTTTAATAGACTAGTTTTTCACCTAACCACTTCGATAACTCTCTATTGAGGTATATTATGTTGTTGAATCGTTGAATTATCTTTTATCAGAACCTCGCTTTGAAAGCCGTGAACTTGTTCGTTTTTATCTTGAATTGTTATGGTCTAATTACCACATAATGAAACATTCACAGATTTATTTGTAGACGAGAGACAAAATAATGAACTAGGGAAACGCTTTACTTCTCAAAAAGGTTTTTTTGCTATTTGTGTATTTTCGAGTAGGTATTTGTACTAAGCATCATTTTCATAATTGACGATATCCTGGTCAAAACCAAAATTTTTCGGTAGTTTACGTGCGCCAGTTATTTCGTCCAAATATTTATATATTCACGATTTGTAGTCGAAAATGGTCTAAAACGATTACATTAAACGTAAAGAAGAATAATTCGTGGTCATATTCAATAACTACAGATGTATCTCAGTCACCACCACAATGAGCCGTCTATGTGGAAAAGTCCTAAAAACCCTAATCGAGGAAGAATATGACCCACATGAACTTGAAGAACAGGCTGGTTTCAGAGCAGGTCGTTCCTACATGGACCATATCTACACTCTGACACAGCTTATTAAAAAAAGCTAGGGGACGAAAAGTTCATTTGATTTTCGTCGATCTAACTAGTGCTTATGACAATGTTCCAATAATTAATAAAAGTGTTACAGCAGCTATATGAGAACACAACATCAAAGGTTAAAGTAGGAAATGAAATATCTGACAGTTTTCCTGTAACAAATGGTTTACGACAAGGCGATAGTCTATACCCGACGCTATTTAAAATATATCTTGATTGAGTCCTTAAAAATTGGTGAAAGTCGTACGGGGGTATGGGCATTCATATTACCGACCGAAAAACCTTGTATACGCTACATTTTGCAGATGACCAAGTCATGTTTGCCCAAGATAAAGGTGACATTGAATTCATGACCAGAAGGCTTATTGACGAATATGAAAAGTGAAGGTTGTCTGTAAACATATCTAAAACCCAGTCTATGTGCGTTGGTGGAGAAAAAAACGATTTTATGTTTCTAACATCAACCAACACCAAGCCGCCTCTCATGCATTATAGCCTGACGCGCTGGGGGCGCTTGTCTTGATTAGGACCCCAGTTTCATCCTGGTGAAATGGAGGGTTAAGTCTTGATGCCTAAAAAAATGCCACTCGCGCCACCCACTGGACCCGTGCAGTGGAAGATCGACCGAATGGGGCCCTAGTTTCATCGTAAGGTGGAATGGTGGACTGAACCGCGTTGATCAACTCAGTGACAAGGGAGGCCGTCACAGCACAGGGCCTCTCCCTTAAAACTAACGTACTCTACCCCATTGCAGTGAATCTCCGGATTTTTCTGTCCAATGGCCGAGTGCGTTATTCAGCATACTGCGTTATCTCGGAAGGATGGAGGCCTTCGGGAAGCATTCGTACGACCAGGTCACCCAATTGGTGTTGGATTCGAGGAGGCAGTGGTTGACAGTCCTTGGTGGTCAAGAAGTATATTCCTTCTATCTGTTCGCAGACACTCATGTTCAGGATATCTCGAGAAATGCTTCAGGGTCTTGACGGTTCGACCGGCGTCGTCCTGAACCCGGATCGATTGCGAGACGTTTCTGGGGGTTTGTGGATCTCGACCATACGGCAAGTCCGTTAGTGCTTGAACGTCTTGACGTACAGGCCGGATTGATTGTACTCGTACCAGGATCAATTGAGGCATCAACTTTGAGACTATCTTAGTTCATGGAACTGCGTTTGGATGGATGGATAAGAAGCCCCTTCGGCGTGTGAGTTGCGTCCCAAACAACTCGGGTACTGACACTGCAGAGCCAGTAGCGGTTGGATAGTGCTTCGCTGCTACCAGTCATATGGTTGTAGGTTCTGGAACTGAAGGCGAAACTGGAAGCTGGTGGGTTCTGCTGTTCGAAGTGGTTCTTGCCATGCGTGATGATAAGGCGTAACCATTATCACACTTTCTGCCTCCTGGGGCAGACTGTGAAGACTGCTAACTAGTCACTTGGTGAAAGAGCTATGCTCACATGCCAATACACTAAATGGTAGAATTCATAATCTTCTGACTATTGACGATCTGAAAACCAACATCGGTTAAGTTATCTCGTCTAAATTTGCTGGATGATTGCTGTAAACCAATGACTTAATGTAACCCCAAAGAAAGAAGTCCAATGGAGTTAAATCGTAGAAATTTTGCTTTCAGTAAAGTCATTGTGTCATCAGTTCTTGGGTTAAAACAATTTTATATGGATGTTAACCAAGGTCTTTTCGTAAAATCCGTCACAAAGACGTGTGGTAGATGCCTAGTTCTTGTGAACGTCGACAAATCGATAAATTTTGGTCTTCATTTTGGTCTTCACGAACACTTTCACGTACAGCAGCAGTATTCTTTTCACTTCTTGCATTTCTTTGTCTCATTAAAATGAAGTGTAAATTTTGTTTCAAACATCTTTACTAAACGTTCAACTGTTCTTTTATCCGGACGATTATAACGACCAAAAATTGGAGTTAAAGTAGAGTTAGAGTACCAGATCGCGATTTTTCCTAATAAATTTTGATTATTTGTAAAAGTTGTCGGAGTATGTACCTTTCCATGATTAAATAGTAGACATTGACAAATACAACTGTCAATGTCACAAATAAACAATAGCTGCCATGCGTGAGTAATATCAATTTAAAAATGGGGCGTTCCCATTGCAAGACCCTTTAATATCATTTGGATGTAGCTGAGTCCTTAAACATACTTTACAAACTTTGTATAATTTCTGTGACGAACATAGATTACGTAGGGTATTGAACTGTTTTAGTCGTTACTATTTGGTAGTGGATCATAATTAAAAGAAATTTTTTATTACTATGTTTTACTACCAAAAATTTTCAGATGTTTTCAAATATTTAAGGTTTACATTTTTGCAACTAGTTTGGAACTTTCGTTCATCTTCAGGCAACTGACCCCTAAGCACATTGTACAGGGTATTTTAGCTAGATTCAGGTACAACGTAGTGATAATAAAAAGTGAGAGTTACAGGAATTTTGTCTCGACCAAATGTTAGAAAAAATAAAAAATTTTTGATAATTATGGGGGTAGGATTTTATTTGAATGAATTGAAAATTTGGGAATTACATAGATCAGTTTGATCATTCATTCTGCACCAATTTATAAACTTCAATGGCTTCTAGATAGTTGAGCTTCGTTTCTTTTGATTCCACATGTAATATTTTTAAAATATTCCTGATATAATGAATGATCAAACTGATCTATGTAATTCCCAAATTTTCAATATATTCCAATAAGATCTTACCCTCATAATTACCCAAAAAATTTTTATTTTTTTTAACATCTGGTCGAGACAAAATTCCTGTAACTCCCACCTTTTATTATCACTACGTTGTACATGAATCTACATAAAATACCATGTACCATGTGAACTTTTTTAATAAAAGTTATTTTTGAATAAATTCTTGAGGTTATGTTGTATTTTTTCAATTAATAAATTATATTTACTTTCATTCATTTTAGTACTGTGTAATGAGTGTTAATTCCATATATCTACTAAATTAAAACTGTTTTCGGAGACATTTATTTAATTTGATTTCGAAAAGTTTTCCAGAATTTTTTTTATAGAATTAAAATTGAAATTTGTAGTGGGGTTAGCAGAATGAATCTGTATGAGATTTAAAATATTGTCATAAGCCTTCTATCAAGTAAAAACCCCTTTTTATTATTCTTGAATGCGTTGACAGAAGAAAATTGGATAACCGCGCCAGGAATAGTGTTCCAAGTGTTAAATATCCTGTTGGGAAGAAAATTCTGGCGTTGGGTGGCTCTAAAATTTTCACGTCTAAGCTTGAAGTTATGGTCTCGGAGATCGTTGCTGTACATAATTATAGATTATTTGTCAGTGACAGCCTCAAATTTCAATAAATCGTATATGACGCTTGAAAAAAATGACTCAACTAAAGAATCATTTCGCATTTTTAAATCCCTTTGTGACCTCTTTCATCATATACATTTGTAAGAGCAGACGTGATCCGGGTCTAAAATCGGCACCATTGACAGAGTAAGGCAATAATTTTGTTTATGGTAATCACAATACATTATCAGTGCGATCTTCCAACATTTCACCTGCATTCAATGAAAATACCACCTGGATGTGTACTTAATGAAACACAGGAATTCCCCTGTCAGATCGAGGAAAACCCACAGCTCTCCCTTCTTCACCGGAGTATCGTAGCCGCTGAGCACGACGTCCACGAAACGTAAACACAACAGTTGGATTTAGTTTGGCCTGCTCGTCATCGCAATAACACACATTCATTGATACGCTTATTACCCACCTATAAAGAACTCCTAAACCAGTTAAGCTAGTTTATTATTCAGTGATGTGTTTGGAGTAAAATAGATCCTGTACGTCAGTTCTTCGGTATTGTTCTTGTTGTACATATATGCAGAGGTGACGACACTGTTGAAGAACGTTTTGGTAAGTGACCCCTTTGACGTTGAGGTCGCCTTATATAATCTTCAAATTATCGAAACTATATCATGCACGATGATTTCGAAAACATCAACAAAGAGTATTTTCAATCTGGGTATGTTATTCTAGTTTCTCAAATTCTATCTAGCAATTCATAACCATGTCATTTGCCTAGTTTAAATTTGAGTAACATACAAATTCGTATTCAAACAATATAGATCAACCAAGGAAAAAAAAATTTTTGTACATACAAACGCGAAAAAACAAATATTGAGATTTCTAGCAAAATTTCCACTGAAGTACCTTCTTTCTTCAAACCCTATCTGCATTGGAATTAGTGAACTAATTTCCAAGACATTTTTTCATTACTTAGATGATACTTTATTCGAATTTCTTTTCATGTTTTAGATGGACCAAATATTTTTCTCGTCAGTTCACTTCATTCTTCTAGTGTTAAATTTCACTAACAGTACCTGATGGAAATCCATGTCGAATTACTTTAAAATATGCCGTATTTTCTTTAGCCTTTTTTATGGATAAACGACCTCACATCTTGGAGCAGTTATAATATAAAGGAATGACAATAAATTTTCTGCTGTTAATGAATGTAGGTACCTACTTCTCGATAGATCTGTTTTTATACAATCATATTTTACTGAGCACAGCAATACTAATATGTAATGCCATTCTATTCAAATATTTTTGAGTTAATGTTGATAATTCCGCGAAATTTCAGATATCTAACCTCATATAACCTGAACAAATGTGATGTATCTTGCAAGTCCAGAGTTCATATTAGGAATTCCTTCCAATCAATTTTGACTTTTGTTGCTTCTTGAAACAGATTCCAGTCTCAAGTCGTTAGTCCAGAACTGAACAAAATTTCTAATGAAATCATTGATCTTTTAAGAGAAAAAAGGTGACTATGCTTTTCAAATATCCTTTTTTCGAACGATTCGTCTAATAATTTCAATATTTTATTTTACCTTTTGGCGAATTATCGAAAAATTTCACCATTTATTATGAAATATTCTCACACAAAATGAAATTTCTAATTTCCGAGCAAAGAAAAATATTGTAGGGAAATAATGTAATAATAATTATATATAAAATGGTTTCCTTGAAGTTGTTTAGTCATTACTGGAATGAGAGGGAATCTTTCTCATCTTGGTTTCAGGGTTTCAAAGTATGCCATCTAAAGGGTTGAACTGCAATTTTTCTACATCTTGATGGGTTATTTTCAGTGATTTATGGATTCAACAGGTTTCAGAAATGCTAAATAATATTGTGTCCTGAAAAAGTGAATGCTTATCAGAATAAAAAATTCTAGAAAGGCACTAATGTGAAATCAGCAGTTTCATCATATGACCCAAGATTTTGCATTAGCCTTCTTGTCGTTATTTTACATCTATGAGCTGTTGTCATCATCTATCTTCTAAGACCCAAACTGCGAAACCATTGGACTGATTTCACCAATAACGAATTCAACCGAGATATTCAGAATTTAAACCTATCCCTAAAGTTTCAAGCCTTTATCTCTGACCGCTCGAAATTAATACAGTGTGGAAAGCACTTATGAAATAAAATTATTTGGGTCCTTATGTTAGGAAATTATAAAAAAATCTGGAACAGGTCAACTTTTGAATAGTGTGGTTTTTTAATATGAATTTAAATAAACAGGGTGATTCGCGCAAGTCGAGCATAGTCCGTCTACTTTATTTTAAATGAAACACTCTGCATATTTTTAAAGCTTTTTAATAACCTGATTTCAACGAACTATATCATGGTCTATTATGAATAATACCGGATGAAATTTCGAAAGTATTTATAATTAGTTTCAAGAAACTGAAAACTTAAATTAACCCACCTCATTCTTGGTAATAACACAGTCTCCTATAAAACTCGTTCCCAACTTTGTTTAAAGTTTGAGTTGAAATATTCTGTATTTCTGTATTTATCCTTTCTTTGAGGTCTGCGATGCTCGTTGGCTGTGTTCAATAAGCTTTGTTTTTGAGATGACCCCAAAGAAAAAAAATCAACGTAAGGTCTGGCAATCTAGCGGGCCATTCAGTAGTAAGTCATTCAAAGTAAGTTCTGATTATTGAAGCATAATGGGGTGGGACTCCATCCTGCTGGAATCAGACATTTTCATTCGGTAGGCTTGGATCTATTGCATTAGGAAATAAGTTCACTAACGCAGGAAGAACTTCGTCTTTAATTAAACTCAAATATTTTTCCGCAGTCAAAGTCCCATCTATGAATAAAGGACCAAAATATGGTGACCTATGATACCTGCCCAAACGTTAATCTTTTGAGGATACTGCGTATGTCTCCCACGCATCCAATGAGGATTCACCTCTGACCAATTTCTACAATTTGGTCATTTTACCTCCTTGTACAATGTAAATGTCGATTCATTAGAAAAAAGGATTGCAACAGCTATTTCATATCTGTTCAGTTTTTTTCATTATTTCGCAGAAATGCATTCTTCGATCTGAATCGTCGTCTTTTAACTACTGCACAAAAGTCATTTTATATGGATGAAGTTTTTCTTTGTGAAGACACCTTATGACAGTTGTATGACTTACATTATTTTCATGGCAATCTGACGCGTTGGATCCTCTGCAACACCTAACAAAATATCCAATTTCAATCTATCTTCAACGAATTGCGGTTTTCTTTTTAATGCTTTGATAGGTCCATATTCTCTGAATTGTGCATGAATTTTAGACACAGTACCTTGTGAAATATTAGGCAATTGAGGATGCCTCTGATTATATGAGTTTCCACTTCAACTTGACTTCTGCAATTATCCCCGTAACCAATTCGGTGAG
Organism: Megalocaria dilatata; assembly: GCA_034642435.1. Lineage (NCBI taxonomy): Eukaryota > Metazoa > Arthropoda > Insecta > Coleoptera > Coccinellidae > Megalocaria > Megalocaria dilatata. The sequence continues at coordinate 63,069,651 of CM067855.1, read as the reverse complement.
TCTGAGTTAAATATTCCATTATTACTTCTACCAGAAATACGTTTTTAATTAGGAATTTACTATTTCAGTGAAAATCAGCACAACGCAACATCTAACTGATAACAAACCACATAATTTACAGATTTTATTTATTTATCGTCATATGTAGATGGTTTTTTAGGTATTCATGACAAAAAATGTTAACAAAACCAATATCCATGAGCGTATCGAGAATTGATTTAAGAAATTTTTCCAACTTAATTGATAGTTCAGAAATGTCATATCTATAATTAGGTTATTTAAAAAATACTATTATTTAACGCGTGATAAATTATTGATTTCGTTATTTTACCCGATATTATACATAATAGACCAACATATAAAGTACTCACCACAGGTGCTTTGTGAGTCTATATTTTCTTTTGTATATTTCTCATGGAGCAAATGTTAAAACGATTGTCCACCTTATATATTTCTTATATGTTTTGCAGCTTTTTCAATAATATGATGCAATGAAATGATTTATGGGAAATATATATTATTATTATGCATTAGTTGAAATCAGGTTGTTGAGGACATTTAAAAAATATAAAAATATACAGGTGTTCCATTTAAAATAAAAAGGACGGACTGTGCTGGACTTGCAAGAATCACTCTGTATATTTCAATTTATGCTTAAAAAGCGCACCATTGAATATAAAAGTTGACGTGTCCCAGTGTTTTCTATAATTTTCTAAAGATAATGCCACAAAGAATTTTATTTCATAAGTGGTTTCCACACTGTATGTTCACATGAAATTTTCACTTTACTATCTTTTATTCAGGCCAAAAAGTACAATATCTCACCTTTCAACAAAATCAGAGAATATATGCCAATACAATATCTTGCCAGCAGTTGTTTTCACTGCCTTTCTTATTTAAGAGAATGCTTTAAAAATGTCGAAATAAATCATAATCACTTATTTTCAGTATATACATTCAATGCTTTTTTTTTTTTCAAAATAATGAAAACGATTTCGATATATAATACCGTATTTCCTAATCTGACATGGGCGATCAAGCTAGTATCAGAACTCTCTCTGTTACACTTACCGGGAATATTTCATTCACATTCATTCAACGAATTGCAAAAATTGAAACATAATCAAAGCATTATTAACAATGAATGCTTCAAACTTTTCATACCACCCATTTCTTTGGATTATAGGAAAGCAGAATGACATCATAAATTCCCAGTAGCCTATCGCTGAAGTATTGAATGATTATTTGTTTCAGTGAGTCATTTCATTAAAGTTGCTATTCTAATTGCCACTTTTGTACCGGATTCATGTTTATAGTACTCATTAAAATCGGAAAATCATAAAGATGAAGCAAGCGAACCGAAGTAATGGAATTGATTAGGAGAATCAAAGAGCTCCATTATAACTCTTTGGTAATAATTAGAACGAGTTTTTAAAACTTACTCTGTTTTAGTACTAAAAAAATTCAGAAATTGTTACTTTTTGTGACTGCAGTTTCGAGGTCTTACCTCATCTTCTGTAGTAATATATTATAACCTCTGTTTGATTGATTCGGTCTTTACTTGGTGGAAACCCACTTTAATTAAAAAATATATAAGAGACAGTATTGTATTTTCCACAAAAATGTTTATAATACAACAATTGTTTCACAACTATGTGGCTTTTTCAGGTATGGAAGAAAAAATAGAAATTCTCAAATTATATTATCGAAATGATGAAAATTTTAGATTAACTGCAAGGTATTTTATTAACAATTATCCAGAAAGATATCATTGTATGGAAGTTGGTGGTGGTCATTTTGAACAATACATATGTTAGTTCTTTAAATAGTTTTTTTCTGGATATTCCCTATCATTACATACAGATCTGGTGTATTTGAATGTATTGTGTTTCTGTTGGAATTATCCTTCTGATAATGTTCAATATCAAATTGTTTGAAGAAAAATCACCGAATTTGAAAATTTTAACTAGAATGTTTAGAGAACAAAAAAAGCTTTTTAACTAAAACACATCCGCCATCTCCTTCCTATTGAAAAAAAATTGGGGGCTGTTGCCACCTTCAGGTGGTTTTTCGGAACAATCTCATCATAGGAATTCTTTCTCCCTAATAAAGAACTTGAAAATTATTTTTGGATTCTCCAAAACTCTCAGGTTCTTGAGTTTGGGCGGTTAAACTGTCTGTTCAACATCACCCTTAGGCGGTATTTTCAATATTACATTATTTCGTGAATAATGAACCGATTTTGAAAATTTTAACTGGCTTGTGTACAGAACATAAATAACTTTCAAACTAACAACACTAAAAATCTCTTCCCTATTAAAAAAATGTTGGGGGTTCATGGCGGTGGTTTTTTCGGAACAAACTCATGTTGGAAATTCGTCCCCCTACAAACAAGAAGTTGACCCTGAGAGGGGTAAAATTTTCGTTGAGACACCCTATTTATTCTACTAGCTATAGAACTTCCGAAGGAATTTACACATTTAAGAGTAAAAAAATATAATTTTTTTTTTTTAAATAATTTAAAATAAGGTTATTCAAAATGTGATCTTGCCTGATGATGCTACTGTGATAGCGAAACAATTGTTGTGAGTTTAACAATAAAAATTTGTGAAAATCAGAATAACCTTATTTTAAATTATTTAATATGGATTTTCACCAAGTAAGGACTGATACAATTCAATAAGTAAAAAAATATACTCATCAGTTAGTTATTTAAATATTTTAATATTGGCCTTCTACATATTTAATTTCAAAAAATTATATTTAATGATTATAACTTCTGAAAATAAATTGAAATGTCATATAAGTACCACTTATATCAAATGACATATAGAATAAACATTCATTATAAGACATCCAAATGGTATAACAAAATCCAATAAATAAAAATTGTTAACCAAAATCCTATGAAGTAAAATAGAAAAAGGCTTTTTACTTGATAGAAGAAATATAACAAAATTTGAATATCAAAACAGATTAAATCTGTTAGTCCTCTACAATTTTAATTTCAAAAAAATTTTTATTCAAAAAACTTTTAGAATTATATTAATGTCTAAAATAACTTACGTTTAATAGACGTATAAAAGCAAAACTCAATATATAATGTCAACTGGAATAAATAAACCAGGGATAATATTCCAAATATCAAAATCAAATAACTAGAACTATATCACAACACACGTGTTAAGAATGGATGCTTCAAACAGACTAACTTTAAAATTCAAGATTGGTTTATGTTCTTACAAAATCATAGAACAGTGTAAGTTATTTTTAAGGTTATATTTAAAATCATTGACATTCCATAATGAGATTTATTGGAGCCTAAATATAATTATATATTATATATAAAATAAAATATATCAAAACAGATTAAATCTGTTGGTCCTCTACAACTTTAATTTCAAAAAAATTTTTATTCAAAAAACTTTTAGAATTAAATTAATGTCTAAAATAAGCACCGCCTACTTTTAATAGACGTATATAATCGAAACTCAATATATGATAAAATTTGAATATCAAAACAAATCTTCTACAATTTTAATTTCAAAAAAATTTTATTCAAAAAACTTTTAGAATTAAATTAATTTCTGAAATAAGCACCGCTTACGTTTAATAGACGTATATAATCAAAACTCAATATATAATGTCAAATGGAATAAATAAACCAACAGATATACGAAAGTCATTAAAATTAATAAATAAATATTTAAAGGAGACAAAATTTTGTTTCTGATCTTACCTTTAAGAACACCAATTGACTTTCAAAAAACATGAACACACCTTAAGGACTTCTCAAAGAATATAATTTATTCGAAATATTTAATATATTTAAATATTCGAATAGGTTAATTCAGAAATCTCTCAAAACATGCACTATATCTTCAAAAAACAAATATAATTCTAAGTAATCCCTTCATCGGTCCTAAATAATATTCCAAATATCAAAATCAAAAAACTAACCTATATCACAAACGCACACTTGCTAAGAAATGCTTCGAAACCAGACCAACTTTAGAATTCATTCTTAGCACGTGTGCGTTTGTGATATAGGTTAGTTTTTTTATTTTGATATTTGGAATATTATCTAGGACCGATGAAGGGATTACTTGGAATTATATTTGTTTTTTGAAGTTATAGTGCGTGTTTTGAGAGATTTCTGAATTAACTTATTCGAATATTTAAATATATTAAATATTTCAAATAAATTATATTCTTTGAAAAGTCCTCAAGGTGTGTTCATGTTTTTAAAAGGCAATTGGTGTTCTTAAAGGTAAGATCGGAAACAAAACTTTGTCTCCTTTAAATATTTATTTACTAATTTTGATGACTTTCGTATATCTGTTGGTTTATTTATTCCATTTGACATCATATATTGAGTTTTGATTATATACGTCTATTAAACGTGAGCGGTGCTTATTTTAGACATTAGTTTAATTCTAAAAGTTTTTTGAATCAAATTTTTTCGAAATTAAAATTGTAGAAGACAAATATATTTTAATTTGTTTTGATATTCAAATTTTGTTATATTTCTTCTATCAAGTAAAAAGCCTTTTTCTATTTTATTCAATATATAATGTTAAATGGAATAAATAAACCAATAGATATAAGAAAGTCATTAAAATAAATGAATAAATATTTAAAGAAGACAAAATTTTTGTTTCTGATCTTACCTTTAAGAACACCAATTGCCTTTTGAAAACATGAACACAACTTAAGGACCTCTCAATTCTGAAAGTTTTTTGAATAAAATTTTTTTTTGAATTAAAATTGTAGAGGACTAACAGATTTAATCTGTTTTGATATTCAAATTTTGTTATATTTCTTCTATCAAGTAAAAAGCCTTTTTCTATTTTATTTTATATATAATATATAATTATATTTAGGCTCCAATAAATCTCATTATGGAATGTCAATGATTTTAAATATAACCTTAAAAATAACTTACACTGTTCTGTGATTTTGTTAGAACATAGACCAATCTTGAATTTTAAAGTTAGTCTGTTTGAAGAATCCATCCTTAACACGTGTGAGTTGTGATATAGTAATAGTTATTTGATTTTGATATTTGGAATATTATATAGGACCGAAGAAGAGATTACCTAGAATTATATTTGTTTTTTGAAGATATAGTGCATGTTTTGAGAGATTTCTGAATTAACTTATTCGAATAATGTCTGAAATTTTCGAATTTTGAGCCTAAAATGCTCTGAAACGACTAGATTAAACTCACTGAAGTAGAGATCAAAAGTATTTCTGTCCGATCCGTCTGTAAACGCTGAAAAAAATCTAGAGACTTGAAACTTTCAGGGTAGGTTTGAGGCCTTAATATTTCGGCAAAGTTTGTCAATGAGAGAAACCTGTCCAATGGTTCCGCAGTTATTCACATTTGAAACTTTTTTCTATTTTTTCAGTAGTTCCGTTCACGACAAAATTTTGTGAGTTTCAGCTGTACGGACTGGAGGTAAAAATGCTAAATTATGAATGAAAAGACCTAGAGATTTGAAATTTTTTGGTAGATTTCGAGTATAATTTTATTATTCATGGTCATAAATAATAGGACAACCGGAAAGTCATGTTGTTTAGGCGCAGGTCGATATTTGATTGACATTTGTAAGCTTACAATCGAGGACAATCAGGGAACTCTCAAACACCCTTAGCCAACCTTGGTCGACCATCCAAGAACCTTTGCAGCAGATTAGAAAAATAAGCAGAGTAGGTGTTTGGGGTCCCTCACAATCTGTCCGAAGAGAACAAAGCTAACCGATTCATCATATGCAACGTATTGCTTCAACACTACCATACAGCACTTTGTTTGCTCGCTTGATCACTGGTGACGAAAAATTGATCCTATATGATGATCCAAAATGCAAAGGCAGTGGCTCTCTCCAAATAAATCAACACGAAGTACTGCGAAGCCGGGTTTACATCCCAAAAAGGCGCTTTTTTGAGGTGTTGAAACCTGGACAAACTGTTAATGCAGATCTTTATTGTGAACAATTCTATCGAGTGGACCAATCTTTAATCGAAAAAGTATCCGGCGATGATCAACAGAAAAGGCGTTATTCTGCTACACGACAATGCAAGACGCAGCTTGGATAAAATTAATTAATTGAGGTGGGAGGTACTGCTTGATCTACCATACTCGCCCGATGTCGCACCCACGGATTTCGATTTATTCCGATTGCTACATTTCCTAGTAACAAAAAATTAGAAAATTTGGATGATGACCATAATCCATCTCGAGATATTTTATTCAAAAACCAGTTGATTTTTATCAGTCTGGCATTGAAAATTTGCACACCAAATGGCAAAAGGTTGTTGATAACGAAGATGATTACATTATTGATTGAAAATATTAACTTGTTAATAATTTATTCGTTTGAATTTAATTTAAAAAAGCGATAATACAAATCAAAGATGTAGAAAGAGACATATACAATAACACTAGCGTAGGGAGGCTCCCGAAGATACCAACAATTCACAATATTCCAAAATTTTTCCTCAAACTTGAAGATCGAATTTAATAGTAGAAATAAGTAATTGTGACTATTCCCCATTTGCTTGGGGTTAAGCCATCTCAATCTCAATCAATACACATTCACTTGTCGTATTTACTCAGAATCATCATCAAGTTATGATTTGGAAAGATAAGGATGCTTCTTCAGGGGCTATTCTTCTGCTGAATTCTATTCAAAAGATTAATTCTATTGTTTCACTCAAAGTTTTGGAAGAAGATAGCTTCGACTCAAGTAAAATTCTACAATAGGAAGATTTGGACCTGAGTAAAGCTATCCACCATGCTAATGCTCTCAGAGTTCTCCTGGAAGATTTGAGGAAAAATGCTGATGATCAATTTCAATAGTGACATCTATATGCGAAAAGTATAACATTCCTCCTCATATGCCCAGAATAACAAATAGACCAACACATAGGACAAATATAAAAACAGATGATGTACAATATCATAAAATTAGTACTTTCTTGCCATTTTTGGACTCATGCATTACACAAATCAGTAACAGATTTCCCAAACATCAATCTGCTTTATGATCATTCATGTGTTTGATTGATAGATGTAATGACCCTTCGACTGATTTAAAAAAATTAATAAAGTTATATGAAATGAATTTATAAACAGCCAACGAAATAACCCTTGAATGTGAATTCGAGAAACTAATTTAAAATAATAATTATATATATATATATATATATATATATATATATATATATATATATATATATATATATATATATATATATATATATAATTACAATTGAGCTTTGTTTTTTCCGAAGAGGACTGAATATATATCTTTAGTAGATATTCACATCCTTCGTTTATTGCTTCTACCTTGATTTCTGTAATAAAATATTGCATTTTAACTTTTTCATTTCGATACCCCGCCCTCGCTTTCACCAAATCATTATCCATCGTTTTCGGTGTTCAGCTTCCCCCAAACCACAATCCTGGCTGCGCCACTGATACAATAGGTATACTGTTAATTCAGATCTTTATTGTGAATAATTGAATCGAGTAAACCAAACTTCAATCGAAAAGTATCTGGCGATTGTCAACGGACAAGATGTTATTCTTCAACACGACAATGCAAGATCGCACTGTGCAGGACGAACCTTGGAAAAAATTAATTGATTGTGGTGGGAGGTATTGCCTCACCCACCATACTCGCCTGATATCGCACTCTCGGATTTCGAGTTATTCCGATCGCAACATTTTCTTAGTGGCAAAAAGTTTGAATGATGTCCAAAATGCTATCTCGAGATATTTCACTCAAAAATCAATCGATTTTTATCGGTCCGGCATTGAAATTTGCACACTAGTTGGCAAAAGGTTGTTGATAACGAAGATGATTACATTATTGATTGAAAATAAAAACTTTTTAATAATTCTTTCGTTTGAATTTGATTTAAGAAAGCGACATTACTTTCCGGTCTCCCTAATAGATCAAATGTGCTCGAAGGTTCTTCAGTTATTTTCATTTGAAATTTTATTTTTCGAATATTTCAGAAAGTACAAATCCGATCGAGTTCAAATTTAGTACTCAGATTTAAAATAAAGATACGAAGGTACACACATAGTTTCGTGAAAATAAATCACGAGAATTTTCTTCTTCTTCGATTTCTGTTAAAAGTATGAAAAGAATATAAAGTTCAATATATTAGGAGTACAAATAAGTTTATGAATGAATTTCCTTGTTTATGAATCATTCCTAATGATTTTAAACGATGTGAGACTGCTTGCTGAGTGACTTCTAATGTTAGAGCAAGTTTTTTTTGTGTTTGAGATGTATCTTTCTCCAATAATTCCTCCAATTCTGCATCCTCGTAAATTTTTGGCCTTCCACTGCGATCTTTGTCTTCTACGTCGAAATCACCGTTTTCAAACTTTTGAAACCACTCTCGACACGTTCTCTCACTCAAAGCACCCTCACCATATGCTTCTACGAGCAATTGATGCGCCTCAGCAGCAGATTTCTTTAAATTAAAGAAGTAAACTAATATTTCCCGCAAATGACGCTTACTTGGCTCAAATTTTGATATTTTCAACTTATAAAAATTATATTTTACCAATATAAAATCAATGATATTAATAGGTTATGCTGTTCTTGAATGTCCGAACTATTTTTTAAGCCGGTTATCATCTGCGAAAGCTAACCGAAACTCCGTGCCGCGCCATCTACAATAAAACGGCGGAAACTTATTTGTACTCCTAATATTTTTAACATTCTGTCTTACCAATATTACGCTGCATATCGAAAGGAGAGGAATGTACGACTAGCATTTCATCCCATATATTCTTAATTTTCATGAGATTTTCTGTTTCATCAGGAGAAGTTCTAACATTGCAACAATGGCGTTTATTTAACTATTGGATGATAGAAAACAATAGTCTGTGCTTTCATTCATCGCATGTAGCTTCTTTAAGGAGTAATTCACAGATTTGAAATTTTGAGAGGACTGTTGAACAAGCGCGTAAAAGCTTGCGACTTCACGCCAGTCCTATTTACCATGAACAAAATCGGCTCAATGGTTTCTGAATTTCGAAATTTTATTTTTCTAGTATAATATGAAAAAGTATATAAAATTTTATTCAATATATTTTTTTCCACTCCTTGCTGCCCTTATTGTACGCTGTAGATCGAAAAAAGAAGGATGTAGCCTTTCATTCTACTCATTTTTGTTTCTTAAAAAATTTTAAAATTGCAAGTTTATTTAACTCTCGGATGAGGAAAAAAGAATTATGTGTTTTTATTTACTACGAGTATATGTAGCTCCTTTTAGAAGTAATTCAATTTTCAGGGTAAATGGAAATGAAATTCAACAAACGCGTCAATATTTTCTACCATTTTTTTGTCAATTTTCTAATTTTGCGATCAATAGAAACATTGCGGTTTTTAATGAGGTGTTAACTTCTTATTTCAAAGTTTAAGTGTGCTAAAGGTCTTGAAATTAAGTAAGTGCTTTCGGCAATTTTTAAACTAGTCTTCCTCCGGAAATTTTAACAGTAGCAAATAATTAAGCAAATACAGCAAATTGACCATTCTATAATAATATTGATTATTTTTGTCGTTGGGTCGAAATGTGAGTCAGAGAGACATAGCAACTGAAATTTCTCTGTCTCATGAATTAATTTACAATTACAATTTAAATGATTGAGCATGAAACGCATTGCCGCTCGAGTAGTACCGAAAGATCAGCATTTTTTTGCCAAAACTGAATCGCGTAAGAGTCACTGAAGGCATGATAGAACGAGCCATTTCCTACCACACATTCATAAAATGCATTGTAGCTGGTGACGAGACATGGGTTGACTCGAATTACCACCTAAAGGCACTCTTTTTCAGTCAATAGAAAACATAAAACGCAAAGTATGGAAGTCGATTCTTGACAATGTTTTGATGATTCTTTATTTGTATGTGTATTATTTCGGAAAGGACCTACTTTGAAGAGATACAATAAATGATTCCTGGTATTTTTTTAACGTCGCAGTCTTCATTTCGCCTTTATCCAAATTCAATACCAAGCCTGTACTTCCAGCCTCGTAATTTGCATCTGTTTTACAAATCCGTTTTTTCGAATTGTTTTAGAGTATACGATGATTTTGTCAAAATTTTCAGAAGAAAAAAGTCCTTGTTGGTTCAAAGTTTATTTAAAATTATGAAAACTAAAAATATGAGGCCAAACAAAAAAAGAACTTTAGTAGCGAGTATTTCCTCCCCTAGCAGTGATAGCAGCGTGTAAACGACGAGGCATGATTAGATTTTGGATTAGAAACACATTTTTGTATCCTGTGAAGCTATCTACAATTTATTGGAGCTATCAAAGGTCCCCATAAACGTCTCCCCATCTCATCCTAAACATGTTCTATAGTATTCCAAATCTGTACTTCCAGCATGCCAAACAAATCTCGTTATTTGAACTTCGTTAAGATTAGCACTTACAATCCGAGTAGTCTGGAGCCGAGCATTATCACAAATAAACGTCTCCCCATCTCATCTAAAGTATGTTCTATAGCATTTGAATCTGTACTTCCAGCGGGCCAAACAAATCTTGTTATTTAAACTTCGTCAAGCAGTAGCAATCCGAGCAGTCTGGGGCCGTGCATTATCACGCGTATTTTCGAAGAATAACTATGAATGGTACAACTTTCATTAGGTAACTATAAGGAGCCAGAGTTATATTTAAGATAAAGACCAACTTCGTGCCAGCTTAAAAAAAGATGCCGTAACTGAGGCAACTGAGAGTAAATTGACATCACTAGGAAATACACGTTTGAACATATCTCTCGCCACTTGCTCGTCTGTCTAAGACCATAAAACGATTAATCGGAAAACAATACGTGACTCCAATTCTCTTTTTACCAATCCAAGGGTTTTTATACAAAAACCAACCTTGCAACCCCGTATTCACGTGAAAGCTACGGTCCAGTATCCCTAGTTCGAGAAGATAATCTAACAGCATGAAGTGACCTACTAACTGTCTACTCACATTTATATTTCTCACTTATTTTGTATAATTTTAGAGGGCAACTGCCTGACCGTTAGGTATCTCAGAACACTAGAAACGAGAAAGCGGGCATTTCTAGATGTTGTAATGTTTCCCCGTCCTAAATCAGGTCTTCTAGTGAGTAGACCTCGTAACTTTGAAATACTGCTTGCACAATGGAAAGATTAACATTAAAGTTTTTCGTAGTTTCGCGGTAACCGCAGCTGTCTTCTATAGCCTCCACAATTCGCACCAAAAAAAAAACAGTATTTATAACCATTTCAACACTTACAATGGCAACACAACTCAATTTAAAACTTTGTAATAGACATATGAAACCACTGGCTTAATGTCCATTAAGCTTTTTAGGAATTTAGGTGGGAGACTGTTTGTCAAACACTTATCGAAACAATGACAACTTTTTCATTCAAGAAATCATTATAAAATCATCGCATACAGATACTGAACTACATTACAACCGAAAAAACAAAAAGTTTCTAAAATAAATGTATATTACGGGATGACCCTAATTTTATGCTCGGCAATATACATGTACGAGTACATGGCAATGAAATTATGAATTTTCATTCTCGAACAACTAATTCAAGAACTATTTGACACGTGATTTTTATCATACATGAATAATTCATAAATTCGTTGAAAATGGGAAGGATACATTTATGCAAAATAACATTATTTCAATACCTCCCGGCGTTCATTCTCGAAACCGAAACACTTTCAACAGCATCATAAAATTCTCATAATCAAATGATGACTTCTCGAAAATTATCGTTCGATTTCCGGATATCTGTTGAAACTGAAATCATCTTCATACGGATAATTTATCACTTGACCTTCTACAAACGAGATCATCCTATTTGCATTGTAAAAATAAGGATCTGTTGGGATTTTTCTCTGTAGGTTCTCTGAGGTGATAGTGAGTCAACATGATGTGAGAAAGTACACATATGTTTGTTTATTGAGGATTTTCCTGTGTTGCCAAATTTATTCCCAGACAGTATTTACTTGGAAATTGGAATATATTATATATGCAACTGTTATTGACTTGAGCTTAAGACAAACTAACTGTGTCAAGGTCAGTAGCATGAATTGAGAACAAGAGTGAGATTAACATGTTTTCAACCAAATTCATACCTATCAGCCAAGGTTTTTAAATGGTCGCCGCTTCAGAAGACATCTGTAGAAACCCTATTTTCAACAACTTTCTATTTATGTCTATTTTGAGATATTAAAAAAACATGGTTGTTTCAATGAGGCAACTAGTAATTCTTCAGCAAATAAACTAATGTTGGTCCATTCCGTGACAAAAATTTCCCCAGTACATGACATTGCATATTTCAGTTGTCTTCGACACCTTAATTAAAAATCATTCACTGTTGAGTATATTCGACCATTTAGTCAGAAATATGTTAACATCACAAAAAATCGATGTCTCAAACTAAAGGAAGTAATTAATGACACATTGGACAATTAAATGAAAATTGAAACTGAAAGGTGAGCCAGTATGGGATAACCGCCTCTTTAATTGCCGGAGGATTTATGCATGATGTCCATTATTAGGTTTTTAATTTCATCTGAATTAAATGAAATATTAAAAAAATTGCGATAGCCATAATCCAAATATTTATTTAATAATAATATCATTTCATTGTACCAATAGAAAAGGTGCGTTTACTAGTTTAATTAATATATTTGATTTTAGCTTAACCACAGCTATTGCACCTATTACCTACACGGTACAAGTTTCGATCAACCATGTTTGACACTCAGTATAACAAATACAGGTTCTTTTCTTTTATAGTAACTCTCTAGGCATTTCATGATCTATCATTTTTATTAGAATTCTTCGCCTTCACAACCTTTATTGATTCTTCTTTTCTTTGCTATTTTTTCATTACTCCAAGTAGCAATTTCTTTATCATTAAGCTTTTTTATTTTTATCCCTTTTAAAGTTATTATTTGGCATGATTTATTTCTGGTATTTATTTTGTTCAGTATAACGTATAATAAAAGAGCAATTTCTTGAAGTATTTGGAAGATGTTGCAGATTCCTTAATGATTTCTGAAGCATAAGAATCTACATCTACATCTACAGTTTTTTTCCACGAATTGCCGAGTTCTTTTCATAAGCAAGTTTTATACAACTTCTTTTTCATTTTCAATAAAAAATTAATGGTTTTAATGTCTGATTTTTTCTTTTTCTCTGTCCGGTTCTATCTCTGGCTTTATATTTGTATGTGGGTTTTTGACTTCTAATTTAGACTGTGAGGTCATACTTTTTCAACGTTTTTTTCGATTATTTGTAAAATTTATTGATTCTTATCGATCAACACCATTTTTCCTGGCTGGTAATAATAATGTTTTCCTATGAAGAGATCTGGATGCAATTCACTAGATGGCGCTAGTGTATGATAAATACATTGGTGTTCCTTTGCAGAGCGAATATAGGTGCGTGGAAGATTTGTAGTGGTTGAACATAACAGGGCACAGACAATTGAAACCAACAAGTTTCGAAACGTGCGCATGTCTGCTTCTTATGTTCCAGTGACCAACAAAACCAAGAGTTATATTGTCGATACCTAAATAATTTTGATATTCTTTGAACCTTTCTGTAAAAATTCTGTAAGTTTGTTCTACAAATACGCAACCGTAATCATGATAACTTAATTTATGAGTGACTGAATTATTAAGGTTGGTTTTATCTTCAGCATTAAAAAATACGGTGGAAATTTTATATGAGGGAGCAATTTTTATGTTGATTTTTGAAATTATGATGTCCACGTAGACGACAGGCAAGGATTGCACCATGGGCCACGAGAGATTTTGATAACATCCATTAATAGAAAGAACATGAAGCATCGACTTATTCGGAAATAGACACAAAAACAAGATCTGATGAACAACTACAAAATATACTGAAATAAACTAACTTCTCTGGTAAACAAACTTAAATACAAATCTTATTAAGAGATGATTAACAGAAATGGACAGAACTCGACGGTAAAATGTGGTTCAACAGAACTCGAAGACGAGAAAATTCACTGATATGGTCAAAGTCAGAAATGACGTGATTTCAACTGATAAAAAAAAATAATTGCTTACACTTTCAATACAGTTTTCGTGGAGGCTCGTAGAGCATCAGGGGTTCGATGTGGTGGTAACTTGGAGACGGAGGTATCGGCTGTTATGAATCCACTCGTTTTCAAACCAGTAGATCGCCTGGAAATAAATAGTGTACTTGGTGGCCTGAAAGATGGAAAGACAAGTGGACTGGACGGTTTGGGGACGACTGAATTGAAGATAACGCAGCTTATATTCTAGATACTCTCACTCATATACTATATCGATGCGTGGAAGCGGGTATATATCCTTCTGTATTTAAGATGAGACCAACATTAGTAATTATTGTCCCATATCCTTTATCGCCCATTTGTCAAAGAAATTTGATAAGATTATCAAGAGTAGAATTGTTTCTCCTCTTGACAAATATAACATATCGTCAAGGTACCAATTTGGATTCAGAGAGGTCAAGTCAACCTAGCATGCTGTCATGACGCAATAACAAATAAGTTCACTGCTGCCCTCAATGATAGCAAACCTTGTATGAGTTTCTTTGTTGACTTATAGAAAGCGTTTGATCTTCTCTTGCTGCAGACATTGGATATGGTTGGGGTGGAAGGTAATGTTTTAGAACTTTTTAAAAGCTATCAAACAAATAGATCACAACTAGTAAGGTTTGACAACTTGCTGAGTACGGAAGAATAAATTCAATGTGGCGTACCTCAGGGTTCTGTCCTGGGACTAGTATCGTTTAATATATACATTAACGGTTTATTCTCTTTGGATGTTGAGGGAGATATTATTGAATATGCGAATGAAATAGCAGTTTTCTACAACTCCCCAAACTGGTCTTCCCTCAAGCATGAAGTTGAGATAAGATTGTCATGTTGAAATGTTGGATGGATGAAAAATTATTGACAATGAATTAAAAAAAAATATGCTACTTGCGGTTCCCTGTAGCAGAGATGGTTTGCCTTCTTTCAGTCAGTTAACAATGGAACATTTCAACTTACCCGCATTAAAATATTTCAAATATCGAACCATTGTCGACAGTCATTTGAGATGGAATGTATACATAAATAATATTGTGAATTGCCTGAGGTCTATTTTATAAAATTTCAGATGCCTTAAACCGCTCCTATCTCAGAAATATTTAAAAATTAGACATTTTGTTCTCATGGAAAGTCCTATCCGCTATGGAAAAGTTATTTGGGGTGAAGCGTTGCATAGTCGCATCCTATTGTAGTAACGCAAAGAAGATTCCTTAAACTGATTCCTTCAAGCGGAAATATACACCCGTCGGATGCTCTTTATGCAGAAGCTGGAATCCTATTCAAGAGACAGTTTAGTTTTTTGTCTTTTGTTGTAATTTTCCATATCTATAGAGAACTGACAAGGGTATCCAGTCACCTCCTTAATACACATTGGAAAGATCATGTCATCACGCCATTGATGGTGAAGAAAATATCATAAAGATCATTCAGCTATTTTGCTCCTTAATTCTATAACCTTATACTTGCGGGCATTAAATCCATGCGAAGTGTCACTATTTTTAAGAAAGAGCTGAGATATTTTTTGCTTTGGGTTCACCGAACTGAACTGTTAAGGATATTGGTTAGTGCATTTTGTACTTGATGCATTTTGGATTTGTGTTTTGTTTCTTTTTCGGGTATGTTCGCTTTTTTACTACTTACTCATTTTTCTCATATATTTGATTTTTAGTATTTATTTTGTATTTCAGGCGAAACAAGTATTTTCACTTCTTATTCAAATTTCACATTTCTTTTCTATTTTATTAGGTCACTTAAACATTTGAATGAAGTTATTATTATTATTTGGGCTTACCAGTTGTAAAATGTAGTAAGACTACGAACTTGTTACTGTATTCTCAGTAGTGAAAAAGTGGAAGAAAAAGAAGTAATTTCTTATTCATCCTATTTTAAAATGAGCTATCACAAAGTAACAGACTACTTCATCCAATATTTAAAATAATACCATTTGTATGAAAGTTGCAGCATTTTATTTGATAATTCAAATATTAATCAGTTTCTACCGTTACTAAAGGGTTTTCCAATAACAGGTTTCATTTTGATTTTGAAAAAAGGGTATATTTTGAGAGAAATCAATGGATGTTTATTTCGTTATAAATAGGAAAATGTCATTAACAATGGAAAACCATATCAGCGAAATGGCCACCACGGCAGCATCATATACTTTTCATGAAATTTTCCATGACCAATTCGCACATTTACGTCAGTATGTCGATAACTTCACGAATCCCATCTTTATGGTCTTGACTCAATCGTGGAGCATTAGCATATATACCTTATCTTTCACGTGGTTCCAAAGAAAAAAGTTTAACGACGTTAAATAACAAGATTTCGGTGATCATCTTCTTGAAAACGTCGTCCACATCAATATCTTCCAATTCCGGCCATAAAAATCATTAATCATAGCTATTGCAATCCATTCACGTTGAGAGTTGCATAAGCCTCATTTTCGAATAAGTAAGGTCCAAAAACCGCAACAAACAGTGATACGTTGAGGATAGGGAGGGTTTTCAAATAATTCTTAAATTTTTCGAGCCCCTAATCCGACAATTCTGCTTATTTACGAAGCCTCCGAAGTGAAACTGAGCCTCATCCCTGAATATGATTTTTCGATGATAATTCGGATTATTTTCATGCATTTCAAGGACCCAATAAGATACGACGTTACTGGTGATCGATCGGCTTAAGTTCTTGTGTTAACAGAACTTTAAAAGCCTTAATACCTAAGGATTCCTGCGAAATACGGTGTAATATCGTTTGTGGAATGACTAATTCCAAAGATCGACGAGGAAAAGACAAACCTGGGTTTTCATCAACAATACGGACTACAGCAGCAATATTCTCAGTTATTCTTGAGCGACGCACACGGTTTCGATTATTCACATCACTAACTTGTCCTAACAGCTCAAAATTTCCATCAGTTTCACTATTGCCGGCCGAGAAGGTGCTTCACGACAAACGAAAAGTGTTTTAATTTTAAGAACTGTGGTAAGATTTTCACCATTTTTGTAGTGAATTCTAATAATTTCATTGCCTTGTTGAAGCGTGTATCGTTCCATTTTTAGTAAAAGCTCAGTTTTTACTTGTCAAAAGTCAAAAGATGACAGCTTCAAAGGTAACAGCTACTCAAATAGCGGGCTATTCCAAATGAAACTTCTTATTGGAAAACCCTACATTTGGTAGGTGATCGTAAATAACACATTTTTTAAAAATTAATATGTTTTACTATAAAATTTTTTTAAAGTTTACACATTAATTTCTAAAAACTTGATTCAATTTTATATTCAAATTACACATATTTCATATCAATAGATAAAGTATAAAACATACAGAAGTATTTGGAAATTTCTCAGGTGTCCGGATCCAAAGAATTACTTTTTCAGCAAATTACGCCTCCTCACTCGGAGTTCATCCTGCTGTTGCATCAAATTCGTCAATTCGTTTAATTCCAATGATTTAAACCTCATATCGGGAATGGACAACATCGAAACACTTGTTGCACAATTACAATATATAAGTTTTTCGTTTGAAATGCGGATATTGATATATGCCATTTCCAGTAAGTTACAAGAATGAAAGCAAGTGTGCAAGAGGAGCAATGTCATTGATTTGGTAACAGTTGGACTGCGTCATCGTCCATTCAAAATATACTTGAGAAAGTCTCACTGTACAGGTAGAAACTCCGACTTTCTCCACACATGATTCATTGAGCCGACATCTGAACAGTTCTCCGGTAAAGTTGAAGTGAATTAAGTCGTTATATGTGTTCGTTTCCAAATATTTTATCCCAGTTGAGTTCTTAATTGTAAGTCTTGTGAGATATATACTGTTATTATCGAGTTTTTAACAATGACTGTCTATCATACGTTTCTGGAGAATCAGGTTACAGATCAATTTAAAGATTTTATGGTATGCAGAGATGTACCTGTACCTAATCACCTTCAATATTTTTTATGAGGCGGCAGTGTTGCTTCTATGAGAAAATGGTAGTTACTTTGTTCGTTTGTATAAACCCTATATATAATATCTTAATGTTTCGAAGATAATAACAACTTGATTTTTTTATATTTTTTGCTTACAATGAACTTCAGAAAACGATGATAAATTCAGGCACTAATGTGCTAGGACGTTGAAATTTAAATTGGGAAAAGAAATCCTTAGAATTCTGACACTTCAACAAGTTTTTTTCATTCACAGGGAGGTTGAAAATGCCAATAGGTTATCTACATACCTACATAAGAAAATGTGAAGTTTTTCAAATGGAACAGCGTGTTTATTTTTTCAATTTCCGTCGGACATAAATCTTTATACTGTTCTTCCTGTATTTTTTTAAGATGTGATTATGGTTGATTTTTGAGACTTAACAAAATCAAATTTCTAACGACCAGAAACTTATTTTATCTAGCCAATTCACGAACTATTCCTATTTTCGAAGCTTACTCTGCAAATTTCAAGTGTTCAATAATGATTCTTCCTGTTTATGATAGATTGGGCCGTTGCTTGGTAGAAATCAGTTGTAATTGTCATTATAAAATAAAACACTTGTTTACATTTTCTACTTTATTTAATAAATAAAATAAAGTAGAAAATGTAAACAAGTGTTTTATTTTATAATGACAATTCTTCCTGTTTTCGTGTTAACAAGCAGCTGGACGTTCGGACTTACAGATAGAAGTGAATTTTACCTCGATTTATCTTTCTTTAGGTCCAATGTACTAATTCGGGCCAATTTTCTGAAGAAACAGAAAAAACCATAAAAATAGAAAATACATGATTAAAGGGATCCGTTCTTCTTCCTTATATTATCGTTACGTATTGGTAAGAAAGAGTGGAAAAGTATATTGGACAAAACTTCATATACTATATACAGTGTTTTGTTGAAATCATATAAAAAAAATTAAAGAAACTCAATCGAATTCGTAGTTTCAAGAATATCTGAAGAATAAAATTTCAAATGAGAATAACTCTGGAACAACCTAACCGCTTCTGTTCATTTTTAAACATAACATATAAATTTACCATGTGTAGAAGTATAAAATCGGAATTTCTCTATGAATGGTGCTAGTCATCGGTTTAAAAACAGCTTCTGCAGCGCGTCTCTATGGAACAGTTGACAAAAATTTTCAACACTCAACAACCAAGTTCCATAAACCGGTATATTTTTCTATAACCTTTAACATGTCAAGTTTTGTACCTACGAATTACTATTTGCGAACAGCATTGGTTTTCTGTTATTATTGTATTTGAAGAAAACTACTGAAAATCGTACCGAATGCATGTCGAAGCTTGCTGTGAATGTGGATAAAACGTTAGCCGGCTGTTCCCTAGAACAAGCAACCCAAGAATAAGGTATTTATTCCAGCTAAAATATAAAAGTTCTTTCAATGGGAACGCCCCATTTTCAAATTGACATTACTTACGCATGTCAGCAATTGCTTATTTGTGACATTGACAGTTGTATTTGTCAATGTTTACCATTTAATCGTGGAAAGGTACACACTCCAACAACGTTTATAAATAATCCAAATTTATTATGAAAAATCCCGATCTGTTACACTAACTTTACTTGCTTTAACTATAATTTTTGATCGTAACGGCTGAAACAATTCAGTTTAGTGAAGAAGTTTGAAACAAATTTCACACTTCATGATGTTACAGTGTCAATGAGACAAAGAAATGCAAGACGTGAAGAGATTATTGCAACAACTTCATACCTGCCAGCGTTTTCGTGGTGGACATTTAAATGATGTTTTGTTTCATAACTAATATTATCCAATTTACTTTTTAATAAAATGAAAAGTTCAATAATTTTCAAATAAATAATGTGTTTTATTCACAAAACAAAATGGGGCGCTGTTAATGAAAGTCCCTCTTTTTCTTTCAATCTCCATATAAGAGATAATACATTTCTTCAATTCGTGGTCGTTCATATTAGAAAAATATGAATGAAACAATGAAATGACACCAGGATCTTTTGTACATTCGCCAGTAACTTGAAAGAAAAATTTCCTAGGTGACTTCTTTCTAGTTTTAGTGATCTGAACTGGCTACCTAGATCGTATGATTAACTGCTGTTGGATTGGCTCCTATGTTTCTGGGATATTAATGGGGTAGGTCTTGATGCTTTAAAAAGGAATATCCACCCAGTTCTGACCGACTTTTATCGGATATGTGTCATCATCGAAAATTGTCTTTTCAGATCAAGTTCAACAAGAACTCCTGTGAAGTATATTTGAATTCACAGTGGCTGCATCTAAACATTGTATTGAACTGAACCAGAAGATTACTGATCCCATGACTCGCATAAGCTTCTGAGGGAATTTTCCCAGGAGATCTAGACGGATCGATGTTAAATTTTAATTAAGCTTAAATGATATATACCTAAATGTGAAGGTTTCTCTAGTGAAAGATATGATCCATTAAATTTAGTTGTGAAAAATAAAGGCCAAACGCTCGTCATAATTTCGACGCTCCGCATGTAGACTTTTTTTATATAATCTCAACATAATTTCTCCCCAATCTCATCAATGAATCTCGTCTTTGTTTCTGGATGGTGGTTAACTTATTGACATTGTCCCGAAGGAAGAAGTCCAACGGTGTCAAAATGGCAAGATCTCGGTGGCCAAGTGACTTCAGTGTTTCAGCAGATTATGCGACGAGGAAACTTCTTCTGCAGGAAGTCATTGTAGCATAAGCTGTGTGGCATGTGGCGCCAGTAGAAAACTTCATGTAATAGTCTTCCAATATTGGCTACAAAATGTTGTTTGACGTTGCATTGTAGCGCTCGCCATACCGATATCCTAGCATTGTTTAAAAAATGGAGAAAAGGACTGACGGGAGTCAGAAGCTAAGGTGCGTTTGGTCAACAATCCATTTCTAAGGAAAATGTTAAAACTGAAAGTTATCTCTTAAAAAACATAAACCGAAAAATAATGATTAAAATTTAATATAAAATCTTGAAATGCACTTTTGTTTGAACTCCCACTTTGATAATGTTCAATGCTAAACTTTTTCATGATTAAATTTGAAAATCAAAACAGATTTAATCTGTTGTCTTCTACAATTTTAATTTCAAAAAATTCTTTGAAGAAACTTTAAGAATTAAATTAATGTCTTTATAAGCACTGCTCATATCTAATAGACGTCAAAATTCATCATACAATATCAAACGGAATTAAGAAAAACCAACGAACATAAACTGTCAATTAAAATTAAAATATAAATAAGCAAACATTTTTTGTTTCGTTCCAGGCATGCGTAATGAACTCTTCAGACAAAC
This sequence comes from Megalocaria dilatata, assembly GCA_034642435.1. Classification (NCBI taxonomy): domain Eukaryota; kingdom Metazoa; phylum Arthropoda; class Insecta; order Coleoptera; family Coccinellidae; genus Megalocaria; species Megalocaria dilatata. The sequence continues at coordinate 63,048,237 of CM067855.1, read as the reverse complement.
TTACGAAGCCCTGTTTGTTACAAAATGTATTGTTTTCCGATCCCATATGAATGAAAAATAACTCTTTCTCAAAAATATAAAACATAATTTCAAGAACTTCTCAAAAACTAATTTATTTGAAATATTCAATATATTTAAATAAATTACTTCAAAAAATCTCAAAACATGTAGCACATTCTCAAGAAATAATTAAAGTTACGATAAGATCAGTTCAACTTTACATATAAAAAATAATAAAATCAATTAAACAATGTATAGACTTACTCAGTGAATCTTAGGAATACACGGTCCTCAATAGAAATGAAAGTGAACACATTTATATATCCAAGGTACTTATGTTCCAAGTTCACAGAAAATCATACAAAGCTCATAAGGCACTTGGCCTCAGTTAAAACCGTTCAACATTGTATAATGAATTTCTTTATTTAAAAACCTAATATAATTATATATTATATATAAAATAAAATAAGAAGGAACGGTTTTTTACTTGATAGAAGGATTATTACAAAATTTGAAAATCAAAACAGATTTAATTGTTGTCTTCTACAATTTTAATTTCAAAAAATTCTTTGAAGAAACTTTAAGAATTAAATTAATGTCTGGCCAAGTGCCTTATGAGCTTTGTATGATTTTCTGTGAACTTGGAACATAAGTACCTTGGATATATAAATGTGTTCACTTTCATTTCTATTGAGGACCGTGTATTCCTAAGATTCACTGAGTAAGTCTATACATTGTTTAATTGATTTTATTATTTTTTATATGTAAAGTTGAACTGATCTTATCGTAACTTTAATTATTTCTTGAGAATGTTAGCACATTATGTTTGAGATTTTTTGAAGTAATTTATTTAAATATATTGAATATTTCAAATAAATTAGTTTTTGAGAAGTTCTTGAAATTATGTTTTATATTTTTGAGAAAGAGTTATTTTTCATTCATATGGGATCGGAAAACAATACATTTTGTAACATTTTGTAACAAACAGGGCTTCGTAAGTTTGTCTGAAGAGTTCATTACGCATGCCTGGAACGAAACAAAAAATGTTTGCTTATTTATATTTTAATTAACAGTTTATGTTCGTTGGTTTTTCTTAATTCCGTTTGATATTGTATGATGAATTTTGACGTCTATTAAATATGAGCAGTGCTTATAAAGACATTAATTTAATTCTTAAAGTTTCTTCAAAGAATTTTTTGAAATTAAAATTGTAGAAGACAACAGATTAAATCTGTTTTGATTTTCAAATTTTGTAATAATCCTTCTATCAAGTAAAAAACCGTTCCTTCTTATTTTATTTTTCATGATTCAATTTGTAAATGAATGAAAAAGTTAAAACAGAAACTTATCTGAAAAACAATTTAAGTTGGAGCCTTACATTTGAAAAAAACTACTTTAACACCCTATGTTTTCAAGAAATCGAGAAAAACTATTTATGGATCCAATGCACAACAAATTATTTCCATAGTAATTCCAAATATCTAATTCCCATGTTAAATGATAATTTTTTATATTTTAGAGCCATGAAGTTAATACTGCTACACATCCTCACATTAATCGTTTTATATACCTCACGACAAGAGGTTTCCGCCAATTGTCTTGGACCAATCGACACAGTGAACCAGAATGGGCAAAGATCGTTGTACACGGGACAACAGGACTTCTCCTTGGCTCTGTTGAACGCCATAAATAAATTGACGCCAGATGACAACTTATTTTTCTCGCCTTATTCCACTTATCATGCTTTGTTGATTGCCTTCTTTCTTGCTGGGAACCAGACCGAGAAATTCTTGAGGAACACTCTTAGGCTGGATAATTCACAGGTGAGATAATTCACGATATCCGAAAGAAACTCTTGAGTTCACTATTATAAATTGATTCTTCGAGGATTTTTGTTGAACATTTAATACATAATTGACATTATGAATGACAGAGATATTTCTAGTTCTAAAATTTGTATGTTGAAGGGGAATAGTTCTGTGAACCCTCTACAAAATTAAATTAAATAATAAATAAAAATTGAATCAAAATGTCTTAAAACACAGTTTTTATTCATGTATACATATAAAATTCTTGAATACTATAAAACACTCAAAAATATAAAGGAATCTATAGAAAATATATAGTATATTTCCTGAAATTCAATATGATAGAGCCGTTTCATATGAACATTATAAATAATAAATTCTATACTGAAAAGTGCACCATATAAATTTTAAAATATATACATTCTCCAGAACAGCGTATGAAATTCTTCTGCATAATAATCTCCAAACTTTTTTAACCATCAATAAAAATATGCCACATAGCTTATCTTATATATAAGAGCTTGAATCTGAAAGTAAAATATGAGACTGAATGTTTTTGGTTTACTCACCATATTTGTCAATTCTATGTCCATACTATAGAAATATATAAACAAAGCATGGTCCAGATCTGATTATATCAGATTTATTGTACGCGAATCAAAAAATAGATTATAACAATTTTATTCAAAAAAATTCACACTGTTTTTATGTTTCAGAATTTATTCAGAATCCTGACACGTAGTTCGGTCTTTCGACCATCTTCAAAGGAGTACAAAAAGAAACTAAACTTAAAATTGAAAAGGCTCTTTTATTACACTTAGGACATTTGTGTATTTTTGTGGCGCATGGAAATAACAGCATCTAGTATAGGGGTGTTGCCAAAGAGTATTTGGAAATGTGTTAAATTCTCCTTTTTCTCAATGGCTTGTTTCATTAAAAGAATCTCCAAATAGTCCATCAATTTAGCCTTATTAACTTTACATAGTAAAGTGTCATCTCTCTCATTAAAAAAATTATTATTTTCTATACAATGATCTGCAAAACCGGTTAAGTTTTGGTTTTTCAAAATAGACATCCTATGTTCTTTGATTCTGTGTTGTAAACATCGGCCCATTTATACTATATATGTTGCCAGACAGACAGGTCGATGTTTACAATATAGAATCGAAGAACATAGGATGTCTTTTTTGAAATACAGTCGACTCTCGTTAATTCGAAACTCGAGGGACTCTTGAAATATTACGAATTATCGAGTGTTGGAAATATCAAATGGTTTGAAATTTGTGAGAGAAAATAAATAAAACTTCGAATTATTAAGTGTTGGTTAATTTTTATTTAATAATATAAAAATGACAAGAATTAAGAGGTACATTCGTGTACATACATGTATTCGTAATGTGAATTAATTAATCTTTCGAAAGAACTTTGTTATACTGGTTTGCTTTAAAGCACAATTCTGCTGCTCACACTGCTCAATAACTTTTTTTAAGAGAAAAAGTGCCTGAAATGCTTTTTCATCACTTTCGTTTTGTAGACAGAAGCTTTGTAAGGTATCAAATGAGGATCTTGCTTCCTTAACTGACACCTCTGCCAAAGGTTCCGATGTATCGTCCTCATCTTCATCGTTACTTTGCGTATCTGTCGCAGATAAAATTTCGCCATCGGTTAGTGAACCTGAGACAGCAACATTTTCATCCACTTGAACAAAATCAGAAAAACTCACACCGCTGATGTCAACTAATGGTTCTATTGCTGGTTCTTCATCATCTATAAGTATTGGAAGACAAATGACCAGGCTTTCTTCCAGATGAGGAAATTCACCTTTAGTAGTTCTTTTCCGTACTCCAGCAGTTTGAGCAGCATTAATTTTCTCCTTGTGCTTTATTATTGTTGAGAGAGTACTCAGAGGAATCTTAAATTCTTTTGCAACATCACTCTTCTTCTCACCTTCTTCTACTTTTTCGATTAACTTTTTCTTTTCAGCAATCGTCAAACATCTATACTTTCTAGGGCTCATAACTAACACTAACTTTTAATCTGCATACCAACGAAAGAGTAACAGTAACTGAATAACTAAACAAACCAATTCGTAAGAAGTGTGTGCGTCAAATAGTCAAACTAATCATAACAAAAACAAAGGCTTGTGTATCTTGATAAGTTTGAACTTGTCGCATACAAGTTTGAACTTGTCGCAAAATGTACTTACAATCTTTCCGCCTCTTCTCTCTGCAACTTTGAATTGTCGAGTGCTGGACGCTGATGAGTTCGAATTAACGCGTCGTTTTGTTAAATAGCAATGATTTTTTCGTTCGAATGACCAAGTGTATGAAAATGTATTGATTTAGTTCGAAATATAAAGAGATTTAGTAGGGAACTCGTGATAACTTTGAATTATAGAGAGGTTCGAATTATCGCAGGTTTGAATTAACGAGAGTCGACTGTACCAGAAACCAACCGGTTTTGCAGAACATTGTATAGAAAATAATGATTTTTTAATGATAAAGATGTCACTTTAATGATAATAAGGGTAAATTGATAGACTATTTGGAGATTCTTTCAATCACAAAAGCCATTGAGAAAAAGGAGAATTCAACAAATTCCCAAATACTCTTTGGCACATACACAAATGTCCACGTGTAATAAAAGAACCTTTTCAATTTTAAGTTTAGTTCTTTTTTATACTCCTTTGAAGATGCTTGAAAGACCGAAACACGTGTCCGGATTCTGAATAAATTGTGAAAAATAAAAACTGTGTGAATGTTTTAAAATAAAATTGTTATAATGTTTCACCTAGAGCCAACCGCATACTCCATACATTTAACAAATTATAAATGAATATATTACATACGATAGAATAAATTTAAAGGATATATTCCTCCGAAGACCATATTCCGCCGATACAGCTATTTTATGTAAATATTATGAATAACAGATTCTGTACCAAAAAATACTCTACGTAAAATTAAAACTGAAGCACCTTCTTTAGAACAGCGTCATTATCATTTAAAATGATAAATAAGAGCAGTCAATAAAAATATATCATATATCTTCTTATGTTTATAAAATCCTGAAGCTGAAATAAAATATTAAACAGAACATTTGAGGTTAACTCAAAATATTTGTCTACTCTATGTCTAACCACAGAAATATAAAACTGAAGCATGGTCTAGATCCGATTATATCAAAAGGGTGTTGTGCGCATGTGAAAGAACAAATTATTAATTATTATTATAAAGAATAACCCTATGCCTTGGAAGAGTATAATATTTTAAAATTTGAGTAATTATTATATGTGAAACGTCAACATCATTCGATAAAAAAAGAATCAATTGGAATATCTTAGACACACTGTTTCTATTTGAGTAGACATATATAATTTAGTTTGAGTACATATATAATATATAATTCAGTTTGAATGATACACATATATATGTTGATTTCTATTTATTATTGTGAGTTGCTTACATGACGCGTTTCGTTTACATAGTAACTTATTCAAATGCTTATAAACAACTAGTTGTTTATAAGTATTTATCATTTAAACTAAAGTGTACAATGGATTTCTTTCATGTAAAGGCCAACGCCATACGAAACATATATAATTCTCAAATATAAAATGAAACTATAAAATATAAGAGAATATATAGAAAAATGAAAAAAATTATATAGAGGTTTCAGTGTTTTAGTATTAAAAATTTAAAATATTACCCTCTTCCAAGGAATATACCCTTTAAATTTGTTTCTATTCCTACTATATTTTATTAATACTGACGTACGTATCGTCCATGGTTGTGGACTTTTCTTACGAATTGTTTTACAAGCTTTGAAGTATATTCTCTGCAGAACTACATTAATTTAAATCACTCAAAAGAGGGGTGTATAAAATTCTGTATGTTCGTTCAAAAGGTTATTGTTTCTTTTATGAAGTAAATACGAACGGAAGTGATCACTTCGATGATATCAAGAATAAAAGTCTCATAGACAAAGGTCCGTAAACGCTTCGTTTACTAAATAAGAAGTGTTTGAAAGTTTTGATATCAATCTAAATATGCCAGTTTTCACGAATTTCGAGATGGCTGACATGCATTTAATTTATGGCCTTACAAATGGAAATTCAACAGAAGCTAAGCATAGATCACTATTTAGATTCATTTCAATTAAGTAAAATAATACAGAATATTTTCACAAATCACATTTATGTATTCTCAAAAGAAGTTTAAAATACCACTGGACCAAAAAGCTGGTTTCAGCTTCTTAATTTAATCGGCCCTTACTTGATGGAAATTCATTTTTCCAATTCAAATTGTGGAAATATTGCTTATTATTTTATTTAAGAGTGGTGACTGCTTTTCAAGTATTCCCTAATATTCACATGAGTCTTTCAGAAACCCTTTTTCAATCAAGAGGTGGCGCGAAGTTGCAGAGTAAAAAATCAAGACTCATTCGAAGAATCTTATTAAGACAATGAACTCCCATAAATTATTGCATAAATCAAGAATATTAGATAGCTAAACCAAAAAATATTAAAAGACACCGAATTAAAGAAGCAGTTTTGAAAGAAATAGGAGATTATCCATGAAATTCTAAAAGAAAAGTTTGGGTTAATTTCAATATCATTCATCAAGTTGTTTGGCGTATTTTGTGTGATTCGTTACTATATTCCAATCACATCCAGCCTTGAGATTTTGATCCAAGCATTTATTTTTTTCAGTGGTAGTTCAATGATCCTCATTTTGATTGCAAACTCTTTTTCACCGATGAAGCCTGTTTCTCGAGAACTTCAATCATTAATTTCCGCAATGAACACATGGACTGAAGATAATCTACATGAAATTTTACAAACTCATTTAGTCTTCATGTCTAGGGTCTAGGGTGTTAATACTGACGATTATTCGTTTCATTCTAATATTTAGACAGGTCAACTAACATTTTTTAGAAAACGATTCGCTCTCGTAACTTGAAGCTTCACATCTTTTCTTACAACGTGGAATGTGGTTCATGCACAATGGTGCTCCAGCTCAATTTTCAGTTTTGGCTCGGGAGTATTTCAATCAAAACTATGAAGACAAGTGGATCGGATACGGTGGACCTCAGTCTGGCCCGCCAGATCCCCTGATTTAAATAGCTTAGATTTCTTTTCATAGGGGCATCTGAAATCTTGAGAGTACATGACACCAGTGAATATTGCAAATTAACTGAGAAATCGTATAAGACGCGCGTTTGAAGCAGTAAGAAATATTCTGGAATTGGCTGGAAGATTTCGATCATTTTGACAGTTTTGAGGAGTTGGAGTAGGACATTTCCAACATTTATTGTAGTTTAATTCCGTTATTATGATTGTTGTGTTTTCTATCTCTTCATTTTTTTTATGATTTTCTTCCTGTTTTTTTTTTTGTATTTAGTATAAAATAATTGTTTGTGATGAATATTCTTCGATTTTTTCGAATATTTAAGAACCACTGCCACATATCGAGATAATAAACAAAAAACCTTAAAATTAAAATATAAATTCATACAAATAAGCTAGAACTGAATTGTTTTGAGAAAATCGAATTAAAGAGAACTATGCGATATGTTTTTCTTATCAACTTTCAACGGTAGCAGATACGAAAAAATTTAAACGTATCAATCCAATGAGACATCATTTTTTATAATTTTTAAACTACCAGAGATATACTACAAAAAAGTTATGGAGGGAAAACGTGACGTTGCTCCAGAAAACATGTCACCCTGTAAATTTTTAGAGGTAGTTGATATGTCATATAACCTAAACCTTAAAGTTTAATAATTTAGCTAGATTTCGAAGGATCTTGACAAATGCAGATGCTATGAGGAAAAAACTTCGAAAATATTTAAACTTTTCACTCTGTACCGCGAAAACGAAGCTTTTGTGAAACCATATTGATGAAAATTCTTGATGTCCTCCAAGTAATCAGTCTTCTTTGTTTGTACCTTCAATTCAGGAATTTTCAATGTATAAAATCCATATTATTCAAAACAAAGATGATTTTCTAGAAAGTAATCGGGAGTCAGTTATATCAAAAGTTCTTTTACGTTCAGATAAATGAGTTTTAAAATTTCCAACTGTTCTATTATTATGAATTTTTAAGTAATCTAAGCAAATGAGCTATAGATTCTTGAAAATAGAGTTTTATCGAACTTGCTCTTATTATTTTATATGGATCTAATAATCTTATTGTTAGTCTTAAAGGCAATTCTAATATTTTCTTTTGGGAGTAGCGCTTTTAATTTTACACTGATATCACTTAAGTAAGACTATTACCTACGCAAGATTAACGCGTAGGTTCAATACGTTTAAGTAACAATAACTTTTTGAATGAACAAACTGAATTTTATTTTACCACTCTTCCACTATTTTAAGGGATTAGTTTGTACATTATTCTGATGGGAATACTTGAAACTGTGTAAAACAATTTGAGGAACATCTGTATATTTCCTTTTGCATGCTTGTCCTAAAGAATAGTATGCTGTCAAATATGTGTAATTTTGGAATTTTATGCCGAAAATGGTTTTAAATGATTGGGTTGGACTCGCTGATGAAAAATCCTAGGTCGAAAATGATTCTGTTCCGGCGGCCGTCCGTAAGCACGCTATCTTTCGAAAAGAAAGAACTAGAGACTTGAAGCTTTCAGAAAATGTTTAGACTATAAATAAATCTGACATATTCCGTAATTGGTAAAATCGGTTGTATAGTTTCGCATTCACTCATGTTTAAAAATTGTACATATTTTTAGCAAAATTTTTGAAACTACAGTTTCGATCAATTTAACATTTGGTATTTAAAGGTAGAATAATAACGCGCATATTCGAACAGAATTCCATGAAAATCGTCTGTCGGGAAGTTCAACAAAAAAAAAAATTATGAGCGGATCAGCGTTAAGCGCTATCTTGAACACTAAAACCTTTGAAAGAGATAGGGACTTGACATTTTTGAGGTAGGTTTGGGACAATAATATCTCGACTGGGTTTTTTACTGGGAAAAATCAGTATAATGGTTTTGCAATTATTCGCTTTCAAATTTTTTCATTATTTTCATCATTATTTTCCCAACTACAGCTTCGAATGATCTGAAATTTGAGTTTTAGAAGAAAAATATTAGGAGTACAAATAAGTTTCCGCCGTTTTATTGTAGATGGCGCGGCACGGAGTTTCGGTTAGCTTTCGCAGATGATAACCGGCTCAAAAAATAGTTTGGACATTCAAGAACAACATAACCTATTAATATCATTGATTTTATATTGGTAAAATATAATTTTTACAAGTTGAAAATGTCAAAATTTGAGCCAAGTAAACGTCATTTAAGGGAAATATTAGTTTACTTCTTTAATTTAAAGAGATCTGCTGCTGAGGCGCATCAATTGCTCGTAGAAGCATATGGTGAGGGTGCTTTGAGTGAGAGAACGTGTCGAGAGTGGTTTCAAAAGTTTAAAAACAGTGATTTCGACGTAGAAGACAAAAGATCGCAGTGGAAGGCCAAAAATGTACGAGGATGCAGAATTGGAGGAATTATTGGAGGAAGATTCATCTCAAACACAAAAAGAACATGCTCTAACATTAGAAGTCACTTAGCAAGCTTTCTTCTATAATAAATATTTAATTTGTGTTAAAAAACGGCGGAAACTTATTTGTACTCCTAATAGTAACTTATACTTATTTGCAAAATTTCATAAGTATTGTATGGTTAGAAGATCCAAAGCAACCATAGCATCGGTTCCACGACCGAGTTTTAATTCAGCAATTAGATGTAAAAAAAATTACAGAAAATTTAATGCCAAATTTGTATTCATTCACCAAGAGATTTGAAATTTTCCAAAGGAAATAAACTCGCGCGCAAAAGCTTTTCACTTCACGTCAGTGCTTTTCTAGATTTTTCAGTAAACTATAGATTCAATGATCGATACTTATAAATCTTTCATCAGAGTACAAAATCAGTTTTTCTATAAGTCTCATGGTTCCATTATATAAAATGATATAATCATGGATGGAAAAACAGGTGTATAGTCTTTAACACGTAAAAATTTTGATTAGACAAAACTTGTGTCAACAAAATCGGATCAAAAATTCTTTGAATTTGTGATAGTTTTTCGAAAACTTCAGTCAGCTTAGAAAAGGCTTGATTATTCGTGTTTTATTCGTGAAAATTTTGTCAAAATCTCTTTGGTTCATCTTGGATGAAAATTATTCAGTATTAATTTTTTGAGCAAGCTGAAGCTCCTGATGCTATGTCTATGACTTGTTATTCACTCAAGCTTCAAATCATATTATGATTTCAATAAAACAATCATATGTCCTAAAAAAGCCTCATGAACTAATACAAATTTTATCAACTCTCTGCTCGTAATATTGAACACATAAATAACAAAATAAACACATCATGATAAACATGAAAATTGCTTTTGTACAAGGTAATTTTCTAATCAATTCGAATTCTCTCGTGTGTGAAATGAAATGCAATTACTGCATCCCAGTCTTGAGCAGAGAACCATCTAACCTTGGCATGAATAATATTCTCAAATAAATTGAGATTGGAACAGAAATATTTTTTCTGGAGAAAAAATATGTTCATTATTTTCGGCTATAATTGGATGGAGAAAAAAGTCAATAGTAAATGTACAATATATTGTTTTTCAGTAATGTTTTACATATCTTGAGTTTTTATATAAAGTACCTTAGTTAGATATCCAATAATATTGAATAGTCTAAGTAAGATAGTTTTATGATGAAATTCTTAAGATTATGGTGGATATTTTTGAAAGATATTGATTTTCATAAGATTGATCAGCAGAAACAAAATTTTGTCTATTCAAAATATTTAATTTATAGGATTTTGGTTAATAATTTTTATTTATTGGATTTTTTTATACCATTCGGATGTCTTATAATGAATGTTTATTTTATATGTCAATTGATATAAGTGGTACTTATATGACATTATTTTAATTTATTTTCAGAAGTTATAATCATTAAATATACTTTTTTTAAATTAAATATGTAGAAGGCTAATATTAAAATATTTAAATAATTTGATATACCTTCTATCAAGAATTAACCTCTATTTATGTATAGAGATGTTCCTAAATTGAATAACAAATAATAATAATAATCTTACAAATATCGATCCGCAAATGCTTTGTTTGAAGAGCGATTTTTTTCCTCCTAGAATCTGGATTTTTCGAGATATTTAGCTGAAATTTGATATTACACTTTGAGGTTTAAATCACATAACATGTTAATTGCCTGTGAAAATCTATAGGTTGATATTTTCTCTGAAGAAATGACTCATTTTTTCCTGAAAACTTTTTTTTGTTTTTGGTACCCTACTGGTGGTTTAATTTTTTTTTTAATCTGCAACGGTTTTCGAGAAAAAAATGTTGAACATTGTTCTCTGAGTGGCCAGAAAATAAAAATTTCGAAGAAATTCAGTAGGCTCTGGCGTATTTCGGTAAATTTATTCAGCTCCTCTTTAGAAACACTTTGTATATTTGTTAGATAGATTACTGTTTTCAAAGGAAAATACTTCATATCAATTTGCGTATTAATTTAAGTAATGACTTTTATAAATAATCAAATTACTTAAAAGTAATTAAAATGTTCATAACAGTAATTTCTTGTACTATTAGTAAACTAATAGTAATGGAACAATGGACTCCACTCGTGCTCCTGACGCCAAATTAGTTTTTATGAATTTTTTTCATTATAATTTTGGTATTTCAAGAAGAATTTGATAATATTCAAAAAGGTCTAGGTGAACTCATGATTTTTTGGATTGAACTTGGTACACAAGGGATACAAAAAACAAATATCTATAGAGGCAGAGAAAAAACCGAGCAAAAAGTCTAATATAGGTTAATTAAGAATGATAGATTTCAATTTTGAATGAACTACAAAAGTTTGACTTATCAAGTTAATTCCTGCTTCATTTTGAAGCTTGAACAATGCTTCGAACGTCTACCAATGGTCTTTGACACTGACGCACCCGATCCTTCCATTTTTTGATCACTCCCATTGTAATTCGCCAATAACTTGGGAAATATTTTCTTCTAAGTGATCCAAAGTATGTTGCTTGTTGATATAGTCTTGTGCGGACATAGCCCCCAAGAAAATAATCCAGAGGTCTCAAATCACATGACCTTGGCGGTCAGTTCATAAATTATTATCCTTAGATGATTCTATCGTCAAACCTTTCCCCCAGCAAAGCGAGCATAGTATCAGCTGTATAGCATGTAACGTTATCTCTTAAAATTTCTTAAATATTACACAGATTAATTCAGCTAATCTCATTACAGATCTTAATATTATGAAAAAATTTTCTCGAAAACTTTTAAAAATTAAATTGATCAAATGTCTTAGAAAGCACTGTTTCAGTTACTAAGAATCCAAAAAAATAAAGAATATTAATTAAAAATATTGAATAAATACTTGAAGGATAAAAATTTTTGTTTCGTAACAATGTATTATGAAAATAAAATTCTTCTCCAAGAATGAACAACATAAAATTTCTTCGGAAATAACTCTCTTTAAGAAAGGCCCTTAAAAAAATATGCAGCACGTCATCAAAAAGGCTATTTGGAATTTCAACGTCGATAATTCCCATTTCGTATCCAAAAAATTAAAATAATAATTAATAAAAATATATCTCACCCGACGAACCCCATCTTTTTCAACACACAAGCTTAGAACTGTGGTGATTTTTTCTAAATAGCCATCCATACTTATTTTATGTTCGTCCATAGAAATTACACAAACTGTGTAAAGCATTTTTAAGGACTCAGTGATATCCAAATGATACCATGTGTATGAGTGAAAAACCAAAATATAATTATTATATATATAAAATAATAAAAGGGGGGTTTTTTACTTGATAGAGGGCTTCTACAATTTCTAAAATATCACACGGATTAATTCTGTTAATCTATTTTCCAAGACATTAATTTAATTTAATTTTAAGAAGTTTTTGAGAAAAATTTGTTATAAAATTAAAATCTGTAGTGTGGTTAGCCTAATTAATCTGAGTGACATTTGTGATATTGTAAAAGCCTTCTATCAAGTAAAAAAACCCCTTCTTATTTGATAAAAATTTGTTTAGTTAGATAGATCCAGAGGCGTTGCAGGTTCGTTGTAATAAATGTTACCAATAATGAGAAGATAATTGAATAATGAAATATTTGACCTTCAAATTTTATTTGCTGCCATATGAGACGAAGAATTCTTCAATACAAGAGCAGGCAAGAATAGAGAAATATGAAAGTTATTAAGAAAATGAGCAGAGAACATAAAATCATGTATTCCGTTTGAAAAGATAAAGTTGCTAATAATTATGGTAAAACGCCAAAATTGCATTATCGAAAAGATGGCTAAAAAGGTCACTAGCCATCCAATTTTTGGTAGGATTTTTTATCTTGTTTTCCAAAGAAGTTTGACGAACTGTTAGCCTGAAAAATCCTATAGATTAATTTTGTAAATCTTAAACCTAAATTCATTGCAGCTTGCTCAATTATATGTTAGCATTTAACTAAAGTATGTTGGTTAATTTTTTTTAATATATTATATGTAAATCAGTGACGAAGGCTGCTCGCAGTTTTGGTCCATATTCTGCATATATTGCACCCTAGAAAGAAGTAATTCGTTTAATTTTACATAAATAATGAATCTTTCAGTGTAACTTTTGCGTCATTGCTCCAGGAGCAACATGTTTTCGTTTCACCCAGATGTCTGTAATTTTTTAATTTCAAGCCAAAAATGGTCTCAAACGACTAGTTTCGATTCACCAATGAAGAATACAAGGTCAAAAGTAATTCTCTCGGGCGGGTCCGTCCATAAACACTCTAAATTTTGAGCAGAAAGAGCTAGACTTGAAATTTTCAGGATAGTTTTAAGGTTTGGATATCTAGGCTAAATTAATGGGATAAATTAGTCAAATGGTTTTCATTTGAAACTTTTTCTTATACTCGTATTTCCCAATATTTTCGAAACAACCCATCCCATCGATCTGAAATTTGGTATTTAGGACCAGAATAGTAATCGCTTGGAGACCTAAGTATAATATATATTTTAAGTTTGTTAATTGGCGAAATCGTTCTAATGTTTCCGAAATTATTTGAAACTTTTTCTAATTCATCCAAAAAATCCTAAAATACTAATCTAATCAAGATAAAATTTGGTACATAGTTGTATAATAATGACAGGAAGAATTATGGCAAGTTTCGTGAGAATTGTAGGGGATATGAACAAGCGTTCAAGTGTTCAGAAGCTCCTGACTTCTTGACAGTAATTTTTCGAACTTTTCACATAAAATAAGATGAAATTCTGATACAGTAATTGTTTTCTTCTTTTTTCAGACTAAAAATGACATCCACATAGCTTACAAACTAGACAAACTCCGAACAAATTTCACCAGTCTCCAAGCAGCCTACGAGTTCACCAGTGCCAACAAGATTTTCGTCGGTGACGATGTTCCAGTTAGAGATTGCATCTTAGACCTCTTCAAGGACGAAATCACTGTTACCAAATTCAAAACTGACGCGGAGAACGCAAGGAACCAAATAAATCAATGGGTCGAAGACAGAACGAACAAAATGATCCGAAACCTGCTGCCACCCGGAAGCGTAGACGAGATGACCGACTTGGTTCTAGTCAACGCAGCCTACTTCAAGGGGATGTGGTTGAAGAAATTCAACCCTTCAGAAACCAGACAGGAAATCTTCTATGTGAGCCCTACCAAACAGATTATGGTTGATATGATGCACTTAGAAGGCACATTCAATTATGGTATGTGTAAATAGAAATTAGCTGGATCATTTTTTATGATACAATTTTAAACTCAAATAGCGGTCCGCAAGTTGCATTCAATTTCAAGCTCAGCTCAAAGAAGGCTCACAGTGGTGAATAAACAGGTCTTAGCACTAATTAACGTTCAAAGTACATTCTAAAACCGTATATAGTAGATTCTTGATTTATTTGCATCTTAACGGTACCAAATCAAGCAATTCGACTGTTTAAATTGTAATCGTAACACACTGAATGACAAAAAAGTGTAAACTCCTACGAGTATATCCATTTATCCGGTTTCAATATTTTTCATATATTTACAGGGTCAACAACTGATTAAATGTTCATGTTTATGTGTTAAGTTTTGAGGCAGATGCAAAGTCGTTTAATTATAAGAGATGTCAATTGCCGAGAATCTGGGCTACTCGTCACATTTCAATTAAAATATATGTATAGCTTGCCATCAACCCTCTTTTGATCATCGAAAGTGGGTAGAATTCTCAGAGTTTTTCCAGCTTATTGACTTTGAGTGGGATCGAATTGCAGGTTTGCGAGAAGCCGGTCTGTCGATAAGGGAATATTTAAGAAGAACCAGTATATCTTCGTCACTATACTGCAGTATCCACGATTGTGGACATTAGAAGGTCGAGCATATAGAGTGAAGAACTCTGGACGTCCCAGAGGAATCACACAGCTCCAAAATACGACATATGGCTCTCAAAGATTGATTTATAGGCACCTGAGCTATCGTTAATCAGAGGTTTTAATAGTATGGTAGGATGATTGGTATGCTTACAATATATGAAATTATTGAAAGCCGAATACAAAGTCTTTGGATGCTTCACAGCTCAATATCGCCATAACCGTCTGGCGTAGTGAGATAATTCAGTGGGACTACTTCAACATTCGATTGAGCCCAATTCTCTACAAAACTTTAGAAAAGATACTCAGTTAAGAAATGAATCTGTGATTTGTGATATCGTGTACATAAACTTTCTTAAAGATTAGAATAACCTTCTCAATAGAAAAAGGATACAACTCCTTATAAATAAATTGATACAATAAGCTGATTTATGTCGGCACCTATTAGCGTAAAAAGTCTAGTAGAAATTAAGTCAATTTCTGCACTTTTATTATTTTTCACATACCAAAACAGGGTGAAAAAAACACTAGTATTTAACATACTTGAGGAAGTACATGAAGAGGAGGAGGAGCCCTTATAATAAGGGTTGAGTTTCGTTTCGGTTACCGTGGAGAAGTCATCAGCATAAATCTCCGCCAGCTTAGCAGCTCCAATATGTGAAAGACCACCAACAATAATTTCAATGAATGCGTATTTCCCACCCTCCTGGCCAGTCAAAGCTTTCGCCATAGACCATACTCTTTTATTTGTATTTTCTGATTTATTGATAAGTTCACCATAAAATTCGAATTTCGTGCTTTCGATCACCGAATTAAAAGAAAATTTAGCTATTTTATAAATTATAATTTCTTCAACATTTCATATCAGAATACAATCAATGAAGATTCTTGAGTTCACGCTTAGCAATAATTATTTTCTGAGCGATCCATGTTTTGCTTTCAGAATAATTCTAATTGGTCAACTACTGAACAACAATTTTCAGAAATGATCTGCCGAAGTCTATATTTTAATTACTTGCCAAGTAAGAGGCATTAAACATATGTACCAAGAATTATTTAAATCGGACAAGCTTATATGTGTATTTACCTTGGTCTGTTAATCAGTACCCAGAAAATCCTGAAAGTATTCTCATTATTTTTTTTGTTATTAACAGAGGTATCAGAGACTCTCGGTGCTCATATCTTGGAATTACCATACAAAGGTGAAGACGTCAGCATGTACATTCTGCTGCCACCTTTCTCCAAAACGAACAGAGCCTTGGAGAATACCTTGAGCAAGCTTACTTTAAAGGAATTCAACAACATCATTGAAGGAAAGAATGCTTTCAGTCATACTGTACAAGTATCTTTACCTAAGTTCAGTCTGGAACAAACCATTGAGTTAGTGCCGGTATGTATTTTCTATTATATATGTGTTAACTGCTGTATATATGTATTCTAATTTGCTGTTCATTGTATATATTTGCCTTGTATATAGCAGCTTTTTAACTTCGCAGTGTCTGATGATTTTTTCTAATTCCTTAATATTTTTTGGGACGGGGTCATGCTGGAATGCATCAATTGGCAGAAAAATTGATAAAAATCATTATAAAAAAAAGGATTTGACAAGTTTCATTTCGCAAAGAATTTATTTCAAATATTTCTAAGACGAAAAGGGCAAAGATACATTTGTAGCTGAACAGCACATACAAAAGTTGAATATAAATGAAAATTTGATTTGTCGCTTGACTCTAGGCACTTTTTGTGTTTTTGTTTTTTTTTACATAATGGTCTCAAAAAACGAATTTTAGTTTATTTTTAAGAACGGATTTTTTGTTTTGAAATATTGAATTATTTAGTTTTTGTCGTTGAAATATTATTTTTCTTTTGTCACGAATATTAAGGCGAGGTTGATTTCTGATTAACAGCGAATCAAAGGTTTTCATTTGTATAAATGGTGCTAATTTCATAATATTCTTATTGCAAATATCAAAACTTACTAATGAAATATATTCAATGCATTCAGTACTTTTCCCAATTCAGTGAACAAATAGATGTACTTTTTACATTATGTTTTGGAAATTAATTTACTTGTAACGTTTTTATTCAACCGTTGTTTGTCGTTGAGTTCTCGAAAAATATCAAACTGGATATATTCATCTAGTTCATTATAAAAAAAATTTTACATATCGAAGCATCGATCATATGCAGAGTAGACTGGAATAATATAAAACTAACACTGATTTTTTCAAGAAGAAAAATCTTGATTCATGCAGAAATGATAATGATTCACTTAATATTGATGACGAAAATGATTTATACCTATTCTCTGGTCTACCATAAGATCATAAGACTAGCTTAGATTTTGGGATTGTCAGTTTTATGAGGATGTTATCTAAATATATTTTTTGTGGGAATAAAACACTCAGATAATTCAAAACTGATCTCACCGACTAGTTTGAAAACTCTATGGGTCAATAAAAAAGTGATAAAGTGAACAGAATATTTTTTCTCATTTGAATGGACTGCTTTTTCTAATATTCAACCATCGAAATCGAATCCAAAAATTTTGTTAGGAAAAAATTCAATGACTGATTCAACAACAGAATTGATTTGTACCAGTTATTATGAATATTATTGTTGACAAGTTGAATGAAATGCACAATTTTGACCATGAAGGACATAAAAATTCAGATAATAATCAAGTTGAATAGCGGGATGACAGTTTAGTTGGTGTTAGTTGGAATTGTAAATAAACTTTCAGCTAAAATATATAAGGAAGTCTATAAATAAAAATCAATTCAACTTCCGCTAAATTTTATTGTTTACACAACAATTTTTTCGTATCATTACTTCATCAGGTGGCTTCAAACTGATTATATTACATTGCAGTAATGTTCTAAAGAACTAAACTCTGTCCACGAAAAATATGGAGGGTGAGAAAAAATGGAGAGGTGAAAAGCAATCATCAAGAGAATTTTAAAATGTTATCAAAAAATGTTAAACAGTAGGGATTTGTCTCGGTCTATTTTATTTTTCAGCAGAATTTTTTTATCGTGTAGGGGCACCGGAAAGTAATGTCGCTTTTTTAAATTAAATTCAAAGGAATAAATTATCAACAATTTTTCATTTTTAATCACTAATGTAATCACCTTCATTGCCAACAACCTTTTGCCATCTAGTGTGAAAATTTTCAATGCCGGACCGGTACAAATCAATCCGAGGGTGCAATATCGGGCAAGTATGGTGGGTGAGGCTGTACCTCCCACTCAATTAATTAATTTTTTCCAAGGTTCGTCTTGCACAGTTCATGTTACAGAATAATACCTTTCCTGTTGACAACTGCCGGATACTTTTCGATTAAAGATTGGTTTACACGATCCAATCGTTCACAATAAAGATCTGCATTAACAGTTTGTCCCGGTTTCAGCACTTCAAAATGAACAATTCCGCGTATATTCACCAAACACACAGAAGCGCCTTTTTGGAATGTAAACTTGGCTTCGCAGTACTTCGTCGTGATTCATTTGGAGAGAGACACTGCGTTTTGCGTTTTGGATTATCATATAGGACCCATTTTTCGTCTCCAGTGATCAAGCGATCAAAAAACGGTTCTGTATGGTGCCGTCGAACCAATACGTTGCATGTGATGGATCGGTTGGCCTTGTTCGCTTCGGACAGATTATGGGGGACCCAAATGCCTGCTCTGCTTATTTTGCCAACTTGCTGCTTATGTTCTTAGATGGTCGACCAAGGTTGATTAAAGATGTCTTAGAGTTCCTCGATTGTCTGACATGGATTTGCTTCCTCTTCTGTCCTTAGCATGTCGTTGTCTAATGTTGCTAGTCTTCTTGATCGATAGGAGTCAGAGAGAACAAAATTACCGGATCTGAACCTAAAGAATTTTCTCTAGCATTTACGAACATCTAATGTACTTGGATAAATGTTTTTGGTCGCGACTGTTGCGTTACTACCCTTGCGAATCTCAAAAAACATGCAAAGCTCTTCTGGTATTTGGCTAGTCATTTCTCCCCAAATTGCACAAAAAGTCTAATATTCAGTTATTTATCATAGAACTGAGCAAGTCACAATAACCTTAAAATGTCTTTGGCACTACTTTGAAGTACAGAATGAACAGACAAATTGTAATCAATTATCGGCATGCACAGAAACGACATTACTTTCCAATCCCCCTATTATCTAATGATTTCTAGGGTTTCCAAAAGACCGAATCGATTACTTTTATTTTCAATATGTGAATTTCATCGACTTAATCTTTTGGAAACCCTGGAAATCAAAGGATTCAATAAAAAACAATTTCTATTGATCCATCAAATTATTATTATTATCCTGATACTCCTAGATCTTCTGTGAAGATCCCTCAGAAGCTTTTTCAGCTTGTACGAGTTAGGAGTTCAGTTGTGTTCTGTGTAGGCTTTGTTACTGCGATCTTGCGCCACTTTAGGTCACAGCACTGTTAATTTTTGACCCAACAGTGAAATGGTGGCAGATACCCGTCCAACTAGAAAATTTCTTTTCTACCTGAATAGGATTCGAACCCTGGACCTCCCGGTCACGAGTCCGATGCTCTAAAAAAATAGACCTAAACAAATCACTTTTTGACTTTCATTCTGAAATTCCCTCAGTGGTTGTAAACTATTTTCTTCGCCCCCCTATTTTCTAGTACTTGAGAACACTTCTGCAATGTATACTCAGAATAAATACTCACCTGTTGTTTTTTATTCATCAATTGCAAGATGAATTTCTGTCAAGTAAAAACCGAAATAATCAAAGATTATATACCCAAGTCATTGTATGACCATGTACGGCAGAAAATTTGCTATAATACTGATAAAATTCGGGAAATTAAGATTAGAAATCGAGAAACCTTCAACGGAGTTTTCATACTAATAAGGATCATGGCATGAAAGAGGTCAGAACAACAATAAATGTGAGAAGGTAATTTTTGGAAACCTCCGAGGTGTTTTGTCAAAAGCGAGGATATCTTATTAAGTACTTCCAGCGTGACCCTTGAACAATGAGTCCTCAGATTGTTGTTAAATTCAACCACTCCTTCACTTCAACACCACTTCCAACAACTGTGTGACACTAACGCTAACTCTTGTTGGTAGATACTTGAAACACTTGGTATTGGGAACCTCTTCAAAGCAGACGTTGACTTATCTTCGTTATCGACGAAAACACGAGTAACCTTAGATAGGGGCATTCACAAGGCCAGAATTATTTTAAATGAAAATGGGGCTGAAGCAGCCGCTGCTACAGCACTGATAGGATGGAGGATAATGGAGGACATCGACGAAAAAACTGAATTCAAGTGCAACAGGCCCTTCATCTTCATTATTTTCAATAAAGAGAGAAAAACGGTGTTGTTCACTGGTATTTTTAGGAATCCAGCGTAAATTTTTAAGTCTTTATTGAAGTCGGTTCGTTACATTAAAAGCATTGTACATAATCTCTTGGTTGTTAAGCTAGCTGCATATTTTTTCTGAATTTGAGAATTTTCTTCCATTTAGAAATTGATCTCTTTCATACAAATAATCCAAAATGCAGCTAGCTTGCCATAAAAATGGACTTAATGAAGGCAAGTTAATCGTTTGTTGTAAATAATTGATATTCTTTGCTGCTGAAGGCCTTATATGTTAAAAAAATTTGATAACCCATGCATGCAACTTACTAGCAAATGATATTATGATTTGAGTGATATATGTTTAGTTTAATGATAACGGATGAATAAATACCTACAAATTCATGTTTTCTTCTTTGAATCTCTTAATTTGCAATCCGCTTATTTAAAATCTCAGAAAATATAAAATTATATAACATTTAGTACAGAACTTGCATGAAATCTGAAATGAATCCTGCGTTTCAAACTTAACAAGACTTTTTCAAAATGGAAACAAAGATTTATTTTTCTGCAAAACCTACTTATATTGTTCAAAGTATTTATACACAATTTGAATATGATTGAAGCATATCCTTGAGAATGTCGATGTTATCAATAATTCTGCACGACCTCTACGTCGATATAACGCTCCTTTTCATCTGCAAAGGAAATTTTCCTCAAAGATAAAAATCGCACGGTGCTAAACCATCTAAATGCGGCTAGTAGTTGATGCTTCAAACGCAATATTTCTTCGAATAATAAGTCATAACTGTCGATAGAGAAGATGCCGCATTGTCATGAACAATAGACAAAACTACCTTTTGCGGAATATTTTGGTGAACTACGACGGAACACTAAAAAAAAAACAGCATTGGACTCATGCCCAGGTGAAATGAACTCATATACTTACTTTTCTCATTACTGTAATTTTTGGTTACTGGTAAGAAGCTTCTTAGCTGTTAGTTCACGGATCGGGTGAAATAACGGCGTTTCATCTGGTTCCTATTAAATAACGAACTTCTTACAATTTCCTTTTTAGTACTGTACTGTAGCCTGAAATTTGTAAATAAAAAACCATTTAACGCTATAATTTATTGTTCACACAACAATTATTTGCTCATACCATGACTTCATCAGGTTGAAAATACAATTGAAAAATGTTTCTCAAGTACCGAACCCTATTGCAAAAGAAATGAAGAGCAAACTAAAAGAATATCTTTCTCAATAGAGTTTAGTAGTACTCCAGAAACATTTCTACAATTGCATTCTCAGTTTGAATACTCACCTGATGAAGTCATGGTATGACGAAACAATTGTTATGTAAACAATGAAATCTAACGAAAGTTAAAATTGCCTTACAAATATAAATTTCAAGGTGAATTCCCGCCAAGAAAATACCCAAAAAATCAAAGATTCTTACTGTAGCTTTTTGGGGTCTTATGAGAAGTTTCTTAGCTGTTAGTCCATGGTTCGGGGAGAGAAACATCGTCCTATTAAAGAACGAGTAGTCAGTTTAGCCTAATAGAAAAATAAGAACTTATATTAACAGGCAAACCTCGCAGCCAGATCTCGAAAATATAACTACCACATACACGGATTCTTTCGTTGTTGTCTTCTATTTATTCACTATCTGGTCTCGAGTTTTTTCCTTTTGCAATTTGGTTTCACTTATTAGACTATTTTGTGCTTTTCTTTCCGTGTTTTCAGTCGCTTCGTCTCCTGTGGACTGTAGTCAGTTTTCTCCTTCAGTCTGATTTTTTCATGATCATCTAGTTTTTAGTACACCCTTCTGGATAATCCTTTCATTAATTCTTATATTTTCTGTATTTTCATTATTTGTTTGTTTTCTTCGTTTCTGATATACCACCCTGCATCTATGGCATCTCTTAGTGTTTTGTCTTGTGTTATTGATTATATAAATTAAGAATTTGAGTCTACTTGATGAAAGCTCTCATATCAGAAATCTGAAAAACTTTCACTAAATATTTATATTGAATAATATACCCAATTAAAAATATAAGCTATTTCATGGTTGTTCTCGGATCAGATAGATCTTGTATTTATTGAAATTCAAGGTTTTTGTCTTTTATAATTCCTAGATATTTTAAGTCATTTTGCCTTTATATTACTTTTTCACTTAACTGTCTTCGTTCTAATATTCAATTCATGGAAATACATTAAAAATTTTGCGACTTTGATAGCGAAACAGTGGTTATATTTATCAAAATAATGTATTAGCATAAAATTTTTTTACTGTTCTGTTTCTTCTGTTAGGTGTTTTCTCTTCTTCCTTCGCATTGAATCAAGACTCTAGCGCTATTGTGCTGTCTGTCTATAATCATAACGTTGCTTCTGTGCCCAGTAATTCAATTGTATAGATATTCGGTCTTTACTTTTTGGGAACTCATTTTAATTAAAAAATATATAGGAGACAGTATTTTATTTCCACAAAAATGTTTGTACTACAACAATTGTTTCACCACGATGTGGCTTCTTCAGGTATTTACATTGTACTGGCTGATGTTCAGTGTAACCGAGTTCAAATACATTGTTAGGTACGTGATCAAATAATGGAAGAACAAGTCATAAAAACTCAAGTTGTTCATTGGAGTTTGCCGCTAAAAAATGCCATTAAGGAAAGATATTCAGTAATGAAGACTTGTCAACGTCTGTTTGTTCATTCAAATGGATTTTACGGGCATTGTACTTGTTGATTTCAAAAAATTCTAAAAGTGATAATCTGGAACTTTTGCTTTCAACGTGGATAATTTCATAATTATTGTTGAAATTATGCCTGAATTCCATAATTTCCGTACATTCCTATATGCTAATCATCTTAAGGAATTCAGGCATAATTCCAACAATAATTATGAAATTATCCACGTTAAAAGCAAAAGTTCTAGATTATCACTTTTAGAATTTCTTGAAATCAACATTCCCGTAAAATTCTTTCGAACGAACAAAAAGATGTTGACAGGTCTTCATTACTGAATATCTTTCCTTAAAGGCATTTTTTAGCGGCAAACTCCAATAAACACCTTGAGTTTTTATGACTTGTTCTTCCATTATTTGATCACGTACCTAACAATGTATTTAAACTCGGTTATACTGAACACCATCAGCCAGTTCAATGTAAATAATTGAAGAAGCCACATCGTGGTGAAACAATTGTTGTAGTACAAACATTTTTGTGGAAATAAAATACTGTCTCCTATATATTTTTTGATTCTATAGATGTACAATATTGGTCCTAAAACGATTTGGTACTCCTCCCTCTATATTCTTCTCCCTTGATAATTCTTTGTTCACCCTCATGAGAAAATTTCTCTTCTGTAGGTACGATGTTATCAGTTTTGCGTAGACAATCGGCATTCCACGATTAATAATTTTGTATATTAGCCCCTGATGTAACATTTTGTCAACAGCTTTCGATGTACTCTTGTAGTACTGCTGCAGTTTAGGTACTTCTTCCTGTTCCATGTTTGTTTAAGGCCAGGTTGTTCTTGTCTTTCTTTTGTTTCTTTAGTATTATCTTTTTTGTTTTCTCTTCTTAGCTACCACTTGATGCACGGTATCTATAATGCTAGGCACCGACCTTTGTTTTAAAGTTTTGTAGATCTTAGGTGAAATTACGGGCAGTTTTGATAACAATGGTGGAAATCATTTACTTAAAGATTATTAAAACGTGTTCTAAACTCTGTTATGGGATGAACACCAAAATCTTGTCTCAAATTATAACCTTTGAACTTCAACAAATTTGAAATAGAACTAAAAATTATCTGCTTGTTCGATATTCATATTTCCATGGATAAATACATATCACCAACAATGTGACAACTCGACCATAAACTATCCATGATCACGTTTGACAGAACGAAAAAGAAGGAACTACCTTTTCAGAAAGTCATTAATAAGTAGCACTATTCGAATGTACTATTTTGAAGAAGTCTTGTTCAGTTTGTAGCGCACCTTTACATGATCAGATGAAAAACTGAGGTTTAGCATTATGGAGAATTAAGGTAGCTAGCATTATTCAACGTTAATCTGAATTTACTTTGTTGATACCTCGTATTATTCAAACAAATAGCGCGAAAATTAGGGAAGATTGCGTAGGTGATTTCAGAGGGAGGAAGAACTGATTAAAATAAAAAGAAATTCGGCAGTAGTAAAATAGCGAACCTCAAAATCTAACCCAGAAACGTAATACTACTTTGACTCACTGTCAATCGAGTTATTCAGACAAGGAATCTCGACCTTACATTCGAGGTGGAAGAAAAGTTCGAAATATTCAACAAATATTTTAGCTGCCCTAGGTTTTTCTAAAAGAGTGTAGCTAGAATTTTTATTTTTTTCTAACGAAGTTTCACAGACGGAATTATATTCCTAAGTGATGATTTTGCTCTTGTTTCTTATTTATTTTTATCGATGATAGCCTGGTCAGCTGGACCATGATTTCTTTTTCAATTTTATGGGCGCATTGAACACTATTTACATAATGTAATGTGATTAACACGTTCTCGAAATTTTGCATAATTTTTCAATAAATACAAATAAAAACTCCCATCCTAAATATGTATTTGGTGATAACTTGTGTATTGCTTCATGACCAATCAGTCATTACAGTTCCAATTTAAAAGCAGAAATTTTATCTTTCACAGCAATCATAAATTTGAATTCTTCAGAAAATCTAACAAAGTACTAAAATTGAGATTTATAGTTTGATCAGCTGAGTATCATTTGTTTTGGATGAATGTGACTGGATGAGTATCATTTTCAAATAGTTATGGTAAGTTTCTCACAACTATAATATTGTAAATAAAACAGTTTATCAGATCTAATTTTAACACTGAGTAATAACCAAAAATTGTATATATTTGATGTATAAATCTGTAACTCATTTAAATTACCTTAACCCTTCTATAGGAGGTTGTTCTATCATGTGAGAAGAGATATAAAACTAAACTTTCATATAATACTTGACATAGATCCGGTATAATATGTTTTGATATAAAATATATATAATAGACACTCCAATATTGCTAGCTCATTTCCTTATTTCCTTGCGAAATTCGCATACTCTGATATTCAAGAGCGCCTTTTTTTCTTCATCTCAGCATTATCGGTAAAATATGAAAATCAAAACAGATTTAATCTGTTGTCTTCTACAATTTTAATTTCAAAAAATTCTTTGAAGAGACTTTAAGAATTAAATTAATGTCTTTATAAGCACTGCTCATATTTAATAGACGTCAAAATTCATCATACAATATCAAACGGAATTAAGAAAAACCAACGAATACAAACTGTCAATTAAAATTAAAATATAAATAAGCAAATATTTTTTTTGTTTCGTTCCAGGCATGCGTAATGAACTCTTCAGACAAACTTTACGAAGCCCTGTTTGTTACAAAATAATACAAAATGTATTGTTTTCTGATCCCATATGAATGAAAAATAACTCTTTCTCAAGAATATAAAACATAATTTCAAGAACTTCTCAAAAACTAATTTATTTGAAATATTCAATATATTTAAATAAATTACTTCAAAAAATCTCAAAACATGTAGCACATTCTCAAGAAATAATTAAAGTTACGATAAGATCAGTTCAACATTACATATAAAAAATATAATAAAATCAAATAAACAATGTATAGACTTACTCGGTGAATCTTAAGAATACACTGCCCTCAATAGAAAATAAAAGTAAACACTTTCATAGATCCAAGGTGCTTATGTTCACGTTCACAGAATCATACAAAGCTTATAAGGCACTTGGCCTCAGTTAAAACCGTGCAACACTGTATAATGAATTTCTTTATTTAAAAACCTAATATAATTATATATATATAATTATATTAGGTTTTTTAAATAAAGAAATTCATTATACAGTGTTGCACGGTTTTAACTGAGGCCAAGTGCCTTATAAGCTTTGTATGATTCTGTGAACGTGAACATAAGCACCTTGGATCTATGAAAGTGTTTACTTTTATTTTCTATTGAGGGCAGTGTATTCTTAAGATTCACCGAGTAAGTCTATACATTGTTTATTTGATTTTATTATATTTTTTATATGTAATGTTGAACTGATCTTATCGTAACTTTAATTATTTCTTGAGAATGTGCTACATGTTTTGAGATTTTTTGAAGTAATTTATTTAAATATATTGAATATTTCAAATAAATTAGTTTTTGAGAAGTTCTTGAAATTATGTTTTATATTCTTGAGAAAGAGTTATTTTTCATTCATATGGGATCAGAAAACAATACATTTTGTATTATTTTGTAACAAACAGGGCTTCGTAAAGTTTGTCTGAAGAGTTCATTACGCATGCCTGGAACGAAACAAAAAAAAAAATATTTGCTTATTTATATTTTAATTTTAATTGACAGTTTGTATTCGTTGGTTTTTCTTAATTCCGTTTGATATTGTATGATGAATTTTGACGTCTATTAAATATGAGCAGTGCTTATAAAGACATTAATTTAATTCTTAAAGTCTCTTCAAAGAATTTTTTGAAATTAAAATTGTAGAAGACAACAGATTAAATCTGTTTTGATTTTCATATTTATAATAATCCTTCTACCAAGTAAAAAACCATTCCTTCTTATTTTATTTTATCGGTAAAAGGTTATTCTCTTATACTTTTTTCAATCGGTGAAAAAGTCGTAGATATAAGGCATAAGAGACATGCGCCTTTTTTTTTGTCCAGCGACGCACGACTTTTCTTTTCATCTAAAAATCTTTAATTCAAATTCGCTATACTCCAAGTTTCTTTACACCCTTCCAAGAGCTTATCAAGAAGCGTCTGTATAAACGGCGAGCACAAAACAAGCATGAGCATTTCTGTACCGTCAATTTTTATCCTAGTTTATCTCAGTTATTAAGAAATGTTTAAGAAGGAATTTTGCTCAGTGAAAGGTTAGAGCCTTAGTTTTGGAACCGGAAGTTTCCGGATTCAAGTCTCGTCTAAGTAGGAAATGAATTTTCTAGTTAGATCGGCTTCAGCCACCATTCCACTGTTAGGTTGAAAATTAACAGTGCTGTACCTAAAGTGGCATAAGGACGCAGTTACAAAGTCTAACTAGAACACAATTGAACTCATAACTGGCACAAGCTGAAAAGCTTCTAAGGGATCTTCATAGAAGATCTAGGATATTATATTTTCTTCAAATATATCATCCACGTAATTTGTTCTTACTCTGAGCCATCAAGTTTGCTGACTTAATGAAATTTATGCCAGTCGAATTATAGAAATATAGAAAAACACACCTATGCGTCTTATATCTTTTAAAACGACGATATAGGTTATTATCGTCAGAGACATCCAGGTCAGTGCAGAAAAATACACACATAAAAATAATCTTAAGAACAAAAACCGAAAGTTTATGTGACAAATACCTTTCTTGCTGAATACTTACAACAATAAGACAGAATTGTTAAGAAAGTTCACCAAAGAAAAAAATTGTTGAGCTTGCTTAACAAGATGGCTTGTAGCATTCCATAGGTTATAAAAACAATTAAACAGCTGATCTTTCGTTTTGTATTGCCCTTTTTGACGAAAAATTAGTGATCTAATTGAATTACGAAGGTGTTCGATCGGATTTACGAGTAGCTCTGAGGACTGCGGAAGTTATGACAAAATATTCATATGCTTAGTTTCCAGAAATTCACGTTCTAAATGAGAGGTAATGGACGACCAAATATCATGCATGGACTGCAAATGATCATATGGAAGTACGATATTGTCACGGCAAATGGCAGTGTCCAACATGAATACTGTCTCACACCATAACTGTACCTTCTTGGTATCTGTATACCTCTTGAACTAAATCAACACATTGTAGATTTCTTGGTCACCTCCACAAAAAAGTCGATCTGTAATCGGATGAAAACCAAATCCGTCAAAAGTACATTATGCCATTCTTGATGTAACCCAGTTTTATGTTCATGCGTCCTTTGTAGTGTTTGACTACGATGCTCCTTTTAAATGAAGGTGTTAGAAGCGATCTACGGGTTAAAGATTTATTTTATACAACAGTTACGTTGCTCATAACAACATGGTGTATCCGTTGTAGCTCATTTGCCAAGTGACTTGCATCAATCGTTCGTTTTTGTTATTCGTATAACTAAAGAAAACGGTCCTGTCCAAAAAGAATTACAAATATCCATATCACCAAAAAAAGAAAGAGAAGAAATATCACCAGAACTTTTCAAGATAATACCTGGGGCTTCAAAAAAGTTGTAGCATATATCTCTTTTTCACAAGATACCTTAATGTGTGTAATTAGAGGAATTCACCAAAAAGTACTAGATTACCCATTGGTTAATATATTCTTTATGAAGCCATTTCTAATAATGATGTGATGCAAGGTTTTATCCACAAGTATGAGTTTAAAGGTTACTCAAAGTTGAATGACAGTTCGAATATGTCTGATTTAGATAGGTACTCGTGCAAAATGCTATAAAAGTTACATAAGTTGAACTCAACAGTTTTCAGCAACAAACCTTGACTGGTTGGAAAAAGCTAGCTCTGAATACTTTTAACGATAAAAATTCTCCCACCGTAACACTTCTGTTGGATGCCCCTTGTATGGTTCTGATGCTTAAAGTTACAGCTAGTTTGCCTCGTGTCAAAATTATACCTAATTGAAAAATATTGGGCTTATTCTTTGAAAATTAAAAATTAACATTTAATTTGGGCATCTCAGTGGCATAGTGAGAAGATGCAAGCTATGGTGTCAGGGATTGTGGGTTCGAGTTCCGCTGCGCCCATAGACGTATTTGTGCACGTCAAGTGGTGGGGTATAGCTAATGATCATAGTAATCGATGCCATAAGTCTCAACAGAATAAAAATATTTAATTAGCATTTATCTGAAATAAATTTCAAATGCTGGTCTTCTAAATACGATTTCGGGAACCAAAATTAGAGTAAATCAATAAAACCAATCAAGTTAAGCTAACTTTACTTGTATTAGATTAGATTAGTGCTATTGATTCAGTTTAGCTGAGTTCCGCCTTTCAATATGTATTTAAAATGCTATCTAAACCATAAATGAATATTCTATGGACTAAGTGACTAATAGGATGCTATTCCTAATCTGCGGGCATTATGAACCAACATAAGGAGTTAATATGAAGATACTTATTGAAATAAACAAATTGACCGAGCACTAAGAATAATTTCTTTCATCTATTAGGCAGGATAATGAGAAATACAGCTTCCATCAGCCCCTGAATCACGAGCTCTGACTGGTCAGCACCTGTCACGCGTTTATTAACGTTCTTCGTACGGTAATGCCCGAATTATCAAAATGCCTAATTATGATGTAGCAATATTCATAATGCCCATAATGAAGTTAAATGATTATTTTCTACAATTCGACTTGGTCATTATTTATAAGAACTGGACATTATAAATAATGACCATAAAAAATACATTTAAAAAGTTTCACCATGTTTAATTGGTATTGAGAATTTAAAAAGAAATAGACTTCATTCTAATAAATTTCGACTGTCACAATCAGAAATATTTGCAGGTTTTTTATATGACCTTAATGAACAACTTAATCCTTGATTTTCAGATTAAAATATTAAAAGTAGCAAATATTGGAATAAACCATATCTACATCTTACTTATCCCATGAAATGCAGAAATTGATGTACAGTTCAATTTTCCAATAACCCATTTGAATAAAAACTGTATTTACTTTCAGGTCCTGCAAGAATTGGGTATCGGTGATCTATTCGAACCTTCGAGGGACTTATCAACGTTATCTTCCAAGCCTACGCACCTCGAAAGAGCTATCCATAAGTCTCGAATAGAAGTGAGCGAAGAAGGAACAGAAGCTGCCTCTTCAACCGTATTGTTCAGTTTCAGATCAAGCAGGCCCATCGAGCCTGCACAATTTAATTGCAATCATCCCTTCATTTATATCATTTATAACAAAGCAGAAAATGCCACACTTTTCACCGGAGTTTTCAGAAGCCCAAATGTATAAATAATATTAGGTTTAATCCAGAAGATATGCTTTAACATATTTGTATATAGCAGAAAGTTCTTTCTCTCCATGTTTAGACACTCAAATATAAGACAGATGTACAGACGACATTTTCGAAGTATCTCGCTCTTAAGATAATTTTTTTATGAAAGAACATGTAACTTTAAAAACTTCACGAAACCTGAAACATAATGTAATTTGTGTCTGATTTTACTTGTTATGTTCGAAAATCGTAATAACATTGTGAAAGTTTGTAGAATAACCTTATTTAATATTATTTAATATGAATTTTCATCAAGTGAAGACTGATTCAATTAAACATTTTAAACAGTGTGTAGGATGTTTTGTATTTTTAATTTATTGAGAATCTTCATATAATGCGCCTAACAATATGCATTAATAATGCAGGCTATAAATAATATGTCAAAAAATTGAACCATCATCATTAGATACATTTAATGTTACAAAAGAATCTAAATGAAAATCATGTAAATTTTTATATCTGAACAATGAGAGTTTTATAATATTGTTGTCTGAAAAATATTTGTTTGGTAAAATAATATGTTAAAAAATTTAATAGTCATCATTATCACAAGATACATTTGGTGTAATAAAAGAACCTGAATGAAAATCATATAAATTTTATATCTGAACAATGAACGTTTTTTAACACTAGTGTCTATTTGTTTAGTAAATATACTTCTCATTCTGATTATATTATAAGACATTTTTCAGAT
Organism: Megalocaria dilatata; assembly: GCA_034642435.1. Taxonomy (NCBI): domain Eukaryota; kingdom Metazoa; phylum Arthropoda; class Insecta; order Coleoptera; family Coccinellidae; genus Megalocaria; species Megalocaria dilatata. The sequence continues at coordinate 63,016,875 of CM067855.1, read as the reverse complement.
CTCATTGTGAATTCGAACAGTAAAATATACGGAGAGGATATTTTGATGAATACCATTATGTGTTCACGTGTTTATTCAATAATTCTGAAGGTTCATCAGATGAATGATCTCCAAAAATCTCTAAGAAATTATGTGGCAATTTGTTCATTATTCTTTCCACTAAATATTCATAGTACTAATATTTTGACTGGGGACACTAGTGGTAGTATTTAAAATTCTGATTTATTTTTCTGCTAAAATCATAGACATTTTAATTATTTTTAATTATTAGGATAAAAATATATATAAATATATGGCTTAAATACATAGATGACCTACAAATTTCAAAGCTCTGTTAGTTACGGATTTCATATTCTTTTGCCCTCAGTAAATTCAAGAATGTTGCATAATTCTCAAGAATATTACGGCATTTCGAACAAGTGAGTTTTGCTTTAATATTTTACAGATATTATATATTATATTATTTTACAAATCCTTCAATACATATGACGATATTTTCAAAAACGCAAGTGAAGTGCAATGAAGATGACCTAAATAATCACAAGCTCCAAGATCTATAAGAATTATGAAATGAAAATTATATATATATATATATATATATATATATATATATGAATATATATATATATATATATATATATATATATATATATATATATTCTTAAAGATCTATAAGCATTTCATAATTCTTATAGATCTTGGAGCTTGTAATTATTTAGGTCATCTTCATTGCACTTCACTTGCGTTTTTGAAAATATCGTCATATGTATTGCAGGATTTGTAAAATAATATAATATATAATATCTGTAAAATATTAATAGATAGACTGATTTCTGTTTCAATGAGTAATTTTTTAGAGGATACCAGAAATTGTGTTTCCATGGGATTATTATTGAAGCAATTTTTTGATCTATGATTGTTTCGGTCTTTACTTGACGAAAATTCATCTTGAAATTATGAATAAAAAACAATATTCTATTTCCGCTTAAATTTTATTCCACAACAATTGTTTAAATATTTAAAGATGAATCATAACTTCAACATCTCTTACAAAACCAGTGATTCATTAGGCAAATTACTAAAGATAAAATATCCAAGAAGAAGAAATCAGCTGTTTTTAAGCTAACTTGCGGACTTGCCAGTTTGTATATGTTGGTCAAACAGGAAGATCTTTGCAGGCAAGACTAACGGAACATGAAGAATGTTATTGCAAAAACGAAAGAAATTTTACACAAATTAGAGACATTAGAAACTAATAGGTATCATAAAAAACAAATTTTATTGAATGACCAAACAGAATTAAGCAGATTCCCCCCATTGAATCTCCTTTGAAATATTTTCGGAATTCCCAAAGAACTATAAAACATCTTTCACCCCCTCATTTTTCTGTATACAACCTGTACTATATATAGACATTTTCGAGCTCACCTGATGAAGTCATGATATGAGGAAACAATTGTGAAATAAAATTTTAGCAGAAATAGAATATTGTTTTTTATTCATAATTTCAATTTCTTGATCTTACAGCACTAAAAAAGGACTCTATATGATCCTAGAAAAGTTTGTAATCAAGTAGGAATTGTAAAATTATTTCTCTTTCCTATTTGTAATAGAGTCCTTTAAAGCTATGAGAAAACCCAGGAACCGTGATTTCCTCGTGGAATTCAATAAACGAACTTCATTCATATATAAGATTTAAAAATAAAGTTCGCTCTGTTCGAATTTTTCTTGCGGTTTCTGTAGTTTCTGAAAATGAATTTCTAAAGATGTAAGTGGCGAAATTTCATAAATGAATTAAAATATCAAATATACTATTAATAATTCGGTAAAACTTTGATGTTTCTTCAGATCTATGATTGTTTCGGTCTTTACTTGACGGAAATTCATCTTTAAATTATGAACAAAAAACAATATTCTATTTCCGCTAATATTTTATTTCACTACAATCGTTTCGTCATACCATGACTGCTTCAGGTTAGTACTACTGGATACTGATTTTACAATGTTCGAGAATTTCTATATATCGGTTGTGTTTTTTTAGAGTAATAGAACTTTAAATTGAAATAAAACACATTTAAATTATGTTTGAAGCCAAATTTTTTTTGAAAGATAATTTCATGACATTTATGTATTGAAAATAATTTCTGGCATATGTCCATCACGACTAGCTCTGAGGAACCGCATTCGAGCAGACCAATTTTGGACCACTTTTTCGAGTAATTCAGGCCTTATTTCATCAATAACACGAGTTATGTTGGCTTCCAAAGCGTCTATTGTTTCTGGTTTATCAGCATAAACCAATGACTTGACATAACCCCAAAGAAAATAATCCAGTGGAGTTATGTCGCATGATCTTGGAGGCCAATTAATTGGATCGTTTCTCGAAATAATGTTATCGCCAAATCTTTCTTACAATAAATCCATTTTTACGGTAGCAGCATGAGGCGTAGCACCATCTTGTTGGAACCAAAACACTTCTGGGTCGATACCAATCAAATTTTGAAACAAATAATCATTGATCATCGGATCTGTAACGAGCAACATTCACTGTAACATTAGCTCCAGCATCGTTTTTAAAGAAATCTGGACCGATGATGCCTCCAGCGTGTAAAGCACACCATACAGTAGTGCATTTTTCAGGATGCAATGGAACCTGCAGAACTTCTTGAGGATTGTTTTCACTCCAAATACGCCAATTTTGCTTGTTTACATAGCCGTACAAGCAGAAATGAGCTTCATCACTAAACGCAATTTTACGATAAAAAAGTGGATCAACTTCAAGCTGTTCTAGGGCCCAATCAGCAACCAAACGACGCTTGTTATGGTCAAGTCGCTTTAGTTCTTGAACCAGTTGGATCTTGTATGGGTGTAGACCAAGATCTTCACGCAAAATTTTTCATGTGGTGGATGCACAAAGTCCAACTTGTTGTGAACGTCGACGAATAGACAAATCTGGATCATCACACTATGAATTACAGCAGCGATATTTTCTTCTGTACTTACAGTTCTTTATCTTGTTGTTGTTGCATCGAGTAGAGAAAATGTTGTACGAAATCTATCGATAGTTCTACGAATAAGCTGCTCTGATGGACGATTATGTAAGCCATAAATTTCACGAAGAGCTCTGTAAGTTTGGCGAATGAAACACTGATTTTGAAAATGAATTTCAACATTTTGTAAACGTTGTTGCGGCGTGAGTCTTTCCATGATAATTTCTCAATTCCTGTTCAGAAATGTCAAAACAACATGTCTTCTACCTTCTGTCAAATCACAGTTATCCCTATCGAAAGTTCTATCACTTTAAAAAAAAACATTCGATATAGTGCAGGTTCATAACAAAAAATAGTGGGGATGAAGCAAGTTTTACAATTCTTTGGGAATTCCGAAAAATTATTAAAAATAGATTCAGTATGGGGGGCTACTTAATTCTCTTTGGTTGTTTAATAATATATATTTTTTATGATATCTATTAATTTCTAATGTTTCTAATAGATTTAATCTGAAACTTTTATTTTCTATGTGTAAAATTTCAAAATTACTATTAAAAATATGTCTCGTTTTGAACAAATTTTCTACCTCAGTTACTGTGCCAGCATAATGCGCTGGGATGTGGGTTAGTACCACATGCTGCCGTAAATATTTAGTGGAATTTCTTTGTAAATCTTAGTTTAATTAAAAACTTAATGAATAAATAATAATTAAATAATTAATGCAGATCTTTATTGTGAACAATTGGATCAAGAGGACCAATCTTTAATCGAAAAGTATATAATATCTGGCGATGGTTAACAGAAAAGGTACTAATCTGCAACACGACAATGCAAGATGAATCTTGGAAAAAATTAAAAAATTTGGATGCGAGGTACTGCCTCACCCACCATACTCGCTCGGTATCGTAACTTCGGATTTCCATTTATTCCGATTGCTATAAAATTTTCTTAGTGGCACAAAATTTATAAAATTTGGATGATGTCCAAAGTGCCATCTCAAGAACCAATTTATTTTTATCTGTCCGGCATTGAAAATTTGCCCACTAGATGGCAAAAGTTTGTTGATAATGAATGTGATTACATTATTGATTGAAAATAAAAACTTGTTGATAATTTATTTCTTTGAATTTAATTTTTAAAAAACGATATTACTTTCCGGTCCACCTAATATATATCAAGGAGGTAGGAAGAGGAGACAGTAATGAATATACAATAGGTATATATAAAATACTGATTTGTAACACTCACTGTTTTTATTGAAAAATATTTCATTATATAAATAAAGACCTAATTTATAATCATTGTTGATGTTATATGATCTAAATAGGCACATGATAACACTAATTACAAGGACATATATATACATAGAAGGACATATATACATAAAAATTTTCTATTGTCAAATTCGAAATCATTATTTCATCAGTCTGAAACTTCATACATGTCCATATTATTTTCTTCATTATCTTCACAACTTTCATCATTATCCTCACCACTTTTATCATATTCACCGCCTTCCATATCCTCTGAATTTATGAATTCTTCTTCAGACTCACGACTGGTATCTGAATTTGTGGATTCTTCCTCAGACTCAGAACTTGTATCTGAATTTAAAAAATGCACATTACTGAACTGTACTGCAATTGTTATTATTCTGTGTGTCCCTTTTTTAGAACTCATTAGAACATTTGATAAAAAATTATGAACAGCCAGTTCATAATCATTTGTGGATTTACTCTTGGGTCAAATATTAACATTACTGTGTTCAATGTGACGTAAAAAAACACAACAAAGCCTAACTAGAACGCAAGAGCAAAACTAACACAAGCTAAATAATCAAATAGGTCTTTACTTGATTTGCATTCAAAACGATGTTTTAAGTAAGTGCTTATCTAATTTCCACATATTTATTACAAATTATGAAAAATTGTTTCACCTACATAGTAGCATCATCGAATTTTTTGCATTTTGAATAACTAAATTTATTTCGAAAATAAGCGTTTAAGCGGAATTGGGATCAAGGAAAAAAAAAACATGTTTGTTTATTAAGTAAAATTCCAATTTTATCGTGTCTATGTTTTTCTACTGCTTCCAACAAAGCGAGGGTAAAACTTTCCTTTTCATCATCTAAAATTTCGAAGTTATAGTTATAGTAAATGTTCTGAATAAGTGAAATTATTTTTTCCGTTGAGGAAGCTTTTTAAATGTTCATGAATCCTTTATTGGAAATTACTCTACCATTCTGTTTAACGTAAACCTTTCGACAATCACCACAAATAAACACCTGATTTATCATCTTTAGATATAACAACTTCATTGTTTTTAATGAATTTATTAAGGTTTGAATTTTTTTGAATCAGTGTCTTAAATATATTTATTCTCAATATATATCTTTCCAGAAATAAGAATATTTTAACGAAATATACTGCTTAAACCTCTCTACAACCTTGTATACGAAATTTAATGCTATTCTATGATTTCAATTCATCAACAACTTATCTATGAAGACTGCAATCCAATATTGATAGACGAGTCTTTGATGAATAAAAATCTTAGAATAGCATCAAATTTAGTATATCCCATTGTAGAAAAGCACTTCGCTGCATTGAAATATGAAAAAAATTATTTTCAACCATAATTTTGAAATTTTACATGTTGAAAATAAAAGTTTTACCCTCACCTAGTGTTGGAAGCACTATTGTAGGCACAATAATATCGGAATTTTACTCAATGAACAAATAAATGTGAAAAATTCGGCGCTTTTAAATATTTTTTGTTGGTGCTAATTTCTAGTAACACTAATTTTAGAATCACCATAGACATGCAATAGTATATAAACTTACGTACTTTCAAATTAAGTTTAGTTATACAAAATGTATAACATAAAACTGTTGGGGAAACGAATGTTAAATTCATAATAAATATGTTGAAATTGGAATAATCTTATTAACAATATGAAGGGCTACTAAGCTTCTTTTACAGAAGATCTAGGACATCAGGAAAAATATTAAACAAAACAAATGTGGGTAGGATACAGTGGTATTAGCACAAAATATTATATATGACAGCCAACAAACTGCATGAATATCTAAAAATACCTTATATTAAAAATACAATAAAAAATAGAGACAAAAATCAACATGCAAAATTGAAAGGACTCTCGAGATATACTACCGGGTTCTCCAATAGGAATGATACAATTTAAAATGGTTACAATGACAACATTGTATATTATTTTTGATTTTCCCACGTTATTTGTGTTCTGTAAAATCAGTGCTCATTTGTGAAAACTGTGATAAATTTAAGAACAATTCATGGAGGACATTATTCAGTTAATAGACTCACTATTCGTCGTATTGTAGACAAATTTGAGAGTGAATTTTCTTTACACAATACCAGTGCAACAAAGAAATGCATACACACTTTTGAGAACTATGTGGAACCGATAAATTTGGATTTTCTCTTACATTTTGCTGCAACCAAACCAATATTCCTTTGTGTGACTACATTTCTTTGTCGTACTGGTACTCTTATATTGTATAAAGAAAATTCACTTTCAAATTGTTCTACAATATGAAGAATAGTGAGTTTATTAACTGAATAATGCCGTCTATGAATTCTTCTCATATTTCTCACAGTTTACACAAACAAGCACTGATTTTGATAAAATAATTCAACAATTTCAAAACTTTGTTGAAGAGTGCATCTTTCCATGACTAAATGGCATAAACTTCTGAACACAAATGATATGGGAAATGTAAAAAGTAATTTATTGATTAGTAGACTCAATGAAAGAACAAAGGTTCTCTTTATCAAGAGAAACTTCTCAGAATACATTTTTTACTTAAAACTTCCACAGATGATTAACTCATCTCTCTCTTACTTAAGAATGCTAAAATGTTAGCACCTCAATGCAATCCTCAAATCAACACTTGAAAACTGCCAATGTTTTTTACAAATAAGCACAATTGTCTACTTTTGCCATTAAATAAACAAAAATATTACTATATATATTGAATAATAATAGATCAATATAGTGAATATTTCATTCAATAGTATTGTTATGTAGATGACATATGTTTTATAGCACATATAGACAATTTTGTTCATTTGTACATTCCATCAACAAATTACGTTATTAAATTCACCCATGAAAAAGAAGATGGTACACATTCTACACAACAGCCAGCATAGCTCAGAAGGGAATTTTCAAAAACTCGCTAAAGTACGGAACAGTACAATTTGAATAATAAATCCTTACCTCTGTCGTTGAAAACAAGTGCATCATCTTCATCTTCTTCATAATTTTCAGACTTATCAATTTCCGAAACCATCAAATTCAATTTAGCAAGAAACATTTTTTCTTCATTATAATGTGCTAATTGATTTTCCATAACATTCCTAATATTTGAGAATCTAGTACCAAAGTCCGGTAAGCAACTAAACCAACCAAAATGTGTATCAAATAAATGATGAACCCATACTGTAGCAGCGCGCATCCTGAAATTAAAATTTATTATTAAGTAACACTTTTCATTTATCCATTTCACCTATATTAATTATTACACACCTCAGTATTCCTTTAAATACTTGTACATCTTTATAGTAGCACCAAATTTCTACTTTTTTGCGTTTTCAACAATTATTTCAAAAGTTTTTGGGATTAAATAATTGTCACAACAGAAATATTTTTAATGAATAACTTGTTGCCGTTAAACTTTATTTGAATTCAACGCCAAGGATGTATTTTTTAAAATTATTCACAAATATATCTTTTAAATATCAAACACAAAAAACAATTTATTGTGTTTTAAAATCAGTCATTTTGGGAAATACTTACTCAATATGGTTTCCCTGCATATATATGCATATTTGCTCCATAAGATCATCTATTATATCTACTGGTAGCCTTCTGACAGTATTTTTAATCATTTCTTCATTTGTAGTAATCATTACAGTTTTAATAATACTCGGATCCTTGCTTCTTAAGCCTTGTAATAACAAACGCGCCATATTGTTACTTTTAGGTACATCCTCTTGGCTGAGAGTAAGGTTCTCCAACCTTTTTTCGAAGGTAACTTCTGGAGCGCCATTTAGTTTTCTTTTAGTGCCAGTGGTAACATTTGAAACTGGTGTCAAATAAGTAGCATTTCCTTCAACAAGAGTTATAACTTTGTTGGTTTGAAGAAGTTCATTCTGATTTTGTGTGTGTGGATGTTGTCTAACGAGGCATATTAGTTTTCGATTTGGTTCCTGAAAATTAAGGTAACATTATTGAGCCGACGTTTTATGTATATATATATATATATATATATATATATATATATATATATATATATATATATATATATATATATATATATATATATATATATATATATATATATATATATAAATATATTGGGTGTTCTCCAAGCTCTATGACAAACTCTGGCAGACGGTAGCTGTGAAGATTAAAATAAATACAAGAAGGTCAAATATTTATTGCCGTCTTTTTGTAGATTATGATTTCATTTACCATGTGTAGAGATATGAAACCTGAATTTCCCTATGGATCAGTTCGGGGACTATCATTTATATGAATGAAGTGTGAAGACACCTTATCACATTTGACCTATATTATTTTCACAGTCAATTTGACCGCACTTGTTGGATTCTCTGCAACACCTAACAAAATATCCAATCTAACATTATATTCAACGAATTGCGTTTTTCTTTTTAATGGTTTGACATATCCAAGTTCTCTGAATTGTGCATGAATTTTAGACACAGTACCTTGTGAAATATTAGGCAACTCTCCTTAAATAAGTTTGCCACTTCACTGATCATCATTAAAATCTCAAAACGTCCAATCGTGGACCTTTCAATTAAATATTTCATTATTACTTCTACAAGAAATACGTTTTCAATTAGGAATTCACTATTTCAATATTAATCTCAACACCACAACATCTGACTGATAACAATCCACATTATTTGCAGATTTTCTTTATTTATTGGCAAATGAAGATAGTTTTCTAGGTATTCATGACAAAAACTGTTACCAAAGCCAAGATCCATGATCGTATCGAGAATTGATGTTAGAAATTTTCCTGACTTAATTGATAGTTTAGTTCAGAAATTTCTTAAGTCTGTATTTAGGTTATTTAAAAAATACCTTTATTTAACGCATGATAAAATATTAATTTATTTATTTTAATATTATTTCACCCGGTAATATGCATATTAGACCATGCATTAGTTGAAATCGGATTGTTAAGGAGCTTTAAAAAATATAAAAATATACAGAATATACACAATTAAAATAAAGAGGACGGACTGTGCTAGACTTGAGCGAATCACCCTGTATATTTAAATTTATGCTTAAAAAGCGCACCATTGAATTTGAATGTTGATGTGTCCCAGTGTTTTTATAATTTTCTAACATAAGCATACAAATAATTTTATTCCATAAGTGGTTTCCACACTGTATATGCAGATAGATTTTTACAAAAATACATATTTACTAGGACATTTAGAAGGGCTGTTCAAATCCCTAAAAATATTTGACATACAAAGCACACAATATTGAAAAAAATAACTGTCTCTAACCAAAAATAAAAATAATAAAAAACTGGAAAACCCATGTAATATATATCAAATTCATCAAAAATGAACCTTCCTGTTATTGAGTACATATAGGATAAACACTACATGGAAAATAGAATCAGAGGAAGTATACAAAAGATTGCTTTACAGCACCAAGCAAACATAAGATTCTGACCACCGAAAAAAATATTTGAAAAAAGGGAAATCCTTGAAATGATAATTATAAAAACTGATATAAAATATCTGAGCAAGGTCATCCTGCAAAATCCACAAATATTTTTACATATGCATGGATTTTCATGTCAAGATTGTCACCTCCGTCTGACAAACAGCAATTTCAGAAGATAATTGTAAAATTAAATAAAATTATTACTCCCATGAAGTAAGTAAGCATCACAATATTCAATAAACAACTGTAAAACATATATAATTGTTTCATTTGTGTTGATATTGATTTGCATCAAGTAAATGCATTAAATTTTTACGATTTGTGCTGTAAAAATATGTATGTATTTTGTTTTATAGAACCTGAAGAAGCTCAGAGATCTTCGAGCAAAAACTTGTCATATTTTTGTGGAAATATAAAATTTTGATCCATTCTAATCCATCACAGAACCTAAATACTAACAAAAATATATGTATAATGTCTACCATGAGAATTCTTTAATTATTTATTATTATTAATATTCATATTCTTTTAATTCAAATAAAAATTATTCTGACTACTATTATATAATAGCGACAGCGCAAAGCTGGATTTAAAAAGAAGCTCGATCTTTGGTGTCACACCAATTAACACCAAAAAACATGATGGATCGAATTTCCATCTGCGAAGCCTTGGCCAAACAGAATGAAATCGACCCACTTCTTAAAGGGATAGTGGCTGGGGATGAAAAATGGGTACCATACGACAAAATTGTGTGAAATCGATCATGGTCAAAGCTCTGTGAAATAGGTTAAACGGTGGCTAAACCACGACTTACGGTGGGAAGGTGGAATTGGAAAGGAATATTTTGAGTTGTTTCTAAATAGAAAATTTAGTGTTTGTTCAAATGGCCAAACATTGAATTTTATCTCTACTGTCAACAACTGGACCATTTGAAGCTAGCGATTGACCAGAAACGGCCAGAATGAACTGACAGAAGAGATATTGTGTTTCATCAGGACAAAGGCCAGGCCACACACTTCTGTAGTTACTCGCCAGAAAGTACGGGGGCTTGGTTGGGAAGTTTTAATGCATCCATCATAAGTCTGGACCTGGCACCAAGCAATTACCATCTTTTCCTTGCATTGCAAAACTTCCTGAGTGATAAGAAATTGGTATCAAGAGAATTACTAGAGTTTTTTGCCAATAAGGACCAAGAGTTCTCTGAGGATGGCATTAGGAAGCTAGCTTTAAAACAGCAACAAATTATAGAACACAATGGTGCATATTTGACCCAAATCGGACAATCTGATACAATTTAAATAAAATCTTGGGTTCACGAAAAATCATGTTTTTTTCCCCAACCTATTGATAACACATAATAAGAAAAAGCTTAATTTATCCTATTGTTTTGTGTGTCCTCAAGTAAATAAGACTTGAGAGTCGTTATATCCATATTCTGCTATATAAAATAAATAATATATAACCAATTTTATAACTTACCAATTCCTCAAATTTAAGAAGAACCGAACTACCATAAGCCAAGAGAACTGTTTGTTCATTTCTTATGTGAGTAGATACGATTAATATAGGGATGATGATATCCTTCTGACCAGTATCGGCTAAAACTCTGATAGTTGATTTAGGCTTGGTTGGTTTGTTGCATTTCCTATAAAAAAAATATGCTAAGTATCAATTGAGATAATTAAAGATACAGTTATTTTCATACTAATTATGTGAAATATCAGTTTTTGCGCGCTTGTTCTAGGGAAAAGCGTGCTATCGTTTTGCCCAAACGTCTGTAATATTCTAATATTGAGCCGAAAATGGTCCCAAACGTCTAGGTGGGATTCACTGATGAAGAATTCGAGGTCAAAAGTAATTCTGGTTGATCAGCCCGTAAAAACTTTTTGAAAAGAAAACGGCTTGAAATGTTCAGGGTAGGTTTTAGGCCTAAATATTTCGGTTAAGTTTGTAAGTGAGATAAATCGGTCCAACACATTCAGAGTAATTCTCAATTGAAAATTTCCCAATATTTTCAAAGCAATAGATCCGATCGATCTGAAATTTGGTATTTAGAAGTATAAAGATGCGTATGTCCGTCGAAAATTTCATGAGGATTCAAATATATATGGTGAAAAGCACTGACACGAAATCAGAGAAGCTTTTGTGGGATTGTTCAAGTCCATTTCTCCTGAAAATTTCAAATCTGTGGACTATTTGTCAAAGAAGCTACATATAATGAATAAAAACACAAGCTATCCCTTTGTACGGACACCTCTGTTAGGCGGACACTTTCATGGTTCCAATAGTGCTCGCCGAAGAGATACTGTATATAATAAGCAAAAGTCCTTAATGCAATCCCTGAGGTTAGAATTGAGAGTATTTGCGGACAAAAACTATACCAGCCGGCCAGACTTCATCAGTGAGTCCAACCTAGTCGTTTGAGACCATTTTCAATTCAAAATTAGAAAATTATAGACGTTTGGGCACAACGAAAGCAGGCTGATCCCTAGAACAAGCATGCACAAAATATATTTTGTGAGCAAAGCAGTGTTGACTGCTACTAGAACCTTAGCAATAGTCCTATCTCTGAAGAAAACTTGTGATTAGCAAAAGCTGGAGCATTTTTTCTCATGAATGTATAAATAATTTTTGAAGGAATTGACCTAGGTGTTTTTAAATCTGTTAGGTTCAAATTTAAATTACAATATTTGGAGTCGACCTAATATAACTCTGCCTAACTTTACTTACCCATTAAGAACTATTTCAAAAATATGTACTGCACCATTTGCAATAGATGCTGAGACTGTTGTTGCTCCTTGTCCATTTGAATTTAATGAAACATTTGTTACACAGTCCTCCAGAAGTAAAGATGTACTTGCGTGTACATCTCTCACTTCCTCATTTATGTTCCAACAGTTTAATAGTCTATCACTCTGAAAAATATTTTCAAGGTTTAGTTTGATATAAATAATATTGCAAAAAAATAAGATACATTATGTACTAACTTTGCTTATTTTCATCAGCCACGCATGATATCATATTTAATGCAAAACAATCAAGACAAGCAATATCAACAGAACATTTTCCAGAACTTCAATGACCCTTCACTTTACTTGTGGATATTTTGTTGTTGGTTAAACATGCTTTGGAGCTATCAAAAGAAATTATGTCAAATTTTACAGAAGTAAATTGTTCAAATTGCAATCAGACATTAGATATTTTGGACACCCAAAAAATTAAGATTCGATAAGGCATTTATTGTTGGCATGTAATATTGCATTTCCGAAGGATAAAATTAGCTAAAAGAATATTACAAATTGGCAATATTATCCCAAAATGTGATTGGAGGACTTGAAATTCATATTCATTGTCTCTTTTGAACATATGTTCATCACAATTTATAAACAGTGTACTTTATTGAACATTTAAGAGTCATTTAAGTTCTAGCGTATGTTTACTTTATCCATTTTGTCATTAAATTTATTTGTCCCAAGACTGCCAGAAGTTGTGGAAGATGAACCTTATGTTGACAAATTTTCGTAGTACGAGAAGAATATGGTGTTGCACTTTTTTTGACAAAAATAAAATTACATTTGTAAAGAAGAACTTGATTGAGAAATAATAACTTTGAAATAAAAATAAATTTATTGAGTTTATTCTTGATGAAGATCAATATTTAATTTTAAATAGAAAAACAGAAACATTTTGTAGAAATAATTAATTCAATTTAAAAAGAATACAGCAAAATATTGTTTCACTTAAGAAATTTACCTAACAAATTTTGAGCCAAAAAGCCTTATATTTTATAACCATAACATGTTATATTTTAATTTGTATAAGGCATTATTTGGATCAAAATGGGTAAGTCAAATTTCCTAAGCAAAACAATATTGCATCAGCAATTTGTGATTTGTATTTTCTATCAATTTTCTTTATTTTCTATAGATTCCTTTATATCTCAGAATATTGTACAATATTTGAGAATTTATTACATCTACCAACTCGTTTCTTTAAACCATTTTGAATTAATTATGTGGAGGTTTTACAAAATGTTTCTGTTTTTGTATTCAAAATCACAAAGTCAAGCATGAATCCCTTAAATTCATTGTCCAAGTTTTTAACAAGATATGATTTAGAAACACCTACATAGAAAAGTAAAGAAAAAACTTAATTAATTTAAAAGTGTTTCACCAAGTAATTTGTGGGAAATTGATATCACTTACAAAGAATTTGGACAAGAATAAGAAGTATGATTGGTTCCAAATGATTTCAGAGTTCATTTTTATACCCAAACAGAATTCTTCAGCATCCATGGAAATTCTCTAGGAAGAGATGAAAAAAATTCAGCAATAAGCAAATAGATTGCTCAAGATGAAAAGCAATTTATTTGAGAATGTTTTATATCTCAGCAGAACTAAATATATTAGATTACGATATTGAAACGGACAAATTGGTTTCAGAAATAAAAACAATTCATCTATCAATTCCTTCTCATATTCCTACTATTTTGTTACCATTTGTAACCAATAAATAATGGTTTTATTAGACTATTAATACAAATTTAAAAGAGCATTGACATGGAGTCAGAAGCTTCCATGCATTCGTTATTATTATCGCATATTAACATTTCCACTGTTTTCTAATACATTTGTAAATCTAATTGATAATGATAAGATTATCCATGCCAAAATACAGAATTAAATAACATATCAATCTTCTGCAAAAAAATTGATGGAATTTGATAATATGAATATGTAATATAATTCTTGGAATTTAATGAATATTTTTCATCTTACTAGTTTTATATGCGCTATGTACAAGTCATAAGTATTATAGTAAGCTGAAGACTAGCAGTAAGTAACTTATTGTAAATTTTTCTCCCTAAAACAGATCGATATTAATTGATCTATAGTGATTTTTTCGATAACCGATTTTACCAATAATAATTAAAAATAGTTCAGCTAAAACTAGTTCATTGTTTCCAACATCTTTGAATTTTTTTCTTAAACTTTAACCAAATCCTCACAAAATTTTGTATAAACATTCAAGCTGTAAATTTACAACTATTCATTCCATAAATCAAAGAACTATTTTTTGAAATATTAACAAAACAAATTAAAGTCCAAACAAACCCCTCAAATTTCAAGTTTTTAAGATAGTCCATTTGAAAGTTATAGGGTAAGACAGAGGGACAAAATCGAATTTGATCATAAATTCATTCATTCCTATTTATATCCAGTATATAGTTTTCATGGGGAAGAAAATGTAAAAATTTGCATCTAATGTGTTATCTCTTTGTCTGACAGAAATATCTCCATTCATAATAGCATAAGTGGTACTTATTCATCTTTCCACAAACAATAAATATTAAAAAATATTAAACATACCTTAGACCCACTTATAACATAACTAGATTCAGTATCATGAGAAGGTACTGAAAGCAATAAATTCACATCTGACGAATGTCCTTTGAAGGTTTTCAACAGAGTTTGATCCTTCATATTCCATAATTTTATACTTTTTGACGCAGTAAGCAGTCTCTTCAAACTAGGAACTGCAAGTATTGCAGTAATGCAGTTGTTTCCAGCTTTCCACTTTCTGTAAAATTAATCGTATATTGATTTTTAATAGAATAAAACACTTATTTATAGACCATACAATTGCTAGTAATATAATGTGATCTACTTACCTCACAATTTCTCGTTGCTGAATATTCCACACAACTATATTTTCATCTATTCCAGAATATATTACTGCTCCACAATTTGACGACAAACAACTAACTGGTAAATTGATATTGCCATCAATAGTACATCTGATATCACCTTTTGAAATTGAATATATTAATAATTTTCCGGATGACAATCCAAGAACAATTTCAAGACCGGTATTGTTAGTTTTTTTTCTTTTAGGTTTTGGGGAGGCATTCTGGAAAAGGCATATAATTCAATATGAAGCAGAATTATACAGAAAGTTGATATACATTCAATATTAGTTGATTCTTTAAAAATTTCCAGCTAAGTTTAGAATAATATAATACAGAAACATACCCTAGAAGAACCCTCTAAACATACAACAAATTGTAGACATGTGCAGGGGGATGCCAAATGGATGTCTGGTACATATTCTTGCTCCAATGAATTTGAAGCAGTATTCCAAATTTTCAATTTCCCATCGTTAGATAATTGAGCGAAATATCTACCTTCCGCGTCGAACTGAGATGTCATTTTAATACAGTTATTTTCACTAATAACTTTTACAAATATAACATGAGCCTTGCAATATAACCTCAATTATGAAACTTTTGACTTCTCTACACGCTCAGATCTTCACTCCACAAGCACTGACCATAGATCAACAAGACTATATATTATTGATAATCTATGGCACGGACACAGATTACTAATATTGGATGGAGTAGTCCGTTACTTTGTGATAGTTCATTTTAATGGAATGAACTAAGGAATTACTTTGTTTTATATCACTTTTTATTATAACTGATATACAGTGATTCGAGTTTCGTAGTGTTTACTACATTTTCAAACTGAATGAACAAATTAGATCTCAACTATTATATATGGGGATTGTAGGCTTCGGCAGAGCTTCGAAGAGAGGGGTTTTCCAAAGTTCCGTCTGTTCGTTAAGTAGTTTTATTATTGGTACGTGCTTTTTATATTTTTCAATTTCTATGGATTCCAGGATGTCAAGTTTTTTCCCTTTCGCTTCCACGTGCAAGATAACAAGGTTGTTCAATTCTGCGCACGTGTGATCTGTAGTGAAGAAATGGTTCGCAAAATTGGAATTATTCTTCCGGTTCCTATTTCAGATTACTAAGTTAGTATATAGAGCAAGAGCCCGTGAACCCCAGACCTTCGTTATTTTATAAAAGCTGAAAGTTTGTCAGCGCATGCTCCCAACACAGGTAAGAACGAAGGCCCATTATGAAATTCGGGTTGTAGTGGCTTTGGCAGGTAAACGGTACTAAAGGTGTGTAAAATACTAATATAGTTTCGTCAAATTATAAAGAGCGATTTTTTGGTATTACCTTTAGAATACTATTAAAAATCACATTATCCATTGCCAGACACTTAACATCGTGGTAACCCCTTGCCAGACACCCTTAATGTTCAGGTCATAATAATTCTACTTACATTATAGTATAAAGGCTGGTTTTTATACATGATACTTGGGTAATGAGTAGATGATGTTTTCGCAATAGCCAGACATTTTTGATAGTTCCAACCCCTTGCCAGACAAGCATATAGGGTAGCTGTAGAAACGAGCCCGAGGTACTATACGTATGTGAGTGCGAGTGAGATGGCGAGTTAGGTCTATTGCGATCCCTTAACGCGCAGCTGTTATTTCTACTGCGCTTGTATTGTTTAGTACTTTGTACATGCGTATATCAGTAAAAATAATATATGCTATTTTTAACGATAAATTTAGTATTCATTATTAATTATAAGAAAAATATTAATAATACTATTACTTACGTTATAATGAAATCGTTGATTTTTTATATGATACTTAGGTAGTTATTAGATGATGTTTTCTCCTTAGTCAGATATTTTTGTTGCTATTTTCAACCTCTTTGCCGCACAATCTATGTAAATGTTAAAAAGAGATTCGTGATTAGAATGACTTATCCAAATAAACTTTTTGGCCAATTTATGTGACTAATAATTGATGTAAATTTTAAAAATATCTGCACAAATGACATTCCTTGCTACAACTACTCGAAATTGTTAAAAAGTTCAATTTAATCTGTCAGTAACTGGTTAAATAGAAAAGCCAAATAGAAATATTTTTCAAAAATTTTATTAAAGATAGATTAGTGACACTATAAGTTATAATGAAGGGTAAAAAAATAGATCGGTAATATGACATAGTATCATAATGTATAATAAATACTGTTAATTTATTGATAATCATAATAATCATCATTGTCATCATTTTCTTCGTCACTGTTGGTCCATTCGATATTGTGGTCTTCTTCTTCTTCTTCTTCGTCAGTTTCTGAGAAAATTTGAAAAATTTTATTGGATTAAAAGTAAAAAAAAAATGTTGAATGGTTAGAAGTAATATTTATACCTGACACAGTTTTCAATGAATCTCTGACGAAATTTGGTAACTGATCACCTTCGAACCATTTAAAATGATACTGATTGTCTTCGAGTACCCAACCATTTTCTTCAGGTTGATAAATTGATGGAATTTGATGGTTTGCATGATTCCAAATGCTAGATACATAGTTGGCTCGCAGAAATTGTTGTAGCAGTTCAGATTTACAGGGTGGCAGACTACTAGCGTCAAAATTTCGTAGCTTTTTACGACTAAATGCTTCATTAATATCTGAGACCTGATATGTATTGATGAATAATTGAAGCCGTGCTGCATCAACATCAATTATCAATCCGACATTGTATACTTCGCATATAAACTGTTAAATAATATCAAAAATTCTTTGTCGTTCAATATCTTTTTCAAATAATTCGTTCTTACCAAATTTAATGAACGCTTTTTGATATTCTTCTGAACCTTTTAATATTTTAAAAGGCCTTAACTTGCCTTTTCGGAAAAATGCGGGATTATAGTCACAGCCTGTGATTGCATGGAATCCTGGCAAGCTCTTACATAGAGATTCTCCTAACTTGTCTTAAATCTTCGTGAGGTCTACGTATCTTAAGTTGTTTCCAGTGCCTGTCAACATCCAAATAAGTGAGCCATTTTGTAGATGATCCATATGACCAAGCATGATCACTGCAATGTCAGTGTCGACACTTCTGATCACAATATTCTCTTTATTTAGAATACTGCACGCATGGTAGACTATTTTGGTATCAGCCTCTTCATGTTCTGGACATGACAACTCTTCTACAATTTTTGTTATTATATTGTTAGAAGCATTAACAACAAAAGAATGGCACTGTTTAGAATTAATATGGATAGTTTTGTTTCCAATGAAAGGTATGACTTCATCACTGGCCCAATGCAAAATAAAAAAATCCACTAGAGCTTGTTTAAAATTTGAATTCTTTAATTCTTTTGCAGAATCACTCGGACGTGTTTGATCAGGCCCAGTTATCGTGTAGCTTAATAGTGCTGATTCTAAACGCTGAGAATGTTCGTAATCTTTTATCGATGGAGTCAGGTATTGATCAAAAATAACGTCAATTCTTGGCGCTTCAAATTTGGTAACCATTTGTAACATTTTTTTAGAAATACCTCCAAACTTGTTTGGAACATTTTTCATTGAATGTAACAAAAAAAACCCATCAATTATTACTACATCTATAGTTGGTGGTGGCTGATGTTGGACTTCCTTCTCTAAACACTTCATTAAGGCAGATTTATCGTTCTTACAAATAGTACCTTTTAAATGGCACATAGATAAAGGCACATCGGTGATTGGGTATGACAAAATTATTGAAATATCAATATTATAATCCATGGAGATTCCCAGCATACGACCAAACAAATCTCGTTGAATTTTTACCTCTTCAATCGCACCACCGATTTGAATTTTCTTCTTTTTTGCCAAATCTTTTGAAAAATTATTAAGAGCTGTTTTTTTAATAGATTTTTCAAATCGAGTAATGTCCGTATGGCATTCAGAAATAAACGTTTTTCGAAGAAAATCACCATCCTTTTCAATATTAAGAAGAAATGACTCAACCAGTTCCGAAGCAGCTTTACCAGATGAAATGTTTATTAAATGATCTTTTGGGACTTCCGAGCTGAATGGATTAATAAACTGTTCAAATGTTTCAATAAATTTCTTCAGTTGTTTATTATTTTTCTGAATATTGTGTTGATTCAAATCCGATGAAACATCTTGGTGAGTTTGTAGTCCCAATTCTTGGTAAACGTGACTAATTACTGTAGATCTTACATCATGGTTTCGAGCCCACCTTTGACGGGCAGAAATTGAATTAGTAAAGTGTATAACACCTGTCAATCTTCGTGCAGCATCTGCATTGATAGTCTGCTCTAAAACCAGATCAACAGGTTGTCTTGAAAATTGTTTAGCTGTCCTTTTAATACCAAAATAACCCTGTTGAAATCCTTCAAATAAATCAGGATGGGTTTCTACAACTTTCGTTAAATTATCAATATATTTCACTGTCCATCGAGCATAATTTTGTTGGTTACAGATGAAAAATAAATTTGTCATTTTAGGTAAAACTGATTTGAAAAGTTCGAAGTCTCCAATACGTATGCTTCGTGATAGTTGTAGGTAATGATAAATGAGATTAATATACATTATATAAAATTGTTGAGTCTTTCCATACTCACCATTAAGACTTCGTTGTTTATAAATACAATAGTTATTGATCAATTCTTTCAGCTCTTCATGTTCTATGTCGAATGACGGTACATTACAGTTTTGTAGTCTGTAAAGTTCTTCAATCATATCATCTGTTACCGTCGTGTTACTCAATTCCAGAAAAGATTTAAAATGCAATATTTCTAATCCTAATGCTACCAAAGGGTGCAGTCTTTTGCAGCGATTGAAATGCTTGCCATCGAGAAATCCATTTACTGAACCATTTGCCAATAAGCCACTTTCCACCATTACATTTGTAAGTCCACAATCATTGATCACCTTACCAACTGCCTTGAAATATGCCATCATGATATGAAATGGTCCCAAATGTATAAATAAATTATCAAATACAGGTTTTTCCGTTGCTTGAATTTGTAGAGCGACTTTGGCAATAGCTAAGTCATATGTTACTTGAATGGATGATTGATTCAACTCTTTAGCAATTTTCTTACATTGTTGCATGGTTTCTAATACTACAGAATTACTTGTTGGTGAGGCATTTATCGGAGTCAAATAAGATATTTGTTGTTGCAGAGTGTTAATATCATGAATCTTACTATTAAAACCAACCCACATTGGAATATCACGTAATTCTAGTGCATGACTAATCATCCAGATATTATCAATTTCTGTGTACAATTGTAAAATACTGGGGAGTATATTTTCAACTTCATCTGTCGTTGATTGTAAATTACTTATCATTTTTGGTTTTTTCGGATAAGGAATTTCTTCCGAAGCTATTGCCTCAAAAGTTCTTCTTCTCCTCTTTCTCTTTTGTGGTGAATCGTTTTTATTAGTGGGATCCAATTCCTCCGATATGTCATGTTCTTCAGATGTATTTAATTCAACATTTTGATAAATAATTCCGACTGTATCATGTAAAGTGTCCTTCCCATTAGTAGTTTCAACGAATCGGTCAAAGTTATCATAAGCCAGTCCAGTACAAAGTTCAGGTGTTTTTTCAATTTTTTCAGGGCATAAACTTGACTTTTCAATGGAAGCATAGGTGCTTTCAGTTTCAAGTTCCTCAACACTTTGATAGCTGATACAATGACCATATCTATTGACTATATCTATGATTTTTCTACTACTCGTTAAGCTCTTCAGAGTCATACCGAGCATAATATGCTTTGACGTCTTGATTTGACCATTATGAACTCCATAAATAATATCTTGACAGTAAGATCGTGTTTGACGAATACATCTTATACTATTTTTTCGTTTCTGTCTAGAACCACCTATAAGAGTAGAATAAAAATCATATAATTCTTGTGGTATAGAAGCTTCACCAGCAATTAAATGTTGCACTGACAGATTTTTAGATGGTAATTTTTTATTGTCCATTGTTAAAACAGTTTTACGTAAGATTAATGCTGCTTTCTGTAGAATATTTTCGGATTTTAAGTTGTCTAATACCGTTTCGTCAATTGTCTTCATATAGTTGGGTGCTATTATCTTTTTATTCCGGATCGTAAAGAACTTAATATCTTTAGAAAACTTCTTATCAATTTTTTCTTCTAGGTGGTGCGCAGTAAAAGTAGCATCTATCTCAATGGACTTATCAGAATATATTCTTTCCAACGAATCAGTATATAATTCATGTAAATGAATCAATAAATGACAACGACCATTGTTAATAATATCTTTTTCTATGATACTACTAATGTCATTGAAAGCTTCCTGGTGATATTCTCGATGATAATGCCAATCATTTTTAACGGATACTTTCACCAATGAAGATATTTCATTATCAAAGTGAACCCTACAAGGAGTATGATAGTATATTTTCGGACCTGCAATACTTTTTAATTTATTTAAAAACTCATTATAATCTTCCTTATTTTCGATGTAAGGTAATATACGAGACTGAAATTGATTTTTATCGCCTTCATGGAGTGGAAGCATTTTTGATTTTACTTGTTTCTTTTTTTTATTACAAAATATACAAATATTTTTACTTATATCAACTCTGGTTTTATCAGTTTGAAATGAACTATTTATTTCAGTGGATGCATTAACATTTTCAGTCACTTCTTCAAGTTCACAAATATCTGCAGCTACATGGGAAGCTTCAAGTTCTGTTGATTGAGAAGCTAAAGGTACGTGTGGCACAAGTAACTCCGACAAATGCGATGAACCTGGTATTGAATCATCTGTTGATGGATTTACTGCGACTGCAGATGTTTCTTTTTCCTGGTTTGTTTTCACATTCTTTTCAGAATTTTTTGGTTCTGCGGTAAAATATTTTTTCATTAACCCTGTAAATGATTTGTAACATTCCCTATGATAGCCACCCTCTGTATATTCACGTGGAAGAATGATATTATTATATTTCAGGTTATGTTTTTTTCGCAATTTTAAAATTAATTCACATTTTTTCAATGTCTCGTCAGAAAATAATATTATTTTTTCGCTACTTTTGTTGCAAAAAACACAAATTAATGAATCACCCATGATTTTTTTTTAATACAAATTCACTTTTATTTAATTAGTCACATAAACAAATCGTAAACATATATTTTACTTATCATACACTACGTATCATCTACTAATAATATTGAATTCACTTAATTCTTTTGATATATTCGGAATATCCAATGTTATTAATTAATAATAAACATTAAATTTATAAAACTTCAAGATAACATATAATGTTATTTTTGTTGATGAAAACATATACTGAGCACTAAACAATACATGCGCAGTAGAAATAACAGCTGCGCGTTAAGGGATCGCAATAGACCTAACTCGCCATCTCACTCGCACTCACATACGTATAGTACCTCGGGCTTGTTTCTACAGCTACCCTATATGCTTGTCTGGCAAGGGGTTGGAACTATCAAAAATGTCTGGCTATTGAGAAAACATCATCTACTCATTACCCAAGTATCATGTATAAAAACCAGCCTTTATACTATAACGTAAGTAGAATTATTATGACCTGAACATTAAGGGTGTCTGGCAAGGGGTTACCACGATGTTAAGTGTCTGGCAATGGATAATGTGATTTTTAATAGTATTCTAAAGGTAATACAAAAAAATCGCTCTTTATAATTTGACGAAACTATATTAGTATTTTACACACCTTTAGTACCGTTTACCTGCCAAAGCCACTACAACCCGAATTTCATAATGGGCCTTCGTTCTTACCTGTGTTGGGAGCATGCGCTGACAAACTTTCAGCTTTTATAAAATAACGAAGGTCTGGGGTTCACGGGCTCTTAGACTAATAGCCTTGTTTATCTATGAGCGCATATTATCTTCTTTCTCGTCCCCAACTTTGGGGTTATTGGGCTCAACCGAGGTTATGTACCCAGTCTCTTACTTTTCCCACCCTAATGCCCTAGGTAGAGGATGGTTTTGACACACATAGGACTAAAACGTATAGGTTGTCGTGGCCAAGGGTATTGCACAGGGGAAACGATGCCAGTTGTCTCAACTGTTATATCGCTGATCGGATGTTGTCAGTTGTCATGTCTAGCGGACATCCCCTCGGTGGGGATCTTGGCTTAATTGTCTGGATCAAGTGCTTGGTAAACACAATAAAATTTCCCCCAAGACAAGGTGGAACAGCCTATGCCGAAGTCTGCATGTCTGATGGGTAGATCAGTCCTTTATAGGCGAACTCCAGACACCGGGCGACCTCTGGTTTCATTAGCCTTACCGCAGCACCGCGGGGCTCTACTGGGGTGGACATCTTATATCCCTTGCTACTCGTGGGACCATATATGGAAACAAAATTGAATGAAAATAACCCTGACAATTCCTTGTTTCTCAGGCGACTGAGGGGCTCATGGAAGTGATTACTCAGACCACTTCAGCCCATTCAGACAAGGAATCCGATAGGACGGAATCCCCAGTCTCAGATGGCAAACCAAAAAGGAAGGCGAGACTGACTGGGTCGAAGAGAAAACGACTCCACATACTCCTCAAGAGCGGTACACCGTATGATGCCGCCTTGAAAATGATCCTGGGCGAAGAATCCAAGCTGCCGACTGTTGAAGGGGGGGATAAATCCATCTCAGAAACAGAGATCGGTGGCAAAAGGTTCAGATCCGAGGGTAACACACCAGAGCGAATTCCAAAGCGACCTAAAACCTCCTACGTTGTTGCGGCGGGGGGGATCAGGGTTGGCTTGCTGTGTTCTGATTACCCCGCCGTCTCAATGTTGGGGGACCAGCTGGTGCTATTGCAGAGGGCGGTTGTCGTTGCAAGCACACCCGATGAGGGTCCACAGGTGAGTTTCCAAGGCTGTTCACATCGGCCTGGATGGTTGCAAATTACCTGTGTCGACGAGGAAAGTGTGAGGTGGCTCGAGGAGACGACTCCCTCACTCAAACCATGGAAAGGAGCGGATCTCAAGCTCTTAAAGGGTGGGGACCTTCCCAAACCCAATATCTGTTCGGTCTTCATTGTGGATGAAGACCCAGAAAACAGATTTCAGTCTGAGGATATACTTGGCAGACTGAGAAAAATGAACCATACCCTGAGGACCCGTGAGTGGAGTATTCTACATAGCGAGTTGTCAGGGCCAGGCCAAGTCTGGACAGTGGCCATGGATGATATTTCTATGGAAGCTCTGAAGGACCTCGACTACAAACCCTATTTTGGTTCGGAAGAGTCCAGTTACGGACGACAAAGGCTACTAAGGTGGCACAAAAAACCGGCTCGGAGCAGGCAGAGGAGGTGACGGGGCGCCTCGCAGAGCCCTCGTCTGGGGTACTAATTGCCTCGGTCAGGGTGAGGGAGGGGGTGGTAAGCCGCGTCTTCCTCAAAACCAGTGCCCAAGTCGGTAAAAGTAAAAATCAAAAGGGACTCAAAGGAGGGCGGGGTAAATCCCACTTCCAGGGTCCTGAAACAAGATAGAAAAGGTTTCCAAGGAAAGGGTAAATCCATCCCTGGAAAACATCTCCTTAAGAAGTCGACCAGCGGCCAAGGGGAAGGTGGAAAAAAGTCACCCCCTTAGGACATACCGAAGCCGGCGTAGAAAACGAGGCCATACGCTGTATACAGGCTAATCTCCAACATGCTAAGGCTGCATCGTTCATCCTTGGCAGGAGATTCATAGAGGAGCAGATAGATATTGCACTAATCCAGGAACCCTGGATATCATCCTCAGGTAAGGTAAGTGGACTCGGAGGAATTCCAGGAACTATTGTGACCGGGGTCTCAGTTGGGAGGCTGAGATCCTGTATAGTTGTAAGGAAAAAAATAAATTATTTCGTTATTTCAGAGTTCTGCACGGCGGACATGACAACCATTCATGTCCGCTGCCAGGGGGTTAGGAATGCGACGGAGTTTATCGTCTGTTTTGCGTACTTTCCTGGAGACAGAGCTGCCGAAGGACCCCTACCTACAGCCGTGCGGGATTTTGTCCGCCACTGTAGAAAGAAAAATATCCAGCTGATAATTGGATGTGATGCCAATGCTCACCACACAGTTTGGGGCAGCACGGACATCAACCATAGAGGTGACTGAGGTGAGTCATTCTAGATTCTTTACTTCAAGAGGGCTTAACAGTTTCATAAGGGTGACAAACCAACGTTTGTTACCCCTTATAGACAGGAGGATCTTGGTGGAATAACAACCTAAATAAACAAAGAAAGGAGGTTCGGAGATTATTCAACCGAGCCAAAGTGACCGGTCAATGGGACAAATACAAGGAAGCTCTAACCTTCTACAATAAAAGCATTAGGAGGATCAAGAGGGACTTGTGGGGCAAGTTCTGTGAGGGTATAAATGATGCCCCCGGAACTGCCAGAATACACATGATTCTCTCCAGAGAGCCAGTGAGAACAACCGGTTCGCTCAAACGTCCGGAGGGTGCTTTCACTGGTTCCAGAAAAGAAACATTGGAGCTCCTTGCGAACAAACACTTCCCTGGATGTCAAATCTTGGAAGATACAAACGCCAGATCCAACCCTGACCATCTAAGCTGGTCAGGGAGGGGCAACTGGCGAACATCCAAAAATATAGTCACTGCACAAGCGGTTTGAGACGCAATAAGGACTTTCAAACCTTTCAAAACACCGGGGGTAGACGGAATCTTTCCAGCCCTTATTCAAAAGGGCATGGATGTGTTAATTCCGTATTTGCTAAAATTATTTAGAACAAGTCTGGCTTGGGAGGTTATCCCTACAAGCTGGATACTAACTAAAGTGGTATATATACTAAAGGTAGGACGAACAGAATTGGAACCCTCTTCGTTCAGACCAATAAGCTTGACATCGTTCCTGCTAAAGAGTCTGGAAAAGGTGATTGATGTCCATATCAGGGGGAAGGTGCTAATTGACATGCCCCCTAGCCCTCATCAATACGCCTACCAGGCTGGCAAGTCGGCAGAACTTGCATTGCATAATCTGGTCGGAAAATTAAACCAATCTCTCGATAATCGAGAGATAGCACTAACAGCGTTTCTGGACATTGAAGGTGCATTTAACAATACGCTGCCGGCTTCTCTCGCTGAGGCTATCGCTACGAGAGAAATCGACCTACTAATCTGTAGATGGATACAGGCAATGCTATGCGGCAGAACAATAACGACCTCATACCAGGATGAGGTCTTCGAGTTCAAGGCTGCGAAGGGCTGTCCGCAGGGAGGTATTCTCTCACCCTTACTGTGGACCCTTCTCGTTGATGACCTGCTAGCGATCATTTCGCTGTGGGCAGTCGACGTTCAAGCATTTGCTGATGACCTGGCAATCATAGTGAAAGGTAAATTGGAGGTGACGATATCGGCCGTCCTTCAAGAGATACTGAACACTATTGACAAATTGTGTATAAGAGAAGACATGTCTCTTAACCCGCAAAAGGTAGTTATAGTACCATTCACTAAAAAACGGAATTTAATTGGTTTAGAACCGCCGTGGTGAAATAATACAATTCTCATTTGAGGCAAAATACCTGGGAATAGTCCTGGACAAAACCCTCACCTGGAATGCACACCTGGATAAAGTATGTCATAAAGCCAGAATGGGTTTCTGGACTTGCAGGCGGATCTGTGGTAAAACCTGGGGCCTAAAGCCCAGGCAGATGTACTGGCTATACACTATGGTAATTAGACCACGGATAGTGTATGGCGCTGTAGCGTGGTGGAAGAAAGGCTAACAAACGGTTGGCGAACAAAAACTCACCCGACTACAGAGACAGGCTTGCCTTGCAATTACAGGTGCGTTTCGCACCACACCCACGGCAGCCATGGAGGTCCTACTAAATCTACCACACCTGCACCTACTCGTGCAGAGGGAGGCGGAACGGACCACATACAAACTGTATCAACTGGCGATTGACAGGCCAGACGCAATAGTGATGGGAGGCTGAAAACTGCTGGACGAGCTTTTAACGAACAGTATCCTATAGATTCCCTCGGATCTAATGTCAAAAATCACGAGCCAGGAACGGAATTACAATGTAATCGTCCCCAGCCGGGACGAATGGACTCAGCATGCTGAGGTTCTATTAAGAACCGACCTTGGCTTGTTCACAGACGGCTCGCGAACGACGAACGGAACAGGAGCGAGAGTCTCTGGGAGTAAACCGAGAATTAACATCTCATTGAGTCTCGGTCAAAACGCAACCATATTCCAGGCAGAAATTGCCATTGAGATCGCGGCGGAACTGCTGATAAAACGGCAAATCCACCACGGTAAAATCAAAATATTTACTGATAGTCAGTCAGTACTAAAAGCTCTGGAATCCAGCTGTTTTACATCCAAAACAGTCTGGAGTTGCCGCACGGCTTTAAACAGGCTCGGTATGTAAAACGCAGTCACTCTGGTTTGGATACCGAGCCACTCAAACTATTTGGGTAACGAGGAGGCGGATCGGCTGGCATTTGCTGGAGCTGCGCTGCCTTTGGTAGGACCGGAACCATTCCTGGGAATACCACATGACGTGGCTAACGAGGCGATAATAGGCAGAATGAACTCAAGGCTAGAGTCTTTCTGGCGGAGTCATTCTGGCCTCAAACACTCGAAGTTGTTCCTTGGAACAGCTTCGAACCTAGCGCTAGCTCTGGATAGGACCAAACTAAGAACACTTGTCGGAATTATGACAGGTCACTGCAGACTGAAAGCGCATTTACATAAAATCGGTCTGGCTGAAGACGATGAATGCAGGCTGTGTCTTGAGGACACTGAAACAGCCATGCACATCGTCTCAGAGTGCCCAGCGGTGAGTCGCATCAGATTCGAGGTCTTTGGCCAGGCTTTCATAGCCCACAGTGAACTGAAAAAATTACCCCTGAACAAGATTATCGATTTTATGCAAAACCTGGATCTCGTCGGGGAGATATAAATTAGGGGTGAACCACAATAGTCCGTGCGGACGCAGTGGTAGGGTGGACAGACGCCCGCTCGCCATAAAAAATAATAATAATAATAACCACCACCAACAGTTTCCAACCATTTGTTCAGTTCCCTCTGCGCATGAGGTGCACAGTTGTCCGATCGCGAGGTTGCCACAATGACGAAGCCTGCTGCCACTCTGGGCAAGTCTTGCTTACTTCAACACCCCCTCCCAAACTGAAAATCGGACAACTGATTACTGAACAAGAACACACAACACACAGAATAGTTCTAACAGACTTTTAACTTAAACTAAACAATAATAATAATAAATACACAATATACATATATATATATATATATATATGAATAGGTGTACCATAAGTACATTACATTTTTTTTTTTTAACTGAAGACTATCACTTAAATCTAACTATATAGTCAGTAGAACTATTTAAAGGGGCAGTCGTTACTGCTGACGGACAGAGGTTTCTCAAAGCGAACCACACTTATGAACTGGATTGAACTGAGTATTTTGCTTACAGGGACCGAAGACCCTTCTCGCACTCTTTACTCAACAATAAACTTGAGTCCTTACTTGTGTTCAGGGACCGGAAACCCACCTCACAAATAAGCTCAAGAACACACTTTATTATGTTCGTATTGTTCACTATTGTGAACCAAACATAATAGACACAATTTTATGCCGTTTACTAAATTGAAACAGACATAACTTGAGTCCTTACTTGTGTTCAGGGACCGGAAACCCATCTCACAAATAAGCTCAAGAACACACTTTATTCTGTTCGTATTGTTCATTATTGTGAACCAAACATAATAGACACACTTTTATGTCTTTTACTAAATTGAAACAGACATAACTTGAGTCCTTACTTGTGTTCAAGGACCGGAAACCCATCTCACAAAAAAGCTCAAGAACACACTTTATTATGTTCGTATTGTTCACTATTGCGAACCAAACATAATAGACACAATTTTATGCCGTTTACTAAACTGAAACAGACATAACTTGAGTCCTTACTTGTGTTCAGGGACTGGGAATCCATCTCACAAATAAGCTCAAGAACACACTTTATTATGTTCGTATTGTTCACTATTGTGAACCAAACATAATAGACACAATTTTATGCCGTTTACTAAACTGAAACAGACATAACTTGAGTCCTTACTTGTGCCCAGGGACCGAAGACCCTTCTCACAAATAAGCTCAACACGGATTTGAACCAGTGATCAGTATATCATATACACACCTTATACAATATACGATCAGAGATTCAGATACAACAGGACTAGTTTATATGGCCAGATGTGACCTATCTGTATACCATATTAAGCGCATCTCTCGTCACCAGGAATCGAAGACCCTTCTAACGCGAGACACTTGCATTTGCCAAAATTATATCACCAGGGATCGAAGACCCTTCTAACACAGTTTTGACAAACACCTACAACAAACAACTGTAACAGTACAGTCTCACAAATACATTTATAGTTAACTGTGTACCAGATAGTCACAAATCACTAGTTGGTCACGAAAACTACGAACCTTTGTGACTAGCAAAGGTTTCGTTAGTATATCTGTTATCTGATCATTAGTACTTATTTTAAATATATTGATTTTCTTCTCTCGTACATGTTGACGAATGAGAAGGTATCTTCTTTCAATATATTTTAGTCGACTCTTACTCGTGCTTGTCAGACAATTTTGACTGGCAGCTTCATTGTCTTCGTATACAGGTATAGGAAAAACAACAAGATTTACTGATTCCTCAAGTAAATGGACAATAAATAAAGCTTCATTCACTGCATGTGTTAATGCAATGAATTCTGCTTCTGCAGAGCTTTGTGCAATGGTAGCTTGGAGCCTTGAGCACCATACAACTGGATTGCCAAAGGCAAAGATTACAAAACCAGTAGTTGATCTTTGACTAGATGTATCACCTGCAAAATCTGCGTCACAATAACAGGATAAATTTGGCGAGCCATTAGTATACTTCAAACCCACTTGTGAGGTTCCTTTCAAGTATCTAAAAACTCTTTTCACCAGTGTCCAATGATACTGCTGCGGATTTGACTGAAAGCGGGCCAGATAGCTTACTGCGAACGAGATATCAGGTCTAGTAAATAGACTCAGATACAACAAAGAACCTATTGCTTTCTTATAAGGGAAGCTTGCTTCATTCGTGCCTTCAGGTTTGTGCTTTCCTTGAGGTACTAAAGGAGTATCAACAGAGTTTGAGTTTTCCATGCTAAACTCTTTCAACACATTCTTCACAAACTGGGTTTGATGAAGAAACAAATGATTTTGAGACTTTGTGATTTCTAAGCCAAGAAACTTGGTTGGAAAACCAAACTGTCTAATATCAAATTTAGATTTCAATACATTCACTGTATCTTGAATAAGCTCAAAGTTATTACTTGTTACCAATAAATCATCGACATATACTAAAATTAGGACAATTTTGTTATCTATCTTTTTCAAATATAGGCAGGATTCACGCAGATTTGATTCGAAGCCACATTCTTGTAATAGTTTATCCATAGTTACAAACCAACATTTTGGTGCAATGGCTAGCCCATAGAGAGCTTTGCGCAGCTTGCAGACAAGTTTTGTTTTATCCATCTTTATACCTTCAGGAATTGTTACATACTTAACTCTTTCAATATTTCCATACAAGAAGGTTGTTTTAACATCAAATTGTTCTATGTGCCCATTTTTTGCTACTGATAATGCAAAAAGTAATTTAACAACTGAAAGAGCGGCAGTTGGAGATGCTGTTTCTTCTGAAGTATAGTTCTCTGTGTCTCTACACCCTACAACTACTAAACGAGCTTTAAAGCTACCTTCATGTTTTATGCTAAACACCCATTTCAGTGGGATGACTTTCATACTAGATTCTCTTTTTACAATATTCCATACCGAGTGTTGTTCCATTGAGGAAAGTTCCTACTGAATGGCTGTCATCCATTTACTGCTGTTTGAGCAAGTAATGGCTTCGTGATAGCTTTGTGGTGTATTGCTTGTGTTATAAATTTTATCATCATAAACAAACCCAAACTGATTCAAAATACAAGCATTTACACTTACTTCAGGTACAGTAACTTCTTCTCTGCACTTCGACGACTGAGAAATTTCTTCAATTTCTATTTCATTGGTATTTTGGCTGTGATCTAACTGGGAAATTTCTTCTATTTCTATTTCATTGGTTCGCTGACTAATATCATGCTGAGAAACAGCATCATTTTGAGGGCATGTTTGCGATTTACCAGTATTATCATCAACCATATTTTCAGGAGTAATTTGTTCATTTTCAGATGTTATTTGAAGTCCATCACTAGCAACAGATAGTCTAGTTTTGCAGGAATTGTAATTGTACTTTTCATTGATTAGGACATTGCATGAAGTGATAGTTTTCTTTGTTACTGGATCATGTAGTATATACCCTGTATCTGTGTATCCTACTATGTACATAGTATTCGAACGTGGGTGTAAATTTTTGCCTTTTGGTATATTTTCAATTTTGACTTCTGCTTGCGAACCAAAAATTTTAATATTCTGGAGATTTGCTTGTTTACCTAATAGTTTTTCATAGGGAGTTAGGAAGTCTACTGAGTAGTGTGGTGTGCGATTATACAAGTACAATGCCGTTGAGAAAGCAAAACCCCAAAAAGTGAAAACCTGAATCAAAGAGCAAAGCTCGAGCTCTCTCTTGAATTGTTCTATTAAACCGTTCAGCCGTTCCATTATGCTCATGCTGATAAGGTTCAGCTAACTGTATTTCTAATCCAAATTTGCTTAGAACCGTTTTACAAGTTTCACTAGTGAACTCTGTCCCATTATCGCATCTCATCTTACTAAATTGGCCAGGTCCAGGGAAAATTGATTGTAAAAATTGTAAACCTGAACTAAGAAATTTGTAGGTTTCTGACTTTTGTTTCATCAGAAAGATTTGTGAGTTACGTGAGTAGTCGTCAATAAGGATCAAGATATACTTGTTCTTACTAAATTGTAATAGAGGTTTGACACTTAGTAAGTCCGCATGTACAAATTGGGAAGGTCTATTTGCACGTTCTCGTTCTTTTATACACGGTTTTCTAGTTATTTTCGCTTTCGAACATATTGAACAACTAGCAGTTGTATAGTTATATGTAAATTCTTCAATTCCTTGTGCAACACTTGGTAAGAGAGGATGATATATAACCAATTCTACGATGGCACACGGAACCCTCTTCAGCTAGCTTTTGCAACTGATTACGTGTCAGCTTCTTTCTTAATTTTCGTGCCTTTTGTCGATTATTTACTACAACAGTTTCAAGTTTTGAGTGCTTTATCTTACAAAAAGATTTATGTGATGATTTATTAGGAACTTCGGAACTGGTACTGCATGGAACTATATTGTTAATAGTACTAGATTGGCAACGATCTTCTTTAGAAATCAGAACAGCCAGTCTATACAATCCATCAGACACATAAATAAGGGTCAGTTTTCTTCTCAAATTTCTAGATAGAATAAATCCATTATTAGAGTTCATCGTAACACTTGTTTTGAATTGAGCATTTAATGCTCGAACACTGAGAACATTTTCCCTCAGACCCGGCATGTATTGAACATGCACATGTGAAAACTTTCCAAACTGTACAAGAATGGGTAGAGTACCCTCTCCCACAACGGAAATGTTCTCAGTTTTCGAAGCAAGACCAACAGATATAGGCCTTTCATAATCCTTGTAGTTGAACAGGATATTCTGTGTGTTTACAACATGATGAGATGCACCAGAGTCAACAAGAAATGTTATAGGAATAACAAACTGATGCAAATCAAACTGAAACTCACTTGAATTTAAGCCTTTTAGTTTCCTATAGTCTTTTCTTTCATGGCCCTTTTTGTGACAGTGAAAGCAGACACGACTATCATTTTCACACTCTGTTGTTTTATGAAATAGGAGACCACATTTTTTGCAGCTAGCAGCTCTCCTTTCCTCAGGTGACATCTTTTTAAGCTTAGCTCTCTGTTCAGGTGTATAACTCGAGTAACTAAACTCTCTCCTGAACGGTTTGGAGGAAGAGTTTGACAATTTTTCCTTTTTCAATGGGGGTTCACCAGAATTTGCTCCTATTCTGTTTCCTGTACAGAAATCACAAGTATTAGTGCTACCTTTGCCACACTGTGTACAAGAGAGTGGAACAAATGTATGATTAGTTAGGTTATTCTCCTTAGGAGAATCTATACAAATTGAGCAAATAGTGACAACATCACCATCTTCAGATCTGCAGCTGTAATCTAAATCTATATTACAATCAGAACAAAGAATATTTTCTAAACCGTCATTTTTGTACTCCCTGTTTTCCATTTCTAGGGTATACATACTACCTGCTACATCGAGAAATGTGCTCCTTACAAATTCATATGTACGAGTTTCCTCGGGTAATGTAGCTATTGTAGTATAGAATCCCGCAAAGTGTCGTACATTACGAACCTTGTGTAGGAAATATGCTACAACAATTTTTGGGCCCAGTGGCACATCAAGTTCCTGAAACTGTTGAACAGAATTTTCAAATTTTGTAATAAATGTCATGGGTTCCATCTTAGGGTGCAAGGATATTTTTCCAAAGTTGTCTAGTAGTTCACCATTTTTTGGATGTCGTTCTTTCCAAACATTTGTTCTAACTTTTGGAAGGCTTCTGCGGCTGTTGACTCGTTCGTTATCAATGAACGAGGTCCATTATGTAGTGTCGCTTCTAAGTATTGTCGGACTTGGGCATCGTACATCCTCTTTTCATAAATCCTGAATGTGCAGTTCTCATCACCTAGAGGATACTTCATGAATTCAGATCTACCTAGGGCAACTATGTCACGTTCAACCCGTTGCTTCCATGATCTAAAGTTGGTGTGGCCTCTCAATTTATCTTCCACATCTACCAACGGTATGGTAAACGTTGGTAATTGTTTAGGTAAAATTGTTTCTGTTGATATTGCAGAAATATCGCTTGTACTTCTTATTCCTGCATTTGTCGATAATGTGGTGGATGTCTGTATCAAATGATCTTTAATCTTATCAGTAAGTACCTTCATAAACTGTTGGTTGGTAAAGAGTGTCAAAATCTGATCTGCTACGTTCAGATTTTGCATCGGTACTTCTGCCATAGGGGAGGGTTCAACATTGGTGTTGGGTTCATCTACATCGATTATTTTTTCCATTGTTGAGTACTTGGTTTTCAGAAAAACAAGATGGCTGCTTAACTATTCCGCTTCACTTTTAAAGCACTGCTACCATGTAAGGATCTGAACTGATAACACCTGGTTTTTAACATATATTTGTACAGTCTCACAGTCAGTTTCACAATCGAATAGAACAATATGGAAGTTTGTATCGCTAATAACTACAACTAACTTAGTAATAAATATACTGTTGGTAGCTTCAACGTTCACCTATCTGTCCTATGTCAAAAACAGAACTAAACGTACCACCACCAACTGTTTACAACCACTTGTTCAGTTCCCTCTGCGCATGAGGTGCACAGTTGTCCGATCGCGAGGTTGCCACAATGACGAAGCCTGCTGCCACTCTGGGCAAGTCTTGCTTACGTTAACATGAGGCCTTTAAAAATTCCATCAGTACTTCGATGACTTCTATTGATCGACTATATAAAACATCATTGACGTTAATTGGACATACATAGTGAAGAGATCCAGATTCCTCTAAGGATCATACGAGTCACAGAGTCCCTCATAGATTATATAAAGTCTACCATCTCGTCATTATTTATCCGCATTATTTCTGTGTCCAAATACTCTGTGGCACTGTAACTGGACACGTATGTGATTAGTGATAATAACAAAGGAGAACAATGTCCTTATAGCATGCTCATTGTATTTTAAAGCATTCAAGAGGAAGGTTCTTGGAAATAAACCTCCTGAGCAACTTAGTAATCTACTCGATATAATAGTACTTATAACAGTCCCCCTGGCAACTCTTAGTAAGTAAACTTCATTTAAATTCTTCTGATTAATTGCATGTTTTACATTTTTAAATACCACCTTAACGTTAATGTGAAATTAGTGATTGCACGCTCGTTCATTGTACTTCCATTCATCGCTTTTCATTCTTGTATTTTTGCTTCACTGTTATTTAATCCGACCGGAATGTTTTAACTAAATTATCTGTTTTTATTGTATACTTTATCTCGGTGACTGGTTGCTGTATTGGTAAATAGTGGTTCCTTATTTGAGTAATACTTGCTAATAGGGATTTTTATTATCTCTCAGTGGCGGCTCGTCGTATGAAGCAACTGAGGCCGGGCTTCACATGTAAAATTAATAAAATGTGAAATTTTTGACACATTATTTAGTTAAATAACTTACTGCGCTTACTGCGCGCACATCGCCGAGATTGTAACACTGTTTGACACGATTTAAATATTTTTTCGTTAGTTGATTCTTCCACAATTACTGAATATACAAAGAATTTTCCCG
Source organism: Megalocaria dilatata (assembly GCA_034642435.1). Lineage (NCBI taxonomy): Eukaryota > Metazoa > Arthropoda > Insecta > Coleoptera > Coccinellidae > Megalocaria > Megalocaria dilatata. The sequence continues at coordinate 62,981,039 of CM067855.1, read as the reverse complement.
ATAAATCATTTAAATGTTTGTTAAAATTGTATCCTTATGTCTCCGAAATAAATGAGCTGAAAAACGAACTTATTTTTTTATACAGGGACGAACAGTTTTATAATCTAGACGTTCAGCAAATATTAGAGATTATATACAAGGAATTTAAAATTAAACATACAAGCTGTTTTGTCTATTGCTCTTACAAGTGTTTCGGTCGAAAGAAATTTTGCTTGTCTTAAGCATAAAAACGTATTTAAGAAATACGACGACACAAGAGCGCCTAACAGGTTTGTCAATCTTGACTATAGAAAAAGGAATAGTACAAAGTGTTAGTGAGGATCCCAATTTTATGAAGATATTATACATAAATTTGCAATTTCAAAAAACCGTTGGATAGACTTGATGTACAAAGAGTAAAAAATGATTTAACATGTTTTTAAATCGTTTTGTGTTTTATTCAAGTAAATAACAAATAAGCAGCAATGTGTTCATCATTTTGGCCTCCTTATTTGTTATTTATTATTTTTTGTATATATGTACATAATATGTATTTATAATAGGGAAATTATTTTGTGTTTTTAACTTTAATTCTACTCCAAAGAAGCAGAAAACGTTATTTTGTTAATACATTATAGAGTTTAAAAGTTTTTTTATGGTTTTAGTAGGGCTATTGGCTATGATCTCCATATAAAAGGTCAACGCGTCAAGGATTAATGCCTCAGGTGGCGTAAAAATGTATTCCTTCTTCGGGCCTCACCTGTTTTAAGAACCACGAGCCGCCACTGTTATCTCTTTTTACACATTGCGGTGCTTGATATGTAACTGATTTGCATGTACACTTGTGTGATCCCCTGGATACCTATTTCTTTGTTTGCTTTGATTGTAGCGTACTGTATCTATTTTATAATGTCCTAGTCAGTTTGTGTTACATATTTGCCATTTGCAAGTGCCAGCTTACTTTTAGAGATTGTATTCGTTGTGAACCAGTGGCGTTCATTAGGGTAAATTGCTGAGTAGTCCTGGTAGAGGACAACATATCGTATAGAGAGAGTAAATAGCTCTGGATATCCAACGCTACTGTGAGAATGTGTGGATGATTGCTAGATAATTGTTCCGAGGTATTGTGACATCCCTAGGGATTAGTTTGCTACCCCGAGGAGGCAAGATACATTTCATTTGGTAGTAGCTTCTTCAGTCGACTAAAATTATGTTAGATTCCCTCTTCAAGGAGATATCCTCCAACTTACCCCTTGTAACGGAAGGTTCAGCACTGGTTATCGGAAGTGCAGTTGAAGGTGCGAATGCTGACTGTATCCACTTTTCCTGCATAATTCTAACCCCTTCCGCTGCATAAGAATGATATCTGATTTGAGCGAGTTAGCCACCTAACGATATGTAGTAATAAGTCTTTAGACCCGGGACGCTATTGGGTTCACTGTGGAGCTTTGTGAACCACTACGTAGAGTAGATTTAACCACAGATAAATGTCTTTCCATTCATTGAGGGTTGTTGCTTTTCAACATTACTAATAGAAATATATTATTCTGGTATTACTGTGTTTTGAATATTTGCACCTCCCGTCAGTGTTTCCTTGCTCTCGTGAGGTGCAATTTGGATTGTCTACACAACGTAACATCCTATTTGCCCGCCACTAGACGATTACGATGAAAAGGTTAGCACTCTTCAGAGTACTCCGTAAACCCGCAGATCTTTTAGAGTACTCCCTAAACCTCCAGGTCTTAAAGTACTCCATATAATCTTGGATCTTTTAGAGTACTCCGTATAGCACAGGATAGCTCAAGATCAAATTTACAAACGTACAAGCGAGAAGAAAATGAAAATTCTTCAGGATTACAAAATAATTGAAACCTCAGCAGTTGTACATGACCACACTACAGCCAATACATATGAAACAAAATGCATACAAGAGGACTCAGAGATGAACAGTTTATCAGGAGACTACAACTTATAAAAATTTCAACAATCAAGAATTATTTATTTTCTGACTATCATTAACTGCAGTATAAGATATACCATATTCATATATAAAAACAACATTTAGAGACAAAAAAAAAAAAATTAAAATAGTAAATATGTACATAATTAACATCTACAATCCCCCTGATCAAAAACTGAATGTCAATAAATTGAATTAATTGAATTCATTTGTAATGTTGGGTGATATGAATTCTTAAAATCCTATGTGGGGCTCAGCTACGTTCAATTATAATGATAGAATAATAGAAAATCTCATCACAGATAATAATAACATTGTTTTATTGAATGATGAATCACCTACTAGATACACTAAACCAGGGATTAATAAAAGCGCCCCGGACATTACCATGTGCTCAACAGACTTAGCCAATAAATGTATATGGAAGATCATATATGATCCAGGATTAAGCAATCACTTACCAATTGAAGTAATCATTGAAACAAATTCAAATTTTATACAGCAACAATTTATGTCAACGAGAAAATTTAATTTAATTTAATTTAATTTTATAGCGGACTGGCTGAAATATAAGGACATTATGATTTCAAATTTAAACAATTCTTCAGTAGAGTCAATTGAAGACTTCGAGGACATGGTAGAGAGATGTGCTGAGCAATCTATTCGAGTAATCAAGAAAACGGGTAACAGCAAATACCGCGTAATATGGTGGGATGAAGAACTAAGTGAACTAATCAAAAAGAAGAGAGAAGTATTCAGAAACTACATAAGGGAACCAACAAAGGAGAAATATATTATAGCTAACCAATTTAGAGCCAAAGTAAAAGTCCCAATGAAAAAGAAAAAAATTGCTTCGTTTGAAAAATTTTGTGAAAAGTTAACATTCAAAGATAGCAGAAGGACATGGAGGACAATTAATAAATTCAAAGGGAACAAAAATAATACGCCTGTTACCGAACAGCCACCAAGCGAAGTCCTACTAAAAGTTATGGAAAAATTGGCCCCTACAGATGACAGTACAAAAACCAGTCGGAATATAATAAATAAAGTAGTAACACCTCCTTTCAACGTACATGAGATCAACTTAGTCCTCAGGCTGAAAAAAGACACGGCGCCTGGTCTGAATGCGTTAACTTACCCCATGTATAAAAACCTATTATACATATCAAGCCAAGCAAAAACTAATTGCCATTATAAACAATCTATTAAAAAATCCAAACAAAATGAAAGAAATAATGAAAATCCTCATCATACCCTTCGTTAAACCGGGGCGCAAACCAAATGATGCATCTAGAATTAGACCAATAGGATTAGCTCCGTGCGTTGTAAAGATTGTTGAAACACTAATAAAAAACCGCATCAAGAAGACATTAGAAACCCTATTGGAAACAAATAAATTGATATTCGGTTTTCGCAGAGGAAAATCTATATATGACAGCCTAGTATATATGGTAACCCGGATTTACAACTCATTTGCTCGGGGACAATACGCCATCGTCATATTCCTACATATCAAATCAGCCTATGACAATGTTGATGTCAGTATATTGATAGAAGATATGATTATTATTATTATTATTATTATTATTATTATTATTATTATCCTGATACTCCTAGATCTTCTGTGAAGATCCCTCAGAAGCTTTTTCAGCTTGTGCGAGTTAGGAGTTCAGTTGTGTTCTGTGTAGGCTTTGTTACTGTGATCTTGCGCCACTTTAGGTCACAGCACTGTTAATTTTTGACCCAACAGTGAAATGGTGGCAGATACCCGTCCAACTAGAAAATTTCTTTTCTACCTGAACAGGACTCGAACCTGGACCTCCCGGTCACGAGTCCGATGCTCTCCCGCTGAGCTATCCACACTCATTGATTGAAGCAAAAATACTGACGAATCTAATTGAGTTAATTGAAACCATGCTGAAAAAAAGACAGTTATATATAACGGATTTTAAACAAGGAAAATTGTTGGGACCATGGTTAACAAGTACAGGTTTAATACAAGGTTCGAAAATCAGTGCGCCACTTTTTAATTTTTATGTGAAAGAATTGGTTAAATGTGCAGAGGAGGATGTAGATGTAGGACAGTACGCAAACGATATTTACATGATGATTACAGGATCGGATTTAGGGCTTATGTATGAAAAACTTCAAGAATCATTCGATTCTCGACAAGATGGTATCATGGCTCAAGAATTGACATCTATCCCTATCCACCGAGAAGAGTGCATCCATGATATTTGCAAAGAAAATATTATCAAAATTAACATGTTTCAATGTTTATAATGAAAATATTCGGTGGAGGAAGGAATTCAAGTACTTGGGAGTATTACTGGATAGAACACTCTCATGGAAGGGACAGATAGAGTTGATGTGTTCAAAAGCATTAAGAGGAGTAAACATCCTGAGATGCTTGTATGGGACATGGTGGGGCGCTCACCCAAAAATACTTCTAACCTCATACAAATCTTTAATAAGATCTTATCTGGATTTTGGGCAATATTATATGGCGGAAATACCAAAACTTATTTAAAAAAATTAGATAGGACCCAATACATTGCACTGAGTATGCGGATGCTGAGTATGCAGTATGCGGATTTAAGAGGTCAACACCCACCAAAATTTTACTAGTTGAATATGGCGAACTTCCCTTGGAAAAGAGAAGGATTATATTGGCTCAAAAATTTATATGTAAAAACTATAGGACAACTTATAATCCAATACTACGAGAAATTGAAAACTTAACACCATTTAGGGGATATTGGAATAATAGACATACACCGGCCCTTTTGAAAGCTTACACCAGAAGCTAAATAGAAACCATTCTTCGAACTGGACTATACAGAGCAGATATATCCAGTGAAATGTTTAATATCGAAACTGGAAAAGAACTCAACAACACACACTAAGTTCTGTGTCCTAAAAGATCAGGATTTTATAGGATATAATTACATATATACAGATGCTTCAATAGATCATGAGAATAGATTTGTTGGTATAGGAGTTTATTCAGACACCCTGAACATTGAGTATAAGGCCAAACTCTCCGACCATTGGACCATATTTTCCGCCGAAATGATGACTGTATGTAAGGCCTTAATGTTTATATTGAAAAAAAAGCCAAACACACTGTAATTTTCTCTGACTCATTAAGTGTTATCAACAAATTTTCATGATGGGACTTAACATCCACCTGGAAATAATGACGATGAACGCAAAAAAAATATTTATATAAAGTAGTCCCTAAATCTTGATATTGTCTGCGTATGGATACCAAGTCATTCAGTTATCATTGGAAATGATAGGGCAGACATCCTGGCTAATCAGAGCAAAAAGGAGAATGGAAAAATATTACTATATATATGGAAGATCAAGGAGACATTGGAAATTTGCTGGAGAACAGAATAAGGAAACAATGGATAAGGGAGTGGAGGGAGTTAGGATTGACAAAGGGAAGAACATATGCCCACATGAGAAGTCGGGATAAAAATTCCACACAAAAATACTTCTTACTTAATAGTGACCTTTCCAGAAAGAGTATCCCAACAATGATGATGCTGCGATCCTATCATTGCCTGACCCCTGAACATTTATATAAAATCAAAATCAACAATAATTCTTATTGCCAATGTGGGGAATATGGAAATATTACACACCTAATGTTTGATTGTCAGCTCAACTTACATATTTGTAAAATATTGTATGATAACTCAATTAATCTGAAGCTAGTGAGCTATCCCGTACATTACGGAGTACTCTAAAATATCTAGGCGTTTACGGCGTACTTTAAAAGATCTAGGGATTTACGGAGTATTCTTAAAGATCTGGAATTATACGAAGTAATCTAAATAGCGCTAACCTTTTTACGTGATCGTCTAGTGGCGGGCGAATAGGACGTTATGTTATGTAGGCAACCCAAATTACACCTAACGAGAGCAAGGAAGCAGTGACGGGAGGTTCAAATATTCGAAACACAGTAGTACCAGAATAATATATTTCTATTAATAATGTTCAAAAGCAACAACCCTCAATAAATGGAAACACATTTATCAGCCTGTGGTTAAACCTACTCTACCCAGTGGTTCGCAAAGCGACCCAGTGAAACCAATAGCGCCCCGGGGCTAAATGAGTTATTACTACATATTGTTAGGTCGGTACTCGTTCAAATCAGATATCATTCTTATGCAGCGGAAAGGGTTAAAGCTATACAGCCAGCATTCGCACCTTCAACTGTTCTTCCGGTAACCAGTGCTGAACCTTCCATTACAAGGGGTAAGTTTAAATGGACAGTAAGGTAAGGGTAATTGTGGCATGCCCAGGCGATCTCCTTGAAGAGGGGATCTAACATAATTCGAGTCGACCGGAGAAGTTACTATCAAAGGAACTGTATCTGGCCTCCTCGGGGTGGTCAAGGCCTAAGAAGGATCAGATATTACTGAAGAACGAACCGAACACTACCTGAAGGGTCACGCAAATTAATCCTTGGGGATATTACAATACCTCGGAACAATTATCTAGCACTCACTCACACATTCTCACAGTAGCGTTGGATATCGGGAGGTATTTACTTTCTCTATACGATATGTTGTCCTCTACCAGGACTATCCAGCAATTTACCCTAAAGAACGCCACTGGTTCACATGGAATACAATCTCTCAAAGTAAGCGGGCACATGCATATGACAAATATGTAACACAAACTGACTAGGACATAATAAAATAGATATAGTACCTCATCACCTAGGCGTGTTAATGGACGTTACAATAAGAACAAACAAAGAAATGGGTATCCGGGGGATCACACAAGAGTACATACAAATCAGTTACATATCAAGCACCGCAAGTAGTAAGAACAGATAATACAAATCCCTATTAGCAAGTATTACGCAGATAAAGAACCACTATTTACAAATACAGCAAAGCAAGCAGGCACCGAGAGAAAGTATACAATACAAACAGAAAACTTGTGAGGGTCGCTTTAGTTATGTACAAAGGCCATGCGATTTAGTTAAAACATTCCGGTCGGATTATATAACAGTGAAGCAAAAATACAAGAATGAAAAGCGAAGTACAATGATGAGCGTGCAGTCATCAATTTCACATAAACACAAAGGTGGTATTTAAAATGTAAAGCATGCAATTAATCAGAAGCATTTAAAAGAAGTTTACTCACTAAGAGTTACCAAGGAGGACTGTTATAAGTACTATTATCTCGAGTATGTTACTAAGTTGCTCAGGAGGTTTATTTCGAAGAACCTTCCTATTGAATGCTTTCAAATACAATGGGGACGCTATAAGGACCTTGTTCTCCTTTGTTATTGTCACTAATCACATACAGCGCCACAGAGTATTTTGACACAGAAATAACGCGGGTAAATACAATGCATTATGTCATTGTATCCGGGTTACCATATACATTCTGTCAAGAAAGTACCGGGAATTATCGATTTAAATCTGGCGGGGCAATGAGGCAGGTAATTTTTTTTTTCCTAGGTTGGTACCACTGTCCTTAATTACTATGCCAAGCTTGAGCGGAATCTGTCAACTAGTGTGTTTGCAACAGCTGATTAAGTCAGTCGATGTCAGAGTGCGTGCCGATGGGTGATTACGTTGAGCAAAGAATTTGTTTGAAGTTTTGTGTTGCAAATGAATTTTCGTGTGCCGATGCATTGAAAATGTTGCAAAAGGCCTTTGGTGATAATGCTCTATCGAAAACTCGTGCATATCAGTGGTACAGAGCCTTCAAAAAAACCACGCCAAAGCCGCTCGAAAATGAAGGTGATGCTCATTGTTTTCTTCGATATCCGTGGCGTGGTGCACTACGAATTCGTTCCAGAGGGTCAGACAGTAAACAAGGAGTATTATCTAGGCGTTATGAAACGTTTGCGTGAGCGTATCCGTAAGAAGCAGCCAAATTTGTGGGCGAACAACTCATGGATTTTGCATGACGATAACGCGCCTTCTCACCGAGCTACGATTGTGACTGGCTTTCTCGCCGAAAACTCAACAAACGTGCTTCAGCAACCACCGTATTCGCCGGATTTGGCTCCCTGCGACTTTTTCCTCTTCCCAAAACTAAAATTGTTGTTTGTTGTTTTAATTGAAAATTCCCGGACTTTCTTGACAGAGTAGTATACTGGGCTGTCTTATATAGATTTTCCCCTGCGAAAACTGAATATCAATTTATTTGCTTCCAATAAGGTTTCTAATGTCTTCTTGATGCGGTTTTTTATTAGTGTTTCAACAATCTTTACAACGCACGGAGCTAATCCTATTGGTCTAATTCCAGATGCATCATTTGGTTTGCGCCCCGGTTTAACGAAGGGTATGATGAGGATTTTCATTATTTCTTTAATTTTGTTTGGATTTTTCAATAGATTGTTTATAATGGCAATTAGTTTTTGCTTGGCTTGATATGGTATAATAGGTTTTTATACATGGGCTAAGTTAAAGCATTCAGACCAGGCGCCGTGTCTTTTTTCAGCCTGAGGACTAAGTTGATCTCATGTATGTTGAAAGGAGGTGTTACTACTTTATTTATTATATTCCGACTGGTTTTGGTACTTTCATCTGTAGTCGGCCAATTTTTCCATAACTTTTAGCAGGACTTCGCTTGGTGGCTGTTCGGTAATCGGCGTATTATTTTTGTTCCCTTTGAATTTATTAATTGTGCTCCATGTCCTTCTGCTATCTTTGAATGTTAACTTTTCACAAAATTTTTCAAACGAAGCAATGTTTTTCTTTTTCATTGAGACTTTTACTTTGGCTCTAAATTGGTTAGCTATAATATATTTCTCCTTTGTTGGTTCCCTTATGTAGTTTCTGAATACTCCTCTCTTCTTTTTGATTAGTTCACATAGTTCTTCATCCCACCATATTACGCGGTATTTGCTGTTACCCGTTTTCTTGATTACTGGAATAGATTGCTCAGCACATCTCTCTACCATGTCCTCGAAGTCTTCAATTGACTCTACTGAAGAATTGTTTAAACTTGAAATCATAATGTCCTTATATTTCAGCCAGTCCGCTATACGTGTGTTAAATTTTCTCGTTGACATAAATTTTTGCTGTATAAAATTTGAATTTGTTTCAATGATTACTTCAATTGGGAAGTGATCGCTTAATCCTGGATCATATATGATCTTCCATATATATTTATTGGCTAAGTCTGTTGAGCACATGGTAATGTCCGGGGCGCTTTTATTAATCCCTGGTTTAGTGTATCTAGTAGGCGATTCATCATTCAATAAAACAATGTTATTATTATCTGTGATGAGATTTTCTATTATTCTATCATTATAATTGAACGTACCTGAGCCCCACATGGGATTTTGAGAATTCATATCAGCAAACATTACAAATGACTTCAATTAATTCAATTTATTGACATTCAGTTTTTGATCAGGGGGATTGTAGATGTTAATTATGTACATATTTACTATTTTAATTATTTTTTTTTGTCTCGGTCTTTACTTGACGAAAATTCATCTTCAATATAAGAAAAACTAATGTTAACTTCCGCTATTTTATTGATTTTCACAACAATTGTTTCGTCATACCATGACTTCATCAGGTGAGTATTTAAACTGTTCAAATGCTCACCTGATGAAGTCATGGTATGACGAAACAATTGTTGTGAAAATCAATAAAATAGCGAAAGTTAACATTTGTTTTTCTTATATTTTAATTATTATGGCTTGCGATCTTGCAGGTAAAATATTTTCGCTGATTTCAATATTTATGAAGTCAATTGAGGACTTTATGATAGCAGCTACTCCACCTCTACCGTCTTCCCTAGTTTGCCTAACTATTTTGTATCCTCTAAAATTAATTGTATTTTTTGCTTCCAGAAATGTTTCAGATAACATCACTATGTCTGGATCCAACTCAGCTATTAAACTGGACATATTATCTTATGTTCCATTGGATACTTTTAAGTATGGTATTCATTAATTTATAATTTTTATTAAGTGTAATATGAGTTTATACTATTTTTTAACTATTATGTGTTTGTTATGTCCTATATTTAAATTATTGAAATTATATTTAAATGGTTTTTACTGTAAAAGAAAGAAAATATATTATCCTAAATGTTGTTTCTATATATGAATATGGTATATCTTATACTGCAGTTAATGATAGTCAGAAAATAAATAATTCTTGATTGTTGAAATTTTTATATTGTTGTAGTCTCCTGATAAACTCTTCATCTCTGAGTCCTCTTGTATGCATTTTGTTTCATATGTATTGGCTGTATTGTGGTCATGTACAACTGCTGAGGTTTTAATTATTTTGTAATCCTGAAGAATTTTTATTTTGTTCTCGTTTGTACGTTTGTATATTTGATCTTGAGTTATCCTGTGCTATACGGAGTACTCTAAAAGATCCAAGATTATATGGAGTACTTTAAGACCTGGAGGTTTAGGGAGTACTCTAAAAGATCTGCGGGTTTACGGAGTACTCTGAAGAGTGCTAACCTTTTCATCGTGATCGTCTAGTGGCGGGCAAATAGGATGTTACGTTGTGTAGACCATCCAAATTGCACCTCACGAGAGCAAGCAAACACTGACGGGAGGTTCAGATATTCAAAACACAGTAATACCAGAATAATATATTTCTATTAGTAATGTTAAAAAGCAACAACCCTCAATGAATGCAAAGACATTTATCTGTGGTTAAATCTACTCTACGCAGTGGTTCACAAAGCTCCACAGTGAACCCAATAGCGTCCCGGGTCTAAAGACTTATTACTACATCGTTAGGTGGCTAAAGACTTATTACTAAATCGTTAGGTGGCTAACTCGCTCAAATAAGATATCATTCTTATGCAGCGGAAGGGGTTAGAATTATGCAGGAAAAGTGGATACAGTCAGCATTCGCACCTTCAACTGCACTTCCGATAACCAGTGCTGAACCTTCCGTTACAAGGGCTAAGTTGGAGGATATCTCCTTGAAGAGGGAATCTAACATAATTTTAGTCGACTTGAGAAGCTACTACCAAATGAAATGTATTTGGCCTCCTCGGGGTAGTTAAGGCCCAAGAAGGCTCAGATATTACTGAAGAACGAACCGAACACTACCTGAAGGGTCACGCAAACTAATCCCTAGGGGTGTCACAATACCTCCGAACAATTATCTAGCAATCACTCACACATTTTCACAGTAGCGTTGGATATCCGGAGCTATTTACTTTCTCTATAGGATATGTTGTCCTCTACCAGGACTACTCAGCAATTTACCCTAATGAACGCCACTGGTTAACAACGAATACAATCTCTTAAAGTAAGCTGGCACTTGCATATGGCAAATATGTAACACAAACTGACTAGGACATTATAAAATAGATACCGTACGCTACAATCAAAGCAAACAAAGAAATAGGTATCCAGGGGATCACACAAGTGTACATGCAAATCAGTTACATATCAAGCACCGCAATGTGTAAAAAGAAATAACAGTGGCGGCTCGTGGTTCTTAAAACAGGTGAGGCCCGAAGAAGGAATACATTTTTACGCCACCTGAGGCATTAATCCTTGACGCGTTGACCTTTTATATGGAGATCATAGGCAATAGCCCTACTAAAACCATAAAAAACTTTTAAACTCTATAATGTATTAACAAGAACTAATAATTACAAAACATAATATTGTGCATATATAAAATTAACAAATATAACGTTTTCTGCTTCTTTGGAGTAGAATTAAAGTTAAAAACACAAAATAATTTCCTTATTATAAATACATATTATGTACATACATTCTGTCAAGAAAGTACCGGGAATTATCGATTTAAATCTGGCGGGGCAATGAGGCAGGTAAAAATTTTTTTCCTAGGTTGGTACCACTATCCTTAATTACTATGCCAAGCTTGAGCGGGATCTGTCAACTAGTGTGTTTGCAACAGCTGATTAAGTCAGTCGATGTCAGAGTGCGTGCCGATTTTTACTATGGGTGATTACGTTGAGCAAAGAATTTGTTTAAAGTTTTATGTTGCAAATGAATTTTCGTGTGCCGATGCATTGAAAATGTTGCAAAAGGCCTTTGGTGATAATGCTCTATCGAAAACTCGTGCATATCAGTGGTACAGAGCCTTCAAGGACGGTCGTGAAGTGGTCGCCCATCGACGGCTTCGATCGAAGATAACGTCGATAAAATTAAGGAAGGGGTGCTGGAAAACCGTCGTACCAGCTTGAGAGAGATAGCACATGATCTTAAGATATTCCACGAGTCCGCACGTACGATTTTGATTGATATTTTCGGCATGAGAAAGGTGGCCGCACGACTCGTACCGAAAGACCTGAATTTTCTTCAAAAACGTCATCGCGAACAGGTTGCTTCAGACATGCTGGATCGCTGTAATTCCGATTCTACATTCATGGAACGCATTATAACTGGTTATGAGACCTGGGTCTACGAGTACGATATGCAAACAAGCCAGCAATCATCGGAATGGGTGGCAAAAAATGAGCCGAAACCGAAAAAACCACGCCAAAGCCGCTCGAAAATGAAGGTGATGCTCATTGTTTTCTTCGATATCCGTGGCGTGGTGCACTACGAAATCGTTCCAGAGGGTCAGACGGTAAACAAGGAGTATTCCCTAGGCGTTATGAAACGTTTGCGTGAGCGTATCCGTAAGAAGCGGCCAAATTTGTGGGAGAACAACTCATGGATTTTGCATGACGATAACGCGCCTTCTCACCGAGCTACGATTTTGACTGACTTTCTCGCCAAAAACTCAACAAACGTGCTTCAGCAACCACCGTATTCGCCGGATTTGGCTCCCTGCGACTTTTTCCTCTTCCCAAAACTAAAATTGCCCCTTCGTGGCATCCGTTTTGAGTCGATTGAAGCCATAAAACAAAATTCGGCGCGAGAGCTAAAGTCCATCCCGGAAAGCGCCTCTAAAAAATGTTTCGATAATTGGAAGTGCCGTTGGCATAGATGTATTGGAGCAAATGGAGCCTATTTTGAAGGCGACCCAATAAATTTTGACGATTAAATGTAAAATTGTTGTTTTAATTGAAAATTCCCGGTACTTTCTTGACAGAGTAGTATATACAAAAAATAATAAGTAACAAATAAGGAGGCCAAAATGATAAACACATTGCTGCTTATTTGTTATTTACTTGAATAAAACACAAAACGATTTAAAAACATGTTTAATCATTTTTTACTCTTTGTACATCAAGTCTATCCAACGGTTTTTCGAAATTGCAAATTTATGTATAATTATAATTTATGTATAATTCCTTTTTCTATAGTCAAGATTGACAAACCTGTTAGGCGCTCTTGTGTCGTCGTATTTCTTAAATACGTTTTTATGCTTAAGACAAGCAAAATTTCTTTCGACCGAAACACTTGTAAGAGCAATAGACAAAACAGCTTGTATGTTTAATTTTAAATTCCTTGTATATAATCTTTAATATTTGCTGAACGTCTAGATTATAAAACTGTTCGTCCCTGTATAAAAAAATAAGTTCGTTTTCAGCCGATTTATTTCGGAGACATAAGGATACACTTTTAACAAAGATTTAAATGATTTATCGGGAAAATTCTTTGTATATTCAGTAAATTTGGAAGAATCTACTAACCAAAAAATATTTAAATCGTGTCAAAGAGTGTTGCAATCTCGGGGATGTGCGCGCAGTAAGTTATTTAACTAAATAGTGTGTCAAAAATTTCACATTTTATTAATTTTACATGTGAGGCCCGGCCTCAGTTGATTTATACGACGAGCCGCCACTGAGAGATATAAAAAATCCCTACACGCAACAAGCATTACTCAAATAAAGAACCACTATTTACCAATACAGCAACCAGTCACCGAGAGAAAGTATACAATAAAAATAGATAACTTGTGAGGGTCGCTTCAGTTATATACAAAGACAATGCAATTTAGTTCAAACATTCTGGTCGGATTAAATAACAGTGAAGCAAAAATACAAGAATGAAAAACGATGAATGGAAGTACAATGAACGAGCGTGCAATGACTAATTTCACATTAACATTAAGGTGGTATTCAAAAATGTAAACCATGCAATTAATCAGAAGCTTTTAAAAGAAGTTTACTTACTAAGAGTTGCCAAGGCGGACCGTTATAAGTACTATTATATCGAGGAGGTTCCTAAGTTGCTCAGGAGGTTTATTTCCAAGAACCTTCCTCTTGAATGCTTTAAAATACAATGAGCATGCTATAAGGACATTGTTCTCCTTTGTTATTATCACTAATCACATACGTGTCCAGTTACAGTGCCACAGAGTATTTGGACACAGAAATAATGCGGGTAAATAGAATAACGTAATGGTAGAATTTATATAATCTATGAGGGACTCTGTGACTCGTATGATCCTTAGAGGATCCGAATCTCTTCAATCTGGTTCATAAATTTCGTTATCTGTCCAGCTAGTAACTTCTTACTCTGGTGGTATTTTGATTCTCTCCCATTCCTCTGTGGGTGGTGTTGTGAAAGAAGGAAACTATTTACGTCTTTCAATCAGCCAACAATAAACTTTATTATAAACACAATAGATAAAAAATAACAATTATAAAGATGTAATACAAGAGCAACGCTGTGCCGTCTCTAGTTTCTCCCCAGGTTTTAGCACCTTCCGAGAGTTTGAGTTCGTGTGTTTGTATTTAGTGCTGTCATCTATTGGTCCATATTTCGCTGGCGTTTTTCCCCCGGGTATCTCTTTAGATGATTCCTACCCTATGCTGCACATTTAGTGGACGCCATCTTTTGGCGGAATTAGATACCGTTTGGGCTGCCGCCACACTTCTAACGTGTGATTTGCTATTTGTGATGGATCTATTAAGCATTTTTTGTGTTCTTCATAGTTAGAACAAGGTAACTGAGATGGTGGTCTTTTTCTTTGTGAATAAGTGGATATTTCTCTTGGCTTATTGACCTGTTCTGGTATATTTTTATTGTCCTTAACAATTTGTGAATATGTTTGTTTGGCTATAGTTGCTGGTATTTTTGTGATGTCTTCTGGGTCGATTCTCTTTTTATGAACTATTGTTAAATTTGGGAATTCTCTGAGACTTGTGTCTAAATTTCTCTGATTGTTTTTATATAATATGTTTGCTTTATAATATTTGTGTACAGCCATCGCTTCTTTGATCCTTTTTTGTCTTTGATATTCCGAACATATTCTACCTACCGCAGTATGTTTCATTGTACAATAAATGCAGCTAGTTTCTGAAGTGTCAAATTCAATTTCTTCATGTTGACAACCGCAATTTCTGCATCTCTTCTTGCCTCTACATTGCTTCGCTGTATGACCGTAATGTAAACAATTGTAACATTGTATGACTGTAGGTTTATTCTGCTTGATAACTCGTCTTTTCAGTCTACTTACTTTGAGAATTTATGTAGGTCCATTTGCATTTTTTAATATTTCTTCTTCTGTAAAATTAACTGCGATATCTGATATAACCCCCATATTTGTAACTGAATTAGATGATATAAAAACGTCGAAATCATTTAAGCTATTATGTTCCACAAGTGTATTAGCTTCTAGCGCTGTGTTAAAGTCTATCCCAAATCTATTTCTACTCTTTCTAGAAATTTTCTTAATACTGAAATTGAAATCATTTTCAAAAAATAATTTTCCCAAGGATAAAGGATCTAGGTTACCCACATTACACGACTTTGCCTGAACAAAAACCGTAAACGGACCTTTATCAGCTACCGCTTATGTGAATGATTGTCTATTCCCATTTTTTGTAGATGTTATTGACTGACTCAATGATTCAATCTGCGATAACATTTCTTAATCTCTATTTTCTATGGTTTGTTTTTTCAATTATTGTATTTCGTTATTCAAAAGAGTTAAATCTGCAAATAATAAATTACTCCCATCTCTCAAGCTTACAGAGGTTTTTTGAGATTTGGGTGTAATTGATTCCGAGATCCGGGAAAATGTCCTCGGATCTTGGCTACTCATTCCTAACAAAAAAAAAACGATGTGTTGATATATAGGATCGATCCATACAAATTATATATTGAATTCAATAAAGTCAACTGATCTTCAATAAGCGCCCCCCAGGCATTAGATCTTGACGTGATGGGGGTGCTCTCTTGACTAGGACCCTAGATTCGTCCCGGCGAATTGGAGTGTTAAGTCTTGGTGTCTAACGTAATGCCATTTCGCGCCAGTCACTGGACCTGTATGATGGAAGATCTCCGAATGGGGCCCTAGTTTTACTCAGGTGAAATGGAGGGCTGAGCCGGTTGATTAACTCAGTGACAAGGGAGTCTGTCGCAGCACAGGGCTTCTCCCTTAAAACTGGCGTACTCTACCCTTTCGCAGTATAAATCTCTGGATTCTGTGTAATGGCCGAGTGCGTTATGTAGCATACTGCGTTACCTCGGGGGGGGCTGGTTTGCCCTCAGGTGTTACTTGTACCACCTGGCCACCCCATTGGTGTTGGACTCGAGGGGGCAGTGGTTGAAAGTCCGCATACTGGATTAGGGGAGTATTTCATTTATCTGTTCGCAGACCCCCATTTTCGGGATATTCTCATGAAACGACTCGGGGTTTAACGGGACTTGACGGTTCGACCGGCCTGTCCTGGCCCCTGGATCTGTGCGTAACAATTTAGGGTTTGTGGATCTCGACGAAATGGCTCCGCCATTAGTGCTTGACGCCAGGATCAATCAAATGACTTCACATGGGTTCGGTGGGTCAGGACGTATAGTCCGCTAGACGGTGCTCGTACCAGGATCAATTGTAGTCGTCAATCTTGAGTTTATCTTAGTTCATGGGACTGCGTTCGGGTGGATGGATAAGAATTCCCTCCGGCGGGTGAGTTGCGTCTCAAACCAACTCGGGTACTGACCTGCTGAGCCAGTAGAGGTTGGATAGTGCTTCGCTGCTACCAGTCAGACGGTTCTGGCTTTCGAGTCGGGGCCCAAACTGGAAGCTGGTGGGTTCATCTCTTCGGAGGGGTTCTCGCCACGCGCGATGATATGGCGTAATCCTTATCACACTTTCTACCTCTAGGGGTGGACTGTGGAGACTGCTTGGTAGTCACTTGGAAAAGAGGCCTTCCTCAAATAGCCAATAACTATTCTGGTAGAATTCACCTGATCTTCAATGAAAAACTCAGCACCAGTACAAAAACACTCAGAAGTTAGTAGGAAACACTTAAGGAAATTTTATCACCCTGCCTCCATGATCTTTTAACCTCGAATCCAACTAGGCGCATATTATGTGCAAACCGAGGTCATAGACAATTCATTCTTCATTTTTATTTCAACGTTAGAAGTGTTAACTTCTTCGTCCTCTTTTTCAGCCATTGTTTATCCAATTGAGCTATCCCGACCTTAGAGTACTCTAAGATATCCGGGATTTTACGGAGTATTCTAAGAAACTCTAAGCTTTTTATCGTGATCATCTAGTGGCGGGAGAATAGGACTTTACGTTGTGTAGACAACAAGTTACACTTGAACGAGAACAAGGAAACAGTGACGGGAAGTTCAGAATGCAAGCATAAGTAAAAATACAATATTTGTTTGCGGAAGGCAGGTTCCCGCATCTGACTCCGTGTATGAGAGCGAGGTTATACTTTAGGACAAAAAAAAGAGTCAGGGATAAAAAAACCTTGACCTCTCTTCAACTCCCATACATTCTTCAACCCTGTACGTTTCGTCTTTGCTAGAAAGACTTCATCAGAATACCTGATGTAGGTATTCTGATGAAGTCTTTCTAGCAAAGACGAAACGTACGTCAATACCAAAAATAAAGTAGAAAATGTAAACAAGTGTTTTATTTTATAATGACAATTACAACTGATTTCTACCAAGCAACGGCCCAATCTATCATAAATCGACGACCTTTCTAATATCCTAAAACATAATGAATGTGCATGCAAAGGTAAATACAGCAATCAATTGAGTGAACACACTGATAACCTGGCAGTAGGAACATGTAACAAAGATCTTCGAGGTAGTTTAACAATAACCCTTTTGTCAGGAATTCCCCATTTACACACCTACTATCTAATTAGATCATTATAATCTGGGCGCATAATATCGTTGTTCAGGAATGTCTCGTTGCGACATTTTGAAGACACAGGGGTTGTGGTGTCTTTTATTTAACTACCTATTCATTATAATATTTATAACTAATAATAGTTGTTCAAGAAGGCCTTTGAAGAGATCCGGATCCTCTAAGGATCATAAGAGTCACAGAATCCCTGATAGATTACATAAATTCCACCATTATGTCATTGTATTTACCCGCGTTATTTTCTGTGTCAAAATACTCTGTGGCGCTGTAACTTGACACGTACGTGATTAGTGAGAATAACAACAGAGAACAATGTCCTTATAGCGTTCCCATTGTATTTTAATTCATTCGAGAGGAAGCTTCTTGGAAATAAACCTCCTGAACAACTTAGTAACATATTCGAGATAATAGTAATTATAACAGTGTCCCTTGGTAACTCTTAGTAATTAAACTTCTTTTAAATGCTTCTGATTAATTACATGCTTTACATTTTTAAATACCACCTTTGTGTTAATGTGAAATTAATGACTGTACGCTCGTTCATTGTACTTCGCTTTCCATTCTTGTATTTTTGCTTCGCTGTTTCCGGAATCCGGAATGTTTTAACTTAATTGCATTGCCTTTGTAAATAACAAAAGCGACCCTCACAAGTTTTCTGTTTGTATTGTTTACTTTCTCTCGGTGCCTGATTGCTTTTGCTGTATTTCTGAATAGTGGTTCTTTATCTGCGTAATACTTGCTAATAGGGATTTGTATTATTTTTTCTTACTAACTGCGGTGCTTGATATGTAACGGATTTGTATGTACTCTTGTGTGATCCCCTGGATACCCATTTCTTTGTTTGTTCTTATTGTAACGTCCATTAACACGCCTGGGTGATGGGGTACTGTATCTATGTTATTATGTCCTAGTTGTGTTACATATTTGTCATATGCATGTGCCCGCTTACTTTGAGAGATTGTATTCCATGTAAACCAGTGGCGTTCTTTAGCTGGGTAGTCCTGGTAGAGGACAACATATCGTATAGAGAAAGTAAATAACTCCAGATATCCAACGCTACTGTGAGAATGTGTGCGTGATTGCTAGATAATTGTTCCGAGGTATTGTGATATCCCCAGGGATTAGTTTACGTGACCCTTCAGGTAGTGTTCGGTTCGTTCTTCAGTAATATCTGAGCCTTCCTGGGCCTTGACCACCCCGAGGAGGCCAGATACATTTTCTTTGATAGTAACTTCTCCGGTCGACTCGAATTAGGTTATATCCCCTCTTCAAGGAGATCTCCTGGGCATGCCACAATTACCCTTACCTTACTGTCCATTTCAACTTACCCCTTGTAATTGAGGTTCAGCACTGATTACCGGAAGTACAGTTGTAGGTGCGCATGCTAGCTGTATCCCCATTTCCTGCATAACTCTTCCCTTTCCGCTGCATAAGAATGATATCTGATTTGAGCGAGTACCGACCTAACAATATGTAGTAATAAGTCATTTAGACCCGGGGCGCTATTGGTTTCACTGGGGCGCTTTGCGAACCACTGTGTAGAGTAGATTTAACCACAGGCTGATGACTGTTTGCATTTGTTGAGGGTTGTTGCTTTTGAACATTACTTATAAAAATATATTATTCTGGTATTACTGTGTTTCGAATATTTGAACCCCTGAACCTCCCGTCACTGTTTCCTTGCTCTCGTTAGGTGTAATTTGGGTTGCCTGCACAACGTAATGTCCTATTCGCCCGCCACTAGACGATCACGATAAAAAGGTTAGCGCTATTTAGATTACTTCGTATAATTCCAGATCTTTAAGAGTACCCCGTAAAACCCCAGATCTTAGAGTACTTCGTAAAACCTCAGATCTTAGAGTACTCCGTAACACCCTAGATCTTTTAGAGTACTCCGTAATGTACGGGATAGCTCAGATGTTGCCGCGTAACCAGGATACCAAAACGAGCAAGGAAGTGGATTTTCAAATATTTTAAAATCAATTAACACTGACACAAGTGCATGACACAAGTAATCTGCCGGAGTTTTGTTTTACAGAAAGTAGATTCAGATGAGACAGCAATGACAGGATGGAATCCTGTTGAGATGGAGCAATCCCTGACCCAGATGACGACCGTGAGAAGCCCCCAAGCAATTAACCAGGAAGGACGAGTACCCCTGACTGCAGCCCTACTAGAGTCTCTACTGAGCCAACCAGCAGATCACTCCTCTGTACTGGGAAGCCCAAGGACCATCATAGGCTATTGGATGAGGAGTTCACTCTTTCTGGCCCTTCTGTCACACCTACACTCGTAACTCGCAGAGCAGTCCATTTTGTACCAGTGAGCCACCACCTCACTTTCACAACTCACAGATACCTTGTCATCGGTAGCCTAATAAGATTCATATGCCCTGGAAAAGACGGTCCCTGGAATTGATCGATCTAGGGGCGCCCAACTGAATGAACCTCACTCTTCTCAAGACAGGCAAACCCTCATCAAAGGTTTGCATGTAACTAATCCAGGGGATACCTTTCTGGGAGATACCCCCAGTACCTACTTCATAATCCAAAGAGATCCAAACCCCCAAAGTACAGTTCATGACGTCAGGAACTAACTGTTACCAATCTGTCAATGTCTGATAAGAGATCGGACACACACACCTCTAACTTGGCCAAATCATCATTTTGACATTTTTGTATACATTTATTTTGTATTGTAGGGGCGTCAAGTGATTAGGGGCGTCTGAACATTTTTCCACAATGCTCCTTGGATAGTCCTAGTCACCAGGGTTGCTATGCTACGACCAGAATTCTGAGGTCCTCTTAAACCTTTAACACAAACATCAGACCACCTCATCATCACTATCAGACATCATTTGCTCTCTTCAACATATCATTCACTTTTACTCACACTATTCGATTCAGGATGTAATATTTCTGGCAGAAATGCTAAAAGACAAAAATCCACCCCTTTTATAAGATTCTGAAAATATGTGATCTCCCTCTGAATAACATCTATCTCCATGGAACTCTGGGCCATAGGAGTGCCCTACTTTCCAGCTGTGACCTACTTTCTGAGTGCCCAAACTCATATACCCCTCTCGCCAAAGCGACTTTTGAAGCAAGATTATCACGGTTTGCTGAGACCTATTTACCAAACAAACTTAACAGCACAGAGATGATCCACAGGCAATCAACTACAAGGAGAAAACAAGCAACCCCTGATGCAGCCCAGAAAAAAAACACATCGAAATTCCACCTGTTATAATCTGGACTTTACATAACAGATGGTAAACCACATCCAAACCTGTATTGACTGATGTACCCTCATAACGACCAATGCGTAGGCCAGTTCAACATCACGTATCCCAAATTAAATCACTGGCCAGATAAATTAAGATGATGAGACCCATTTGCCGACCAACCGAGTGCTGAAGACGACTATGGAACCACCGACTGTAATCTAGGCCTTCCACGGCGAAAGGTCAAAATACATGTGCACTGACAGCACTCTCCGATCAATAAAAATACTAGTGCCTCAATAGCTGAAGCCACACCACCACCAGGATAGATGAAGCCCAGGGGCGTAGTGCTATGCCAACCTTCTTTTGCTAACTTTTTATTTTTAGATGTAGTAACTTAGCTTCGTTCAATTTCTTTCACTTCCCATAAGTTACTAAGGGGCGACTGAAGAGATCCGGATCCTCTAAGGATCATAAGCGTCACAGAGTCCCTGATAGATTATTTAAATTCCACCATTATGTCATTGTATTTACCCGCGTTATTTTCTGTGTCAAAATACTCTGTGGCGCTGTAACTTGACACGTACGTGATTAGTGAGAATAACAACGGAGAACAATGTCCTTATAGCGTCCCCATTGTATTTTAATTCATTCGAGAGGAAGGTTCTTGGAAATAAACCTCCTGAACAACTTAGTAACATATTCGAGATAATAGTAATTATAATAGTGTCCCTTGGTAACTCTTAGCAAGTAAACTTCTTTTAAATGCTTCTGATTAATTGGATGCTTTATATTTTTAAATACCACCTTTGTGTTAATGTGAAATTAATGACTGCACGCTCGTTCATTGTACTTCGCTTTCCATTCTTGTATTTTTGCTTCGCTGTTATTTAATCCAACCGGAATGTTTTAACTTAATTGCATTGCCTTTGTACATAACTAAAGCGACCCTCACGTTTTCTGTTTGTATTGTTTACTTTCTCTCGGTGCCTGATTGCTTTTGCTGTATTTGTAAATAGTGGTTCTTTATCTGCGTAATACTTGCTAATAGGGATTTGTATTGTCTTTTCTTACTAATTGCGGTGCTTGATATGTAACGGATTTGTATGTACTCTTGTGTGATCCCCTGGATACCTGTTTCTTTGTTTGTTCTTATTGTAGCGTCCATTAACACGCCTGGGTGATGGGGTACTGTATCTATGTTATTATGTCCTAGTTGTGTTACATATTTGTCATATGCATGTGCCCGCTTACTTTGAGAGCATGTAAACCAATGGCGTTCTTTAGGGTAAATTGCTGGGTAGTCCTGGTAGAGGAGAACATATCGTATAGAGAAAGTAAATAACTCCATATATCCAACGCTACTGTGAGAATGTGTGCGTGATTGCTAGATAATTGTTCCGAGGTATTGTGATTAGGGATTAGTTTACGTGACCCTTCAGGTAGTGTTCGGTTCGTTCTTCAGTAATATCTGAGCCTTCCTGGGCCTTGACCTCCCCGAGGAGGCCAGATACATTTTCTTTGATAGTAACTTCTCCGGTCGACTCGAATTATGTTAGATCCCCTCTTCAAGGAGATCTCCTGGGCATGCCACAATTACCCTTACCTTACTGTCCATTTCAACTTACCCCTTGTAATTGAGGTTCAGCACTGATTACCGGAAGTACAGTTGTAGGTGCGCATGCTAGCTGTATCCCCATTTCCTGCATAACTTTGCCCTTTCCGCTGCATAAGAATGATATCTGATTTGAGCGAGTACCGACCTAACAATATGTAGTAATAAGTCATTTAGACCCGGGGCGCTATTGGTTTCACTGGGGTGCTTTGCGAACCACTGCGTAGAGTAGATTTAACCACAGGCTGATGAATGTTTCCATTTGTTGAGGGTTGTTGCTTTTGAACATTACTAATAAAAATATATTATTCTGGTATTACTGTGTTTCGAATATTTGAACCTCCCGTCACTGTTTCCTTGCTCTCGTTAGGTGTAATTATGGTTGCCTACACAACGTAATGTCCTATTCGCTCGCCACTAGACGATCACGATAAAAAGGTTAGCGCTATTTAGATTACTTCGTATAATTCCAGATCTTTAAGAGTACTCCGTAAAACCCCAGATCTTAGAGTACTTCGTAAAACCCCAGATCTTAGAGTACTCCGTAACACCCTAGATCTTTTAGAGTACTCCGTAATGTACGGGATAGCTCATCTTGTTGCGGCCATTTCTGAAAGACACAGGGTTCTTGTGTGAGTATATAATTGTGGATCCACATTTCATTCACACTAAACACTTTAAATTCTCAAAAAAGTACCATTGTAAACCACCTCTTAGATCCCAATAAATGAAATGAAGAAAAAGACGCTTACATGTATGAAATATGTTAAATGGTCAATTCAGATTAAAGTAAACAGGTTGCCCCTAGCTGGAGCATCAATACAGTAAAATACACCATGGATAAAGAATACATGATACAAATAACACTCACGTTGACCACAGGTAATTCAATACAATACAATAACTTTACATGTTAGAGCAGTTCAGTCGACTTCCCTTTTTGTTTAACCTTAACTTTTAATGAACAATGGACAATGGCGTTCTATTTCTAACAAAGGAAAACTGGACTCTCTGAAACCGGCGTTCAGTCTTCAATGATTACCACCAATCTTCTGCAGAACAAAAGGATCATCTCCCGGAGTTATGTTTACATCTTCAGACGCGCGCGCAACTCTACGAAGCGACCATAGACTCTTACTCCTGGCATCGACAGTGACAAGTAGGCCTAAAATTCCCTAGGTGGTTCTTCCCGCCTAATCTTCCTTTATAAAAATATGTGGATCTCTTCACACTCCTGGACACAATATTAACTACATTGAAGAGATCCGAATCCTCTAAGGATCATACGATTCACAGAGTCCCTCATAGATTATATGAATTCCACCATTATGTCATTGTATTTACCCGCGTTATTTCTGTGTCAAAATACTCTGTGGCACTGTAACTGGACATGTATGCAATTGATGACAATAACAAAGGAGAACAATGTCCTTAAAGCATTCCCATTGTATTTTAAAGCATTCGAGAGGAAGGTTCTTGGAAATAAACCTCCTGAGCAACTTAATAACATACTCGAGATAATAGTACTTATAACAGTCCCCCTTGGTAACTCTTAGTAAGTAAACTTCTTTTAAATGCTTCTGATTAATTGCATGCGTTACATTTTTGAATACCACCTTAGTGTTAATGTGAAATTAATGATTGCACGCTTCTTCATTGTACTTCCATTCATCGCTTTTCATTCTTGTATGTTTGCTTCACTGTTATTTAATCCGTCCGGAATGTGTCAACTAAATTGCATTGTCTTTGTAAATAACTAAAGCAACCCTCCCAAGTTATCTGTTTGTATTGTATACTTTCTCTCGGTTTTTTATTTTGCTGTATTTGTAAAAAGTGGTTCTTTGCCTGCGTAAAACTTGCTAATAGGGATTTTATATTATCTGTTCTTAATAATTGCGGTGCTTGATATGTAACTGATTTGTGTGTACTCTTGTGTGATCCCGCAGTTACCTATTTCTTTATTTGTTCTTATTGTAACGTTCATTAACACGCCTAGGTGATGGGGTACTGTATATATTTTATAATGTCCTAGTCAGTTGTGTTACCTATTTGCCATATGCACATGGTCACTTACTTTGAGAGAATATATTCCATATGAACCGATGGCGTTCTTTAAGGTAAATTGCTTAGTAGTCCTGGTAGAGGACAACTTATCGTATATAGACAGTAAATAGCTCCGGATATCCAACGCTACTGTGAGAATGTGTGAGCGATTGCTAGATAGTTGTTCCGAGGTATTGTGAATTCCCCAGGGATTAGTTTGCGTGACCCTTCAGGTGGTGTCGGTTCGTGGTTCAGTACTATCTGAGCCTTCCTGGGCCTTGTCACCCCAAGAAGGCCAGATACAGTCCATTTGATAGTAACTTTTCCGGTCGACTCGAATTATGTTAGATCCGCTCTTCAAGGAGATCTCCTGGTCATGCCACAATTACCCTTACCTTACTGTCAATTTAAACTTACCCCTTGTAATGGAAGGTTCAGCACTGGTTACCGGAAGTACAGTACAGTATCCCCTTTTCCTGCATAACTTTAATCCTTTCCGCTGCATAAGAATGATATGTAGTAATAAGTCATTTAGACCCGGGGCGCTATTGGGTTCACTGGGGCGCTTTGTGAACCACACCATAGAGTAGATTTAACCACAGGCTGATAAATGTGTTTCCATTTATTTGGGGTTATTGCTTCTGAACATTACGTCACTGTTTCCTTGCTCTCGTTAGGTATAATTTGGGTTGTCTACACAACGTAACGACGTATTCGCCCGCCACTTGACGATCACGATAAAAAGGTAAGCGCTCTTCAGAGTACTCCATGTAATTTTAGATCTTTTAGAGTACTCCTTAAACCCCCAAATCTTTTAGAGTATTCCGTAAACCCTCAGATCTTAGAGTACTCCGTAAAATCCCGGATCCTTTAGAGTACTCCGTATAACTCGGGATAGCTCAACATGATGCTTATATTTCTATATCGTAAAAACACGATATAGGAATAGTCGGATTTCATTATCTATACCATAGATGTATCATATTAGGATAACAAGTCTTTGATCTAAACTGAGCTCTACCGTGTTATACATAGTACTCTAAGAGATCTGGGATTTTAAGGATTACTCTAAAAGATCCGGGGTTTTACGCAGTAAGAGATCTGGAATTATACGGAGTACTCTGAAGAGCGCTAACCTTTTTATCGTGATCTTCTTGTGGCGGGAAGATAGGACGTTACGTTGTGTAGACAACCCAAATTAGACCTAAGGAGAGCAAGAAAACAGTGACGGGAGGTTCAAATATTCAAACACAGTAATGTCACCATAATATTTTTATATTAGTGAGCTATCCCGTGTTATACGGAGTACTCTAAAAGATACGTGATTTTGCGAAGTACTCTAAGATATCTGGGATTATACAGAGTACTCTAAAGAACGCTCACCTTTTTTTATCGTGATCGTCTAGTGGCGGGCGAATAGGACTTTACGTTGTGTAGACAACTCAAATTACACCTAACGAAAGCAAAGAAAGAGGGAGGTTCAAATATTCAAAACACAGTATCGCCAGAATAATATATTTCTGTTAGTAAGCAACGACCCTCAATGAATGGAAACAAACATTTATCAGCCTGTGGTTAAATCTACTCTACGCAGTGGTTCGCAAAGCTGTATAGTGAACCTTATAGCACCCTAGGTCTAAATGACTTATTACCACATTTCGTTAGGTCGGTAACTCGCTCAAATAGGATATCATTCTTATGCAGCGGAAGGGGTGAGAAGGGACAGGATACAGCCAGCATGCACCTATAACTGTAATTTCGGCAACCGGTGCAGAACCTAACCGTTACAAGGGGTAAGTTTAAATGGACAGTAAGGTAAAGATAACTGTGGCATGCCCAGGAGATCTCCTTGAAGAGGGGATCTAACATAATTCGAGTCGATCAGAAAAGTTACTATCAAATAGACTGTATCTGGCCTCCTTGGGGTGGCCCAGGAAGGCTCAGATATTACTAATGAACGAACCGAAGACTACCTGAAGGGTCACGAAAACTAGTACCTGGGGATATCACAATACCTGGGAACAATGATCTAGCAATCACTCATACATTCTCACAGTAGCGTTGGATATCAGGAGCTATTTACTGTCTCTATGCGATATGTCGTCCTGTACCAGGACTACTCAGCGATTTACCCTAAAGAACGCCACTGGTTCAGAAGGAATACAATCTCTCAAAGTAAGCGGGCACGTGCATATGGCAAATATGTAACACAAACTGACCAGGACATTTTAAAATAGATACAATACCTCATCACCTAGGCGTGTTAATGAACAAACAAAGCAATAGGTAATCGGGGGATCACACAAGAGTACATGTAAATCAGTTACATATCAAGCACCGCAATTATTAAGAACAGATCATAAAAATCCCTATTAGCAATTATAACGCAGATAAAGGACCAGGCATCGGGAGAAAGTGTACAATACAAATAGATAACTTGTGAGGGTCGTGCCACTTTAGTTATATACAAAGGCAATGCATTTTAGTTAAAACATTTCGGTCGGATTAAATAACACTGAAGCAAAAATACAAATGAAAAGCGATGCACGCTCACAATGACTGAGCGTGCCCCCCCCCCCCCCCTCTGCCTCGCTGCGTGGAATGTGGATCTTCTTCCAGTTGACCTTTTTTCTAAAACCATTAATCAAAATTTGACATGAAAATCAATTCGGGAAAAAATTCTCGAAAACTTCTACTCCGTTAAAGTTCCCCACAGCATATTTCAAGAGTACGGAATGGAGTTGTCTCTCTAATCCAATCCTCCAATGCTGGAGTTGGTACTTTCCAACTACATATATTTTAAACGTCACTTTTTAAAATTTTGAAATTAATTACACAAAATCCTCATAAATTCTGCAATAGCGTTCTTCTCGTGATTTTTTATCCGAATACTAAATACTGAAACCTAATCGTACAAATGTTTGGGTAGCGTCAAATACTGCACTACTTACATTTTCAATTGAATCTTTTAGTTATATGATCCTCACGCAATTGGCCTTTGTGAAATTATTTTACATCTAAATGTTTAAGTTGAACCGATCGTAGGAATATTGCTGTGGTTGCCTTAGCGCTCAACGCTGCTCGGCTCACAAAATTTGTGTTCTGAATCTCCTAATCATACGATCCTCCTCATGAAATTTTGCAGGAATACGTTATCATTCTTCTTCTAATAGCATAATTTTAGATCAATCTTATCTGTATTTCTGTAAATATTAAAAAAAGTAAGATAAAATTCAAAATGTGATAAACTACGAAACCATAGACTGATTTTGCCCGATAACAAACTCAATCGAGATATTCAGGCCAGAAATCTCCCCCTTAAGTTGGAAGTGTCTATTCGAAAGTAAAAGTGTTTAAGCTAGCGCTAAACGCTAATCCGCTTCAATATTTTTTGAATCTTCTAATTATACTATCCTCCCAAATTTCGCACGAACGTGCGCGTCATTTACTAACTGCTGAAGTTTAGATTGATCGAATCTGTAGTTTCGAAAATAATGGGAAAAATTTGAGAACCTGAATAACTGTGCAACTATTGGATCGATTTTCCATATTAACAATTTTAATTGAAAATTTCAAAGCTAAAGCTCTCTCTGTTTAAAACTTAGCGTCTTCTGACCGACCGGATAGAATTTCTTTTAATCTCAGATTCTTCATCAATAAGTCCAACCTAGTGGTTAAGACCATTTTTGGCTCAAAATTCGAAAAGATGAGTGAAATGATAGCACATTGTTACATGGAACAAGCGTGCGACAAGACAGTTTTTCCAAAAAAGTTCTCTGCGATCGGACAATTATATGTCTAGTCGAAAAGATTATTTATCGGCGAATGTACGACTACTTGACGAAGTTTTCCATTATTTCTAGTACCCAACATGGCTTTAGATACGGAAGATCAACTCAAACTGCGCGAGTTTCTGGAGTTTATGTTCATTTGTTTGTATGATGGAAGTCATGTGTCGGGTATATTCTTCGATCTCTCCCGTGCTTTCAGCAGACTTTAGCATAAGTTCATTTTGGATAAGATGTACCAAGTGGTATTCAGAGTGGGTCCATAGTTTCCTATCTAACCAAAAATTATATGTCCTAATGAGCGAACACTTTTTTGAGGAATATACTAATGACTTGGGAGTTCCCCAGGGATTAAATCGGGGACCACTTATGTTTTTACTATTTGTGAACGGTCTGCCTGATTATTTATTAGCCTGTATTGTGATTCTTTTTGCTGACGATACTTTTATTGCAATCAAGGCTGCTAGTTTACGCGAACTGAAGACTCTTTGTGAATCTATAATGAAATGTTTCAATATTGGTGTCAGCGAAACTGTCTCATTATCAATTTGGCTAAAACACAAATAATTAAATTTCAAAATCGGGCTATTGTTACCTGCGATCCATTTTTTGTCTAACTTCCTAAGGGTAATCTGGTGTCATCAGATTCTGTAAAATTTCTTGGGGTTTATGTTGGTCAACACCTAAGATGACATTACCAAGTGGATCATGTGTGCAAGAAATTAAACAATGATTTTTATGCCATATCTCGTCTTAAGGATACGCTTCCTTAAGACTGATTTTAACATTTCCATGTATTTTTATTCTGAACTGCCTGTTATATATCCAACCTAATAAGTATGACTTGAAGAAATGCTCTGATTTCCATAATTACAGAACCAGACATGTGAATATCATGCTAAATATCAATGACCACCATCTTTCATTGGAACCAAATTTTATAATCATTTGCCGAACAATTTCAAAGCACTGAATAAATTCATTCATATTTTTTGACAGTTAAAGTGTAAAGTAAAGGCTCTATTAGTGAACAAGTGATACTATAGCATTAATGAATATTTCTGCGATGAAATGAAATAATTTTTTTGAATTTGTTTTCGTGACTTATCCTTTACATTGTTCAATGTCTTGAAGAATCAATAAATTATTATTAGAGGACAAGTTACCTGGTATGATTAACGGACAAAGAAGAACAAGCTATAAAATTCTGTAATACATATGAAAATTTGGCGAAAATGATCGCCCACTTTTTAGAGTTGCTAAATACTTCTTTGTATACTGGTTAATAAACTAAAGATTGCAACAAACATCCTTGGAGAAAATTATTTAGAAAATACGCAAATTATTGCTGAACAGAACACTTTGTTGTTAGCTGGGATCCATATCGCTAATTGCTCAAAATGTATTATTAATATTTATAAATAACATGTTGAAATTGAATAAAATTATAAATCCTCATAATATGTGGTACATCAAATTAAATGACAAGAAAAAGGTAATTTAAGTAGTTTAGTCACAAAATTTTTCTGTATTTTTTGCAATCTACTTGATTTTTTGAAATATACTTTTCATTAACAGTTGCGAATGTTTAATTTTTTGCAACTAGTTACGAAAAGTGAAAGGTTCCAAAACGTCAATGAGTTTTGAAAAGTATGTCAAAATTAGAAAAAAAATCATTTTTGTAACTGAATGAATTATTTGAAATATCCCGACCTAAGGCGATACTAACATAAAATCTTTTCTGAAGAGCAGTGAAAAGCAATAAAATGTCCAGTGAATAGTGATCTGTGATACGCTTCAAGAAAATTATACTCTCCGAATAATGAATTCCGAATTCATTTTCAACTCTATTTCGTCCATAATCTGCATTATGCAAAAATTTTTTATATTATTCAACTTCAGTAAAAGATATAATTTTTCCGATAAAAGCACCACAAAATTCAGATTTCCCAACAACTTGTACCCGTACCAATCACAATAATTTAATTTTGTATTATTTGTATTTTGTATAAGTAACAAAAAAATAGCCCATGCATGCCTTCGTTTAATTATAAAGTAGGGGAGTAAGAATTAAAAAATTATAATAGAAGGCAAGAGAGCCCCACTTTAATCTTTTCCATCATATTGTCAATTTTTTATTGAGGTCCCTTTCTATTTTATATTAGAGATATTTAGAATGCTGTTCAAGGTTTTTTAAGGATCGATTATTTTAGACTATTAATTCTAGTCCCCAACAAACTGATACTCTTCGTCAATAGTCAATCGTCGTGCCGTTGGACAAAAAATAATATCATAATATAGGTATGCATTCTTCTCCCATATAAAAAGTCGTAAAAAATTCTTAATTATGTTCAAAAACAGTATTACATTAAGAAACGAACATGGGAGTTGATGAGTTTATCCTAGTCAAGTGAAAGTGGAAAATTTAAATGTTTCCAGATGAAATGCCAATAAAATTTTTTCGGTTATTCTTCAGTAAGCACTTTTAATCTTCCGTTCATACTAGTTTAATAAAATCTGCGACAACTAGCAGAAGGTAATTCAAAGATGAACAGTTTTGTAACAAATTGATCTCTCGTTATCTTTGATTTGGTCCATCCAGATGAAATATTCCTTAAGGATGGTACGAGTATAAAAATATAGGAACATGAAAAAACATATTTCATACTCAACTTTGGGTATCATTATTTTCGGGATTCATGCACGAAAAATTGAACATAAAATATTTATAGACGTATATTAAATTATAATTTTTTTAATATTTATTTCTAGTTCCAAAACTCACAAAAGTTTTTTACAAAAAATTATGTAGTTTTGAGAAATGTATTGAAAATTTAACAGCTATACATTTTTTTAATAAAAACTGTCAAACATTTTTCTAGTTTCAGTTACAAATCATTTTAAATAAAAATACAAAAAACACAACAATTATAAGCAGATACAAAGTTAAAATACTAAACGTTATATTCATCCTTACAATACTAAAACACAGTTTTCTTATCTTCTGAACGGCTTTTTCACTGGTGATTGTCTAGTCTGCAAATTGATAAAATAATTATTTTTAATTCTTAATATATAATAAATAATGAATAGCTAATGGCAGTAGTTGTCTTGATTTCTTGGATAATGTAACACAACTGGAAATATTATACCTTGAACTTACAGTGCCTTACATTTATTGAGATATAAAGTTGAAGGTATCTCTATATATTGATCATGGCAAACATAACAACAAGAAGATATTGAACTATTTCGGCCGTTACTATTTGGCATCGCAATAATCTTCGAAGGAATAATATTTCATCTTTTCTTTTCTAGTATTTTTAACAATTTCAAAAAAGCATTTGTATGTATAGTTTCTTCATGAGCTTTTTCTAATAAAATAACTACGTAATCACGTAGTAAATTTAGTAAGAGTTTATTAAGTAGCTTTTCCGTGTAACAATCTACCTGTTGTTTTCTAATCTTCATCTAAATTTCCGCCTACCCGCGAGGGGAGGTGGTCTACATATATATTTTTTGAGGTGATAAACGGAAAGAGAAAACATCTCAAAATTTTACTTACGTAAATTAAAAAATTATAAGTATCTAACTGTATAAAGCGTACTCAGACGTATACTACACTATTTTAAGAAACAGTTTCAGTTGAATAATCGAACAAGTGAAATTTAAAAAAGATGAAAACCACTCTCAGGAGCTTTTGCGCACTAATTCATATCACCCATGATCCTCACAAAAAAATTTTTTTTGTCTTATAATTATACGATCCCAACGAACATTTGAGTTATTCTTATACTTCTAAATACTAAATTAGACTTTCAGATCGATCTAATCCGCAGCTTCGAATAACTACGTAACTGATGAATCGATTTTGCGTACTAACGAATTTAAATGCGGCATTAGCTCTTTCTATTCGAAAGTTAGCGTGTCCAACGATATACTAGTCATTTTTGGCAAAACAGATACTGGTAAAACACATGATATTTCCACAACCTTCATACAGTTTATATTCAAGATATATTACTTTCGGTTGGTTTATATTTTATCAATTCAATTCATTTCAACTATCATTCAAGGTGAGAACATAGAAGTTGATACGAAAATGGAGGTGGAGAATATAAAAAGCCTTAAACAGGTAGATCCTGCGGAACAGAAGGGATATATGCAGAGGTCATCAAGAACGAGAATCTTCATTCTCGTTTATCTACTGAACAATTATTAAATTAGTCACAACAATATTTAACCAATATATCAACGGAGAAGATGCCCCAGATGCTTGGAAAGTGCCTTATATAACTTCAATACATAAAAAAGCGAGAAAAGACGAATGCTCGAATTACAGAGGCATTTCAGTTACAAGCACACTTAGCAGACGCTATAATTTTAAAAACTCTAATTGAAAAATAATTATGCGAAGAGAAGGGACAATGTGGATTCAGAGCTGGAAGATCTTGCATGGACATTGTGTTCTGTATGAAACAGATAATTGAAAAAAGAAGTTTGGTAAACCAAGCAAGACATATTTTATTCGTAGATCTAAGCAGGGCTTGTGATACAATACCTTCGTGTAAGCTGTGGGAAACACTTCAGAACACAAACATAAACCGGACTTTGATTAGAGCATTGAAGAATTTATATTCGCTCATCCTCTAGAATAAAAATAGGGAACTAATTGTCAAGACCATTCTATGTAACTAAAGGATTACGATAAGGTATTGAATCATAAGCCTTGCTTAGGTATAAAATATAAAAATAAAATATAAAAAAAATAAAATTAAAAATATAGAAAATATGTGTTACTTGGTTTGCTGAACTTCTTTTTTCATTGAGGGTTCGAACCGCAGGCCAGGAAATAAATTTTCTGGTTTCGGGGGACCGTCCAACCATTCGCTGTTGGGTGAACAATTAACAGCGCTGTTCCTAAAGTGGCGTAAGGAAACACTAATAAAGCCTACACAGAACATAAACCCGATGTGGATACTATAATGGACTTCTGTCTGTCTGTATTCCTGCGCCCTCCAGGCATTAGATATTGTCGTGATGGGGGGTGCTTGCCTTGACTAGGACCCTAGTTTCGTCCCGGCGAAATAGAGGGTTAAGTCTTGGTGTCTAACGTTATGCCATTTCGCGCCAGTCACTGGACCTGTATGGTGGAAGATCTCCGAATGGGGCCCTAGTTTTGCCGTTCTGGTGAAATGGAGGGCTGAGCCGGTTGATTAACTGAGTGACAGGGAGTCTGTCGCAGCACAGGGTTTCTCTTAAAACTGACGTACTCTACCCTATCGCAGTATAAATCTCTGGATTCTGTGTAATGCGTTATGTAGCATACTGCGTTACCTCGGGGGGGTGGTCTTGCCCACAGGTGTTACTTGTACCACCTGGCCACCTCTTTGGTGTTGGACTCGAGGGGGCAGTGGTTGAAAGTCCGCATGCTGGACTAGGAAGGTATTTCATTTATCTGTCACGGACCCCAATGTTCGGGATATTCTCATGATATGACTCGGGGCTTAACGGGACTTGACGGTTCGACCAGCTTGTCTTGGCCCCGGATCAATGCGTAACTTTTTAGGGTTTGTGGATCTCGACGAAATGGCTTAGCCGTTAGTGCTTGACGTCAGGATCAATCAAATGACTTCAATTGGGTTCGGTGGGTCAGGACGTATAGGCCGTTAGACGGTGCTCGTACCAGGATCAATAGAAGTCATCAATCTTGAGATTATCTTAGTTCATGGGACTGCGTTCGGATGCTTGGGTAAGAATTCCTTCCGGCGGGTGAGTTGAGTCACAAACAACTCGGGCACTGACCTGCAGAGCCAGTAGAGGTTGAATAGTGCTTCGTTGCTACCAGTCAGACGGTTCTGGCTTTCGAGTCGGGGTCCAAACTGGAAGTTGGTGGGTTCATCCCCTCGGAGGGAATCTCGGTTCGCGCGATGATATGGCCTAATTCTTATCACACTTTCTACCTCTTGGGGTGGACTGTGGAGACTGCTGAGTTGTCACTTGGTGAAAGAGCTATGCTCGTATGCCAATACGAAAACCTGGTAGAATTCACGTGTCTGTATTCCTGGGCGTCCCCAATTGTCTCTGTACATTGACGTGGTAGAGGTGCTTGTTATGACTGAAATCGTAGTTCCATCCCGGTGAAATGGGAGAGAGACTTTCTATACCTATTTTCCTTACTTTCTTTCTTTATTACATACCATTCCATCATGTTGTCCCACAACCATTCATATCCTTTAACAAAGCTTGGAATCGTATGGGGTAATTGTGGCTCTGAATGCAGGACGGATTCATGCTATTCTGCGATCGATTAGAGTTCTATAATCCATGCTTGTTGCTCCTGGAACGTGCATATGGGCGGAGAATCGCGGTTGGGACCTGTTGTTTTCTCCTGTCTCAAAAACAC
Organism: Megalocaria dilatata; assembly: GCA_034642435.1. Classification (NCBI taxonomy): domain Eukaryota; kingdom Metazoa; phylum Arthropoda; class Insecta; order Coleoptera; family Coccinellidae; genus Megalocaria; species Megalocaria dilatata. The sequence goes on along the minus strand of CM067855.1, from coordinate 62,946,012 downwards.
TCACCTCACGGGCGAAGTCGAAAACCTACTGAATCTCGGCATGGACTTTCCAATCTTCGTCACTTATCCGCAGCGGCGTCCCAAATAGTTCATTGAAGGAAAAAACGGAGACTTACGACGTTTCGAACTGGGTGGATTCGCTCTTTGCTCGCCCCAACTCTATGCCACCCCCGTTTCAGCCCTTGAATGGTCTGCGCTTCAGGAGCAACAAAGAAACTCACGATTCTTGTGGTAGCGGACTCTCTGTTGCTCTCTTATTATTGGCCTAGGAATGGTGCTTGGAAGGCTTACCCTTTGCTCGCCCCCAACTTCGGCCTCATTTTTGGATCCTTTAGCCACTCCTTTACGATGCCTCGGAGCTACGCTTTTAACAGTAGAACAGCAGCACCGGTCCTCTTGGGGCAGGCAATCCCTGCATGAAAGCTATTATTTGTGTTGCTTCTGTGCTGCGGTCTTTTTGAACCAAATAGGGACCCTTTGCTCATGCAGCTGAGTGCTGGGATCGACACGACGATCCCTTTTGGATGTATTGAAGTTATATAAGTCAATTTCCAAGTATCTGGGACATCTTCTCCATTGATGTATCGGCTAAATATTGTTGTGAGTAATGTTCTTGATGAGCTCTGCATATATTCCTTCTGGTCCGCAAGATCTACCCTGTTTTAGGCCTTTTATATTCTCTACCACCATTTCCGTATCAACTTCTATGTCTCATCATAAATGATAATTGAAATGAATTGAATTGATAAAATATAAACCAACCGAAAGCATTGTATCTTGAATATACACTGTGTTAAAGTATTAGTATATCGTTGGATACGCTAATTTTCGAACGGAAAGAGCTAGTGCCTTGAAACTTTCAGGGAAAATATACGATTTGAAAGCCGCATCAAAATTTGTTATTACCCAAAATCGGTTCAATAGTTACGCAGTTATTGATGTTCGAAAGATATTCCATATTTTCTCCAATATTTTCGAAGCTACGGCTCAGATAGATCTGAAAATCGAGTTCAGTATTAAGAAGTAGAATAATAACTCATAATGTTCGTGAGGATCGTATAATTATAAGACAAAAGAAATTATTTTTTGAGGATCATGGGTGATATGAACTAGCGCGCAAAAGCTCCTGACAGTGCTTTTCATCTTTTTTAAATTTCACTTGTTCGATTATTCAACTGAAATTATTTTTTTTTAATTGTGTAGGATACCTCTGAGTATGCTTTATACAGTTTGATACAGACAACCTAAAACCTCCCCTCGCGAGTAGGCCAAACCTAGAATATTTTTCTATAAGTTAATACATTTAGTGGTAGTGGAAATTTAGATGGGGATTAGAAAACACCAGGCAGATTGTTACACGGAGAAGCTACTTAAAAAACTCCTACTGAATTTACTATGTAATTACCTAGTTATTTTATTAGAAAAAGCTCATGAAGAAACTTCATTGGAACTTTCTTTGGAATTGGTAAAAATACTAAAAAAAATTTAATTCCAAAGCTTACTAGCATTTTTTTGATTGTCTCGGTCTTTACTTGACGAAAATTCATCTTCAATATAAGAAAAACAAATGTTAACTTCCGCTATTTTATTGATTTACACGACAATTGTTTCGTCATACCATGACTTCATCAGGTGAGTATTTAAACTGAGGTATACAATGCAAAACATGACCTTAAATACATTGCTCTGGTACAAAAAATAGAGGGGCAGAAAGAGATGGTATACAATTAATGAAAAATATTAAGTAGGGGGGATCTATTTAAATCTATTTGATCATTTAATAAAATTTGTCTTTTATTATATCCATTGATCTCTAAAGTTTCTAACAGATTTAGTTTCTGACTTTTGTTTTCAATATGTAATATTTCATAGTTCATATTAAAATTATGGCCAGTCTCTAACAAATGGTTTGCATAAGTTGAATTCGGTTTATTATTAATGTAACATTTTTCATGTTCTCGTATCCTTGTTTGGAATGAGTCTTTCCACATATTCACATGGGCAATCACTACATGTTAACTGGTAAACTCCTGATTTTTTGTTTTTAGGAATGACGTCTTTATTATTTTTTATTAAGCTGCCTAAAGAATTGATAGTTTTAAAAGAGATGTTATATTTTTCTTTTTTCTTTAAATATCTAGCAATCTTTTCAGATTTTTGGCCTATGTAAGTTAATGAAATAAATTTGGTTTCGTATGAATTTTGAAATTTTGGATATACAAGTGATATTGCTTTCGTGTAATTTATTTTATCAAAAAAAATTGTCTACAATTAACGGATTAAAATCATTATTGAAAGCTATTTGTTTAATCGTTTTATACTCTTTGTCAAAATTTTCTTTCGTCCTGGGTACGTTAACCAATCCTATAAAGCATACTATTATAAGCTGACAATTTTTGTGAAAATGGATGGTTTGAAGTATAATGAATCGTACCATCTGTATGTGTAGGTTTTCTGTATATGGAAAAGTCATGTCTATTATTAATTTTAGTGATTTTTAAATCTAAGAAATTGATGCTATTATTTACTTCATCTTCCTGTGTGAATTCAATTGTTGGATATAATTTATTGATAGATTCCAAAAATGAACCAATTTGTCTATTTGTGGCATTAAATAAACAAATTATGTCATCTACATAGCGGTACCAATAAACGAAATCTTTAGAATATGGGAGTTTTTGGATATTGGTTTCTACGTGATCCATGAATATTTATGATAACAAGGGGCTTAATGGGTTCCCCATTGTTAAAATTTCTTCGTCTAGATAAAACGTACCGTTGAACATAAAATAATTTTGATCTAGGCTAACGTTTAAGGCGTCTAATATTTCTGTTTTTTCAACAAGATTAGTTCGTTTTTGGAGTAATAAATCATCAACTAATTTTATGGTTTCACTGACCGGTATACTAGGAAATAAGTTTTTTACATCAAAGGAAACAAATTTGGCATTGTCTGGAATATGTATATGCTTAATTTTTTGTATAAGTTGATAAGAGTTTTTTATTGCAAATTTGGCTTCAAAGTTAGTTTCTGTTAGTATAATTTTAATTAATGATTTTGAAAGTTTATATGACGGGGCTGTGACAAATGAAAAAACGGGTCTGATGGGATTATTCTCTTTGTGCAACTTAATTAAAGAATACAAAATGGGTGTTGATGGGTTCATTGTCATAGCCCCGTCATATAAACTTTAAAAATCATTAATCAAAATTATACTAACAGAAACTAACTTTGAAGCCAAATTTGCAATAAAAAACTCTTATCAACTTATACAAAGAATTAACCATATACATATCCCAAACAATGCCAAATTTGTTTCCTTTGATGTAAAAAACTCATTTCCTAGTATACCGGTCAGTGAAAATATAAAATTAGTTGATAATTTATTACTCCAAAAACGAACTAATCTTGTTGTAAAAACAGAAATATTAGACGCCTTAAACGTTTGCTTAGATCAAAATTATTTTATGTACAGACGAAGAAAGTCTAACAATGGGAAACCCATTAAGCCCCTTGTTATCAGAAATATTCATGGATCACGTAGAAACCAATATCCAAATTTGAAGGTTATCATCATTTGAATTAAATGAAATAATCTATATTATTCAATTTAATCAAAATAGATTTTTTCATTTTCAACTTTTTCGACTAATAATAGAATCACAAAATACGATGGCGTCCAATAATATGATAATCACTGTTTTCAAGAACTTGAGGCTAATTTAAAGTAAAATGAAATCCATATTTTTTTATGCTTGATTGTATTTCAATTACGCCGTGTCAAAATACTGAAATTTATTACTTTACCTGTCTTCTGTTTGTATTTCTGCCTTTAGACGAAGAATTTGGATCATCTTTGTCGTCGCGTTGTATTTTTTTATCTGGTTCTTCTTTGCATTTTCCTACTCCTTTCTTAAGATCGGAAACACTCCTTTTAGTCCCAAAAGCTTTTGCACTAGGTTTACTTTGAGCAGTGGATGATGTAGTCGTAGGCTTCCATGTTCTGCTACGGTTAAGCGTTTTAGTTTCGGTAGCTTTTTGGGTTGGTTTCGCGGTTTCGCGTTTTGATGTTCCATCCTTCTCTTTTTTAGGAGAAACTGAGCTACTTTCTTTAGGGACTACAGTTGTTTCTTTTTTTTGAGGCTCCAAACTTTCTCGTTTTCTTAAGCTACTTCTTCTAGAGCTTGAGGAACTTTCTTCTTTAGGGATTTCTATGCTTTGTTCTCCAGAAGTGTCCGCAATTTCCTTCTCTTCTTTGACAGGTTCTCTACTTTCTTCTTTTACAGGTTGTCTACTTTCTTCTTTGACAGGTTCTCTAATTTCTTCTTTGACAGGTTCTCTACTTTCTTCTTTGGGAATTTCTGGATTTTCTGTATTTTCTGTCTTCGGGATAACTGGTTCTAATTTTCTGACTGGCACATATGGAACAAAACTAGATTCTATCGGTTTGGGTGGAAATACTAACACTAGTGTTCGATCTGAAGTATCTGGAAATATTTAATTTGATTAGCATCAGTTTATGAACACTTTTTATGAATCACCATTCATACATAAAGTGGAACTCAGTAAAATTTTAATTATTTATTTAACATAAATAGAGGTTAATACTTGATGGAAGGTGTATAAAATCATTTAAATATTTTAATGTTAGCCTTCTACATATTTAATTTAAAAAAATTATATTCAATAACTTCAGGAATTAAATTGAAATAATGTCATATAAGTACCACATATCAAACGTCATATAAAATAAACATTCATTATAAGACATCCAAATGATATAAAAAATCCAATAAACAAAAATTGTTAACCAAAATTCTATAAATTAAATATTTTGAATAGACAAAATTTTGTTTCTGCTGATCAATCTTATGAAAACAAATATCTTTCAAAAATGTTTAACATGATCTTAAGAATTTCATCATAAAACTATCTACTTAGAATATTCAATATTATTGGATATCTAAGTTACTTTGTATAAAATCTCAAGATATGTAAAAACATCACTGAAAAACAAGTTTTAAGAGAGACTTTGCTTCGTCAGTGTTCAAATAATTCATATTCAATAAAATATAACACCAATCATCAACAAATATTTACTCACCCTTCAATAATTTAGAAACTTTCAATATTTAAATTTCTCAGCAGCTCCTTTGCCAGAAGTTTCTAAATTATTGAAGGGTGAGTAAATATTTGTTGTTGATTGATGTTATATTTTATTGAATATGAATTATTTGAATACTGACGAAGCAAAGTCTCTCTTAAAACTTGTTTTTCAGTAATGTTTTTACATATCTTGAGATTTTATACAAAATAACTTAGTTAGATATCCAATAATATTGAATATTCTAAGTAAGATAGTTTTATGATGAAATTCTTAAGATCATGTTAAACATTTTTGAAAAATATTTGTTTTCATTGTTTTCATTGATTGATCAGCAGAAACAAAATTTTGTCTATTCAAAATATTCAATTTATAGAATTGTGGTTAACAATTTTTGTTTAGTGGATTTTGTTATATCATTTGGATGTCTTATAATGAATGTTTATTTTATATATCGTTTGATATAAGTGGTACTTATATGACATTATTTCAAGTTAATTCCTGAAGTTATCAAATATAATTTTTTGAAATTAAATACGTGGAAGGCTAATATTAAAATATTTAAATTATTATTTATTTGTTAAACATAAATTTGCCTTCAAATAATGTGAATAACAAATAAGTTTGAAATTTCAAAGAAACGAATTCTTGAATTTTTAGAAAAAATATTGAAATCATTTAATAACATATAATGTTTCAGAATTAATATTTCTACTAGCAAACATCTAGAAAATTCAGCTATTATGCAACATTTCAAAAACTCTGTAGAACGAATTCAGCAAGTACTCAAAATGAATAATATAGTCCGTATAGAAAGTATCCGGAAAAAACAAAGCTCAATTGTAATTTTTAGTATATATTTTTAATTCTTGAATGAGAAAAATTATAACAAAATATTCATCTCATTTACTTATAAAATCTCCATTTAACTGTAAACACTTGACTAAACGTCGAGGTACAGGTGAATTCTACCAGAATAGTTATTGGATATTTGAGGAAGGCCTCTTTTCCAAGTGACTACCAAGCAGTCTCCACAGTCCACCCCTAGAGGTAGAAAGTGTGATAAGGATTACGCCATATCATCGCGCGTGGCGAGAACCCCTCCGAAGAGATGAACCCACCAGCTTCCAATTTGGGCCCCGACTCGAAAGCCAGAACCGTCTGACTGGTAGCAGCGAAGCACTATCCAACCTCTACTGGCTCAGCAGGTCAGTACCCGAGTTGGTTTGAGACGCAACTCACCCGCCGGAGGGAATTCTTATCCATCCACCCGAACGCAGTCCCATGAACTAAGATAAACTCAAGATTGACGACTACAATTGATCCTGGTACGAGCACCGTCTAGCGGACTATACGTCCTGACCCACCGAACCCATGTGAAGTCATTTGATTGATCCTGGCGTCAAGCACTAATGGCGGAGCCATTTCGTCGAGATCCACAAACCCTAAATTGTTACGCACAGATCCAGGGGCCAGGACAGGCCGGTCGAACCGTCAAGTCCCGTTAAACCCCGAGTCGTTTCATGAGAATTTCCCGAAAATGGGGGTCTGCGAACAGATAAATGAAATACCCCCCTAGTCCAGCATGCGGACTTTCAACTACTGCCCCCTCGAGTCCAACACCAATTGGGGTGGCCAGGTGGTACAAGTAACACCTGTGGGCAAGACCACCCCCCGAGGTAACGCAGTATGCTACATAACGCACTCGGCCATTACATAGAATCCGAAGATTTATACTGCGATAGGGTAGAGTACGCTAGTTTTAAGTGAGAAGCCCTGTGCTGCGACAGACTCCCTTGTCACTGAGTTAATCAACCGGCTCAGCCCTCCATTTCACCTGAGTAAAACTAGGGCCCCATTCGGAGATCTTCCACCATACAGGTCCAGTGACTGGCGCGAAATGGCATTACGTTAGACACCAAGGCTTAACCCTCCAATTCGCCGGGACGAATCTAGGGTCCTAGTCAAGAGAGCGCCCCCATCACGTCAAGATCTAATGCCTGGGGGGCGCGTCGAGGTACACCCGAAACTAGATCACCTCTCATAATTTTCGATGATGCTAGTCCTGGACTGTAAAACTGACTGATATTCATCTTTATTTCGTGTCGCTGTCAATCTCCATTAGTCCCCATATGTTTTCAATGCGACTAAGATCTGGTGAAGCTGCTGGCCATGAAGTGGATGTCACTTGGTCTTCTTGCATCCAAGCTTGAGTATAGGCCGAAGTATGGCATCTTGCATTATCCTGCTGAAAAGGTCACCCTTCTAGATATAGAACATGCGCAGTTTCAAAGAGAAACTAGTTTAATGTCACAATACTTTTCACTATTAATGGTACCATCAACTATACAGAGAGGTGTAGCTCCACGCTGAGATATTGCTCCCCAAACCATTATTTTGGTGGGAAATTTGAACGGTAACAGGTTGTTTTGATATGATTTTTAAGTGATTTCCACCCAGTTGGAAACAAATCTCATCAGATATAAAGACATTATTAAAATTATCTTCTTGAAAACGTTGACAAAATTCTGTCCTCCGTTCCTTTTGTAAAGGTGTTATTATAGGGATTTTTGTCGGTTTCCTTGATATGTAGCCATGTCATTTCAGTGACATACGGACGATTTCTGGACATACTTTTATATTTCGTTGATTTCCAAATCTGTTAGCCAATTTGCGACACCCCAGGTGCGGATTGTGTCATCCTAAGGCTGATAAAGCGTTTAAATAGTTTCCTTTAATCTTACGCGGTTTTCCTGCAACTAGTCTGTCCATGCCTCATATCCATGCAATTTTTTTATCATCTTTATTGTCTCATATACAGCACTTTTCCCAGTTCAGTCCATTGCACTAATTTTTTAACGTTTCGAAAATCTTGTCTATACAAATATTCTATCCGTTTTCTATTTGCGACATTATTCCATAAATTGTATATATTGATAATCAACAATATCAATGACAAATAGTGTTTCTATGCAACTTTGGCCATAGCCGATTATCTGCACAATCCATTTTATACATTACTTTTGTCTTAGAAGGTTACAAAAAAGAAGTAAATTGAAATTATTAAAAATAATAAATTCCGTAACATAAATAGAGGTTAATACTTGATAGAAAGTATGTAAAATTATTTAAATATTTTAATATTAGCCTTCTACATATTTAATTTCAAATAATTATATTTAATAATTATAACTTCAGAAATTACAAAAAAATTAAATTAATGTCATATAAGTACCACTTATATCAAACGACATATAAAATAAACATTAATTATAAGACATCCAAATGATATAACAAAATCCAATACAATTTTTATTTATTGAATTTTGTTAGATCATTTGGATGTCTTATAATGAATGTTTATTTTATATATCGTTTGATATAATTGGTACTTATATGACATTGATTTAATTTAATTTCTGAAATTATAATTATTGAATATAACTTTTTGAAATTAAATATGTAGAAGGCTTGTATTAAAATATTTAAATAATAATGAATTCCGGATACTTTCTAGACGGACTATATATTCGGAGTACAAATAAATTGGAACGATTTCTAAAAACATTGAGTATTCAAATAGTAACAGCTGATTGCTGCGGTTTTATGCCGATAATATTCAATTTCAATTGTTTTCATACAAAACGTTTTTTGTTATACTGTTGATAACAGTATCCGGGAAATGCTGACATTTGTCAGCATTTCCCGGAAGTTTTATCTTTTGTTTTAATTTGAAAAAAGTGCAGCCGAAGCTCATCGTAAGCATGTGGAAGTTTAGGTTAACAATGCTCCAACTCACAAGTCATTTAGAGAATTGTTTCGGTACTTCAAAAGTGGTTATTTCAGCGTTGAAGGCCTCGGTAGGGACAGTCAAAAAAAAATCGAGGACGATGAAGCAAGGTAATTGGGTTTCCTTATGAACTGAGACCAAGTCATCTGGAAATGCGATTATTCTCTTGTGAGCATCTGCTTCAAAGGGAAAAAATTTGACATCGGGTAGTTGCTGGTGATAAAAAGCGGATCTTCTATGACAACCCAAAAAATACTACGTTTTGCCCGGCCTATCATTGCCATCGACCTCATCATCAACACCAAAACCAAACATTCATGGTTCGAAAGTTATGCTCTCTATCTGGTGGGGCCAAGGGGACGTTGTGTATCACGAGCTGCTAAAACGTGGTGATTCCATTACGGGTGATCGGTACATACTGCAATTACTTCTTTTGAACCGTGCATCACAAGAGAAACGACCGGAAATAAGGACAGACATGACGAAGTTGCAAATGCAAGACAACGCTCCGCCTCACGAAGCAAAAGTTGTCAAAAATTTTTCATGAACGATCAAATGGGATATCTTACTGCACCCGCCGTATTCTCCGGACATTGCTCCTTATGACGATAGCTGTTTCGACGGATGCATTACGATTTGACAGGTCACCGCTCCACTTCTTTCTAAGAAATCGAAAATTGGATTCACAATTGGATCGCCCCAAATGACAAGTTTTCCCGAGACGGAATTCGGAAATTGCCTGGGAGGTGGGGAAAAGTAGTAAGCAGTAGTGGACAATACTTTGATTAATTTATTGATTCATTATATTTTGAAAAAAATGCGTTTTTTGAGCTTAAAAAACGGACCGAATGAATTGGTACTTCCATTAAATTTTTAAAAGACCTACTCATGTGAATATCTGTACATTAACACATAACCAATTCAAAAATCAACTGAATTCACTCCATGTATGGGAACATCGAGTAAATTAGAAAATTTGAAATTCTTTGACAAGCACAAACACGTGATAGCAAAGTTGTGATCCAGAACTTCACAATATCGAAAAATTATAATATATTATATCATAATTGAATTGCACTCAAAAGTAGAATGGTTTCAGCAAATAAATTAAATAAATTCATTGACTATATAGTTAAAAATGAATTGAAAATTTTAGATTCTAAAGAACCTTTACAAAAATTATTAATATGAATATTGATAAATATAAGCATAAAGATATGGAAAACACAACTTTTTTACAAAATTCCGAAATAGAAAAAACTCTATAGAATAAATTGAAATAAGTAGATTCAAAAATTTCATTTGGTTTAATTTGAATAAATAATATTTAGATTATATTTATTGTTTGTTTTATAGAATTTTTTTTGATATTTAATACGTAAATTTAGACATATAGTAAATGAATTTATAATAAGTAACTAAATAGAAACTGTGTTCTTAAGACATTAAATTATATTCTTTATAATTCTGTGAAAGCTACAAGATGATATGATAAAATTCATTTCAAAAGTACTATAAATATTTCCAGACAGAGACGAGTCCATATGAAATGCGATGGGCAAGTGAGTTAGCTACAGATGAAGATTTTCATCGAAAATTGAATTTTAAAAGAATATGTTGAACTGAATGTTTTGACCGATTTAGTATTGAGCAACAAACTAGATGACATTTCGTTCAATATTGGGCTTCATTCATCGAGGATGAGCAATGAAGTGTTGAAATCAGCTATATTGGAATTTATTGATTTTTATGATGACATGTATACAGAAAGTCTGGTTGGGGAACCAAGTTTGAGTAGATATTAAACAGCAGCCTACGTTACAGCTTCTGATTGTGTTTATATCTATTCATATTATGTCTCATCCTTGATCGACAATACAGTTTTTGCAAACACCGATCAACATATGACCTTCTTAGCTATGTGACGCAACTGTGTAGGTTTATTGAGCGCTTCGATTATGTCTGGCATAAGGCTCTTCTGAATGAGGTATCTTCGTAGGATTTTCACGACAGTTCGTGCGATTTAATGAATAGCTTCCTCACCAACAGAAGCATCCATGTGGTGTCGATTCTCTTGATTTCAACATGAACGCTGGAGTATCACAAGACTCAGTTTGGCGCCACCCTCTTCCTGATCCAAATACCGAAAACCACATTGTTAGCCTGCTGATCTTCTCCTTCACCAGTGACAAGCCTTTGAGCACCGTTAAGTCTCACCTCCAAAAAAACCATTAGATCGATTCCCTCAACAAAAATTTCAAAAAGATAAACGAATGGGGTCAACGGAATCTGGTATAGTTCAATTCTTCGAAGACGCAAGCAACAACTCAGCTTGTGACTTGATTATAGAAAACCAGGTGCCCCAGCCAAAGGATTCCATGCATCCTCTTGACGTAACTGTCAATTCTTCGGTCTGTTGGAAGGGAACATTTGACTGACATTGCGAAGTCTGCTGCAAATGAGCTGAGATATTTGTTCAAGGCTAAGAAATATTTCTCTGCAGATCAGGTTCTTATACTGTATAACGCCCATATCAGACCAGGGTTCGAATACTACTTTCATTTTTGGAGGACAGCACCCAAGCATTCGTTACATCTTTTGGATTCCATACAGAAAAGAGCAGTGCAACTGATTGGCTGCCCAAATATAACAGGCAGTTTGCAGTCGTTGGAATATAAAAGAAGAAGAGTCGACTTATGCTTATTCTAAAGATATTATCATGACCGATAAATCCTTGAGACGTGTACGCCTGTGACCTTGTTCCACGTCGGAACGTCGGTTGTCGGAACGTCGCACTCTGTTCTACTCGAAGCCGGCAAGAACAGTGAAGTATTATCGGAAAGCGGTAGCGTCCTCTATGGGATACGCCGGGAAGCTGTAGCAGAGCAGAGCGGAATTCTGAGCAAGGTCAGGGCACGTCACCACAAACTAATGAAAGTACAATGAACAGAATGGCAAATTATAGAAATGCCAAAATGGCAGATATGCATTTCGTATATGGCTTAGCTAATCGAAATGGGTTAAAACCTCGTAGGCTCTACGCTGAGTTATATCCAGACATCGTAGCATATTTGCGCGCATTCACGTCTTCGAGAAAAATAAATTCCAAAAAATTACCATCGATAGTGGACGTTCTCGAGAGGTGATAACTGATGCGCTAGGAGAAATTGTTTTCAAAATCAGCAGAAAAATTACCCCAATTTTAAATGTTACGTCTTTCTTGGTCCTTTAGAATTCTGACAGAACAACTGTTGTATCCCTATCACATCCAACGAGTCCAAGCGGTCTTACCTATGAATTTTCTATGACGCGTAATTTTTTGTCAGTTTATGCTTCAGATGATCACTCAAGTTCCGCCATTCTTAACTACTATTTTGTTTACGGATAAGGCTAACTTTTCACTTTTCCATAATAATCTCATATGAGCTGAGGAAAATCCTTAGCCCAATTGTCGAATCTAGGTTTCAACATTAATTCTCGCTAAATGCGTGGCTTGGTGTCTATACATGATGTTAATTGATATGACAAACATTTGAGAGCAGCCAACCATACCTTTTTCTCAACAAATTATAACATCTCTGTGAATTGATGTGGATTTTCTTTATTGAATTAACAATTCTAACAGGAGAAATTAAGACACAACAAGTCATAAAATTTTTTAATTGGAAAAATGTTGACACATCAAAGAGTTCTGTTGCAGAATATTCTAAGGGATGATTTTCTCTCCTCTTTGTGATAATATTTCGTAATAACAAAACTGTCAAAATGGACATTAAATTAATGATCTCCAGACTTATGTTCTTCTGTATTTATTCAAAGGAGACTTTTAATGAAAACAAAATTTTTCCCTTAATTTCAAAGGGTAGTAAGTTGGGGGAAGAATTAATTTTTGCTAAAAAACTACCTGTTTTAATAATTCGTATCAATTTGAAAATTTGTAACATCTCTATAAAATTCTCTCACCCACATCAGACCAATATTTTGTCTCTCCATGAAAATTCCCAATTATTCAATTGCAACAGTAAATTGTCTTGTTAGGGATATTCATCAGAAATATAAATAAATTCATTTTGTTTAAATGCTATATTCTTACCCTCCGGCATCAATATAAATGCTTTTCTTATCTGATTCTTTGCTTTTCTTTTTTTCTTATCTTCCTCGGTTTCTTCCGTTGCTTGAGCCGCCATGATAGCTTCAACTTCCCTGTCACAATCGGAAACTGACTCCTCTGGATTGAGCTCCATCATGATCACGTCTCCATCTGGCTCTATTTTTGCAGATGCACTTGGCTGATCATCGTCTTCTTCGGTCTGGAGGGTAGATTGAATCATCAGTTATTCTAAGCAAAGACTCCGAAAAAAGTCTATTTCTCTAAATTTTATTAAGTTTAAGAGGGTCTCGTCAATAAGAATGATATATTTTTAGAATTGAAAACAATACAGAATATTTCAAATAAAATTAAACTCATTTATTCTTTTTAAATACCATTTCGAAATAGTTTAAATGAAAAAGAATTTCATTAGTAAGGAGTTGATAGAATGTTCCACAAATCAAGACAGTGTAACATACATCTGTATAACAATTTTAAGTTCAAACAAACCCGATAAGGTTTTGTTGATCACTGGGGCATAATTACAGACATGCGTACGTTTCGAATTTGTTGGTTCTCTTCTTGATTTGAAAGATAGCAAGGCAAGGATGCCGCCATACCATAAACTACACACTATAGTAGTTTCTCTGGATGCAGATGCTCCTTATGTATCTGTTGTGTTGGATTTTCAAACCACCATTTATAATTTAACAAAGCCGTTTATCTATCTTGAATAAGTTTTATCTCAAATGATTTTTGGAAAAATTGGTATCTAGTCTGTATACAGCCCATCTGAAAATTTATAATGCGCTTGTGATAGTCATGTAGTTTTAGTTCTTGAATCATCATAACTTTATACGCATGTGAACCCCAGCTTTCAGTCAAATTCCGCCAACTTGTCATTCTTGAGAATGTCGGTTATTTCACTAAGTGGAATTTTCTTTAATACTTGCACCTATAAGTGAAGACCATCTTGAAGTTCTGCGTTTCTTTGTCTTATTGATATGCTGAAATAGTGTAAAGTGAATTTTGTTACGAATTCATCAACGAATAAAAGAAGAATAAAAGAATAGCGACAGATGGACATGATAAGAGCTATAATCTTCAACATGTTCATCTTTGAACAAAATATTAATTACTCGAGGTAATAATGAAAGCCTGTTTTTCATGATGAATATTCAAACCATTTTTAACACAAATAACAGCTAGAATATTTTAACTATTGTAAATAGATCTGGCATGAAATTTTAAAATATATCTTTCCTAATAGGAAACCTTACACAAATTATAAGTAAGTACCTTAATTTTTTTGGGTTCTGCCTCATCCATTGGACTTGATCTTTTCCTCTTATCTGAACCTAAAAAAAAATTACACTAATAATTGTTTAATATCGAATTTATTATTTAATTTTTCTAGAATTACAGTAGAATATTATTATTTATTATTATTATCATAATACTCCTAGATCTTCTGTGAAGATCCCTCAGAAGCTTTTTCAGCTTGTGCGAGTTAGGAGTTCTGTTGTTACTGCGATCTTGCTCTAATTTAGGTACATCACTGTTAATTTTTGACCCAACAGTGAAATGGTGGCCGACACCCGTCCAACTAAAACACCGTTCCACCTGAACAGGATTCGAACCCTGTTCCTTCCAGTCACGAGCCCAATGCTCTACCACTGAGCTGTCAGCACTCATACATTACTATAGAACAGGTCCACTTGTATAAAATTACCCAATATATATCTGTATCTGATAATGTCCTTAAAGTTCATTCATTTTAATATTATAGTTATTCGAATAATTAAATTCGAATATGAAAATACCAGAGCAACTTAACTCACTGCAGAAACTTTGACACTACATTTTTCACATCAATTTCGACTGGTCACTGTTGTTCACAATCATACCGGGTGGCCCACATAAAACCGTCCAGCGGGATAATTTCGTTAATTTTTTCGATAAACGCTGAGACAGGTCAATTTGTTTTGAAGAGGGGCATTTTTTATCACAAATTCGTGAGCGTAAGCTCAAAAATCTTGAATAGCAATGGAGGTCGAGTGACACATCATTTTGAAGGTTCTGCAATTCTATTATGAATATTTCTGTTTGGCATTCGTTACGGTGTGAAAAACACCGTAGGTTCAATGTATTAAGTCAAAATTTTAAACGAGTTTCATTTAATAATATATTCAAATTACCTACCATTTATTTCTAAACAGTAATAGTGCCATTATTCAACATTTTTTCCTACATTCTGTAACTCACTTCTTGAGAAGATCCTTCGCAGATAATAGTAATACCATGTAATAAAACAACACTTGCAATGTTAGGGAATATAAGAAAATACATTTGAACAAAGACACTATCACAAGAAATGAGTGGTGGGCAATTTGATCATATTATTAATTGAAATTCGTTTAGAAACCGGACCAATTAATGCCTTCATCGATCACTTCTAACGATTGTTTTTAAGTGTTTAAACGAACGCTTAACAGACATTCCTTAACATATTATTATTATCATCCTGATACTCCCTAGATCCATCAGAAGCTTTCTCAGCTGGTGCGAGTTAGGAGTTCAGTTATGTTCTGTATAGGCTTTGTTACTGCTATCTTGCGCCAGTTTAGATCACAGCACTGTTAATTTTTGACCCAACAGTGAAATGGTGGCAGACACCCTTTTTCCACCTGAACAGGATTCGAACCCGGACCTCCCGGTCACGAGCCCGATGCTTTCCCACTGAGCTATCCACACTCATATTTATATATAGAATAAAAAAATATTCAAAATATGCATCACTCAACCCCTATTACCATTTAAGATACTTGAGGGGGTTCGTACATGCAATTAAAAGATGTTTCCGTCCAGATGAAAAACTCATACTTACAGAAATATCCGAGTGAACTGTTTTGTGTGAGCTAGTCGGTATAATAGATGTAAAGAAAATCAAATAATCAGCAAACAAAGAAGAGAAAAACAGTGTTGATGAATAAAACAAACAGTATCAGTCAGATGGAAACTCTGCGGATATCCAGTCGAAAAAGCGAATGATTTAGGAGGGCTATCATTAACTCCATTAAAATGTTGTCATTATCGATGCAACCCCATTAAGGAATAAAAACAGATTTGGAGATTTCTTAGATTTTCTATAATTTTCCTATGACCTTCAGTAAATTAATAGAATTTATACTTCATTATGTAACTTACTAGAAAAATGAGTTCTATAGTCTATTGTCCACCCGAGATTATTTTGCATTCATCGATAGCCTAGGTTCCGTACCCATGAGATGATCAATTGGCGTATCTCATTCCAGCGTACCATTATTGATTGCATGAGAAAGTCTACATAAGCTGCTGCAGAGTCAATATCATACAACCTTCAGTTTTAGACGTGTTTGAACAGAGGCATGATCTTGAGGACCAAACTAAACGTTTGTTGTGATGCCGATCACTTATTGGATCTTGTTGGGGCGTAGCGTTTTGAATGGTGTGAAAGTATGAAGTTACATATAGTTTGAGTACTTCCAAAATGTAGGGTATGGCTGCCATATAGTATGTAGTAGAAACTAGTAGTGAGCTTTTACCACGCAATAGAACCTCATACCCTAACGGCGACAATGAGGAAAGCATGGTGCTCTTTGTTAGTTTATGGACTACGCCCCCTTCTACGTTACATTCTCAACCTGGCCCCACCATGAAGGATTCCCAATAGAAGCAAGACTAGTCACTAAATATCACTCAGAGAATTTAGTGATAGTAGGACTATTCCTACTATCACTAAATTCTCTCCTTGAACCAGAGCAGACGTCGATATTCAGCTGTAGCACATAGTGTGGACACTCAGAAAAATTACAAAAATATCGTGTTTGATGATATGCTATCCCCATATCAACAATCCTATCATACTCTTCAAACTACTGATTTGAGATGGTTCGAGTGCCGCCAAATCTTTATCTGCGATCCTGGTGCTGTCTTGTTTCTGCGGGACGATCAGAGACCCCCAGCATATTTCTTCGGCCACAGTGCAGTATAGTATGTAAAAATCTGCTGGTCCTTATGAAAACTTCTTTTATCGACAAACGGGCAACCCTACAATTTGACTCTCCTGGAAACCATTAAGCTGGGCAATCTAGTGAATAAATAATTTCAAATAGGCTTGTCTTCAAGCTATACATAGATTGTAATTCAAATATGCACTATAGACATCTGAATGTATTTTTATCATTTGACGATCTCGCAAATAAATCTAAAACCTAACAGATTAACCTGAAAATTTGATTAATTTTTGTTCATTATAAAATATATAAAAATTTTGATTTTTCCGCCAATCAGTGTAAATGTAATTAATATGAAGAAATCTTACCTGGTTCAGGGGCGGGCACTATTTCCAAAGTATGCACTTTTGGATCTGAAGTGACGTTTCTACGATAGTACATCGTGTCAACATCATACTGTGCATCTTGAGGTAAGTTCAGATCTGCCAAACGGGGTGGTTGTCGAAGGACAAAAGTTGGCTGTTCATTCGAATTGGAACTGAGGGTATTTTCGCTGGATTTGGCGGAGCTCGCAGAATCTTTTGGTAATAGGGTTGAACCGGAATCAGATACTTCGTAAGCTGGAGTGCCGCTAAAGGTAGCTGATGGCCTGGGGATAGGTTCAGGTGAAGGACTTGAATTTTCTAGGAAGAAAAGAAAATTAGACTATCTGCAAAGCATGCATTAAATGCTAAAATACTTTATTAGGTTCCGAGATATCGTAAAGTACTTATGTTACTCTTATTGTCATATATATACTTTGAGATTATGGACTGGATTTTATAATATTATTTTTTCAACGCAATGTATAGATTATTCCTATTTTTCATCTTTCTTTTATTTTCCATTCGTCTAAATTATAACGTGCATCAATTTTTCACTGAGATATGACAAATCTTCAAATTCTCTACCTTAAAATGCCCATAATTTACTTATTAAAGACTATTACTTATGAAAACATTCATTTTTCAGAACTTTGATTTTTCTTCATTTCTAGGAGTGCTTTTGAATCATTTCTAGCTTTTAAACTTTGAGTGAAATTTTGACAATTGTCCCTAGCTGATTCTTCTAAAATTAACATGACAATTTTATTTTTGGTCTTACTTACATTCTTCATACTCGTTATACATTCTGTCAAGAAAGTACCGGGAATTATCGATTTAAATCTGGCGGGGCAATGAGGCAGGTAAAAATTTTTTTTCCTAGGTTGGTACCATTGTCCTTAATTACTATGCCAAGCTTGAGCGGGATCTGTCAACCAGTGTGTTTGCAACAGCTGATTAAGTCAGTCGATGTCAGAGTGCGTGCCGATTTTTACTATGGGTGATTACTATGGACGATAACGCGCCTTCTCACCGAGCTACGATTGTGACTGACTTTTTCACCAAAAACTCAACAAACGTGCTTCAGTAACCACCGTATTCGCCGGATTTGGCTCCCTGCGACTTTTTCCTCTTCCCAAAACTAAAATTGCCCCTTCGTGGCACCCGTTTTGAGTCGATTGAAGCCATAAAACAAAATTCGGCGCGAGCTAAAGTCCATCCCGGAAAGCGCCTATAAAAAATGTTTCGATAATTGGAAGTGCCGTTGGCATAGATGTATTGGAGCAAATGGAGCCTATTTTGAAGGCGACCCAATAAATTTTGACGATTAAATGTAAAAATGTTGTTTTAATTGAAAATTCCCGGTACTTTCTTGACAGAGTAGTATAAGATAGATTATTATCAGTTTTATAATACATGACTTAATAATTATTGCATATGAAGTTATATGTTCTCAATCGTTTTTTCAACAATTCCCTAGTATAATACTTTTATGGATTTATCTCTCTTCTGTATATTTTTCCAATTTTTAACTCATTTTGACATACCAATATGTCAAAGCATATTTCATCTAGTTTTTCAAGGATCTCCGATTTCAAATATTTAATTAGTAGTATATACATTCTGTCAAGAAAGTACCGGGAATTATCGATTTAAATCTGGCGGGGCAATGAGGCAGGTGAAAATTTTTTTTCCTAGGTTGGTACCACTGTCCTTAATTACTATGCCAAGCTTGAGCGGGATCGGCCGACTAGTATGTTTGCAACAGCTGATTAAGTCAGTCGATGTCAGAGTGCGTGCCGATTTTTACTATCGGTGATTACGTTGAGCAAAGAATTTGTTTGAAGTTTTGTGTTGCAAATGAATTTTCGTGTGCCGATGCATTGAAAATGTTGCAAAAGGCCTTTCGTGATAATGCTCTATCGAAAACTCGTGCATATCAGTGGTACAGAGCCTTCAAGGACGGTCGTGAAGTGGTCGAAGACTTTCCTCGTTACGGACGCCCATCGACGGCTTCGATCGAAGATAACGTCGATAAAATTAAGGAAAGGGTGCTGGAAAACCGTCGTACCAGCTTGAGAGAGATAGCACATGATCTTAAGATATCCCACGAGTCCGCACGTACGATTTTGATTGATATTTTGGGCGAACAACTCATGGATTTTGCATGACGATAACGCGCCTTCTCACCGAGCTACGATTGTGACTGACTTTCTCGCCAAAAACTCAACAAACGTGCTTCAGCAACCACCGTATTCGCCGGATTTGGCTCCCTGCGACTTTTTCCTCTTCCCAAAACTAAAATTGCCCTTTCGTGGCACCCGTTTTGAGTCGATTGAAGCCATAAAACAAAATTCGGCGCGAGAGCTAAAGTCCATCCCGGAAAGCGCCTATAAAAAATGTTTCGATAATTGGAAGTGCCGTTGGCATAGATGTATTGGAGCAAATGGAGCTTATTTTGAAGGCGACCCAATAAATTTTGACGATTAAATGTAAAAATGTTGTTTTAATTGAAAATTCCCGGTACTTTCTTGACAGAGTAGTATTTTAATATTATATAATATGATATTTGCTGTCCAGAAACTTTTCTGCTCAATTTTTTGCTTTATATAATCCAACAGATTATCCATAATTTCAATCATTTTCTCATTGCTTTCGTTTTCCTGACGATAATTAACATATTCAATTAAAATAATTAAATTTGAATATCAAAACAGTTTCATATCTGTTAGTCTCCTGTAATTTTAATTTAAAAAAAAGTCCTTATAACACATTAATTTAATTCTAAGAGTTTTCGAATGAAATTTTTTGAAATTCAAATTATAGGAGACTAACAGATATAAATCTGTTTTGATATTCAAATTTTGTAATATTCCTTCTATCAAGTAAAAACCTTTTCTTATTATTTCAAAATTATTAAGATGGTAACTTCCTTGAGCGTCAATTACATCCATATAATAATGACATATTGTTGAAGTGGTCCTCACAGATCTATCTCCAAAGACTGCTGTGAAAGCTACCTAAATCCTTCGAGTGTTTGTGTGGGTGGCTGATGCAAATCTAGAACTTGTTGTAGCTGGTTCAAAACTTGCTCAGTCAGGTAAGGTCAGGAAACAAAAGTGGGAGTGCCAAGTGTGGAATACCATGCATGATGTTCTGGCGACATCGACTATTTTGGCACGACGAGTAGTAATGAAAGAAATTCTGGTCCAATAGCAGCATGAATCAGATGTACAATATTATTGATATATTGGTCGACGTAAAATTGCACATTCATATTCTCAATAAACACTAACTTGCTTAAGTACTGAACATTTCTCGTATTTCTCTGAGGAGAATTTTGCATAAAAACTTCCGTATGAAGGTCTATAAAGTTCGACTAGTACAAGAAGTAAAGCCTCGTGACCAGCCAATGTGTTTCCACTTCGCTCAATGGGCTAATGGTCGCATGGCTGAAGATGAGCATTTTTACAGAAGAATAATCTTTAGCGATAAAGCTCATTTTCATCTAGGAGGGCAATTTTTGGTGGGAATACGTTAAGGATAAGTGTTATGCTAATCATCCAGACGATTGATGCCTTGAAACCGCCCCCCATTTGTGTACCCGAGGTGGAAGGGCTACTTGTTTTGACTAAGATCCTAATTCCATTTCGGTGAAATGGAGGATTAAGTCTTGATGCCTAAAGTAGAGACTTCGCACCGTGTCTCTGGACCGATGTGGTGGAAAGCTCCGACTGAAGCCCTAGTTTCACTGCGAAGGTCAAATGGAGGGCTGAATAGCTGAAGCTATGTTGGCCAAAAAATTATTGTGTTTAAATAAATTGTAGAAATTTTTCTTACTATATTATCTTATTCTATTGAAATATTTGTGTTTCATGAATAAGTTTTCACCGTTTAAAACGATTTGCATGAAACGTGTTTCTGGCAAAGAATTCAACAAACCTTATGGACAATAAAACAACTGTTATTCGTGAAATGAAGCAACAAATATACGAAAATGTAATACAAATTTTCTTCAAAATAACGGTCCGTAAGAATAGCCACGGTCGACATCTGGCGGATTTTTTGTTCCATTATTATTATTGAATTCAGACTTTGTAATTTAGATTAAAATAAAAATATTTCTGCCTTTAACTTTCTCTTGAAATAAAATTAAACTACATGTTGAAGAGCCAACAATTTCCAGGAAACCTCTAATTACCATCAGCAGATTTTCATGGAATAAAGTATTCTTGGAGTCATTTTAATTTTTTTACACTTCTAGTAAATCATGCCTTCACCCTTTCTTGTTGAATTAGTGAAATAAAATAAAAAAATGATTCAAAAATATACAACAAACCTCTGTCGAATTCTGAGGAAATTAGGCCGATATCTGAACGTTGTTTATGTTGTTGATATATCCCAATCTGTGCAGCTTGGTTTCTGGTCAATCTTCGGCGTGCTGCATAATCTTCAATTGGTTCTGAAACTAGAGAGGAAACTATTCAAAGAAGTTCATCTATCTCATGATTTCTTCAAAATACCGTGCTATAAATCCAGTATTCATTTTTCTGCTGAGCTTTTTGTTCAATGAGACTACCAAATATGCTCAGTGATATTAAAAGTGTTACACTCAGAATAAATATTTGTTGATACTGTGGTAGTCTTACATTAAGAATGAAATGATAATAATATATTTGGAAAAAATATTATCAACACGTGATCTGGAACTGGAATAAGAATGTGTTTTGCGACCCCGTAGATGAGTACACTTCTGTGCAGCTGTCATTTTGCCATAACAAAAATTAGTGCAAATAGCAGAACCAAAATTGTCATAGTTCTTTTTACATGTCTGTCAACAGTAACTCAATATAGTGACATTCAGCGCGGCGGCGTCAAACTCTTCTATGGCCATCGTGCATACCAAGACGCTACATTATGCCATCTTGCCTCCCACGGCTACCGTTCTCTGATTTAATTGGGACAAAACAAGAAACAAGTGAGCTACAGAGCATTTTTCTAGAATCCTGATAAAGGCAATGTCAGAATGGATGAAAAAGTCCCAACAGGTTATAGGCTGAACGAAATTTGTTGTTATCATGTTCGTCAAAGCGCAGCTGAGAGTCCATAGTTTTTGCATGTCTTAGGGAAAGCCAGATATGGTTAATTTCAACTTTCAAGTAATCTTTCACTGTACCCCATTTGTAACCAAATACCACAATAGAAAACTTTTCAGAATTTAGTTTAAGGAGGTATCTTATAAAACAGATACGAATCCGAATTGATCATTTCATTAGCTAAAGAGATTTTACTCAAAAGAAGGGAGAAGTACAACTTCGTGTCACCGGCGCAACAATAAATTTTGCAGTTTCTAAGGCATCCATTAGAATTTATTGTAGAGGTGATATGCAGAAGAGGGGCTAAAATACTTTCTTGAGGAACTGCAATTCTCAGTTCTAAAGGTAACTCATTGTCAGCTGAGTGAACAGCAGTCGGTGGCCCAAAGCGGCCAAAAGCGCAACAGTTTACTGGCAAGCTTATGGCGCTCGTATTTTGGCATGCGCATGGTATGTTATTTATTGACTACTTTTAAAAGGACAAGGCAGTTAATAACGATCGCTTCATGGCTCAACTGGATCGATTGAACTAGGGAATTTCGAATAAGTGCCTTCATATGCAAAAAAAAAACAAGGAGCTTGCATCAAGACATTGCACCGTGTTACAAGTCTCCAGATACGATAGCAAAATTGCACAAATTATGTTTCGAACTGCTTCCGCACAAATCCATTCCTCTTAATTTGGCCTCCAGTGAGTTTTACTCGTTCGTGGACCTAAGAACACTGCTCGCCGGAAAGAGATTTTGATTAAATGAGGAGGTGATCGTTGAAAAAATACATATTTTGAGGCTGCTTTGTTCTGTAGAATAGGGTTAGGATTGTAATTGACATAATTGAATTACTCAATGAGTACCACAGGTGACCTCATCGACTGTCAATGTTCGCTGCCGGACAGTGCTACCCATGTACTATCGGGCCACTGTTGCCACTATTGTTAAGAAAAACAGGCCAAATTATATATAAACAATTCTTCAAAAAAGGTATCTAAAGGTTAAGAAGTGCTGGAATGATTGTATCACTTTTGAAGGAGACTATGTTGATGAATAGTCAAAAACTTGTCAGCCGATGTGTTACTTTTAATGTCACTGAGAATGATATAGAAAATTGTAACATTATGCAGTAGTTGTAAATTTCAATTTTTTCTTTGCCTTTTTCCCCAAACTGTTTTTTCGCAACAAACGTGTTAAGATTACCGTTTTCAGATTTGAGAGTGTACCAATAATGCTTATTGACTTCGACAAGGAGAACCTCTGAGTCCAGTCAAAATAGACATTTATTTTACTCAAAATTAGAGTTGAAAATTGGTATAGACGTTGAATAAATTATTACAAATAAAATGACGAAAATCCCTTTCGATCCTTCTTCTGCAAAAACATTATTGAAGGTCAAAGATAAAGAATTCAGGTTTTTCCTATTTTTCTCCGAGACAGTGAACTTTGTCGTAAAAATAGGTAGACGAAAATTGATCATACAATTCTCTTCAAAAATTATTCAATCTTTTTTGGACGAATCATCATTCATGAGATATCACGGTTTTTAGGTTGACAAATTTATATTCTATAGAATATGCGCACATTTCCGCAGCACACTATGAGGTAATGAAGGTGAATTTTTTTTAGGTGGTTTCCCCATTATTTATATTTTTTCACGATCTATTGTGATAAAGAAAGTTTCAACAGATCGTATCCTATTGATCAAAAGAATTAGCTCCACTTTGACGAAAAGAGAGGATATTTTGCCATGTACCCAAGAATATTCACACAAGGATTATGTTGTTTGATGTCTCGAAAGAACATACCGAAAATGAAAACTTCGCTGAAATGCTGATCAGCAAAAATCTTCGCAATCTGGAGCATAAAAACGAAATTCTGACGAACAAGAGGGTAGTATACAAATATCCTTCACAAGGGACAAAGTGAAGGTGGTGATCAGCGCCCCCTCTGAACTAACGTGTTCGATTATGAAAGAAGGCCAAGCATATTACTCATAGACGTATTAAAATTAGGATAATAAGTCTGTGATATTACTAGATACATGAGTTCCTACAGAGCGTACGAAGATTTAAGCGTCAGACGATACCTTAAGTGCCAAGGGTACGGTCACTTCTTGATCCTTGTAAGACAGAAGAAGAAAGTTGCGGACATTGTGCGGAAAAAGGGCATAAAACTAAAGAATGCCCAAATCAGAAGGAAACCGCCAGTTATATCAATTGCAAAAACAAGAAGCGAGATGCCTTACATCCCGCTTCAAGTGAGAAATGTCCGGTCTTTCAACTTCAGGAAGACCTGTATAGGGCGAAAATTGACACCTCGATGTCTTTCGCGTGGAAATAATGCAAATAAAAGCCCAGAGATCATTGACTGTTGTTTCAGAAATTTCATACATAATGTGTGGTAATTTAGGAACCCTAATAGGCGTTTGGTGAGGTTAAAGGACTGAGTACCTCCGTGAAACTTGCCTATTGCGGAGAGAACCATCCTCAATAAAGCAATATTTAATCCTTTATTAAATGTCGCCTACCTGAAACAATTGTCTACAATGTTAATAAGCATTATAAGCAGTTCCTTCAACTAAGAAACGATATTCTTAATAAATGCTGTCAATTTTCTTTAGACATTGACACGAATCTCTCACAGACCAAGAACATATTGAACAAACTTGGTCATAATAGAGGCAACATAACTCTCACTATCAAGGCGAAAGCAAAATCACCCTCATGGTACTCAAATTCCAGAGACCACCAAGATGAACTTTTGGAGGGCTTAATTTTTCGTTACGATCTATCAGTGTTAAATGAGTGGGACTTTTCGACCCCATTCGCCTCTTCAAACGGCGAGTCGAAGATTGACGTAAGACTGTGTACGCAAAACGTTGCCACACTAATATCTGGTTGGTCGGTGCAGGAGGACTGGGTAAGTGATCACCGATCAATTCTTTTTAAAATATAATAATAAATTTAAACACAATTACTGATCACTTGATTGACTCACACCAATCCAGATTCCTCACACGAAACGTTGATTGGGAACTGTTTGACGCTGAGCTGGAGAGACGTCTATAGAGACATAAAGATGGATTGTCTCAACACTTCCGAACTGGAAAGACTGGTACTGTAAATGACGATTGCTATCTACAAAAGAGTTATGTCGATTCCGTCCACCACACACCAATCCTTTAAGATGGGCTGGTGGACCCCGGATCTGAATTCGAACAAGTGTAATTTCAACCGATTAACGAAGAGATTACAACAGGCACGAAAAAGGAAAATACTGTGGACAATCGCCAAAGAAGTAAAGAATGTGAGGAATAATTATGTTAATGCTATAAAGAAGGCTCAAAACTAGACAACTGGCGGGAATTTGTTAAAAAGAAAGCCAGTAAGTCACCATGATTAGCAGTATACAAAAAAACTCAGAAAATATCCGTTCGCCTTCATGAACATCCGTGATGACTCCCCGTTGTCAGAGCATGATTGAAAGAATGGTTCTATTGCTAATGATCAAAATGGAACGAGTTCACCTAAATGGAACATTAAGGAGAACTAAATGTTATTATGAAGAATAATTTTCAAGATTTACTTACACAATTATTTTTTCTTCTTCTTCTCCTTGCAGTATTTCTGTACGCTGTTTTAAGGAGATAAATGCATCAGTTGTCTCTTGATCAATATCATAAGGATTGTCGTCTGTTGTATTTGATTCAATATTAGAGCAAGTCTGGTCCTGACAACTGATACATACTGCCAAGCAAAATAAACCCACATTTCGACAAATACAATTTCTACTACAATTCGTCTTGCAGTTACAAAAAATACTATTGAGCAGTTGTTTTGGAGCAGGCTGTTTTGGAGGTTGTTTTGGAGCAGGCGCGAGTAAGAATTGAATTGGTTCCAAACAAATATCTGTTAATTTCTAACCCCATTCTTCTGTTTCAGTTCGTTGCCTAACCACACTTGAACTTGATAATATATAGGATACAAATGTTGGAAAGCAGAAGCAGATGTTGGAGGCAGACAAGACAACTGTCCTGTTTTATTATTCCATGCAGATTCTACAAACCTTAAATATCTGTACTTGTCTATAAAACCAATTTTTTTTTGGAGCACCATACATTGCAAGAAGAAAACAACACAACTGAACTCCTAACTCGCACAAGCTGAAAATGCTTCTGAGGTATCTTCACAGAAGATCTAGGAGTATTAGGATAATATAATAATAATCATTTAAATCATTACGTTTTTCGAACAATTTAAATCTGCCGTTTTACCTCTTTTGAAAATTGCTGATGTAGTTATTGCATGTTATTGCAAATAAAATATAATTTTGACATATTGGATATGTAGTAAGAGTTTGTGATGAATATATTGTTGATTGTACTTGAGTTTTCTCAGTTTTCAAAAAGTAAACAATTTTATCAGTTGGAGTCCGCACAGTCAGTAGTATGAACAAATCCACATCTTCATTTGGTATTTGGTACTTTGAATTGTTCTATTGCTGTTTCAATTATGAGGTCATTAGCATCACTATCAGCTTGTTTTAATGGAATACCAGCAGCTGTAAATTCTTCATATAGCATTTAAATGAAGACAGACTTATTGTGACTACTTGCAAGGAATTGTTGTTGGTTTGTTGGAACTTTCCTAGATCGATATCAACAGCTGAAGATGGTTTTATTGTCTTACGACGTCGTTCTGCAGCTTTAATATTTTTTTATGAACAGTATAACCATAAAATATAATCGTACTGTCATGAGTTGAATGTTTTTGTACATACTGAACATATTTTTCAATAAGAATATGAAATGTTTAATCTCGATCCTATACAACACGGTATAATAGATACCCTCCAGCGATGATGTAGCAATTGTTTCATCAATTTGTAATGTTTACACATTCAAAGCAGTTATAAAGAGCTGCCTTCATAGTTTTCCCATTGCATCGAAGAAAGATAATGGGCAAGGAGGATGGAGGATGTCTCCACACTCCAAAAATGAGGTAGCTGGCAGATGTTGCACAAGGTTACAGACGAAGAGAATTAGGGTCTGACAATAGGCTGCAGGTAAGCGCATATTATGTAGAATATGAATTTTTCCACTTTTAAAACCGCAATATCTCACAAATGGCGATTCGTACGAAAAAAAGTATCTGAATAATTTTTGTAAAGAACTGTATGATCTACAACTTTTGTCTGGTCCATTTTTACGATAAAATTTACTGTTCCTGAGATAAAGGGAAAAAACCTGAATTTTTTACCTTTGACATTGGATACATTTTTTGCAAAAGTAGGACTGAAGAGGATTCTTCCTTTGTAATGATTTATTTAACATCTATACCAATTTTCAGCTATTTGAGAGTTTTGTAAGTTGTAACTTTTTTTTTATCTATTTTGACTGAACTATCATGAAATGAGAGAACAAAATACTCACGTTCGCCCACACTTGCATCTCTGTCAGAGGAGGCATCTATTCCACTTATTCCTGATTCATTATAGCCCCTCTCGATTTCACTAATGTCCGATTCAATTGGTACTGGCTGTCTTCTCTGTATGATCCTTGCTGGTCTTATAACAGAAGTGCGTGCTGATTCCTGCGGGCGGTACTCTGGATCAGTCTCATCGCTTTCGTATTCTCGCGCAGGTACTTTACTTGGACCCTCTTCAGAAATCTCGGGAGTGGGTGCTTCTTTACGTTTTCCAGATGATGAGGAAGATTGAGGTTGATCCTCTGCTGAGATATTTCGAGTTATAACCCAAAAAATTAGATGGAAATACTTTTACATATACAGATATGCCTTAATGCTGATTTAAAATTATTAACGTCAGATAAAAAAAATTTCTTGTGAATTTCAAAAACTCCGAACTTTTATGTAATAGCCGACTTACATTACTATGCACTTACAATTAAAATTCTTACACTACTTTTTTATTTGAATTATAAAAATAAAATAAGCCCTAAAATGTATTTATAATTCGCATCCAGACATTTTTGTCCAAACTCCAAACTTGCATGTGGGTTTTCGTCTGTCCAATAGTGGATATTATGAAAATTGACTACACTATCTCTCTTGAATTTTGCTTCGTCGTTGAATAAAATATTGTTCCTGAAGTCAGCATTCAGTCTTGAATGCTCTGTTAACCAATAACAGAAAATCAATCTTGCTGGAAAATCTTCCGTTTTCAAGACTTGAACCTTTTGCAGGTGATATGGGTAGAGTAATTGCTCATGGAGAACTTCCCACACCGTGCTTTTCGGAATTATTTTTTGTATCGAAATTCATCGCACCCTAATATTTGGATTTGCTACTGCAACTTCCAAAACGGCTTCTTCATTTTCAACAGTACGGGTAGAATGATCTTTACCAAACTCAGATTAGGAAGGGATAAAAGTGCCCTTTTCGTATAATCTCCAATGGAGGTTCGCGAACGTTTTCTCGCAAGAAAGGACTCGTTCAGGAAACGCTTCTTCATAGTATCGTCTGGCAACACGCGAGTTTTCATTAGCTGTTCCATACATAAAATGCATATCAGCTATTTCTTGATTTGAATAAGGAACCATTTTCATAAATTTAGATTATTTTTCAGATACAGGAATATACAAAGAGCCC
The DNA here is from genome assembly GCA_034642435.1 of Megalocaria dilatata. Lineage (NCBI taxonomy): Eukaryota > Metazoa > Arthropoda > Insecta > Coleoptera > Coccinellidae > Megalocaria > Megalocaria dilatata. Next base: position 62,916,973 of record CM067855.1, on the reverse strand, counting down.
ACTCAATTTTCATGTTTTATTGATAATGTCAAACTGACAGACGCCTATTATGATTTTGGAGATAAGTAATCCATGGCTCGGTTAGAATACATATCATCACCAAATCACTTTTTTCTCGAGAATGGTGCTCCGCAACGCTTTCAACAAGAAGTAACTTTTTGCTTGAAAAATGTATAAGGAATCTTTTTCTTTGATTAAAATTTCAATTTAATCACTCGGTCAAAAATTAGAAGAAATTTTATCAAAGACCCTACTACTATCTCCGCCTCTGATAAGAATCGGTGAGTTTTTTAATCATCAGACGATTCAGTTTAATCACAAACCTCCATGTACTGAATTTCATTTGAATCCACCAAATTTTGATGAAAATACCGCTAGTTTATTGGATTTTGGAGGTCATGTTGAAGAAGATCTAGCGTCCATGGGGTGAATTTTAGGACCTTAGTTGATAGGATGTTTTCTATATACTTTTACCTTCAGAATCGTCCCCTGAAATATATGAACGTTAAATCCGGACACCCTGTATATAAATATTTTTCAAACACAGGTGAATTATTCGCAAATTTAGATTTCCATGAAGAAACGGAGGAAACTCAATCAATAACAAATTTTTCTGGAATGATTTCATTTCGAATTTACATAAGAACTTGAAGAGTTCGCACATTTGCAAAAATATCAAAACTCATTATGTTCCCAGACACGATGTCGGCAGATAAACATAATTCAAAGATGAGTGGCTGAATTTATAAGGTGATGAGATGCAATCGGTTGATTTTCAATGAAATTTCATATAGAAACGAAAGTAATTGATTAATGCGTAACTTTCATAAAGATGCGGAAGAAGAATTGTTAAAAACATGGATGTCATTTCTGCAATATTTAGTTCTTCAAAAAAAATCGCGTTAGCTATTATATAACTTTTTTCTTCCACATATGCATGTGAATCAGTTTTTTCTGAATGGATTTTTATAGGAAACACATTTGAAAACAAATTGACTGAAGGGTCTAGCGCAAAATGTGTTTTATTGACAGTATTGTTGTATTTCACGAAACTTTAGTCATTGGATCAAGTCTGTTGATCACAGAGTCCTTCTACAATTTATCTAGTTCTATGTTCCCAAAGTGTTGATCATAGATTTAGTCACGGTGTCAAACTATGACACATTCATCTCTGTTGATCATCGATCACGTACAAATTGGGTTCCACAAAACATTTTGAGCTCTGATCTAACCTAGAATCGCTGCAAAATCAATGATCGAGTTGATTTGTCGATTTTGAATCCACTGGTGAAACCAGCTAGTTACCCCAACTAACTGGTTCCACCAAATATACAGCATGATCTTCTCGCTATGAATATTCGGCTTGACAGTTGATCAAGGGTATCCATACGTTGCACGACGTTTTGGATTAATCCTCATAATACACCAGTATTATGAGCTGATACAATCGATCGAAAGAATTACAGGGGAGGTCTACCGACGACAATTGGTGCCGAAAATTTCGAGATAAACGGCCGCAATAAACCCAAAGACTCGCCAAAGTTATTGACAATGCATGAAACATGTTGTGTCGCCCATTAAAACGTACTTAGAAGGGCTCGCATAGGTGAGATCCGTCGTCGTCCACCTCAGACATTGCTCCTTCGGAATGCCATCTCTTCCGATCGATGCAACTTGGCCGGATTGACCAGCACTTCTCCAATTACAGTGAAGTCAAAAAATGGATCGAAGCATGAATAGCGGCCAAAGAGCCGGCCTTTTTTCGCGATGGTATTCGTTAATTGCCAGAAAGACTGGAAAAAATTGTGGCTAGCGATAGACAATACTTTGAACTTTCAATTTATAACTAATTTTTTACAATAAAGCATCAATTTTCGAAAAAAAAACCACATGAATTTATTTATACTCTTAATGTTATAAATTTCAAGCTCTCGTTACCTTCCTTTTGTTCCTGATTCGACACTTCATCAGTTTGTACGGTAGAAATTGATTCACTATCTGTCAAAAACACTGACTCCATCTCTTCAACTGGTACATTATGGATAGGTTTTAAGTATTCGTCACCACTTGATTCAGAACTTCTGCTCGACGACTGCTCTCCTTTGGAACTACTTCTCACAATATCATGAGACCGTGACTTCTGTCGTTCTCCTAATTTCGCCTTATCTTCCATTCTAGGTGCACTATCATCAGATTGGGAACTCGTTGATGATTCTGATGCTTCTAATGCCAGTTTATCTTTCTGCCCCTGTTTCTGTTCTGCATCCTCTTTTTCTTCCTCTGTTTGTTCTTCTTTTTGTAAATCAATCGATGAATCATCGAAGGATTCTGGACTAGATCTTCTGCGCTTATTCTCATCGTCTTCATCATCATCACCAGATCCTGATCCACCCAGGTTTTGAGCACCTGCTGTTGTGCTACCACATATGTTCGAAGTTGTGCCCACTTTTTGCGATTTTCCTGTACTTTCTGTTGTATCCTGCTGACTGGAGTCTGAACTTTGTCTTCTTGTGGTGTCTTCAGGACCAGAAGGCTGCGTAAAAGATATTACACCTGGGATAGCCTTGACACCTGACGCATGTTTTGACCTTAAACCACTCTTTCTTTCTTCTTCCTCGGGTTTTAATTCAGTCTGAGTAGGAATATCTGTATTAAATTCATCTTGATCTTCGCCTGCAGACGGTAATTTTTCAACTATTATTTCTGAAGGTGGATTGACAGGTTTAGGCATATCCACTAAGCTCTCTGATGCTTCGTCAGATTTTGACTCGAAAGGCATGTTGATATCCATGTCATCTTCCTGATTAACATTGGATTTCACAATAAGATTTTCTTCAGGTTTGTTGACTATTTTACGTGATTTTTTTCGAGGACTCTCCTGTCCATGTAGTAAAGCTGCATATTCGTTATTAGTACCGGGATGGTAGATTGGTTTGAATTTAGGAGAATGTGTTGGTTGATTGAAAGATCTTGAACGCCGTCTAGTACCAGAGCATAAAATTTTTTTACGATTTAAATTTCTTACTTTATCATCACAGGATTGTTCATGAATTGGTTTCTCAATAACGCTTTCTGTTGTTATTTGTTTTTCTTCTAGAAGTTTAGATAATTCTGACCCGTCTCCTTGAGTACTTGGCACAGGTTCATTTTGACAATCATGTGTTGCAGGCAATGTTGGTGAAATATGTTGCCTCTCTGATGCTGGAATTTGTGCAGTATCATGCTCTTCAATAGTAATCTGAACATCATCTATTGACTCGGTTGTTTTTGAAACTCCGTGTGAAGGTAAATTACGAAATTTTGAAACTTCTGGTTCTTGTTCTGAACCTACAAATTGAGGTTCATCCCGTGCTTTTTCTGGTGATGGTGGAGTGGGAGGTTTTGGTGGTGTAATTTTTCGATCTGGACTAACAGGGATTGGAGCACTATCGTATACGATAGTTTCATTGTCTGAATCACCATTTGATTTGTTTGGAGATATTACGTTGATAACAGGGATAATCGCATGATGTTGAACATCAGAAGATTGAATACTAGCATCCGGCAACTCCTCTTTAACCTCCCCAGTATGTGATTGACGTATATACTTGGAGATATCACTTGGATCTAAAATATTCTGACGAGGACTTGGAGTTTCTTGATTTGAAGGATCCTCATTTATTTGGGAATTAGGTGAGGTAGATGTTGCTTCTGAAGTTGAATGTTCTCGCGTAACTGAGTTTGGTTGTTCTTCTTGTGGTTCTGGAGAAGGTTGCGGTGGTGGTGTCGGTACTGGTTCGGGAGAAGGTTCTCCTTCTGGTGCGGGTTCTTGATCTGGAGTAGGTTCTCTCTCAGGAACTGGATCTGGAGTAGGTTCTCTCTCGGGAACTGGATCTGGATTAGGTTCTCCCTCAGGAGCTGGATCCGGAGAATGTTCTGCGTCAGGAGCTGGAGGAGAAGGAGTGAGTGGAGGGGGTATTGGTATCCCGGGATATACAATTCTTTTACGTTTTCCAGGTAGAATCTCCAAATCCATAGGTTCATCTTCGAGATCTGGAACATTATCACAGTCTAGGTCGTCAGGTAACACTTCCTCTACTCGCGGAAAATAATCCTGGATAACAAGTCTTCCCTCCATTAACAAATCTATAATTCCTGCGGTAGGTTTTGTGTCATTCTTAATGTAATCGGGTTTTTCACTGAACATTACTTCTGCTAAACTATCATCTTCTGGTATTAAACTTGAAAAGGCCTGATCATCCTCAAACGCATTTACTGGTAGAGGTGTACTGTTACTGTCATCAGATGATGGAACTAGAACAAGAGGACGTCACATGAGGATATAGGAGGTCTTTCAGAATTCGGATTTAAAAAAGTGTTATAATTCACAACCCTGTCTCGTTAACTGAAATTGAGGGGTGTTCGTCATCAACTTTGTGAGAAACAAACAGACTTTATGGTAACAAAGAAACTTCTGACCCATTATTAAATGTGAATCTTCCATATTATGTCTTCAAATCGTTGATATATACTCAGTGACATTATATGTGTTACATCCAGAAGCAATAGTTTCTTTTAGATGATACTGATAAATTTTTTTATTTCATGAAACTTCATTGTATATTGGAGAAAAATCACTATATTTCATCAAACTTTTACAATTAATTCATTACTTCAATTATCAAGGGTGCGAATGCATTGTGACATATAAGGAGCATTTTATGGGGGTAGTACAAGGTAAAGAATAACGAACGGTTCATTTCTAATTAGTCGTTCAAAATTTTTTTCAGTCCTGATAATCAGGAATTTGCAGCTCCCGCTTCCATGATTCTTAGGGTCTTCACAATACCCTTGCCTCACGAAAGTTTTTCTATAGAAATCTATAAAATGAATCATATTGCCTGAAATGATGAAATTCCTCTCATTCAGCGAATGGAAAAATGTACATCATTATTCACTAAATACCACCAAAATAATAAATTTAACCTATAAACAGCCTTCTAAGGTTGTCCTTCTCAGGGAAACGGCTGAAACATATAATAAAAAAGCAACTCGAAGCAGTAATTCGCCGAAAAATATCTTACGATCAATTTGCGTTCAAAGAGAAGACATTCACCAACACTAACAACATTAATCCCAAACATCCAAACTGACAACCTAATTGGAAAAGATACTGCAGCTTTATTCCAGGATAAAAACAAGGCTTGATTGTTTCGCTCTCTACTTGACGGAAATTCATCGTAAATGATTTGAAGTAAAACACTTTATTTCCGCTTATTTTTATTTTTCAACGACAATTGTTTCGTCAATTACATATTGACTTCGTCAGGTGAGTATGGTTGCCATACTCACCGTATGGTTACCATACTCACATTTAAAAGCAAGGCATTTGACAGTATATGGCACAAAGGATTACATTTCAAACAGAAAAACTGGAATATTCAACTGTTCTACTATGGCTACTGAAAGATTACCTTGACAATAGAAGTCTTCGAGTTAAAATTAACAACTGCTACTCGATAACATTTTATATTGAACAAGGGGTCGCACAAGGTTCACAATATTCGATATTTTTAAGTAAAGCTCACTGCCATGACAGATACAACTTCAATCACCACCTCGAATACTTTGATGAAAATCTATACATGATGTAGTACTCAGATGACACGACCCTAATTAGTCAAAACAAGAAACCCAAGGATCGGTAGAAGACTCACAACATCTATCTAACACATTGGTACAACATATTGAGGCTTAAAGTTAACCCCAATAAATCGCAATCATCATATTTAGCTACAAAAATCAGCACAATCACCAATGATCGAGTTTGCAGGTTCGCAGATTAAAACACTTTATTTTATTATTGAGAGATACCTGGAAGTTGATATAAACAATAAATTTAATTTCAAAAAACAAACGAAAAACTTTCAGAAAAATTAGAAAAATATATATGATACAGTAATTTATTTCCACAAAAATGTTTGTACTACTATAACAATTGTTTCACCACGATGTGGCTTCTTCAGGTATTACATTGTACTGTCTGATGGTATTCAGTGTAACCGAGTTTAAATATATTGTTACCAAATAATGTGAACAAATAATGGAAGCACAAGTCATAAAAACTCTAGGTGTTTATTGGAGTTTGCCGCTAAAAATGCCATTAAGGAAAGATATTCAGTAATGGAGACGTATCAACATGTGTTTGTTCGTTCAAAAGGATTTTACGGGCACTATACCTGTTGATTTCAAGAAATTCTAAAAGTGTTAATCTAGAACTTTTGCTTCCAATTCAGGCATAATTTCAACAATAATTATGAAATTATTCACGTTGAAAGCAAAAGTTCTAGATTAACACTTTTAGAATTTCTTGAAATCAACAGGTATAATGCCCGTAAAATCCTTTTGAACGAACAAACAGATGTTGATAAGTCCCCATTACTGAATATCTTTCCTTAATTTTAGCGGCAAACTCCAATAAACACCTAGAGTTTTTATGACTTGTGCTTCCATTATTCAGTCACGTACCTAACAATGTATTTAAACTCGGTTACACTGAATACCATCAGACAGTACAATTTAATACCTGAAGAAGGCACATCGTGGTGAAACAATTGTTGTAGTAGTACAAACATTTTTGTGGAAATAAATTACTGTCTCATATATATTTTTTCAATTAAAATGAGTTTCCACCAAGTAAAGACCGAATCAATCAAATATTTCAGAAAAATGTTTGAGCACGAGTAAAAATTTCAGGAAACTAACAAATAAAAACTCTGGCATAAGCGCGAAAACCACTGAACACTTACAGTGTGTAAACCACTTATGGAATAAAATTATTTGTGTCCTTATGTTAGTAAATTATAAAAAACACTGAGACAAATTTAATAGTGCACTTTTCAAACTCATATTTAAATATACAAGGTGATTCGCGCAAGTCCACAATATTCGGTCCTCGTTATTTTAAATGGAACATCCTATATATTTTTATATTTTTTAAAGCTCCTCAATAACCTTATTTCAACGAACTATATCATGTATGGTCTAATATTAATAATACCGGATGAAATTTCGAAAGTATTTCTAATTGGTTTCAAAAAACTGAAAACTTAAATTTCATGATGTAATTGATTTTAATATATTAAAATGAATGCTCAAAATGTTCTCCACCTCATTCTTGGCAATAATACAGTGTCGTATAAAACTCGTTTCTAACTTTGTTTAAAGTTTGAGTTGAAATATTCCGCCTCTCTGTAGTCATCATTTCTTTGAGTTCTGCGATGCTCGTCGGCTGTATTGTAAAAATTTTGTTCTTGCAATAATCTTAAGGTATGGCGATCTAGCTAGCAGCTCAATAGCGTCCAATCCATTTATTGGGCAAGATTGCGTTCAAGTAATTTCTGACCATTGAAGCATTCATCCTGCTGGAACCAGATATTTTCATTCGGAAGGCTTGGATCTATTGCATTAGCAAATAAAATGACTACCCAGGATTAACTTCGTCTCTAATCAAAGTCACATATATTTCGGCTGTCAAAGTCTTATCTATAATTATAGGACCAATAATATAGTTACCTACGATACATGCCCAAACGTTCATCTTTTGAGGATACTACGTATGTGTCTCACGCATCCCATTAGGATTCTCCGCTGATCAATATTTACAATTTTGTCGGTTTACCTCCACATACAGAGTAAATGTTCAGTTTGTTCATCAGAATTCACTTTATTCCGCAGAAATGCATTCTATGATCTTGACTGTCTTCTGTTAGCACTTCATTTTGTGTGGATGAAGACTTCTCTGAATTGTGCATGAATTTTAGACAACGTACCTTATGAAATATTAGGCAACTGAGGACCTCTAATTAAGTAAACATATCACTTCAACTTGACTTCTTCAATTATCCCCGTAATCGATCATCATTAAAATCTCAATTCGGTGAGTCTCGGTTAAATATTCATCATTATTACTTCTACAAGAAATACCTTTTCAATTGGGAATTTTTCTGTTTCAATATAGATCTCAACACCGCACCATCTGACTGATAACAATCCATATTATTTGTAGATTTACTTCATTTATCGACAGATAAATATGTAGATAGTTTTTTTAGGTATTCATGACAAAAACTGTTAATCAAACCAAGATCATGAGTGTATTGAGAACTGATTTTAGAAATTTCGCCAAGTTAATTGATAGTTCAAAAATTTCATAAGTCTGTGTTATTTAAAAAATACCATAATTTAACGCGTGATAAATTATTAATTTCATTATTCCAAACCATACATAATATAATTCGATGAAATCAGGTTATTAAGGAGCTACAAAAAAATATAAAAATGTACAGAATAATCCCTTTGAAATAAAGAGAAATGACTGTGCTGCGCGTATCACACTGTATTTAAATTAACGCACGCCATTGAATTTGAAAGTTAATGTGTCCCACTGTTTATTATGATTTTCTACCATAAGGATACAAAAAATTTTATTTCATAAGTGGTGTCCACACAGTATATAAGACAATATCCTACCCTTCACCTTCTTACAGAGCTATCACAAGAATGAGACTCTCAAGAAATCCCTCACAAAACCCACTGAACAATTCACTATTTGAGGTAACTAAGATCGCACCCATCGAGCAACGCATCCAAAATCTGTTTGCCAAGTTTTCACGCGAAAGCAATATTGAAATAGTGAAAAAATTTTCCACTTAGAGAAATCATGAAGCAAAACCACACAGAAAATACCTACACAAAAGCATGTGAAATTTCTTGCAAGAGACCAAGAACATAATCGGTACATAGAAGTCTATTTTTTTCAAACAATAAATTTAGATTTTAACATTACATTACTTATGTAATATCCTATATATTTGTAAAAAGCGAGCTGAAGGACTTAGGTCGATGGCCTTTAGTTTTTATTATTAATATAATAATTAAGTAAAGAAAAAATTGCTCTCTTATATCCAATTACAAACCTTGAGTTTTTTGGATATGCGTCCACTAAAATACCACCAAAATCACTTCAATAAATTTAATTTCTAAATGGTCTTCTAAGGTTGTCCTATTTTGGAAAATATTTTATTGAACGCAAACCAAAATACAAAATCCTATAAAAGTTTGGGAAGTATATATAATTAATTGAAATGACAATAAATCAACTTACGTGGATCAAATAGGTAGGAACTTTCAAACGAGGATGAAAGAACTTCTGATTACAAACAACACTTCGGCAGTTTTTGAACATATTGAAGCTGTCAATCACCTTATAATTATCAACAACCTAAAAATTTTTCATAAATGTCACGAAGGCAGTAAAAAGAATTTGTTGGAATACTTGGAAATAAACCAGGTTTTTTGAACCCTGATTTTCAAACACTGAATAACTAATCAGAAAAGAACCGATTTCTCCTACTCAGCATGTAAAGTAGCCGAGTAAATTAATTCGAATGACAATCTGCACCAAATAGCATTAATAAGAAGTAAGAGTTATGGTAACCAACAAGTTCGAAACGTGCGCTTAGGTCCCAGTGATCAACAAAACCTTATCGAGCTTGTTTGAGTTTGAAATTGTTATATGTTATATGTTACACTGTCTCGATTTGTAGGTCTCTCTATTACCATAGCTCAAACTTCTTTTAAATGATATTTGATACATATTGTCAGCAGAATTGATTTATTTGAATACGAATACGCTAATTATAATGATCACGGCGTAGTAGGATCCGACTTGAGCATAAGGAAAGTTCTCTACATTTTTAACGTTGAAAAAATTGGGAATACAGATCTTTGCTTAAATTTGCTTGCTGAGGTATGTCGCGTTTGTTTGCATGCACTACATGGCACTTGTGTATGATAAATACTTTAGTGTTGCTGTGCAGAACGAATATCAGTGCATGGCAAATTTATTGGTACAGAGTACTGACGAAAACCAACAAGTTCGACAAGTGCGCATGTCTGCTACTTCTGGCCCCGGTGAACAACGAAATCTTATCGAGCTTGTTTGAGTTTAGAATTGTTATACCGAGGTATGTTACAATGTCTCGAACTGGTTAAACTTTCTATTATTAGGAGTACAAATAAGTTTCCGCCGTACGGAACCCAATTTCCTTGTTTATGAATCATTCCTAATGATTTTAAACGATGTGAGACTGCTTGCTGAGTGACTTCTACTGATAGAGCAAGTTCTTTTTGTGTTTGAGATGAATCTTCCTCCAATAATTCCTCCAATTCTGCATCCTCGTAAATGTTTGACCTTCCACTGCGATCTTTGTCTTCTACGTTGAAATCACCGTTTTTAAACTTTTGAAACACCTCTACACATTCTCTCACTCAAAGCACCCTCACCATATGCTTCTACGAGCAATTGATGCGCCTCAGCAGCAGATTTCTTTAAATTAAAGAAGTAAACTAATATTTCCCGCAAATGACGCTTACTTGGCTCAAACTTTGACATTTTCAACTTATAAAAATTATATTTTACCAATATAAAATCAATGATATTAATAGGTTATGTTGTTGAATGTCCAAACTATTTTTTAAGCCGGCTATCATCTGCAAAAGCTAACCGAAACTCCGTGCCGCGCCATCTACAATAAAACGATGGAAACGTATTTGTACTCCTAATACCATAGCTCATACTTCTTATAATTAACATCGAGAACTTTATATCGATCGGATTTGTAGTCTTGAATATATTTGGAAAAATAAAAGAAATATCAAATTCAAATAACTGAGGAATCATTGAACCAATTTTACCCTTTAGCTAACATTCCACGATATAACAATTGAAGAGCAAGATATTAGAGCGGCACTGCGGAAATGAAAGAACAGAAAATCTCCAGGACAGGACAACATCCCGAATGAATTTCTCAAATATGGGGGAGACAGATTGATAACCGAGATAACATCATTAGTGAATAAAATCTTAACAGAGCGGAAGATACCAGAAACTTTGAAAACAAGTACAATGAATTCTAATGTTCCAGAAGAGATAAAAAAGAACCGAAAAATTATAGAGGAATAAACCTGCTGGGTGCAATGCTCAAACTTGTTACTAAGATTATAACAACAAAGATAAACTCCATTCTAACACTGGCTGATGAACAACAAAGCTTTAAAACAGGAAGATCATGTACGGATGCTGTGTTCGTGATGCGACAGGTAGTGGAAAAATCAACGGAATATAACAGACCGGCTATCCCATGTTTCGTTGACCTACACAAAGCATTCGATAAAGTACGACTAGGGGGCGTCATACACCTTCTGAAAAACCGTGGAGTACCGACGAATTTGATTGAAACCATCAAGAACATATATGCGGAAAATAGCGTCCAAATCCGAATAAATGGCAAACTGTCTAGAAAAATACCTATCAACAGCGGAGTCCGACAGGGTGACTTGAGCCCACTTATTTTTAATATCATAATGGATGAGATTATAAAAAGGGTGAAATCTGCAAGGGGTTACAGAATGGGTGGCCAGGAGTTTACGATCCTCTGTTATGCCGATGACGCAGTACTCTTCGCGGAGAGTGAGGACGACCTTCAGAGAATCCTCCAACTCTTCTTCAATGCCGCGAAGCAATTCAATATGGACATAGCCACTGAAAAAACTAAATGCATGACAAAAGCAAAAGAACCTCTCCGATGTAAACTAGAAGAAGATCAGAAGATAATAGAGCAGGTGATGTCATTCAAATACTTGGGTGTCGAATTATCCAGTTATGACTACTTTGAAGATGAGGTATCTCAACAAGTCATGAGGGAAAATAAAATTGCAGGCTGCCTTAACGACACCATATGGAGGAATAAACATTTGAACATAATAACGAAGGCAAGAATTTATAAAGGTACCATAAGACCGATCATGACTTACAGGGCTGAAACCAGACCAGATACTGCGAAGACAAGACATATGCTGGAGACAGCGGAAATGAAGATTCTTCGTAGAATTTTCGAAAAAACCCTGTATGACAGAGAAAGAAGTGATGAGATCAGAAATCAGAATCATAGAAATAATATTTAAAGAAGGTTATTCTGATTTTCACAAATTTTTATTGTTATGTTTACAACAATCGTTTCGCTATCATCATCAGGCAAGTTTACATTTTGAATAACTTTCAAAATGTAATCCTACCTGACGATGCTACTGTGATAGCGAAACGATGGTTGTAAACATAACAATAAAAATTTGTGAAAATCAGAATAACTTTATTTAAATATTATTTAATATGGATTTTCACCAAGTAAGGACTGATTTAATTCAATATTTAAGGCACACATAGAAAGAATAGTGCAAGACAGAATGGTGAAGAAGGCAAGGGATAAATCTCCTCTAGGAAGAGAAAGTATCGGGCGACTCAGAAAGAGATGGAGTGATAACTTACGCACCGAATAGAGACATCATCGAAGAAGAACAGGCTCCAAGCCTAAGTGGAAAACGGAAGAAGAAGAACAAGCTAACATTTCAGATCAATTTCAGATCCCAGAGCTACTCAGCAAGTTTGAGTCTTGAGCTGTTTCTGTTCGAAAGTTAGACGGTTCACCATCGGACTGGTGTGGAATAAATTGATCGAACAAAAGCATTTTAGCGCAAAGAAATATTTTTCATTCTATTATATTCTCTACATTTTCTTGTTATAATATGTGAATTTTCAGTTTTAAATTACTTTATTTTGCAGAGTGTTAGAATGGTAAATAAACGTAGTGTAATTTTGGAGCTGTTTCATCAAGGTAAGCGTCAATGCGAAATTGTTCGTTTGCTCAATGTGCTTCGACAAACCATGTCTGATGCAATCTACTGTTTCAAGAAGCTTGGCTATGATGGTCGTCGTCCAGGAAGCGGGAGAAAATGCACTGTCAATACGCCTAGCAATCGCAACATCGTCAAGAAGCGAGTCAATCGAAATCCGAGGATTTCCATTAGGAAAATAGCCCGTGAGACCGGTATCAACCCAGAATCTGTTCGTCAAATGTCCAAAAAGGACTCAACCTCAAGCTCCAAAGAGTTCAACTCCTCACGGATGAAAACAAGCGCCTACGACTCTAAAAAGGTGGCGCCAACTCCTTCGTCTCACCGCCGGTCAGCAATGGAAGCGCAATCTCTTCACAGACGAGAAGCTTTTCACCGTAGAACAATCCCACAACCACCAAAATCAAAGAGTCTGGACCGCAGAGACTCCCGATACGTTGGCCATCGTCGAACATTGTCAAAGTCCGCAATCCATCATGGTCTGGGGCGGAATTTGCGCCAGCGGCAAAACACCCTTGGTTTTCGTGGATCAAGGGATCAAAATCAATCAAGAAGTCTACCGCTGCGAAATTCTCGGGGCCGTAGTACTTCCGTGGATCTGGCAGCACTTCGGCGACACGCATTGGACCTTTCAACAGGACTCCGCTCCGGCCCACAGAGCGAAAATGACGCAAGAATGGTATAAGTCCCATTTTCCGGTTTTCATCACATCTGCAGAATGGCCGCCCTACTGGCCAGATCTCAACCCTATGGACTACAGCGTGTGGTCAAATTTGGAGCTTAGAGCGTGTGCTGAAGACCACAAAAGTCGCTGAAGCAATCCCTGCGTCGGTAATGGGACCGATCAACGCCCGAAGAGCTTCGGCCCATTGCCGAAAATTTCAAGAAGCGCCTGAAGCTATATATCGCCGCCAAAGGAAGCCACTTAGAAACCCCTTAAATATATTATTACTAAATGTTTATGTTATTATTCGTTGTTGTTTCGTTTCATTTCTTTTGTTTAATAAAGTTAAATGAAAAAAAGTTGTCCAAGATTTTTCTTGTCACTCTGTATAAGTAAGTTTGTTTATAGACAAAATCAGTTCAATAGCTCTACACTTATTAAGATTTGAAATGTGTTTTCGCAATTTTTTCGAATCTGCAGATCCGAGTGATCGAAAATTTGTTATGTAAAAGGAGAATAATGATGCATATTTCCGAAACTACAGATTCAATAGATCTGAAATTTGTCATTAGGAAAAGACTAATGACGCAAATATTCGTGCAAAATTTCGTGAGGATTCAAATTATGTTGCTCAGTTTTATACGAGCTAGTCCGCGAGAAACTATACATCGTTTGATGGTGAATATATGATACCTTGGGGAAAACAACAATTAATTATGGTCTAAGGCTATTCGTTTTTAAGTTACAGGGTAAGTTATTGATTTTGGCTGAACATTTGAATGGCAATAACTCCTGAAACGTTCCACGTATTCGCTTCAAATTTGGCACGAATTGTCATCTCCGGCCATCGAATCGTTCACATGAACAGCCTGTACATAGAATATCAATTTGTCGTTGATATTCTGCATAGATTTTTCTTTCGAATTCCGTTTTCATTACAACTTAGTTCTATTATTTCAATGTTTCCTACTACATATTTCCTCCGTATAGACATTCTACTTCAAGCAATCACAAACAAAATAATCCACAATGTTAAGTTCAGACCATAGAAATATTTCTTTTGAAAATTGGTATATCAATTAAATTTTGTTGGTGGTTGAAATATAATATAGTATAAAAATATAAATTGTGTATCTGAATTACGTGCAGAGGGAAAATGAGAAAACTACCAGCTGCCTCGGTTGCCACGCAAGTAAAGGCGTACTAATATGGTCTTTGCCAATGCAATACATCTCTCTGCTTGATGTTCGAACCCAGAAACTGAGTCACTATTGTATTTTCAAATTTTTGGTCAGAATAATTCCTCTACATATCAAATTGTAATAAAATACGGAAAATTAGATTACAGGGCAAAATCAGTCCAATGATTCCGCAGTTATTCAAGTTTGAATTTTTTTATTTTTCCCAATATTTCCCAGACTACAGATCCGATCAATATGAAATTTGGTTTTAGACGTAGACTAATAAAGTGCATGTTCATGCTAAATTTCGCGAGAACTTATTGGGAATACAAAGTAATTCAGTCCGTTTTTCAGATCGAAGAATGCATTTATTACAAAAGATAGTGAATTAACAAATCAACCAATATATTATCCGTCACTGCTTACTACTTTTCTCCACCTCACAGGTAATATCCGAATCCTATTTAGAAACAACTTCTTATCCTTTGAGGCGATCCAATTGTTGAGTCACTTTTCGATTTCTTCGAATGAAGTGAAGCGGTGACCTGCCAAATCGTGTTGCATCCGTCAAAACAGGCAGAAGGAGCAATGTCTGTAGAATATATAGGGTGTGAGTGTTTTGATGTAAAAGAATAACTTTATCATGTCTGTCCATATATCCGGCCGTTTTTTTCGTAATTCACGGTTCAAAGTAATTTCAGTCTGTGCCGGTCACCCGTAATGGAATCACAAAGTTTTAGCAGCTTGTAGTACACAATGGTCCCAGTCAGCGTAACTTTCGAACCATGAATGTTCAGCTTTGGTGTTGATGTTGAGGTCCATGGCAAAGATTCGTCGGGCAAAGCGTAGTATTATATTCTTGGAGTTACCGTAGAAGATCTAATTTTCGTCACCAGTCACTACTCGCTGTAAAAAACTTTCATTTTTGACTTTGAAACAGCTGCTCAAAAAAAATTGCCTTTTCAAATCTCTTCGTTTTAATTCATAATAAACCCAATTGCCTTGCTTTTGAATCAGTCCAATAGATTTTAAACGTACAGACACTGCTTGTTGAGTTATCCCAACGTAAGTTCAAACTCGCCTTCCGTTAGTCTCGGATCTTCATCGAGTTATGTCTGTAATTCATCGTCTTTGAATTTTTTCGGCTAGCCCCGAGCAAGGTCTTGAACATTGAAATCACGTCTTGTTGTGTGTTTCTTGTTTTTATTAATAACAACCAATGCACGTATACATCCCCACTGCTAAGAGGCGTCAATTTTCATAAGCGAAGGTCCAGATTTTAATCGATCACGCTGCTCAAGTGAGAGTGGCCGGAATCAACCAAGCACAATAAACGTACTACATCGAATGAGAATAATTTTGAGTTGGGTAAAATTTGAGTATTTTTAATTTTGTCAGCAAGTAATAGTGAATTTTTAATTAAAAATTATAGATAGTTTTTATGATATTTATGAGGAATAATTGTGATAGTTTATTTATATATTTCTGATTCATTATACTATAGTTCGTCTAAAAAGTATCCGGAGTTTATTTTTTTTCATAATTTTTATATGCTTCTTTTTTGTAACATTCTAAGACAAAAGTTATGAATAAAATAGATTGTGTAGATACTCGGCTATGACCAAAGTTGCATATCAAAACTATTTCTCAAATATTGTCGGTTTTCAACATTCAACAGGTATATAATTTTTGAAATAATGTCGCAACTAAAAAAAAGAAAACAGGTAGAATATTTTTATAGAAAAGGTTTTCGAAACGTTAAAAAATTAGTGCAATTGACTGAACTGGGAAAATGTGCTGTATATGAGAAAATAAAGAAGATAAAAAATTGAATGTATATGAGGCATAGACTAGTTTCAGGAAGACCGGGTGAGATTAAAGAAAACAATTAAAAGGACGACACAATACGCAGCTGAGGTTTCGCAAATAGGCTAACAGACTTGGAAATCAACGAAATATAAAAGTATGTCCAGAAACCGTCCGTATATTACTGAAAAAACAAGGCAACATATCATGGAAACCAAAAAATCCCTATAATGACATCTTTAGAAAAGGAACGGAGGATAGAATTTTGTTTTCGAGAAGATAATTTCAATAATG
The DNA here is from genome assembly GCA_034642435.1 of Megalocaria dilatata. Taxonomy (NCBI): domain Eukaryota; kingdom Metazoa; phylum Arthropoda; class Insecta; order Coleoptera; family Coccinellidae; genus Megalocaria; species Megalocaria dilatata. Next base: position 62,900,296 of record CM067855.1, on the reverse strand, counting down.
TCATATCTGATGAAAGTTGTTTCCAACTTGGTGAAAATCACTTAAAAATACTATCAAAACAACCTGTTACCGTTCAAATTTCCAAATTTCCGACCAAAATAATGGTTTGGGCGGCAATATCTCAGCGTGGTGCTACGCCTCTACGTATAGTTGATGGAACCGTTAATAGTGAAAAGTACTCTGGCATTCTACAAGATTTCCTTCTTGAAACGGCGCATGCTTCATCCAGAAGGGTGGCGTTTTCAGCAGGATAATGCAAGCTGTCATACTTTGGCCTATACTCAAGGTTTGATACAAGAACACCAAGTGACAACCATTTCATGGCCAGGAGGTTAACTAGATCTTAGTCCCATTGAAAACATATGGGGACTAATGAAGATTGAAGTTAAACGAGTAGCGCCACGAAATAAAGTTGATTTAATTCAGACAGTTTTTCAGTCCTGGACTACAATCACCGAAAATTATGGAGGTGATCTAGTTTCGGGTGAACCTGGACGTTTAGTCAGATGTTTACAGTTGAATGCAGGTTCTATAAGTAAAAAAGATGAATATTTTGTTATAATTTTCTTATTCAAGAATTAAAAATTATACCAAATAATTACAATTGAGTTTTGTTTTTTCCGGATACTTTCTAGACAGACTATACATACTCGTTTTAATGTGGACTTTATTTATTTATTGAATGCTTGTGTTGGACCTTTTTTCGGTTAATTAAAATGTTCTTTTTGAATTATTTGTTTTCTCGATATAATATGATTTATCAGTTATCATAATCGTATTTCGTTCATCTGATTATGTGAATATTTTATTATTTTCATTTGAACATAAAAAAATGTTCAGTATTAGCTACATTGTATCAGGAAAGTTCCGTTATAGAAATGATCAAAAAACAATTTATATTGTGTGTTTCACGACGTTTCGAACATTTAGGTATTTCTGGCCGTTTTCAAGTGTTCAAGTACTGTGAGAGCAACCTCACTGACCTAAACCTTGCGAAACAAGCGATATACTTCCGTTCTGACAATTCCTTTGGAGAAACTTATCTCAAAAATATCTTATATATTTTCAACAGTACTGTTTATAATAATTATTTTTTGTTCCGTTACATATTCCAACAATTTTTCATATTATTTGTTTGAAAATTTTTCCAATTAACTGATATCTTTGTGGTCAGATTCAATCTATAAGAATTGTTTCTGTCTAAGAACATATTACTACTTTTTTTCACTTATTTTCAACAATTTTGTATTTTTAATTCGTAATTTTTATCTTAGTTCCTCATTTTCTCTACAGTTTTTCATTTCAGGTTTTGTTCACATAAAAGTGTATAAAAATTCAGCCAATAGATGTACAAAATCAAAATTAAAATGATGTTAAATGTCTTGTAAATAAAATGGTTAGGTTTTTCTATATTTGCTTAATTCATGTATGGCACAATGTATGGATAAAAGCTAATTAAAAAATTTTTCAATCGGCCTTTATGAATATTCAAGTCGCTTTATATCCTTCATTCATTTGGAAACAGTTTAGTTTAACCTCGAACAAACGAAAAATTCGAAATAATTGTAAGTGAAAGTGTTGAAAAATTAGAAACAGAATCTGCTTGTGAATCTTGTAGAGCCTTGAGGCGACAAAAGACGTTGAAAGATTTTGATTTGAACATGACAACAGGCACCTGAAATTGATTTCAAACTCGCTTTCATAGCTAATGTATATTTTTGCACTTTAGATCAAGCCTTAACATCGGCGAAGTTTAGAAAGAAAAAACCCTCATTTTGTTTGAAAAAAATTTCTACAGATAAATAATTGAATGATAATATAAAAAAAAATATGAATTGATATATAAAATATATACAAATAATAAATAATTATCTGATGAAGATGCTGATAATTTGTATCAGTAACTTTCTGAAGATTTCAACAATGATGTTAAAATTCGTGAGTTTATGCTTTTGAATAAATTCTCATGCACATTTCACATCTTAGTACTAAATTTAAACTCGATCGCAGGACTGTTGCTATGGTTTCTTGAGCGCTGACTGCTGTTGCCTTGATAACAGAATTTTTGTTTTTGTTTTGAATCTTCTGATCTAACGATCCTGATAAAAATCCGCATGAACATGTGTTATTATCCTTCTTAAACTCAAATTTCAGTCTGATCTGTACTTTGGTAAATATTAACAAAAATAAGGTTTCAACTGTGAATAACTGCGAAACCATCAAACTGATTTTGCCTAGCAACAAACTTAATCTGGATGTTCGTGACAATTGTCCTTCTGAAACCCAAATTTCAGATATAGAAATTATATTAACATTAATGAAAATAAAAAAAAATTTCAAATGTAAACTGAAAAATCATCGATCTGATTTTGCTCAGCAACGAACTCAACTGATATATTTCGTCCTCGAAAGTTTCAAGTCCCCATCTCTTTCAGTTCGATAGATAGTTATAGTATTCAAGAACGCGATAGTTATAGTATAGAACAGATAGTTATAGTATTCAAGAACGCGCTCAAGGCTGATCCGTTCACAAAATGAATTTTTTTGGAACTTACTGTAATCTTACGATTCTCACAGATTTTTTACGCGAATATGCACGTTATTATTTTTTCTCAATGCCTAATTTCTGAGTGATCGAATCTGTAGTTTTGAAAATTTTTCAAACCAGAATAATTGCGGAACTATTTAACCGATTTTGTCTATTAACGAAATTAGCCGGAGATATTTGGATTACAAATCTTCCTGCAATCTTCAAGGGCCTAGCTCTTTTGGTTCGAAAATTAGCGTGTTTACGGGCGGACTGGTCGGACAGAATTACTTTTGACCTCGGATTATGCATCAGTGCATTCTGTTTCTTGGATCTACCGCGCAATAAAGTTTGGATATTAAAATTCGCCGAAATTTTTATTTCTGCCCAAAGAGCGGACAAGTCAACATTCTAAACGAAACCATATGACGGATTTATTTATGACGAGCTAAAGTGAAATATCGTTACCTTTCGATTTTACGTGAACACGCATATAAGGTCGCATTAAAGTCAATTTTTGTGAATTTGAATAAATATGAGGCATATGTAAACAAAATGAATCAATTGAGTTCGTTGATTGTTTACGTTGAAATCGTTACCTCGATTCAGTGTTCGAATTGAAACACGTTGTAAAAGGCGGCCACATTCCTCCTCAATCTATGTGCGTCGCCAAAACTAACAGAACGGGACTTGAAATTCATAACATCGAATTCGAATTGAAGAGCTTATATCTTTGTCGTCTTGAATATTTAATATGAGTAATTTTTGTTGAAATTGTTGTACCGCTTTCAAAAACACCTTGTATTGATAGTCTGTTGCCAAAAAAACAAATTGGAGAAATTCCTTCTGGATGTAAATTTTCTAATATTACTGAGGATTTTGAAATATTCAACATTTCGTAGCTATCAAATCTGACCTTACCTGCAGTACTTCCCAATAACACATCACCGCCCAGTTCTTCTCTGTTCGTTGCTGATGGAGCGTACTCAGTGGGAATAATTCTTGACGTTGACGCCTGCTCAACAGATTGGCTATTACGATTTTCATGCATCCTCCTCACGGATTCTGGATATTCTGGCTCAAAGGGCAGAGGAGAAGGAATACGAAATCTTATGTTTGGTATTACTGGGAAAGATTCTGCTTTTCGAACAGCTTCCGCAGCCCGTTTGAATAAGTCAACATCAAAAATAAGTTGCGCCAGTTCTTCTACTACTATATCTGATAACAATGATTTTTGCATTTTTTCTCTGTTCGAAGGTTCTCCATCAGTATTTGCTTTATCTTCTTCTGTTTTAATTGCGTCGTCGACTACCTCCTTACATGATTTTTCTTCTGATTCTGTTGAAGAGCTAATTCTTTTGAATACACCAGAGTCTTCAACTTCAGAAATTGAGAAGCCATCGTTGTTTTTTGAATCAGAACTTTTGTTCTCTGAGAGATCCATTTTGGTTTTATTTTCTGACTGTTGAATTATCGATGGAAGATCATTCACAGTTCTGTTTTCTAGTTCTGAAGTATCAGATTCACCTCCAAATGGAGACTTTTTTTCTTTTGGAGAACTTTGAGATGAGTATAATTCTGGTTTTTCCGAGGCATTTTTATTACCACCACTATTTAAATCTTCAGATGAAATTTTCTGTACTTGATTGTCATCTTGTTCTTCTCTGGCATCCTCAAACTCATATTTCTCAATCCCAAATGATGTGCAGGTAGCAATTAAAATTGGAATTTTCGGTTCCTTTGCGTCTTCTACATCAAACTCACTTCTTGGTGAAACGGAGCCAGAATTTTCAGCTACATCATCTTTTATGTTAACATCTTCTTGCGCATCCTCATCAACTGGATTTCCATTCAAATTGGATGCATCAACATTCTCTGATTCATTTTCACTAACATCTTCTTGTCGAAGTGGAGAAATTGGTTTGCAACTCTTCTCGACAGCTTGAGTTAAAGGTTTATTGGTTTCATCTTCCTTATTGCCTTGATTGGAAACAGCAAAATATAGTTGAGATGTATCTTCTATATATAGTTTGTTTTCAATTTTAGTTTGGCTTTCAGATTCGCATGGAGAACAATGTGTTTCTATATATGGTTCGTTCTCCATCATTGAACTGGTTAAAGGGTCATCTGGAGCCTTCGACAACAAATTTAATAAATTCGATTCTTTGACCTTTGTTAAAATTGTTCCAGGTGTTATATTCGACTCATTTAGCCTTGATATTTCTGATTTTTTATGCCTTTCTGATATTACTTCTGCGATGGATTTGTGCCTATATTCCTTCTTCAAATATGCTCGTGATACTTCTGATTTTGATTCATTTGCTTTCTTTAGATATATTTCTTTTTTTTCTTGGAGTGTCAACTGACATCTATTATTATCTTCGTTCAAGTTTGTTTTTTTGAATGGGAAATTAATTGATTTTGGAATAATTTCTACGATTTTAGGAATATCTGATGATAGGTCTTTATGGGTAAGTGCCCCGATATCAGTGTATTCACTAGTTAATAATTCACTTTGATTAATCGCATCTTCTGTTGATGCTGGTCCTTGATTCGTAGCTGTTAATGATCCACTTAGTGAGTGATCCTTGTCATATTTTACTGTTAGAGCTTGTTCCATAATGTAACTATTTTGCTGATCAGTTTATCACAGGTATTTCTTTGCCTGTAAAAGAGTTAATTTTGTACAGTCATAAGTGTTTCCTAAAACATGTATTCATTGAAAATGAGGAATGTTCAAAACTACAAAAATCGCAATTTTGGACTTGGGATAAAATGCAAATTTATTTAAAAGAATTCATATTATATTTTTTCTGCATGGATTTTCAACCCATTTCTTAGGTCTTCGGTTGATGACCTTAGTCAAAAGGCCATATTAAAAAGCCCAAATTTTCATTTGAGAAATGTATAAATAGTTTAATAAAATGAATTCGAAATGGAAGAAAACTCGAAGTCCAATTTGGAAGTCATTCTCTTTGAAAAAAACACACATATTATTGTGTATTAAAATACTCGTATACTGAAACACAATGCATATGCTCAAAATCTGGGGTGTATTGTGTATATTCTGAAATTAACAGTTCGAATTAATAATTATTATGAGTTTATTCGCTTTTACTTAAATTACGAGATAGATATATTATTAAATATTTCACAAGCAAGCAAACCAGATCAACCCCCAAGAAAGTTAATCTAGGAAGGGTTAATGGCTAAAGTTTATCTGAACTAAGTTAATGATAAGGCCAGAGAAAAATAAACAATAATAGTTCATAGGACTATTAGATGGCACAGAATTGTAAAAATAATCTCAAGTGTATCGATTAAAAAGAGGCGTATAAAAAACATATAGGAGATACTGAATTGTTTCAGCCATTACTATTTGGTAGTTGATCATAATTAAAACAAATTGTAGAAATTACTATGTTTTACTGCCAATAAAAATATATTTTACACATTTTCTTGTGACTCGAGTTTCGGGAAATGAACTATCCCATCATCAGACAACTGAAGACCTAACAGTGGTACAGAGATATTTAAACAAAAGTGATAAATATTTTGAATATTTCAATAGACTCTAACACCTTATAGTGGTACAGAGGGTTACAAGCGGAACGTGATAAAAACCCGGTTAAAAAAGAGGGGCCTTCTAACAGATATCGGAATGTCGGCAATCGACAAAGAAGGTTGTTAAACAGATGGTACCCATTTAAATATCTCAAATAATTTTTGGGGTTACAGTCATTCATTATTTTTACGTTATTTTGTTGTACATCTCAAATATTTGGATTTACATAGCTCCATACAGTCATTCATTATTTTTTAAAATTATTTTTATTGTGAACGAATGTGAAAATTTCAATAATCAAGTTTCTTTTCATTTGAATCTACATGTAAAATTTTCTTTTGTCGAAAGGAATTACTGTTTTCTAAAGAATGAGTGGCAAAAGTTGAATTTTTGTTTACTTTTCATTAAATTCATTCTCGATTTATTTCTTAACGCTATGTTTCCCTCACTAGAATTTTTTTTTTTAATATTATCTGGCTTAAATATTTAGGAATATTATGAAACCTTTGTTTGAACGATGCATGAACTGTGTCGTACTTCTCAGAAAATTGAATCGAATTCAATGTTTGTAGAGTATTTGCACCCCGTGAATGCACTGTAGTTAAATTATTACCAAAAAATTTCAAACGAAACATATCATATATCATATATACATATATCATACATACATATATGATACATATATCACATATACATATCATATATCATATTCTCAATTCAATAACTGAGTAAATTATAATATAATTAATTGAGGGCATATCTCAAAAACAAGAGATGAGAAACCGCGTCAGTTTCTATTTAGAACTGGTTATCACAAAAACGGTTCAGTTCCAAAATAGAGATGGATAATTGAAGAAAATTAGTCTCTAACTTCATATAGAACTCAAAAAATATGGCTTGTTGAATTTGAAAAATCTCGAATCATCAGTCTGCTTAATGGAAATATTTTTCTGACTCTAAGATCGGAATTATTGCGTTGTTACCCCATTTACTTTGAATTTTTTTTTGTTTTTCATGTTCGAAATTATCATCGTTTTCAAAATTAATTTTTGGCGCAAAAATAATTGAAAGTAATCTTCATCTCAATTATAGAAATATGAAACATATACAATAAATTATAAAATGATTTATATACAGGATATTCTAATTGAAAAATCAAAACTGCTTTTAATTTTTGATGGAAGCGTCAACAACAAATAATCAAAAATATTTTAAATAAATAGATCATGTCCATCTATACACCATGAAGGTTCACGACGAAAAGCCCTATAGAGATTTCCGGTGGAATAATAAAACACTTTTTGTTTCTATTTGCAATTGACAGAAAATTTCTGTGAATGTCACATAAATATTTAAAATAGATTTAAACTTAAAAAAATTAGAACAAGTTGTAAAAATTACTATGTCAAAACAAGTTGTAGAAATTACTATGTTTTACTACCAATAAATAGATTTCTTACATTATATTTTCTAATTATCACTATTATAATATCCAAATAAATGTTGCCAATATATACGTTTCAATATTATATTAATCCTGATATACATACTCTGTTAATTTCATCATAGTTTTTCATAATTTTAAACTGTTTTACATGTCGAATAGCCTAAGAAATTAGATTTCCAATGAACTTCATTTTCAATAAAAACGATCGGTTTCGACCGTTAAGTAGTTATCAAGTGAGGGTACAAAGTAGTTAAAGATATTCAAATGATTTCAACAGGTACAATTCATAGTTATGTGTTTACAATTTTAAGTTGTGTACGGGTGAATTATTAATATCTAGTTGCCTGTTGAACGTCTGATGTTATGGGTATTGTATAATTTATTAATTTTTAAATACTCCAACCGATTCAAATTACGCCCTGTCTATTCAACGTAAGTTACTGAGCAATCATAAGAGTTAATTTTATATATTCCTGATTTATTATACAGAATGGGACAGTGAAGATTTTTGAAACGGCTGGTACTTCCCTATCGAAATGCCGATCGAGGTAGAGCTGGTACCGTTAGGTTTCTGGGATTAGCATTGTTTTATTCATCAAAAGCATATAGAGCATTCGCGCACGAAAGCTTCATCAGAAATAATGAGTGTGTTATGGCAGATCTATGTGAATTTCGTCGCCACTTCAACATTCCCCGAAATCGAAGTCTTGCCTCACGAAACACCATTCTTCGTTGCGTTTATGCACTTCATACACTAGATGTTTTGACGAACAAAAGGGACTCAACGAATTTCTCGAACCCCAGAAAATATTGAACAAGTCGAACAAGCCCATTTACGCAGCCTTTTTTCAAAAACACTTCGCTCAACTTCGTTTGATTAATCTGACCATAAGGCATATTTTACACTTGACTTGCATTTCTAGTATTTCAAAATGGCATTTGTTCAACAGCTAGGGAATAAAGAACAATGACTAACCTTCGCGTGTAAGAGGGAAGCCCTCCTTGATCAAAGGAGACCTCATTATTTTCATGTTTGATGAAACTCATTTCCATCAGAACGGTGATCCAGCAGAATTGCCGTTAGTGATCACAAGGAAATTCTAAAGAACATAAAAGACCATTGCTGTTATGCTGGAAAGTGTTGCGGCCAACTTCCAAGATTGGCTTCAACGTTGTATTGCTAATCTTGGCCACCTCATGTCAGATGAAACGAAATGCGAAAAATAATGATATACCAATTAACCGAATAAAGCAATTAATCGATTATTAAACTAACGTATAGGCTTTCTGGTTTTTCTGGGATCAAATATAATAAAATTGGATTTAGTTTGCAAATTTTCCGTCCAATTATTTGATTGATCAGATCCATGGGTATATTGTTATTTTTTCCAATTTATTTCATTATATTTATTCATTCCTTGAAATCAATGAATTCCAACTGACGTTAGTTATAAATAAATTATCAGCTTTCTAGTTTTCTGGGCTGGAATATATTAGGAGTACAAATAAGTTTCCGCCGTTTTATTGTAGATGGCGCGGCACGGAGTTTCGGTTAGCTTTCGCAGATGATAACCGGCTTAAAAAATAGTTTGGACATTCAAGAACAACATAACCTATTAATATCATTGATTTTATATTAGTAAAATATAATTTTTATAAGTTGAAAATGTCAAAATTTGAGCCAAGTAAGCGTCATTTGCGGGAAATATTAGTTTACTTCTTTAATTTGAAGAAATCTGCTGCTGAGGCGCATCAATTGCTCGTAGAAGCATATGGTGAGGGTGCTTTGAGTTAGAGAACGTGTCGAGAGTGGTTTCAAAAGTTTAAAAACGGTAATTTCGACGTAAAAGACAAAGATCGCAGTGGAAGGCCAAAAATTTACGAGGATGCAGAATTGGAGGAATAATTGGAGGAAGATTCATCTCAAACACAAAAAGAACTTGCTCTAACATTAGAAGTCACTCAGCAAGCAGTCTCACATCGTTTAAAGTCATTAGGAATGATTCATAAACAAGGAAATTGGGTTCCGTACGAATTAAAGCCGAGAGATATTGAACGCCGATTATACTTAAGTGAAATGCTGCTAGGTAGCCATAAAAAAAGGGTTTTTTAAATCGTATCGTAACTGGTGATGAGAAGTGGATACATTATGACAATCCAAAAAGAAGAAAATCATGGGGATTACCTGGCCACGCGTCAACATCAACAGCAAAACCGAATATTCACGGAAAAAAACTTATGCTGTGTATTTGGTGAGATCACCTAGGTGAAGTGTATTATGAGTGGCTTAATCCGAGCGGAACAATTACTGGAGCCCTCTATCGAACACAATTGATGAGATTGAGCCGAGGTCTGAAGGAAAAACGCCCTCAATACTATTCTAGACACGAAAAAAGTATTCTTCTGCATGACAATGCCACATGTTGCGGCTCCCGTGAAAAAGTACTTGAAAACACTTGATTGGGAAGTGTTACCCCACCCGCCGTATTCACCAGACATTGCACCGTCCGATTATCACCTGTTCCGGTCCATGGCACATGCTCTGACGGCGCAGCGGTTCACATTTTATGAGGATACCAAAAATTGGGTTGATTTGTGGATAGCCTCAGAAGACAAGGAGTTCTTCAGACGTGGGATTCGAATGCTGCCCGAGAGATGGGAAAAAGTGGTTGCAAGTGATGGGCAATATTTTAAATAGATTTATATTACCGTTCTTCTATAATGAATATTTAATTTGTGTTAAAAAACGGCGGAAACTTATTTGTACTCCTAATAATAAAAATGAAATTTGTTTATATTTTTTTCTGTTCGATTTTTTGGTTTATTAGATTTTTGTGCATATTATAATTTTTCATATTCCATTTTTTTATTCTTTGAAATCGTAAGGTGGGATGGGTATGGTAAATACTCCATGTACTACTCTGTCAAGAAAGTACCGGGAATTTTCAATTAAAACAACATTTTTACATTCAATCGTCAAAATTTATTGGGTGGCTTTCCGGGATGGACTTTAGCTCTCGCGCCGAATTTTGTTTTATGGCTTCAATCGACTCAAAACGGGTGCCACGAAGGGGCAATTTTAGTTTTGGGAAGAGGAAAAAGTCGCAGGGAGCCAAATCCGGCGAATACGGTGGTTGCTGAAGCACGTTTGTTGAGTTTTTGGCGAGAAAGTCAGTCACAATCGTAGCTCGGTGAGAAGGCGCGTTATCGTCATGCAAAATCCATGAGTTGTTCGCCCACAAATTTGGCCGCTTCTTACGGATACGCTCACGCAAACGTTTCATTACGCCTAAGTAATACACCTTGTTTACCGTCTGACCCTCTGGAATGAATTCGTAGTGCACCACGCCACGGATATCGAAGAAAACAATGAGCATCACCTTCATTTTCGAGCGGCTTTGGCGTGGTTTTTTCGGTTTCGGCTCATTTTTTGCCACCCATTCCGATGATTGCTGGCTTGTTTGCATATCGTACTCGTAGACCCAGGTCTCATCACCAGTTATAATGCGTTCCATGAAAGTAGAATCGGAATTACAGCGATCCAGCATGTCTGAAGCAACCTGTTCGCGATGACGTTTTTGAAGAAAATTCAGGTCTTTCGGTACGAGTCGTGCGGGCACCTTTCTCATGCCCAAAATATCAATCAAAATCGTACGTGCGGACTCGTGGGATATCTTAAGATCATGTGCTATCTCTCTCAAGCTGGTACGACGGTTTTCCAGCACCCTTTCCTTAATTTTATCGACGTTATCTTCGATCGAAGCCGTCGATGGGCGACCATTTCACGACCGTCCTTGAAGGCTCTGTACCACTGATATGCACGAGTTTTCGATAAAGCATTATCACCAAAGGCCTTTTGCAACATTTTCAATGCATCGGCACACGAAAATTCATTTGCAACACAAAACTTTAAACAAATTCTTTGCTCAACGTAATCACCCATAGTAAAAATCGGCACGCACTCTGACATCGACTGACTTAATCAGCTGTTGCAAACACACTAGTTGACAGATCCCGCTCAAGCTTGGCATAGTAATTAAGGACAGTGGTACCAACCTAGGAAAAAAATTTTTACCTGCCTCATTGCCCCGCCAGATTTAAATCGATAATTCCCGGTACTTTCTTGACAGAATGTATCATTGAATTATGCTAGTTGTGTAAATTTTGTCCTAGATACAGCAATCATTACATATAACAATGATCTATCGTATAACATTTTTAGGAAAGATTGTTTTACATATGCTTGTACACCGATGGTCCCATTAAATCAAATAAGCCACATCTTATAATTCAATGATCCATAGAATATTCATCATATCCCTCTAACTTAATGATGTCATAACAGTTATATAAGTACAATGAAATAAATTACGAAAAATAATATACCCATAAAGTTAATAAGCCAAAAAATCGAACGGAAAAAATGCGAGTAACTTTCAATTTAAGTGAGTAAAAAAATTTATGATAGATTGGGCCGTTGCTTGGTAGAAATCAGTTGTAATTGTCATTATAAAATAAAACACTTGTTTACATTTTCTACTTTATTTTTGGTATTGACGTACGTTTCGTCTTTGCTAGAAAGACTTCATCAGAATACGAAGTAACAGTTGTTGTACAATGAATTTATAAGATTTTTTACAGAAGGTGTACATGTGTTTTTAATTGTTCGTCGGGTTGGTTTTCTCAAAGAATATTCCCTTCAGAATCGTGTTCACTCGATCCCTTGTAAATATTGAATAGAGGGGTGTAATAAAAATCTATTTGTTCATTTACTAGGTTATTGCTGTTAGAAATTCTACATGTTGAAAATAGAGGTCTAAAATTGAACTTATGGGAAATTTGCGAAATAAATAAACATAAAAACATAGGTACTAACAGGCAAATATCAACATTTGAGAATTTTATAAATAACCTCCACCCAAAAATAGTTTTCACCTCAGAAATAGGACATAATGAATCCATCAACTTTCTTGACCTCACGATAACTAGAGAAAACAATAAACATAACTTCGCAATTTATCATAAACCATCACAAACAAATACCATTATACACCGTAATTCTTTTCATCCATTCCAACACAAACTAGCAGCTCTCCATAGTATGATATACCGTTTATTGAACATTCCACTAAACCAAGTCAATTTCCAAAAAGAAAAATGTATAATTGAACAAATAGCTTACAACAATGGATATAATACATCTCTAATAGATAATTTAATTAACCAACGTATACACAAAAACACAATAAAAGAAATTTATCCAGTAACATCTGATCTATCTGAACACAAATACGTTAGCCTCACATATCTCGGAAACATTAGTATTCAACTAAAAAACCTACTCAAAAAAGAAAATATTAAAGTCTCTTTCAAGACAAACAATCCTATTAGCAAATACATCAAAAACAATAAAAACAGTATGGATAAACTTCAATTATCAGGTGTATACAAACTCACTTGCCCAGATTGCCCAAAGATTTATATTGGTAGAACAGGTAGAAATTTCGGTACACGCCTAACAGAACATAAAAGAAGTTTCGATAAAAATAAAAAAGATTCACATTATGCTAAACACCTTCTTGAAAATAACCATTCTTTCACAAAAGAAATAGAAATTCTACATGTTGAAAATAGAGGTCTAAAATTGAACTTATGGGAAATTTACGAAATAAATAAACATAAAAACAGCAATAACCTAGTAAATGAACAAATAGATTTTTATTACACCCCTCTATTCAATATTTACAAGGGATCGAGTGAACACGATTCTGAAGGGAATATTCTTTGAGAAAACCAACCCGACGAACAATTAAAAACACATGTACACCTTCTGTAAAAAATCTTATAAATTCATTGTGCAACAACTGTTACTTCGTATTCTGATGAAGTCTTTCTAGCAAAGACGAAACGTACGTCAATACCAAAAATAAAGTAGAAAATGTAAACAAGTGTTTTATTTTATAATGACAATGAGTAAAAAAACCAACTCAAATTATCGTCCAATCTAGGCTGCTGTGCAATTGTTACAGTTTATCTTAAACGATGAAATAATTTTTGATTTTGTTCGATAGGGAATTAACGTTGTTCTCTTCTCAAACAATATTGAAAATTATTTCACAAAACTAAACATCCCAGTATTATTTTGGAGTAACATGAACTGAAGCAAAATTATTTTTAATGCAAAACAAAAATCAGACAAATAAATTTTAATGTAAGCTGTTACAATTTCACGGCAGCCTACGTTGGAAGGTATTTCAGAGCACGTTTTAAATAACATTAAGTACTGAAAATAAATTAGCCTGTTCCGGACATTTCACCAGTACAGAACATGCAGCATTCATTAACAGCCTGAAAATCTTACATATATGAGGGGTGTTCAATGTATTCTCGGTAAAGGCATGATTAGAGGTTAGATCGAGAAATAAGTTTCTCTAAACTCTCAAAATAGGTATTAATTGCCACGTCTCATCCCCAAAAACCAGCCGGTTGAAACTAGTCGATGGGTCTTCTCCACAGAGCTCTAAAAACTCCTTACAGCACTCGACTCGCACTTGCTTCTGAGGTGCGGTGAGCATTATCGGTATCCATCTTGCACTAACCTTTGAGAGGTTAAGATGGTCATGAAGGATAGCATGTATGGTACCCACGGATAGGTTTGATATTTCTCCTTACATCTTGATTTTAACTCTGGCATCTTCAAGTACCAGTTTCTCCACTTTTTTCACATTTTCTTCAGTGGTGCCTCTTGCGGGCCCGCCCGAACGAGGATCGTCTTCAATGCTTTCTCTGCATCTTTTGAATTCACTTGACCACTTCTGATCGGTGGATAACGAGGGGTTACAGTCTTGTTAAACAGCAACCATCACTTCATGAATGATTTTTTGACTTTTTCCCTGCTTAGTGAAAACTTTATAACGGCGCGATGCTCGATTTTTTTCATCATTGTGGCGTCAGTCATTCTGATCGTCTTTCACTAAGGATACCTAGAAAACTAGAAAACTAATGATCGTAAATTAGTAAAAGTTGATATTCATACCTTTAGATAGTGTCAGTAGTAAATGATATAACATTATTAGCAAATCACCCTGATACCGAGAACGCCCTTCGTAGGTGACAAATGGAGGAAATAAAATCTCTTGGAGTCATTAGAATTTAGTGAGCAGAAAACTCGAAACACCAAAAGCTTACGAGTTCACTAGATATTTATAATTCACTCTACTTCAACTTGCTATTGTAAACCTAGAACTCTGTGTATGGTACCAGCTGAAATCATTCAAATACCTGTAACTATTGTCCGTACCTTCACTTGATAATGACGCAACAGTCGAAACTGGTAGTACTGATTGAGGAATAAAGTTCAGTGAATATTAGATAAAGCGTGTTCTTTCTCAATGATAATGAATTTTCGGTATAATACTGTTGATTGGAAATAATATACTACTCTGTCAAGAAAGTACCGGGAATTTTCAATTAAAACAACATTTTTACATTTAATCGTCAAAATTTATTGGGTCGCCTTCAAAATAGGCTCCATTTGCTCCAATACATCTATGCCAACGGCTCTTCCGATTATCGAAACATTTTTTATAGGCGCTTTCCGGGATGGACTTTAGCTCTGGCGCCGAATTTTGTTTTATGGCTTCAATCGACTCAAAACGGGTGCCACGAAGGGGCAATTTTAGTTTTGTGAAGAGGAAAAAGTCGCAGGGAGCCAAATCCGGCGAATACGGTGGTTGTTGAAGTACGTTTGTTGAGTTTTTGGCGAGAAAGTCAGTAACAATCGTAGCTCGGTGAGAAGGCGCGTTATCGTCATGCAAAATCCATGAGTTGTTCGCCCACAAATTTGGCCGCTTCTTACGGATACGCTCACGCAAACGTTTCATAACGACTAGGTAATACTCCTTGTTTACCGTCTGACCCTCTGGAATGAATTCGTAGTGCACCACGCCACGGATATCGAAGAAAACAATGAGCATCACCTTCATTTTCGAGCGGCTTTGGCGTGGTTTTTTCGGTTTCGGCTCATTTTTTGCCACCCATTCCGATGATTGCTGACTTGTTTGCATATCGTACTCGTAGACCCAGGTCTAATCACCAGTTATAATGCGTTCCATGAATGTAGAATCGGAATTACAGCGATCCAGCATGTCTGAAGCAACCTGTTCGCGATGACATTTTTGAAGAAAATTCAGGTCTTTCGGTACGAGTCGTGCGGCCACCTTTCTCATGCCCAAAATATCTATCAAAATCGTACGTGCGGACTCGTGGGATATCTTAAGATCATGTGCTATCTCTCTCAAGCTGGTACGACGGTTTTCCAGCACCCTTTCCTTAATTTTATCGACGTTATCTTCGATCGAAGCCGTCGAACGAGGCAAGTCTTCGACCACTTCACGACCGTCCTTGAAGGCTCTGTACCACTGATATGCACGAGTTTTCGATAGAGCATTATCACCAAAGGCCTTTTGCAACATTTTCAATGCATCGGCACACGAAAATTCATTTGCAACACAAAACTTTAAACAAATTCTTTGCTCAACGTAATCACCCATAGTAAAAATCGGCACGCACTCTGACATCGACTGACTTAATCAGCTGTTGCAAACACACTAGTTGACAGATCCCGCTCAAGCTTGGCATAGTAATTAAGGACAGTGGTACCAATCTAGGAAAAAAAATTTTTACCTGCCTCATTGCCCCGCCAGATTTAAATCGATAATTCCCGGTACTTTCTTGACAGAATGTATCCAATATTTACTACATATTATTCACAAAATAGTCGTGTCACTCTCATGGGTCTTTGAAGTAATGCTTCGAAAATATTGATTTGAAATGAATTATTGCAGGACCACAATCTAAATTGCTCAATTAATTGCTACTCTGAATTATTTTTATAATCTCACCGCTCATTCCTTCATCATCCTATGAATTTATTATAGTACATTCCTTTTAAACGCAACGTTAATGGAAATAAACATTCCGATTCACAATATGACTCAATTCATATAAAACAGTATTTCAACCGATTATTTATTCACATTAAGACTGTTTTTTTTTCATTTCGAATAATATTTTGAAAGGATCTGAAAAAAATTTTCCCTGTTAAAAGTGATATAAGCAGAAAATTTGTGTATCAAGTATTCACTTTTTCAAAATTAATATGTGCTCTTTTCGAATGCTGCATTGAATTCCTATAGATCATAATATATTTTGTAAAGT
The DNA here is from genome assembly GCA_034642435.1 of Megalocaria dilatata. Lineage (NCBI taxonomy): Eukaryota > Metazoa > Arthropoda > Insecta > Coleoptera > Coccinellidae > Megalocaria > Megalocaria dilatata. The sequence continues at coordinate 62,883,538 of CM067855.1, read as the reverse complement.
ATCAATCGATAATTGACCTGCAAAGGATTGAGTATCCATTAATCAAATTCCAAGCTCCAGAATCTTTTTTATTTTAAGTTTATTCTTGGGCCTTTACAAGCATGTACTCAATAAATTTGTTTTATTCAAACGAATATAATTATTTGACATTGGAAATTCTCAAAAATAAATCCAATGAATGTGGAGACTGGCCTGCGTTTCCCTAACTAAATGAAAAAAATAATATAATTTTCAGGATACATTTGGATCTCTTGAATTATCGATTTATATATTTTATGATTTCATGACATAATTCGTTCGGTGAAACTTTCAATAGCAGAATTTTTCAATTGAACTTTGATGTGATGAGAAATATTTTCAATAAAAGAAAAAATTTATTGAATCAGATATGTTCATGTCATTTATTCAATTCATTTGCTTATCCTTAAATTAGTGTTCCCAAATTATTTTCTGTTCCAGGATTTTTATCATTTACAAATTGAGAATATTCAACGAACTGATTTTATTGCATGGTGAATTCAATTGATGAAACGTAAATCAAATTCTCAAAAAAATAAATACATTCATTTCGTTATCGAATAAAATATTTCGCTGTTCTACTATCATCACTTTAGTATTGAATTTGTTACATATAAAAGGCAGTTTCGATTCTGTATTACGTGAGGAAATTTTGTATAATATGAAGTAGGAATTAAATTAACAGAATATAATCAGCTCCATTATCTGAAGGTAGACATCTTGAGCAGCCACAATTGAATATGGCTACTGTAGAGTAATGAATCCATCTTTTCCACAATGAGAAAAAATATGATTCTAAATTATCACTAGCAAAAGAATCTTTCGAATATTTAACTATAATATTAATAGAAATTTCGCTGAATATTCTCCAAAGTAAAGCAACCACGAAATGAAATGTAAATTAATTAGAATTTTTTTTATCTGATACATATATCAAACCAATGATCATAAAATCACATTTATGAATAAAATTTACTGTTTTAATTTTTGGTCTTTATTAAACAATAGTTTCCATTACACCAATTAGGTTTTGATTATAAAAATTACGTACCTTCAGAAAATTACAGTAACATAGAACACACACACACGAACACGGACATAAAGTGAAGAATTCAATCCGGATCCTCATAAAGATCAAAAAAAGAAGGCATCATAGCGATAAAAAAGGCGAACAATATAAATCGCAAAGATAAGAAGTTGAAAGATAAATTCGAAAACAGATTTAAAAGCTGATCGGAAATAGAGAAAATGTACCTTCATTTCATCTAAATGAGAAATTTATTGTATCTATAGGGGGTATCCAATAAGTTTAATTCCTTCTCATATATTAATATATAGAGTGTTTAAAAAAATAAGTCTTTCTTTCTGGTAGACAGGTAGAACACGTCAAAATGAATCAGTTGGGCAAGAATCCCCTTATTAAGGGTCTTATATAGGTAACTAATTTATACTACCTATGGGCATTCAAGTCCCGGAACTAATCAGTAAAATAACATTTTTCCGCAATATTCGACTTTGTTCATGGACATACTCTCCTTATATAGCGATGCAATAATTCCAACTTTTTTTTTACAAGAACGATTTATCTTTGGTCCTAAAATAGGTTTCAGTTGCGACTGTAAACTCATCACTAGAGCCAAATCTCTTTCCTTGGAACATGTTTTGGAGACCTGCCAATAGGTCAGTTGAAATCAGATCTATTGATAAAGTAGATAAAACAAAAACTACTCAAAATCGAAAAAAACGTTTATTGTTAATTATTACAATATAAAGTGGAAAATAATTTGGAAAAGATGATGTTATTTGAATAGTGACCGTTACGCTACTGGCACTCTTCTTCAGAACGAAGAATGGCGATCACACGCCGATATTGCCGCCATTTCTGACCTGATGTTTTGCTTCAATTGCGTCAGGTTCGTCGTATTATTCTCATAGACCTTACATTTAAGGTATCTCCATGCAAAATAGTCAAATCGACTGAGGTCGAGGCTACTGGGAGGAAACGAAATGACGCGAAATGACCTTACTAGGGAATAATTCTTTAACAGCTTCCATCGCTTGATTAAATGTATGGCAAGTGGCTCCATCTTGTTGAAACCACGTTCTTGAGTTGAAACCTTAACTCTGTGCCCAAAAAGTATCGCAGCATATCACAATAAGGGTCACTATTCACATTGAGTAGTCGGCCTCGTCGATCTTCATGAAAATAAGGACCGATTAAGCCTCTAGCAGACATTGCGTTCCAAACAAAGACCTTTCGGCTACGCAGGGGTCGTTCATGCTTTCGCCTCGGATTTTCCTCTGACCAGTACCAACAATTCTGTTTATTGACACGAAAATTCAGATGAAAGTTTGCTTCATCACTGAAAAGTATGCTTTCAAAATAGTTGAACCACCGTAACATTCCGTTGCCAAAATTCAATCGATTAGTATAGTCTGTATCCTCCAATTTTAGAACAAATTGAATTGTATAGGCTTTTAAATCCAAATCTTTCTTTAAAATCAAAAGCAAGGACGATTTTTTGATGTTTAATGATTGGCCTCGTCTTCGGATGGATAAAGAGGGATTTTGACGAACTGACGCCTCCCCTTCTCGAATCATTTCTTTGTCCGGACTGAACGAGGGTGGCCATAGTGTTGAATTTTTACCATCGCACTTATATTCTCGAACAACCGGATCAATTTTCTAATACTCCCGGCACGTGATGCGTGGTGTGTACCATATTCCGCACGATACAAACTTTGAGAAGCCAGTATTGAATCATCGTTGCGATAATACGCTTGTACGCAAAGAGTGCGATGCGTTCACAAGTATTGCTCCATCGTTACTAAAACTCCACGAAATGGCGGACATTACGGTCCCCTTCCTTACTCCCCTCCGTTGCTCAGTTTCAAATGCAGCGCTAAAACAAATACCCGATACGCTTTTTGGACACGCTGTAAATGGTTCAATTTCACCATAGTTCTAATCGGTTTGTGGATCAGTTGGTGAAACAGCAGTTTTTTTGTCAATTGCGGCTTTTTCTGCTTGATTGCATCATCCAATGTTGGGAATACTCAAAAAATCTGGAGTCTATAATTTGATTTCTAATAATTGCCCTATGGTGTGCGTTGGTTAACCTGTAAGATCTTTGAAGGAGAATATACATGAATACCACAGTACTAATATATCAGATACTTCGCACTCAACATTTTTGGTATATGGGAAGACAGATGGTACTCAAGTCTGAAATACTTTTACAAAATCTTACTTTTATTGAGATCTCCAAATCGTTGATAAACCATATGCTTGAGAAGCTCGCCATCAAAAAGGGAGAAGAGTTATCTTCGATTCTTATCAGGTCTAGTGCATGTTGGCTCAAAACTCTGCTGAATATATTATTCAACCCTTCCCTTAGTTCCAATACATTTCTCACTTTATGAAAGAAGGCTCTTAACTTGAATTAGCTCGCAAAAGTATGTCTTCTATGTATGTTTCCATACTCTAGATGGCGCTAGTGTATGATTAATATCTTAGTGTCTCTGTGTATAGCGAACATAGATACTTGACAGATTTGTAGTTACTGGCATACATTGTACTAATGAAAACAAACCAGTTTGAAACGTACGCATGTCTGCAATTTGCCCCTGTGATCAGCAAAACCTTATCGAGTTTGTTTAAGTATGGAATTGTTATACAGATGTATGTTACACTGTCTCGATTTGTAGAACTTTCTTTTACCATAGTTCACACTCAAATGATATTTGGTACAGATCAGCCAATTAATTTATTTAAAAATTTAAAAGATTCATTTCTTTAGATTTTTTTTTGGGTGCTGTACAACGTTTGATAATTCTAGATGTCAACTTGAAAGAAAGAGTGTTTTTAAAACTTTTCATTTAATTAAATTTTTCTTAATTTTAAGAAACTTTTAGAATTATCGTTTGTAGAGATTTCACATAATTAGTCTGCTTAATATTTGAGATATTGAAAAACTCTTCTCGAAGTTATATACCCTTTCAATTTATTTTAATTATTTTAAATGATTTTCTGAGTTCAGTGAACGAAACCGAACAACATATAAATGAATATCTTTTGTTAGGCCTTATTTATCGAACGTTATCTTATTTGCCAATTTAATCTGATTGAGGGAGGTTGAGGTAGAGAATGATTATCCTATGAACTTGTAATTTCTTCTAAGGAGAAGGTTTGCATCAATTATAATTTTGAATATTTTCAAGTTTTTGCATGATGGGTGAACATCTAGAAATCAAAAAATATTGAATCAAATTGACATTGTCTTTGGTATTTTCTGTTGACAGCGGCAACACAATATTTTTTCTCTATAATAGTATGTAATTCAACTTGTTTTTGTTTTGCCCGCACGCAGGGTAATTTCGTATTTGAAAACAAATCACACCTAATAAATCATAAGCAAATACACCAGAGAGCATGAAAAATAAAAAATTGAAGCGTAAAATGGTAGTTTTAACCAATTTCATATCTCAACTTCAGGAATTATCGTCTAAAGAATTGGCAGATAGGAATAGATTTCATTTTTGTACAAATTTTTTGCTATTCATCAGCATATTTTTCGGGCTTTTCCCCTTACATGGTATAAAAGATGAAAATGTGAAGCATCTAGTTTTCCGATGGAAATCACCTATGGTTTTTCACTCGATATTTTTGATGTGTTCTGGATTGATGATCAGTTTGGGAAGTGTTCCCTGGATTTTTAAAGATTTTTCCATGCAATCCTTGAGTAAGTATTATTTCCATTAAATATACTGAAAAGGTGAAATAAGGACGATACATTCATAATTCAGTAATGGATACATAGAGAAATATGTGTATGTATATATTACCATAAACTGAAAATAGAAAACCCTAATCAGAAATCTTTTTTCCGAAAATTATCATGCACAGTTTTGGCTATTGCTCATTTTTCAAATAAAATATTGTACGCTATTGACTGACATTAAAATAAGAACACCTACTAACAGTTGGAATATTTGAATCATTTCCTATATTTTATATGTTACTAAAAGTAAACGATTATGTTACGTTATTGATAGCTTTGGCTCGTTGTTTGAGCTATTCATTGTTCTTAGATCCAGAATACAAATTTCCGTCAATTCAACGAGTACTGTAGAAGTAGAATAGTGAATTTTAGGTAAGTCGGTTTGGTTTATCTTTCAGTACTAACAAAAACATAACTTCGAATATTATGATGGATATTTACCAAGCATGATTCACAAAAAGCAGAATGACAAGTACAAGGGGACATGATGCTGCCTCAGAACCACATAATCAGAAGATTTGAATATTAGAACAAATTGAAATATGTTTATCTTCTACAATTTTGATTTCAAAAAAATTATTTTCTATTCAAAAAACTTTCAGAATTAAATTAATGTCTAAAACAAGCACCGCTTACATTTAATAGACGTATATAATCAAAACTCAATATATAATGTCAAATGGAATAAATAAACCCACGGATATACGAAAGTCATTAAAATTAATAAATAAATATTTAAAGGAGACAAAATTTTGTTTCTGGTCTTACCTTTAAGAACACCAATTGCCTTTTAAAAACATGAACACACTTAAAGGACTTCTCAAAGAATATAATTTATTTGAAATATTTAATATATTTAAAAATTCGAATAAGTTAATTCAGAAATCTCTAAAATATGCACTATATCTTCAAAAAACAAATATAATTCTAAGCAATTCCGTCTTCAGTCCTCAATAATATTCCAAATATCAAAATCAAAAAACTAACCTATATCACAAACCCTCAGCACGTGTAAAACGACTAATGCTTCGAAACACAGATCAACTTTATAAATCAAGATTGATCTATGTTCTAACAAAATCAAAGAAGAGTGTGAGTTATTTTTAAGGCTTATTTAAATTCATTGACATTCCATAATGAGATTTATTGAAGCCAAAATATAATTATATATTATATATAAAATGAAATAGAAAGGCTTTTTACTTTATAGAAGAAATATAACAAAATTTGAATATTAAAACAAATTGAAATATGTTTATCTTCTACAATTTTAATTTCCAAAAAATTATTTTTTATTCAAAAAACTTTTAGAATTAAATTAATGTCTAAAACAAGCCCCGCTCACATTTAATAGACGTATATAATCAAAACTCGATATATAATGTCAATTGAGTTTTGAAATATTTCAAATAAATTATATTCTTTGAGAAGTCCTTTAAGTGTGTTCATGTTTTTAAAAGGCAATTGGTGTTCTTAAAGGTAAGACCAGAAACAAAATTTTGTCTCCTTTAAATATTTATTTATTAATTTTAATGACTTTCGTATATCTGTGGGTTTATTTATTCCATTTGACATTATATATTGAGTTTTGATTATATACGTCTATTAAATGTGAGCGGTGCTTGTTTCAGACATTAATTTAATTCTAAAAGTTTTTTGAATAAAAAATAATTTTTTTGAAATTAAAATTGCAGAAGATAAACATATTTCAATTTGTTTTAATATTCAAATTTTGTTATATTTCTTCTTTCAATTAAAAAGCCTTTCTATTTTAATTAGAAGATATCACTACTCACGACTTTCGGTTCGGAGGTACTGCATCATTATCATGAGCGAATCTGAACAAGAGAACATAGGACTCTCATTGGTATGAGTATGAAATCGAAGACTGCTGCTGCAGCTTGATCATTTTTATCAATAGCTGACAAAGATTTTAAACACACAATACACCGGTATATTTTTCTGTAACCTTAAATATGTCAATTTTTGTGCCTACGAACTACGATGTACTGGCAGCATTTGTGTTCTGTTACAATTTGAAGAAAACTGCTGCAGTATTTCATCGAATGCTTGATGAAGCTTACGGTGAAAACATACTATTGATAAAACACAGTGTTTCAAGAGAATCAAACAATTCAAAAACGCCGATTTTGATGTGAAAAACGCAATGGGTGAGAAACTACCGAAAAAGACAACGAATAGCAAGCCCTATTAGATGAAGATGATACTAAAACTCAACAAGAACTCGCGGATCAATTGAATGTGTCACAGAAAGCCATATTGATTCGTTGAAAGCTATAGAAAAGATTTAGAAAGAGGTAGAATGACTTTCGCATGAACTGAATAAAAAGCAATAAAAAATCGAAAAATTCCTTGTGGAGTGCTGCTGGACAGAAACCAAAGAAGAGCACTACTCCATCGAATCGCGGTAGGTGATGAAAAATGGTTTTTTTTTCAGAATCATAAGTGGCGTAAATTATTGGTCAATCTTGGCGAACCATCGACATCCACTGCAAAACTGAATCGCTTTAGAAAAAAGAATGAATTATATTTGATGAGATGAGACGGATTTAATCTATCTCTATTATATTATCACCTATTTGCATCACTGAGAGACGCTTTGGCTAAATAGCACTTCAATTCGTATGAAAATGGCTCCATAACTATTCTATTCGAAAGAATGACATTCATTAACTTCCTGAGAGGTGGAAAAAATGTATAAATAACAATGGAGATTATTTCGATTGAAATATTTTTTATTATTTTTAAACAACGGACCTGTAATTTTTACAAAAAAATACGGTTTCATACCTCTACTCCTGCTGTTACACTCGAACTAGATATATCGCTAAAAAAGCAATGAAGAATTATATGAATTTTCAGGTAACTTCACGTTTTTCTTCAGAGGTTTCTTGACTGGATTTATGTTCTTCAGATTAGCGCAGAAATGGCCGAATTTTCTTTTGAAATTTGAAAGTGTAGAGTTTATTTTGGGCCGATATCCTTCTAGTGGAAATATAAGAAAACAATTATATATTCTTAATGGAATTGTGCTTTTTCATGGGTTGGGTAAGACAAGAAAATAATATCACATACGAGTGAAGTCCCAGAAGTACACGACAGAGCTCAGGCAAGTAAAATATCTTTGGTAAACTGACTGTAGTGAGAACTAACTAAATTAACCCCCTTATCAATTATTCAGGCTTGAAAATAGTAAATATTGCGATATTTTAAATATGTTGTAAAGAAGTGGATAAGTTAGGCTAGAGTTCTAACTTTAGGTCATAGATTTTGGCCACCGCAAGAACGAATAAAAGATCTTTTTAAATAAGCCCCGTCATCTATGAGTGAAGTCGTGTACCATTGGGACCATTCTTGTTGCTTATGAATTTCACGTATTTTGAATTTTTCAGTGGAGCATTGCTTGGTGCAGATAAGACTGTTCGTTGATTCAGTATTAGAGCAGGGAGGTGATATTTTACTAGGGTTCGAACGGTTTTTCGTTCATTACTCATATGGATATATGTTCGATCTCATTCCTTATACTTTAGTTGCTGGTTTTTGGATCCAGGTAAACAAAAATAAATTATAACAGCACCTATTTAAAATCAGAAACTTCAGCATTCGTACATTAATAAATAATTCATCATATGATTTGCTATCATTTCGAAGTTACTCAAAAATTTTTGTTGGGTGAAAAAAATCCAAATGAAATTTGATGCTCTCAATTTGAGTCTGCAATCTTGTGGTAGAAGCTCAGGAACTTCTTTTTGAACAGATGACCACTGCTATAATATTCAGAGGCGAAACTTGAAATGAAGTTCGCAGTATCACAGAAATATGTATTCAGAAAATACAAATCTATTTGAATAAAAATCTTTTGAGTTTGAATGTGGCCAAGATGAAATTCATGACATATTTATTGAAGTTTTATCACATTCACAGGAATTTTGTCTCTGCTCTAGAATTAAAAAAATAACAAGTATTAAATATCTGGGGGTTTTGATAGATCATCATTTGGGATGGGATATTCAAACATTGGACTTTTTGATAGTACACATTAAAAATTGAATAAATAAGAAGTGACTTCGTTTTCTATCACTTTTTTATTGTTGAAGATACAGTGACTCAAGTTTCCTAGTTTTTACTACGTTTTCAAATTGGTGTGTGACAAGTGGTATTCCAAAGAATTCCTATATTTATGGAATGCTTTAGTTTGTGTAGATCTTCGGAAATTGGGGAATACCAAAGGTCCGTCTGCTCATTTATTAGGATCGTGATAATTCTTGCAATCCTCTATTGATTCCAGGATATCTAGTTTCTTTCCATTCGTTTACAGATGTAGTATTTCAAGATTATTTAATTCTGGGAAAACATGACTTGCTTCCAAAAAATATTTCGAGCTGTGCTTTCGATACTTAAATGATGCTTGATATTCTTTGAACTTTTTGTGAAAGTTCTCCCGGTGTGTCCTACATATAAGCAACCTCACTTATGAGTACTTAACTCCCCTTAAATTCTGGAGTTATTAAGCCACTGTTCTTGCTTTTAGCATTAAAAGTGGGGTAGGAAATTTTATATGAGAGTGTGAAAACTATTTTCATGTAAGTTTTGAATTATTTAAGCTATCCTTTGTGTTAAAGGTTTATATTATGTTAGTTTAATGAAATTTGTGTGATTGTTCTTCCTGATTTGAAAAAACAGTATATTTGTTACAGTTTGAGTTTTTTTTCGATTCTGAGGGAGTTTAGAATTTGTGTTTAGGAAATATTTTTTTTAGAGTTATTTTTTTTATTGTATTTCTTTGCCATTTCAACTGAATTTTATTTAAGGTAGTGGAAAATGCTCTATGTATCATTGATCTATAGGCAGCGAATTTATGAGAGTACGGATGGTTGTATCTTTCATTGTGGGTTTCGAAACATTATATTCAAACATTCGGGAGCTGTCATACCCGGGAACATATTAACATCAAATTTAACATTAAATTTTTTGTGAGCTCAATTCAGTTTTTCATTAAAAAGTGTCAGTTGAAATTGGTTTATCTGAAAATTTTGTTTGATTTGGAAGCTAGTTTTGTAAGGGAGTAGTTGATGAATGATAAAAAAGGCGTATTAGATATTGGTTCTTATTCTGTTTCTGTAGCAAAATTTGATGCATCAAGGTTACAACCTGGAGATACACCTCTATTTTTTTCTGGCTAACCTTCTGCATTCTGCTTGGTTCATCACTTGATCCTCTTTCTGTTGTCTATTGCTTGACATCGTTTCATATCTGCGAAATATTAATCTCTATATGATTGTTTTCAATTGTCTGATTAGTGTTCGACTTGCCAAAAATTCAACATCCTGATTAATTCTAATTTTTCTGTTGCTTTATTCAATAATCTGATATGATATTTTATTCTAATCCTCCTAGATCTTCTGAGGAGATCCCTGAGGAGCTTTTCAGTTTGTGCTAGTTACGGGTCAGTTGTGTTCAGGTTAGGCTTTGTTAATTCGTCCTCACGTCACTTTAGTCACAGTACTCTTAATTTTCGACCGAATAGTCAAATGGTGGCTAAACCTGTCTAACTAGAAAATATTTCTGTTCCAGGATTCAGGGACTTGAATCCTGGACCTTTCGGTTACCAGCTCAAGACTCTTATCACTGAGCTATAAGCACTCATAGCTTATATACTTAAGATTATTCTGAATACCCCTGAAAAAATTGATTGGTATATAGAGATACTTTTTTGAATTCTCCGATGTAACTGATTAACGTCAATCAAATTTTGGGATAAGCATTGAGCTATCCCGTGTTATACGGAGTAATCTAAAATATCCGGAATTTTACGGAGTACTTTAAAGAACGCTAACCTTTTTATCGTGATCGTCTAGTGGCGGTAGAATAGGACGTTACGTTGTGTAGACAACCCAAATTACACTTAACGAGAGCAAGGAATCAGTGACGAGAGGTTCAAATATTCAAAATACAGTAGCGTCAGAATAATATATTTATATTAGTACTTTTGAAAGGCAACAACCCTCAATGAATGGAAACAGACATTCATTAGCCTGCTGTTAAGTCTACTCTACTCAGTGGTTCGTAAAGCTCCACCGTGAATCCAATAGCGCCCCAGGTCAAAATGACTTATTTTTACATATTTCTTATACAGCGGAAAGAGAGAACAGCATACAGCCAGCATGAACCTTCAAGTGCACTTCCGGTAACCTGTGCAAAACCTAATAGTTACAAGAGGTAAGTTTGAATGGTCAGTAAGGTAAGGGTAACGTGGTATGCCCAGGAGACCTCCTTGAAGAGGGGATCTAACGTAATTCAAGTCGACGGGAAAAGTTACTATCAAATGGGCTGTATCTGGCCTCCTTGGGAAGGCCAAGGCCCAAGAAGGCTCGGATATTACTGGAGAACGAACCGAACACTACCCTAAAGAACACCCCTGGTTCACAAGGAATACAATCTCCCAAAGTAAGCGGACACATGCATATAGCAAATATGTAACACAAACTGACTAGTACATTATTAAATAGATACAGTACCCTTACCTGGGCGTGTTAATGAACGTTACAATAAAAGCAAACAAAGAAATAGGTTATCGGGGGATCACACAAGAGTACATGCAGATCAGTTACATATCAGGCTCTGCGAATACCAGGAACAGTACAAATAAAGGACCACTATTAATAAATACAACAAACAGCAACCAGACACTGAGAGAAAGTATGTAATACGAATAGATAAGTTGGAGAGTCGTGCCGCTTTAGTTATATAAAAAATAAATGTATTTTAGTTAAAACATTCCGGTCGGATTCAATAACACTGAAGCAAAAATACAAGAATGGAAAGCGATGAGTGGAAGTACAAATAAACGAGCGTGCAATCACTGAGAATTTTAAATTAAAACTAAAGTGGTATTGAAAAATGTTAAGCATGCAATTAATCAGAAGCATTTGAAATAAGTTTACTTACTAAGAGTAACCAAGAGGAACTGTTATGAGTACTATTATCCCGAGTTTATTTTTCGTCGCTCAAGAGGTTTATTTTCAAGATTCCAAGAATCTTCCTCTCTGCCGCTTCAAAATACAATAATAACGCCATAAGGACTTTGTTTTCTTTGTTATTGTCACTCATTGCATATGTATCAAGTTACAGTGCAACAGAATGTTTGACACATAAATAGTGCGGGTAAATACCGTGATGTAATGATGTAATTTATGTAATCTATGAGGGATTCTGTCACTCGTATGATCCTTAGAGAATACGGATATCTTCAGGATACTTCCAATCACAGTGTTCAAATTTGAGTTGTTTACCCAAATGTTGAAATAATTCTTGAGGTGAAAACTCGAATTGCGGTGAAAACACTATATTGCTCGTAGAGGCTATGAGCTTTTCCGCCATAGAGAGCTATGAGCTTTTCCGCCGTTGTTCACTTTTACTGGGCTCACTTTTCCTGGGTTCAATGTTCAACTTTTCGATTCACTTCAAACAATTACTATCTAATTATAAACAAATAATGTAGATAATACATTCACTTCCAGGCCTTATAATGCGTTATGGTATTCTTTGTAAAGTTAAAGTGAATACTATTTTGAATTTTAAATGCGGGCTCAAAAAAAAGCCCGCAGGTGGAATTTTCAACCCACACGTAGAAGCTTTCGTCTGAATGCTGCTTTCCGGGTCTGCTTTTAAGGATTCTACGGAAAATATGAAGGACAAATTTTTTCGATCCTTATCTGGTGTGCAGGCCTAAATTCCATTTGTAATACCATACTTTGTTCAATCTCGAAGAAATCGAACAAACCCAAGAAAATTTATTTCTCAGCTTTAGCATCTAATTTCTGAGGTAATTCTTCTGGAACATGAACATGAATTTCATATCGAAAAACATGTTGATAACTTATATCTGGTTATCTGGTTAATATCGCTGCCCAAAATCTTTTGAAATGTAAAAAGAGTTCTCTTCATTATAGAGTTTTTTAACGGAATATACACAGTGGAAATTACTGGAGGGTAAAATGAATATAACGATATGTAAACCTAACCTAACTTGAAAGAAAACGTTATGCCACAAGGTTTGAGACGAACACCACCTAATATCAAATACGACGTTGCGCCACGAGTGGCTTGAAGCTTGGGAAACAATTGATGTATAGTGACTGACTGGCTCTCCGTACGCAGCTAATTCATCGTCAGCGCCATATTTGATACGGCATCGCAATGAGATGGTGTATTTGTTTGTATCTCAACGTCTTACGTAAGCCTTTTCAAAAAAATTGGAGACATAATTCCAGTCAATTTACTATGGGATAATAATGATTTACTGCAATTAGTTCTACCTCCCAATAAAATACTCATATCTTTAAAAATTTCCTACCAGAAAGGGCTCACCTTCCAATAGTCTCTGTATATACTTCTTCATCTAATAAAAATATTGTAGCAATGCATACTATCTACTATATTAATAACATTATATATTTTCAGTATACGAATGTTAATCTGACATTCAGTTGGACCTTCTTGGATATGTTCATTTGCTCGACAAGCATTACTATCGCTTCAAAAATCCATCAAATCTCGAGTAGAGTACGACAACTAATATTAAAAGAGGTAATATCTACATAGTAAATACATTTGAAGAATTTCTTCAACTATATTCGTAGGTTAATCTGGAAAATGATTGGAGAATTGTGAGAGAAGATTTCAATGAAATATTTCAAATATTCAAAGAATACAACAGATTATTCAATCCGTTATTGCTCCTGTCTTTCACTGTCAATATTTTTTTTCTTCTAGTACAACTATTTGGTGCAATGAAATATCCTTTTACCCCTGCAAGTTTTTTATATTACATTTTATCATTTGGACTTCTTGTTACAAGACTGATGTCAGTTTGCATAGGTGGAGCTAAGATACACGAAGAAAGCCAAGAGCTAACTATTCTTCTTGCCACAGTACCATCGTTTCTTTACAATAATGAGGTGAGCTTTGGAATGAGTTCTTTATACTATCATATAAGAGATATCTTGAAAACCTATCTAATCTTAGTATGACGCGTTAAAAATGGTGAAAAACACTGACGTGAAGTCAAACGCTTTTGCGCGCGTGTTTAACAGTCCATTTCCCCTGAAAATTTGGAATCTTTGAACTTCTTTGAGGAGCTACATATGATGAATAAAAATTTTGTGAAACACGAGTTTTTGCTCGCTTGTTGAATAGTCCATTTTCCCTGAAAATTTCAGATCTCTGAATTATTTCTTAAATGAGCTACAAAATGAATACAATTGAAGAAGTTTAATATAATATATATAATACATATATATATATATATATATATATATATATATATATATATATATATAAATTTCGAATCGAATATACAAATGCGAAAAATACATAAATGGTCAAAACGCAACCATATTCCAGGCAGAAATATTTGCCATTGAGGCCGCGGCAGATCGGCTGATAAAACGGCAAATCCACCACGGCAAAATCAAAATATTTACTGATAATCAGTCAGTACTAAAACGACGATGATGTTGTTGATTCCATATAAAATTAGATAATGGAGGTGAACCTAAGATCTGTATCGAAAATAACTCCCATATGTCGAGCCGATGTGGCAGTGGAGACATGATACATATTAACCTCAATCTCCAATTGATCAATAAAAGCTTCTGGTACTCTACCAAATACGAGCACCTTAGTTTTATCCAGATTTAACAGCAGATTTTGTTTTAATAAATTAACTGCCAAGCATGCCAGATCAACTTTAGTTTCTTGATTAGCCCAATCAATCTTAAATATAATAAAGAAATATAAAAACTGCGTATCGATAATCTGTACAATATGTCAATTCTTTCGTAATGAAGCAGGTGTCAATGCAAAAAAGAATCGGAACTAACACAGAACCCTGTGGCACTTCCCGCGCGAAATTCAGTCGCTCTAGTCTGCCTGGACCTCCAAACCCTTTCTAATCGACTATCACTTTGTAAACCGAATGGTGACTCGTCTGAAAAAAGTATGTTGCGCCATTGTGGTGAAAGCCAGTCTTGGTGGAGTTCTGCCCATTGCCGACGGGTAGCTCTATGTCCGGGTGTTAGCCGAGATACTCTTAAAGGTCTTCTTGCCCTTAAATTTGAGGAATTCAACCGTCTCTTTATGGTACTGGTTGAGAATACCCGTCTATAGGTCCTCCAAAAATGACTTCGTAGGGCTGTTACAGATATCGTTCGATTCCTTCGAGTAAAATTTGCGATGTAATGGTCTTCCCTTGCAGATATTACTCCGGATCGACCAGGCACCGGTCTCCGGTCAACGCTGCCGGATTCCAGGAAAAGGGACACTATGCGCCTTACTGAAGTCTGTGGAATATTCAAACGTTGCGCAATCTGGTGGTTCAATAAAGCTCCTTAATGTAGGGCTACTATTCTTGCCCGGTCAAACTGAGAAATTGGATGTCTCGGCATTTTCCACGGAATATTCTCAATATTACAACTCTCATTATTCGCTGAAAACTGATTAACTTCGAATACATCTGTATTCTCCCGAACAAGAAACAGTTTTTGCTGGTTTATTGTTTTCATTTAAATGATAAGATAGTGAAGAGTCCACACACAAAAAATTGTCATGTTACATTCAACAAGTTGAGAGTTGATATGTCGAACAATATTTCATTATGTATACCTGTAATTGGGCCGTATTACCCAATGGATGTATTTGGAATAAATAGTTATATTTAAGAATAACCTCTGAAGCATTAGATGCATGAGTACCTACTTGAAAATATTATCACCAAATAATGAAAATTTCAATTAAATTTGCAGGTATTATACAATTTATTTCCTGTTTTTTTCAGATAAAAAGATTTTTGGTACATCTGAAAATCTGTCCAACAATTCTGTCTGTGGGTGATTTTTTTCATGCATCAAAAAGGACGATGCTGAAAGTTAGTGTATTCAAATTAAATTATTTTCAGTTAGCTTATATATTTTTTTCCAGATTTTCGGCGCCTTGATTGCTTATGAAGTTATCCTGATTCAATTCGACAAAGAACTTGTTACCTAGCATATCCTCTCGAAGTACAGTGGTCGGAACTTTGAATTTTGTTGAAACACTGTGCTAAATCCTTCATATTATATAACTAATGTTATTCTCAAAGATTGTGAATCAAGACAGTTATTAGGGTACAGTCAAAACCGTCTACAAGGACCAGTTAGATGAAGTAGTCAGTAACTAATTTTAACCAGATCTCAAGTACAAACCTAATAAAAATCTGATACAGAGTTCTATTTTCAATGAGAAAAAATTTTCATTAATGTTGCAGTTAGCAACAGTAGAAGTAGAACAATAAAAACATTAACTGATTGTTTATATGCCGAAGTTTTACACATATTTACAGTTCCGTTCCGTGTAGTCTTGACCTACTTTCTAGGAGAACTTCAACATCTATAAAAACATGGCAGTATAGACATTACTTCAATTAATAAGGCCAATACCTCCTATAAGTGAGCGTTAGACCCTTTAGATGTATCAGCTAATCACCAATTTCTCTTACCTTAAGGATTCTGATATCATGCCTATTTAAATAAAATAATGCAATGTTTTATTTCTCAAATATATTATCGTTATGGAAAATCCCAGATTTGTGCACGAGTTCAGTTTTCTATGATGAACCGAAAAAAATAGAAATCAGTTTCTGGTTCAACAAGAAAACACAACTCTTTTGATTCAAATAAATTAATTCGGTTGATCTGTACCAAATATCATCAGTAAGGAGCGTGATCATATAACAATTCTAAACTCAAACAAACCCGATAAGGTTTGTTCTCAATGTTTGATTGATTCGGTCTTCACTTGGTGAAAACTCATTTGAATTAAAAAATATATAAGAGTATTTTAATTTCCACAAAAATGTTAATAATACAACAATTGTTTCACCACGATGTGGCTTCTTCAGGTATATACATTCTACTGGCTGATGGTGTTCAGTGTAACCGTGTTTAAATACAGTGTTCAGTACAAAATAATGGAAAAACAAGTCATAAAAACTCAAGGTGTTCACCGTTAAAAAATGCCATTAGGGCATTAATTAATAATAGTTGATAACTCTCCAGTAATGGAGAGTTATCAACATCTATTTGTTCGTTCAAAGGGATTTTACGAGCATTGAACCTGTTGATTTCAAGAAATTCTAACAGTGTTAATCTAGAACTTTCGACATGGATAACTTCATAGTTATTGTTGAAATTATGCCTGAATTCCTTAAGATGATTAGCATATGTCGAATGTCCGGAATCAGATACATAACTCATTTGGTGTTCTTGGATTCTTTTCTTGAATGATCTACCTGTTTGACCAATGTATACTAAAGGGCAATCGTTGCAAGTCAACTTGTAGACTCCAGATTTATTTTCTTTATTTGTTCGATCCTTATCGTTTTTTATGTATGTACTAAGGTTATGAATGGTTTTAAAAGCCGCGTTTTAATCGAAAAAATTTTTGAAATATTTAGCAATATTTTCAGATAATCCATTAACATAAGATAACAAAAAATATTTCTGTGTATTGTCCTCTTTTATGATTGGGTACGCAAGATTTAATGCCATTTTTTTATTGGATACCAATTTTGATTTGAATTTTGATGGGGGTGGTATTATTTTTAATCGATATTTTTTTTTACAATATGTATTGTTTCAATTGGATGTATACTAGGGAAGAAATTTTGTACATCAAAAGAAATCAATCTAAAATGTATGTATAATATTGTTTATAAGTTGGATGCTATTTGTAATAGCGTATTTAGCTAAAAAGTTTGTTTCAGTTTGAATAATAGAAATTAAAACTCTGGATAATTTTATTCTTGGTGATGTGATAAATGAAACTACTGGTCTAATTGGATTATTTTCTTCATGAAGTTTTACCAATGAATATAATTTTGGGATTTGTGGGTTCATTAAATTGAGCGAATTTTTTTTTGGGAAGGTATTGAAAAGGCTAACAAATTGGTCTTTTATATTTTTTATGTGTTTTTGGAAGTATTCAGTGGGGTCTTAAGAAACAGTTTTGTATTTATCAGGGGTTAAAAAAGCAGTAGTTTTGTCAAAATATTCATGTTTTGAAATAACAACGTCACTGTTTTCTTTATTGGCTCGATTGAATATTAAATCATTGGTGTTTCTTTCTTCGATGATTGATTTAACCAAATTCTGTTTTATCGAGAAAGAGTCTTTCCTTTAAGCGACAACGACAGCTGGGTAGCTTAAGCCTCCAAAACAGATTTTAAACTAATTTTTTCTTCTTGAAAATCTTATTTACTCTTTTGGTGAAATAACAATAGAGAAATTTCTGAAAACCTATTTTATCCATACATTATTAGCAAATTATTTATCAAACATATATACTGACAATTCTGTAGCCTTCACTTTTATACAATATGATTTTAATCATACATTTTAATCATCAATTAAAAGTTGAAAATTTGTGTAAAGTTTCCACATTATTCTTTATTTGAGTTTGAATTCATCATCAACATTCAACAAGTATCTATATATACTCCATAAAATCATAGTTTTTCTTTTTTTATACATTCAGAATACTGGAGCTCTTATTATCCTGAAATCTTACTTGTAATTTCCTATTCTTATTCTACATCAAATTTTTCGATTACAACTTTGTTCCGTGTTTATTTTTTGAAATATTGGAAATAACAAAATTTCTAATTGGCGTTCATTCACTCAACCTTTTCACTTTGGGAGCATATTTTAAGTCTTCAAGGAATATATGTCCAAAGGAAGTGTGTTCAGAAATATTTTACCAGACGAACAGATAGAATTGAACTTTAGAACAAATCTTAATTAGTAAGTATTGAAGCTCTTAGGGAATGTGGGTCTTATGAGGGAGCTTCTAACTCTTAATTTGGCATGCGCACCTGAACTCTTCAGACAGGTGTGGTCGCATCTCTACCTGTGACCTTGTGTTCCACGTCAGAATTGTCATCGAACGCTGTGTGCCTTGCCCTACTTGAACTCGGCGGGACGGTCAGTCAGGTATTGCCTAATCGTGTCCTCTATATGATACGCCGGCAAACTGCAGCAGAGCAAAACAGAATTCTGGACGAGGAGCGAAGAAGGTTGTCACTACAGTATGATGGAAACATTTGAGATCAATTTTTACTCAAAATTCTCAGAATAAAGGTATTTTGTAGAAAGTGAAGGCATTTATAAGAAAGTAAAGGCATTTGTAGCGTTCTGATAAGAACTGTATTTTGAGGAGAGAAAATCATAATTTTCTCTTTTGCATAACTCGCGATTACCAACTTATATGTAGAATATTGACTCAATAAAATATGAACCTGACGCTTGAATTTCTGATTCATTTACAATTAATAACAAGTATTATTAAAAATTAATTTTCTCATGTTACCATATTTTAAAGAAGGATTTCACATAAAACCCTACGTTTGGGAAACGTCCTCATAGAGAAACTGTTTGGGAGGTTATTTGTGAAATCATCTATTTTAATGTAAACTTCCTGTTAAAAAATCTGACTAATATCATTGAAAAACGTATCTGATTTCGAATATTCAATCGGCATATTGCAAAAAGGTCCCTACTTTAAAATAAAGAAGCTCCCCCTTTTTCCCATAAAAAAATTGCGTTATAGTTCAAAATCGCTCAAAACGTGTAGAATTTATTCCAAACAAAAGTTCTACAGATTGTATAATCATTTTTCTTTAATATTGCATTTTGCTATCGTACTAAAAAATCGAACTTTGCTTCAAAAACATTATTGCATTTGATTTCGATCTGCTGATATTTCAAATTATATTCCAAAATCGATTAATTCTGTGTAAATTTCTGATGAAAGTGGATTCAATTATGAATAAATAACATTCTGATTATGACTTCTTCAAACTTACCAATATTTCAATCGTGACAAAATTTCTGTGAGCCATTATTATTATCGAGAATGATCAGGAATTCTTTTCCAAACAACTTTCCTGATTTATCGGAAAATGAAGAAAGAAGCGACATCAAACTTTTCCTACTCAGTTCACTCCTATCAAATACCAACAGAAACCTCTAATGATGAGGTTGGCAAAGTGGATCAGCACACTCTCGAGAAAATCGAAAGGAGATCGTACAGACAATTGCATACAGAAATCTTTGAGAAGTTGCCTATTGATTGCTCAGATTTTCGGACTTATGCCGGTGTCTGGTATTGGAGGAGACAAAATAGAATTTTTAAGATTCGAATGGATATCTTTTAGATCAGTGTATGCTCTTTTATACATTATTGGAGCAGTTTTCATGATGGTTCTTCAAATTATCAAGATGCAAATTCACGGAACATCCCTAGGAGAATATAGACTTTTGGTATTTTATATTGATGGAGTTTTAACTGGCGTTAATTTTTTCTTATTGGCGAGAAGATGGCCTATGATAATGAAAAAGTGGTATCTTCTGGAGAATTCTTTTGGCGACTATGGATGGCCTATGAACTTACACAAAACCATAAACCTATTTTTGACAATATCCTTATCTACAGCACTTTGTAAGTAGCAGATTTTGTCTAAATCCATCTCAGCTGATATTTCGTTATATTATTTATATCCAGAAAAATTTTCAGTTGGTTTTAAAATTTATAATCGAATCGAACTTCATTAAAAATTTAGTAGTTTCAATTATTTAAATTCCAAATATGTGGAATATTAAAAATAAATATATGAAGAAACATTCGAATAATTTCATAATAATCTGACATTACTAGATTCCTGTTTGAATGTCATGAAAATATGGTTTATTCGTTCAACTTGAATATTCAGGAATATTAACTTCATGAACGAAATGCAAATTCACAAAATCACATCCAAAAAGGTAAGGTTTGTAAAACCACTAATTATTTTCGAAAATTCTCAACTTTTTCGAAGGTGCATTAGCAGTTTTTCTTTGTTATAAAGAGAGCGTCTGCTGAAAAATGTCAAGGTCTTGTGTCTGTAGACTTTATCAGGTTTTCTGAAAATGTTCCTTTAATTCTCCATTTCGATAGTTTCTTATGATATCATGAGGAAAAACTGTACAATGTACAGTAAAATTGAGATTTGATGCATTACTTCTAGAGATTTCAGATTATTATCACATAAAAATTACTTGCATACTCAAACTCTACTTAATTCATAATACAATTAAAACCAAAACCTAAACCTAAACCCTTTTTTAACCGTATATATCAACTTTATTTAGTTTTACACCTACTAAACGTACCTTACATTTAAAAAAACATAGAAAGATCAAAAATATGGACTTAAAATACTAATTGAATTCTATTTTTTCTTTTATGATGGGTCATATCTTTTGTCTTAAAAAACTAGCGGTAATCAGCCATCATGGCTGGATCCCATCGTCCTTGGTAGCGAATTTCCATTGTTTTAATATCTTGGTGGAATCTTTCACCCTGCTCGTCACTGACAGCTCCCAAATTTTCAGGAAAAAACTACAGATGTGAGTGGAGGATATGAATTTTTAATGACATTCGGTAGCAAGTGATTTGTAGGCATCTAATTGTTTATTAACTTACTATTGGTAGTTTGCATACATATTGTTGTCCAAAAGTACTCTTACTACACTAACAAATAAGTTCCATGCTCTGAGTTCCTGCCTAGTAAGCTTCTTCAACAATTCTCGGATTTGTGGTCCTATAAAAATGCCTTCCTTCAATTTGGCATCACTTAACTTGGGAAAGACTTGTTTTAAGTATTTGAATCCATCACCATCTTTATTCATAGCCTTCACAAAGTTTTTCATCGGCCCAAGTTTACTATGAAGAGGAGACAGAAAGACATTTTTGGGGCCGACAAGAGGTCTGAACTTAACATTTTGAGATCCCGGTTGAAATACACTTCATTGGGACCTGGAGTAAAAGTAGGGTCGTTGCACTGTTCTTCGGAACTGCCTGATGATGTGTTGTCTCCAATATCTTCCAAAACAATATTTTACGGATCTAACGGTGCGATCGGCACTGTTAAATCTGCATTATGTGGTACAGATCGTATTGGAGAATGCAAATTTTGATAGTCGATCTTGTGCTTTCCCTTTTTGGAATAACCTTCAATCTTTGTCAGGCAAAAATAGCAATCATCTAAATAATTAGTAGGTTCTCGCCATTTCATAGGGACTGCAAACGGTATGCTTTTTCTCTTCCCATTCATCCACTGCACCAATGATACGCTACAACTAACGCAGCACACATGGGGAACCCACTGCTTGTCTTGATCTCCAATCAAAACATCAAAATATTGGAAGTAAGCTTTTTTAACATTTTCAGAAACGGGTCTAGCATGTGATTTTACCATAAATTCTCCACAAATATGACAAAATTTTTCAGGAGAGATTTTGCAACTGCGGCGCGTCTGCCTCGACATTTTCGTCCTTAGAACACTTTCTTATCTACTCAACAGAATACTGATTTTTAATCTTAATTTTAATGTCTTACATTGTGAACAACACAGTTAGGGTACTTTTCCTGTTATAAAATGCATTCATTTTAACGTCCCCACATAAAATTGACTACTTGCTAATGGTCTTATTGAACTATTGAAAAGTGGTACGTGTTAGGGCTTTAGGAATATTTTTCCTATATAAGTAGGGTATTTCCATCAAAAAAATAAAGATGCTTTGTTTGAGGATATATTTTAACAATTTTTTATATCTTTTTTATTTGATTTAAAAAAATTTTCAATTCAACCTATAACTTCTTTGATTAGGTTCAATTCATAATAATTTATTATGTTTCAGGATAAAGTACAACATTTTCTACTTTTTTGAATCAGTTCTGTATGCCATTCCGTAATTTTCATCCTAATACTTCATTTCCTCCCAGTTTTTTGATTAAGGATTTGGCTTCATTAAGGAATATTGTGTACAAAACTTCAGGTATTAGAAGTACGAAACCAAAATAATTCCTTACGAGAGTTTAAGTAACTTCCAGAAAACCTCTGTTTTTTCTCGGTTTCTGTTCAAAATACGTAGCTCATATTAATAATAATAAAAAAAAATGATTTCGCTGAAATTGATTTGTAGGATATTCCTTTTGCACAAATTATTCACAAAATTTTTCTTGAGTATGATTCTGATTAATTCGAAACGACTACATTTTGAAGGGAATATCTAGTATAGTACTCCCATAACAATTCATTCGATAAGGTGCAAACACCGAAAAAATATGACGTGTCAAACTATATATCTCTCACTTCATTATATCGCGCCATTTTTGAATTGTTGAAATGAAACTGATAGTTATACAAGATGTCCAAAAAGAGTATCGGGTATTTGTTACTTCGATAAAACAAAAATCAGTTAAAATTAAAAAAAGGTTTCTCATTAATTATCACAATATGAAGTGGAAAATTATTTGGTAAAGATGATGTTATCTAAATGGTGACCGTTACGCTGCTGGCAATTTTCATAGCTTTCGATGCCGCCATACCTGACCTGATGTTTCGCTTCAATTGCGTCAGGCTCATCGGATTATTCTCATAGACCTCACTTTTATGGTATCCCCATGCAAAATTGTCAAGTGGAATAAGGTCGGGGCTTCTGAGGGGCCAGTTGATGTTACCCCTACGCGAAATGATCTTATTAGGGGATGATTCGTTAACAGCTTCCATTGCTTGATTTGATATATGGCAAGTGGAACCATGTTCTTGAGTTGAAAAATTGAAATTCCTATAACTCTGGACCCAAAAAGCTTCACAGCATATCGCAATAACGGTCACCATTCACAATGAGTGATCGGCCTCGTCGATCTTCATAAAAATAAGGACCGATTATGCCTCTATCAGCTATAGCGGCCCAAACAACGACCTTTGGACTGTGCAGGGGTCGCTCATGCTTTCGTCTAGGATTTTCCTCTGTCCAGTACCGACAATTCTGTCTTCTATCTTCAATTGACATCACCCTTCACATAAAAGTTTGCTTCATCACTGAAGAGTATGTTATCAAAACTGTTGAACCGCCGTAACATTTCGTTAGAATATTTAAATGGATTAGCATCGTCTGTATCCTTCCATTCTTGAACCAACTGAATTTCATAGGCTTTTAAATGCCAATCTTTCTTTAAAATCAAATGCAAGGATGATTTTTAATGTTCAATCATTGGCCTCGCTTTTGGATGAACAAAGACGGATTTTGACAAACTGACGAATTATTTCTTCGTCGCGGACTGAACGAGGGCGGCCAGAGTGTTGAATTTTTATCGTCGCACCTGTATTCTCTAACATCCGGATTCATTTCCTAATGCTGTCGTCACTTGGTGCATGGCATGTACGATATTCCGCAGGATACAAACGTTGAGAAGCCACTATTGAATACTCCACAGTTTCGAATGCAGCGTCAAAATCAATACCCGATACGCATTTTGGACATGCTGCATTTGATCATTGAAAATTGTGGGATTTTGGACAGTGGATTGATCTTGTAGCACAACGCATTAGCATAGTGAAAATTCGCTAGAAAAATGGTGAAAATTTCACGAATGTAGTTCGTAAAGTTCGTACTGTTTGTATGTGTCATCATAAAGCGCCTTTCCGCTCTACTATGGCGGAATAAATCAGTATATAATGATAATAATAATAGTCTAGATTTTCACCAAATTTTATGTCATAGATGTAAATAACACGATGATACATCATGCCACTCTACTAATGAGACAATGACACTATTGCATGAAAAATTTCCAGGGCGCGTAATTTGTCGAAATTAAGAAATTAATTTTTCGCCCAGCTCAAGCGATTCAACCAAATTATATTATTTTCTTTGTAGCTGTGTTAAAAATAAGATCTGTGACAATGCTCCAGCAATAATTCGAACACTAAAATCAATATTGAAGCATTTATTCGCGAAATAGGGCAACAATTTCGCGAAAATGTGATGAACAATTTCAATTAAATATACATTCTGTCAAGAAAGTACCGGGAATTATCGATTTAAATCTGGCGGGGCAATGAGGCAGGTAAAATTTTTTTTTCCTAGGTTGGTACCACTGTCCTTAATTACTATGCCAAGCTTGAGCGGGATCTGTCAACTAGTGTGTTTGCAACAGCTGATTAAGTCAGTCGATGTCAGAGTGCGTGCCGATTTTTACTATGGGTGATTACGTTGAGCAAAGAATTTGTTTAAAGTTTTGTGTTGCAAATGAATTTTCGTGTGCCGATGCATTGAAAATGTTGCAAAAGGCCTTTGGTGATAATGCTCTATCGAAAACTCGTGCATATCAGTGGTACAGAGCCTTCAAGGACGGTCGTGAAGTGGTCGCCCATCGACGGCTTCGATCGAAGATAACGTCGATAAAATTAAGGAAAGGGTGCTGGAAAACCGTCGTACCAGCTTGAGAGAGATAGCACATGATCTTAAGATATCCCACGAGTCCGCACGTACGATTTTGATTGATATTTTGAGCATGAGAAAGGTGCCCGCACGACTCGTACCGAAAGACCTGAATTTTCTTCAAAAACGTCATCGCGAACAGGTTGCTTCAGACATCCTGGATCGCTGTAATTCCGATGCTACATTCATGGAACGCATTATAACTGGTGATGAGACCTGGGTCTACGAGTACGATATGCAAACAAGCCAGCAATCATCGGAATGGGTGGAAAAAAATGAGCCGAAACCGAAAAAACCACGCCAAAGCCGCTCGAAAATGAAGGTGATGCTCATTGTTTTCTTCGATATCCGTGGCGTGGTGCACTACGAATTCGTTCCAGAGGGTCAGACGGTAAACAAGGAGTATTACCTAGGTGTTATGAAACGTTTGCGTGAGCGTATCCCTAAGAAGCGGCCAAATTTGTGGGCGAACAACTCATGGATTTTGCATGACGATAACGCACCTTCTCTCCGAGCTACGATTGTGACCGACTTTCTCGCCAAAAACTCAACAAACGTGTTTCAGCAACCACCGTATTCGCCGGATTTGGCTCCCTGCGACTTTTTCCTCTTCCCAAAACTGAAATTGCCCCTTCGTGGCATCCGTTTTGAGTCGATTGAAGCCATAAAACAAAATTCGGCGCGAGAGCTAAAGTCCATCCCGGAAAGCGCCTATTAAAAATGTTCCGATAATTGGAAGTGCCGTTGGCATAGATGTATTGGAGCAAATGGAATCTATTTTGAAGGCTTTGAAGGCGACCCAATAAATTTTGACGATTAAATGTAAAAATGTTGTTTTAATTGAAAATTCCCGGTATTTTCTTGACAGAGTAGTATAGCTGAAAACTTGAGGAGGTACAAATAACTAACAATTTTTGGAAAAAAGATATGGAAAACATATACCAAAAGAGATAAAAATAATCATGAATTTGCAGAAATTGTTAATTCTCCTGTGGCGACGAGTCCTCCTCTTTCCCAAAATTCCGCTCTGCTTTGCTGCAGTTTCCTGACATATCATATAGAGGACGGGACCGCATTTCGATAATACTTGGTTCACCGTCCTGGCGGGCTTCAAGGAGACTAGAACACAAGCGTTCAACAACCGAAGTCCCAACGTTGAACAAGGAGGTCACAGGCGTCATTCACAGGCTTGCACCCCATCGTCAATCTGAAGAGTTAAGGGGCTTGCAAGTTGGAACGAAACGCCTTTCCTCCCGAAATTAAGAGTTTGAATCTTCTACATAACACCGCACCGCAGAGAGCTTCATTTCTTTTCATAAAATAAAGATTGTCTTTCAATTTGAATGTTGGGACATACTTTTAATTGAAGAATAGGTCCCTATATAAATGACTGCTGAACAAAGCGTATTTTTCCTAATTAACAAAAGCTTTGTATGAAAATGTATCCTCAACTGTAAATAAAAAGCTATAAAATTGATTGACTGCACACTCATTCGAGGCAAATATTCAATTAAAAACGCATTCATCTGATTAATATCTTCAATCGAAAACGAAGAGCGAAACCATTATTCATTATCTGTGAAGTTTCGTCGATCAATGATTTCCATAGATTTGTATGTGAAAACGTACATGTGTGCGACAGTATGTATCATTATCGAAAGGCTAAACTAAAGTTAACCCTTGAATAATAACGTCTATGCTTTGCTTGTGTTTCTACTTCAACTTCTTTTTTCCGTGACGATACAATAATGTCGTGTAAATATTTTCAGAAAAATACCCCAAATGTGTACTCTTTGAATTGAATAGGTGTGTATGTAACGACCAATATTGATTTGGAGTAGAACCACTTAACCCTTGGTCCTCCCATTTCTAGTCGCAACCCCTTTATCCGCTAGAAATTCAATTCTCCTGATAATTTCCAAGATTTTATCTTTGATTTACCCTAATTATTCTGTAATTTCGTTCATAGGGTACATGGTAGAATGAGTTCGGACAATAAAAATGAAAGGAAATTTTAGCATTAACCATAGTACCATTGGGTACATTTTAACTCATGAAAAGCTTTCAATCCTGATTTCTGATAATAAACCAATGTAAAAAATGATTTCAAAATATATTCTTAAATTGTCTTTAAGGAACAACAGTGTTAAAGATATTGGTAACCAAGTTGTGATCGAAGAAAATAGTATTGAAAATTCCTTAAGACTTCTTGTCCTTGCTGCTCAATTGGGTGGAATTATGCCATTGTACATAATGCGCAATGACAAAAAAAGAACCAACTTAGTTTGGAGGTCCTTACATGCACTCTATTTCTGTGTTCATTTTTTAGCAGCTATCATTCTAACTGCCTTCCGAATCTACAGAATTTCCGAAACCGAACTGAACATGCAAGAATTGAGATTGTTGATGTTTTATGTATCGGGAATATTCACAAATATCAATTTCTTCGTTTTGGCCAGAAATTGGCCTGTGATTTTGAGGAAAATTAAGTCGGTAGATAAGGAAATATCAAAAACTGTGAAAAAATACAATTTGAAAAAAAAAGTTAGAACTATCTTCTTCATGTACATCGTTGTTGCATTAAGTAAGTATCATTGATCGAAATATCAGCTCATATAATTATTAATTTGTTTTTCTATAAAATAAAATAATGAGAAGAGGTTTTTTACTTGATAGAAGGATTATTACGAAATTTGAATACCAAAACAGATTTAATCTGTTAGTTTCCTATAATTTTGATTTCGAAGAATTTTATTCAAAAACTTTCAGAATTAAATTAATGTTTTATAAGCTCAGCTTATATTTAATAGACATATAAAATCAAAACTCATTATATAATATTAAATGGAATAAATAATTCTACAAATATAAATTGTCAATTAAAATTACTGAATGAATATTTGAAGTAGACAAAATTTTGTTTCTGATCTTACAATTATGAGAACTAAATCCTTTTTAAAAATACAAAACATAATTTTAAGAATTTCTCAAGAAAATAATATAAATGAAATATTTAATATGTTTAAATGAGTTACTTCAAGAATCTCTCAAAACAATTAGAATTCAGATAAGGTCTTCCTCGGTCCAACTTCACATTCAAGAAATAAAATCAATTAACAATAAATAACTTACCTCTAAGACCTTGTGGTATCCTCGACTGAATACATTAACTTTAAAATCCAAGGTATTCTATATTCATCACAAAAATCACACAAAGTTTGTGAGGTATTTTATGGTCTTAGTTAAACAACATGATATTTATATAATGAAATTTTAAAAGTTTTAACGAAGAGGTTTTTTACTTGATAGAAGGATTATTACAACATTTGAATATCAAAACAGATTTAATCTGTTAGTCTTCTATAATGATTTTATATGTCTATTAAATATAAGCTGTGCTTATAAGACATCAGTTCAATTCTAAAAGTTTTTGAATAAAATTTTTTGAAATTAACATTATAGGAGACTTCCAGATTAAATCTGTTTTGGTATTCAAATTTTGTAATAATCCTTCTATCAAGTAAAAAACTTCTTTTTATTTTATTTTATATCTAATTTATAATTATATGTAGGTTTTAAAATGTCATTATATCAATATCATGTGGTTTAACTGAGACCATAAAATACCTTACAAGCTTTGTGTGATTTTTGTGATGAACATAGAATACCTTGGATTTTAAAGTTAGCGTGTTCAAACTAGGATACCACGAGGTCTTAGTTATGTTATGTATAGTTAATTGATTTTATTTTTTAAATGTGAAGTTGGACCGATGAAGACCTTATCTGAATTCTAATTGTTTTTTGAGGATGTGATACATGTTTTGAGAGATTTTTGAAGTAATTTATTTAAATAGATAAAATATTTCAAACAAATTTTTTTTTTGAGAAATTCTTAAAATTATGTTTTGTATTTTTTAAGAGAATATAGTTTTCATAATTGTATGATCAGAAACAAAATTTTGTCTCCTTCAATTATTTCGTCATTAATTTTAATTGACAATTTATATTTGTTAGGTTATTCATTCCATTTGATATTTATTAATGAGTTTTGATTTTATATTTTTATTGAATACTTGTGCTTATATGATATTTATATAATGATTTTTACTTTTGACCTCCAATTCTTTAACAATGAATCTAGCCTAGCCATTTGAGAATGTATGAGTAAACTTCCGTTATTTCAGATGTAATGGCATTATAGAAATTTTTTTAATCAGAAACAACTTGTTAGATTCTGCAAAAAGTCATTTTCTTTTGCAGTCTCTATTCACTTTCTATGCCTAATTTCAAGCAATCGCACTCTATATCATGGTTCCGTACTAACTTTCACAGATTCAACAATTTAATAAAACACTTTTTTGCAGTAGAGCACTTCCTAGAAGACATCCATAAAATTTCTCTGATAAATACCTGTGGTTTGAACTTTTCTGATTCAGTTGAAATGTTCTTGAAACATTTCATATTAGCTGATGCCTTCACTATACTGAACTATACACTCATATGGGGAATTCTTCTGGAAGTAAAGAAATTATTGATTAGTTAAGTATTGTTATTGATTTTGAACAATTACAGATATCGTCACTACTTTTGACCTTCTCGTGGACATTTATCGATATTTTCATAATTTTAGTAAGCTGGTGCTTGGCGGAAAGATTCGTTCAGATTACACAAAGAGTAAAATTTATGGTGAGGACTAGGGTAGGTAATGTGTCATATGATCTAGCGAATAATCAACATCCGTTTACATTGGAGGTAAAATAATTATCAAATTTCCTCAATTTCAGGTTTCGGACGAGAAGCAATGGGAAAAAGTGAGGAATGATTATACCAGATTATGTCAACTTTGTCGCCTTATAGATCACGAGCTGTCATTTATAATCTTGCAGTCTATTGCCTCCAATATGTTCTTCATTCTAACTCAACTCTTCAACAGTTTTCAGTTCAAAGCTTATTTGATGGAGAAGGTATATTTCTGCTTCTCTTTCTTCACCCTGATTCTTCGGATGTTTTTCGTCTGCGTTGTTGCAGGGAAGATCAATGAAGAGAGCTCGAAGCCCTTGGTGATCCTCAGTGAAGCTCCAAATTCGATCTATAACAGCGAGGTAAAATCCTATTTGATCAAAATGCCTTGAAGTAGTTGAATAGTATGTAAATATATCGAAATCTTTTTTCTGTAAATATATCCATTGTTTATTTTTCTTACATGATTCAACAGAAACAAAGCGATATGAAACATTTTTCTCGAAGTATGAAGTTTGTAAAACTATTAAATCATTGGTAGCCTTATGCTTTAACTATTGAATCAAAAATGGTGAAAAGCACTTCTTATCACCCACAATGCTCTAGATTTATTGAGGTTGTTTCACATCTAAATACTAAATTTAAATTCAATCGTAGAACCGTTGCTATATTTTCGGTAGCGCTCAAAAATTTCTGCTGTGAATATCTGCGGAACCATTGGATCGATTTGCCGTATAAATGAATTCAACCGAGATATTCTTGCACCAAATTTACCCTTAAAGTTTCGAGTCTCTAGTTGTTTCCGTTCGAAAGTTTTAATGTTTATGGACAGCAGGACCAGCCGAAAAAAATTACATTTGATATCACATTTTTCAGGAGAGGATCCCGCTGTTCCCTAGAACATGCAGGCAAAATTCTAGAAAGTACGAGGGCTGGTACTTAAATTTTGAAATAGGAAAATAAAAAGGAATATTTATAATAGGAAATATCTTTTTTGATGGATATCAGTTCGATGTTTTGACTGTTCAAAAACTTTTTTATTGTGTATGTATGAAAGCTGGTGTATTCTGCGATTGATTTTTCTGATTTTTCCGAACAATGCTGGCAAACAAATGCTAGTGTACCATTAAGAGCTGACCATTCTACGTTGCTCTAGAGGAACTGTGACGATATGTATGGTTAATCCCATAGATTAACAATAATATATATATATATATATATAGAGTCGATTGTTGTTTAGTTTCGCATTCATTCGCATTCATTCGCATATATCCATGATTCGTCACCTATTATAATCTCAGAATCTTTTGAAGCACCGCGATTGGAATTCTTCAACATTTAAATAATATTTAAATAAGGTTATTCTGATTTTCACAATTTTTATCGTTATGGTTACAACAATTGTTTCCCTATCACAGTAGTATCATCAGGCAGATTTACATTTTGAATAACTAAGCTTGTTTCCGAAATCCGTTGCTATTTATATTACAGTAGGTACAATAAATTTTTATTGAACCAAAAAAGGGTCTCTGCAAATTCCAGCTTATCTGAATATATTCAACAGAAGTGAGTAATTTAAATCTAATTGTTCGTTAAGTAATATTCCAATATTATTGTGTTTATTTATCTCTGGGGATTCTTACAGGTTTAAACCATAACTTTTACTTTCTATATTTAGAATTTTAAAATTATGGTTGAAAGTTTGTCCTGTTTCTAACAAATGGTTAGAATATGTGGAATTACTTTTATTATTAAGGAAACTCTTCAAATGTTCACAAATTCTATGTCGGAAAGTTCTTCCAGTCTGTCCTATGTACACTTTAAGGCAATCACCGCAGTTTAACTTATTATCATCTTTATGTGTGCAGTTTTTATTATTTTTAATGAATTTATTTAAGTTTGAAAAGGTTTTAAATGAAGTTCTTGAATCATATTTATTTTTGAGGTATGTAGCAAATTTTCTCAAAAATACCTTTCGTGTATTTTAAGGAAATGTATATGAAATTTTCTTTTATATTAGGATATAACATATTTAAAGCTTTTTTTTATTTTTATTCATCAACAATTTGTCTATCAACGTAGGATCATAGTCATTATTAATAGCTATTTGTTTAATTATGTTAATTTTATTTCAGAACCTAATCTTACGAATTAGACATTAATAACTAATGTCTAATTTTGAAACAATATTAAAACTGTGTCATTTTTTGTTGCAGATTCACAGATTTGCTGAATATATACATTGGAACAATATTTCGTTAACAGGAAGACGTTATTTTGTTATAACAAAAGGTCTTCTTTTGAACGTACGTATTAAATAGTAAGATGTAGGTTAGATTTCTTTGCCTGATCTTTCGTAAAAATTAGTCATAATTGACATTACTAACGAAATACCTGTTTCTACTGAATCATAATTAAGCCGAAATTTTCATGCATTTTCTTTAAATAAAATCATTGAACCCTTTAAGAAATAGATTGTTTATTGGTATAGATGTATGTATGATATTTCAGTATATTACAGACAAAGAAGTAGTTTTGAAAAATCCATAAATAGTTCTCTTCCGAAACTTTCCGAAATACTAACTTTTTCAGACTGTCCATAGATTTATATCAGTAAAACAGGTGAAAATTTTGGATGTCATTAAACAAAACATCTGGAAAATAATCATTCTTTTTCAAATAATGTTAATATATTACATTTCACAAAAAGAGAGGGTAAATTTATTTGATGAGAAATTTGTTATGGAAATAAACCCGGAAATGGCAGGAAAGTTTTGAAAAACAACCTTGAATTTATTACACCCCTCTTTCATCATTTTAAGGAATAAGTTTGAACGTGATTCTGAATGGAGTGAAAAAATTAAGAAACATTTGTAATATATATTTCTTCTACTTCGAAATTATAAATTGAAATGTCCAAAACTCCGTATAAATGAAAAGTTGTTCTTTTCCGCTCTCTCAGTAATTAAATGCTTACATTTTCATCCGGTATCTTTGAAATTCCTGCCTAATACAACCGTTTATAAGAATTTTCTTTATAGTATAATAAATGAAAGATAGGAAATATTTGAAGATATTGAAATCAAACATAAGTTTTTTCTATCTTTGGTAGGTTTCTACAGAAAAAATTATTAACACAACCAACCTGAGTAGTTACATCATTACCAAAACACGAAACTTGGACTAATAATATTATGACTTTAAATTCAGAATTATATATTCTAACTTCTACAATATATATATTGTATATATTGAAACTATATACAGAAATTATCAAAACGATATTCTTATATATAACCAATATTAAATATTTTTCGATGCCTCGGGAAAAACTTTTTTAAATCCCGACATGAAGCGTATTAATACAAATGTATTAAGAAAAACTATATAAGTATGTATATTAACATACAAATACAGGAAAAACCACTATTCCAAAATTATCTTAAATTCTCAAATTAAAGGATCAAATAAAAATACGTTTAACTTATAACCATTTGTACTCGGAACACATGAAAACATAACAAAAATTATTCACCCCAAATAATGCCCCATGCTAAGAAAAATAACCAGGATTTCAAAAATAATAAACAGTTATATAGCTATGTTTTGGATATTTAGACTCTATATGAATCTATTTCATAATTTAAAAATCAATTAATAAATTTGTACTAATACGTTTCATGTCGGGATGTAAAAAAAAATTTTCCAAGACATTGAAAAATATTTTATATTCATTATATATAAGGATATCATTTTGATAGTTTTTGTATATAGTTTCAATATATATTATAGAAGTTATAATAGAATATATAATTCTGAATTTAAAGTCATCTGATTTTAACTTCTATCAAGCATTGACTCATATTCAAATTGATTTTTAAATTATGAAATAAATTCATATAGAGTCTAAATATCCATACTATATTCATTATTTTTGAAATTCTGGTTATTTTTCTTAGCATGAGACATTATTTGGGGTCAATAATTTTTTTATGTTTTATTGTGTTCCGAGTACAAATGGTTATAGGTTATATGTGGCAACACGTTGATAATTTCTGTTTTATTTTGGATACTTTAAAGCTTACCTCGAGTTTATTCGTTCCAGGTTTTATCTTATTTGGTGAGTTAAATTTTGATCTTGTGATAAATTTGAATCTGAATATATAAGAATATAATTTTGATAGTGTTTGTATAAAGTTTCAATTTATATTACAAAAGTTAGATTATATAATTCTGAATTTAATGTCATTTAAATTTTACTTCTGTCAAGTATTGACTCACATTCTAATTGAGTAATAATATTATTTTATTAAAATATTTATTTCTATAAATAAAATTTATTAAATATTTTTGATGAAGGTTCATAATTCACTCTTAAAATTTCAGAGAAATTCATTCTGAAAGCTTCATAAAAATTTAAAATTAACATAAGCAATCAATAAATTGAAGGTTATTGAATTGTTTCAGTCCTTACTTGGTGAAAATCCATATTAAATAATATTTAAATAAGGTTATTCTGATTTTCACAAATTTCATATATGAAGAATAATAATTCCCTGAAACCTCTACAAAATTTAATTTGAAGAATTGCTTGAAACATTTTCAAAAATTTAATCGAAATGTCTTAGCGACACTGTTTTCTTTCAAGCAGACTGTGTATATTCTATAAACGAGTACAGAATATTGCAAATGTTTCAGGTTAATCTGAAACATATTGATGGGAGTACATCGACATTTTTTTTTAAATATAATTCTTAATTCATAAGGTCGATATGAAGCAACTGTATCGGCTACACTATGCTCAGTAATTTTGATCAATATTCTATATTCTCTTTAGATTCTTTTATGTTTATAATTCTGTATGGCTACTTAAAGAAAACAGTGTTCTTAAGATATTTTCATTCAATTTCTATAACTGTTGTTGTTGAGAAATTTTTCAAATAATATTTTGTGAAGTTTCACAATATTATTCTTCTTAATATTTGAGATATTAAGAAAATTATCTTCGAAGTGATAAAGTTTTCCAATTTAATTTCATTTTGTGTATAATAATTATAATTTGTTTTTCACATATGCACCTCTGTATAAGTGAAAATTTTACATAATATTACGAATGTTAGGTTAACCTTAAACAATTCGTTTTTTTAACCTCTTGGCTTACATATAAAGGTGGACAAGGTACATGATTGTTTCGGACAAACATTAGTCACTCATCAGCTACACTCGATACATTTATTTTATTTATTCACCGAAATAAATATTTGATGGATTCGGTCTTTACTTGATGGATATCATTTTCAACTAGTAATAAATAAAATTCAATTTGCACAAACTTTTATTGCTAATGACAATTGTTCCGCCACATTGTAGCTCAATCATATCAGTTGATGATGAAGCCACAGTATGGCGAAACAATTGTCATTAAACAATAAAAATTTTGGAAATTGAATTTTATTTATTACTAGTCAGTGAAATGATTCAATTTTTGAATTAAATTCAACTATGGTATAATTTTTCGTATTTATTGAAGATTCTAAACATAAACTTGCTACCACGTGGCTGTGATTGTTTTAAAATTTCACATTTACTGTTACTCGATAT
Organism: Megalocaria dilatata; assembly: GCA_034642435.1. NCBI lineage: Eukaryota > Metazoa > Arthropoda > Insecta > Coleoptera > Coccinellidae > Megalocaria > Megalocaria dilatata. The sequence goes on along the minus strand of CM067855.1, from coordinate 62,848,014 downwards.
TTGATATGCATGGAGTGAATGGAATTCACTTTCTGGAATTTTTCGTATTACAGAACGGATTTTCGTCTGGGTAAGTCTTTTTGTATTCTATGTAAAAGATTCTGAGTGTAGCTGATACACGACAATTTTTGGTCCGAAACATGCACGTCAAACACATATTTGAATTTGTCAATATGCTCTAAAAATTTTTCTAATTCAGAATTTTGTTCATAGATGAGTTGCCCATCTTGTCCTAAATAAAAACGGTGTTTTTAGATATTTTTTCATTAATTTTAATATGTAATAATTTGTCGAAAGGCTTTTAGAATACATTTATATATGATTTAAAATGTGATTATTTATATAATATAAATATCTTAATGCTTACACCATTATTTATAGAAACTCTTTATTGTATTTTGTGACTATTATTTATCATTCATTCATTTTTTCAGATAACAGGAGCAATCATAACATACGAATTAGTTTTACTACAATTCGAGGGCCATACAATAAATCCAAATGAAGTCAACGAAACTTCGAAATACTTCAATTGTGAAAATTTACTAGATTCCTAATCACTATAGTTCATTTTCTACATAAGAAGCTAGGAATATATAATGCAAATGTAATATATTATCTGCAATGTGAGGACCTATGAAGATTCATTTATTGAAATAAAATAGAAAAAGGCTTTTTACTTGATAGAAGAAATATAACAAAATTTGAATATCAAAACAGATTAAATCTGTTAGTATTCTACAATTTTAATTTCAAAAAAATTTTTATTCAAAAAACTTTTAGAATTAGATTAATATCTAAAATAAGCACCGCTTGCGTTTAATATATGTATATAATCAAAACTCAATATATAATGTCAAATGGAATAAATAAACCAACAGATATAAGAAAGTCATTAAAATTAATAAATAGATATTTAAAGGAGACAAAATTTTGTTTCTGATCTTACCTTTAAGAACACCAATTGCCTTTTAAAAACATGAACACAACTTAAGGACTTCTCAAAGAATATAATTTATTTGAAATATTTAATATATTTAAATATTCGAATAAGTTCATTCAGAAATCTCTCGAAACATGCACTATATCTTCAAAAAACAAATATAATTCTAGGTAATCTATTCTTCGGTCTTAGATAATTTTTATTTATTAATTTTAATGACTTTCTTATATCTGTTGGTTTATTTATTCCATTTGACATTATATATTGAGTTTTGATTATATACGTCTATTAAACGTAAGCGGTGCTTATTTTAGGCATTAATTTAATTCTAAAAGTTTTTTGAATAAAAATTTTTTTGAAATTAAAATTGTAGAAGACTAACACATTTAATCTGTTTTGATATTCAAATTCATTTATTGATGTGAAATTTTGCCTCAGCCGTTACTATATCAAGTTTTTAGATACAACTATGTTTTATTACCAAAACATTCAAAATGTTACATAATTTGGAGACTGCAGTTATCTCATCATCGGATATTGATGAATTTTTTAGTAGAAGAACAACTTTTTTGAGAAATTTATTTGTTCACTAAAAACTGATTTCATAAACTTTCGCTAATATTTTAAGGGTAATGAAGTTCGGAGAAAATATCGTTCTGAATCATAGTTTCTCAACTTTATTTGCCCAATGCCCCCTTCAAGAATTCGTTTTTTCTTGCTAATCTCAGTTTAAATTACCATCTATCGTGAATTGAAAACACGCAGGGTGTATATGAATAGTTGCGAAAAATATTAGGGGGTGATTCCTTGTCAAAAAATAGGGTGGGTCTTTCATATAAACCTTAATTTTTGAGCCCGTACTTCTTAGTTACAGCCCCCTAAAGATGGCGCCCGAAAATCAGTTTTTGATTTTTTTTTTCAAAAATAAAAAACTGAGAAGAATAAAATTAAACAAAAATTTTATTCGGGCGAGAAGGCGCTCAAAAAATTTTTTGGTGGTGTTCGTCTATGATTACAAGGGGGTAGAAAAAGCCACCCCTAAACCTTCTTTGGCAAGAAAGGTTTTTTCCATATTCCTATTTTACAATACAAAAATTAATCTAAGATAGCTTGATCCATTCTTAACGAATAAGGTCTCTGGTAATTTCTTGCTAAAACTCAAGGTTTTTGATAAAAAAATAATTTATCAACAAGATAGCGTGAGTCATAGAAGCTGGAATTAATTCCGAACTAGAACTTCTCTAGTACGTGAATGTCATTTTGTTATGACAACTACTGACTAGTTTTGATTAACTTCGATTCAGTTACAATTATTTTTTGATCTGGTTTATCATTTTGAGATTTTTATCACATACATCTTTAGGGGGCTGTAACTAAGTAGGGAAGGCTCAAAAAATAAAGTTTATATGAAAGACCCACCCTATTTTTGACAAGGAATTACACCCTAATTTTTCTCGCAACCATTTATATATAGTGAACAATAATAACTTTTGCAAATTTGTCTAAAACCCCTCAAAAGTATGTGAAAAAATGACTAAAATAATAATGCAATTCACAAAAAATACTGTTTTAGTTATGGAGAAATTGACATTTCATTTTTTATAACAATCTATAAGGGTTCTGATTCCAGCATTGCTCATTAAAAATCAGAAATAAAGATTCACTATTATTATATTGTAGTCGTAAAATAGGATTTGACTCCCATCCTATTTCTGAGTTCAAAATGAGGAATGAAAGAAGAATATTTCAATGAAAGCATTTAAAATGTAAAGGGTTTTCCAATAAGCCGTTTGATTTGAATAGCCCGCTTCTGGGAAGCTGTCATCCTTTGACATTTGACATGTAAAAACTACGCCATAACTAAAAATGGAACGATGCGTGCTTTAAAAACGCACTGAAATTGTTGAAATTCTTTACAAAAATGGTGAAAATTTTGCAGTCACAGTTCGCAAAACTAAAGCAGTTTTGGGTCATCCTGAAGCACCTTCTCGGCCGGCAATAGTGAAACTAGTGGAAAAATTGAAGCTGTTGGGACCAGTTAGTGATGTGAAGAATTGAAACTGTGTGCGTCGCTCAAGAACAACTGAGAATATTGCTGCTGTAGCCCGTAGTGTTGACGAAAACCCAGGTTTGTCAATTCCTCGTCGATCGTTTGATTTAGGCATTCCACAAACGGCATTACACAGTATTTTGCATAGTGACTTAGGTCTTAAGGCTTTTAAAATTCAGTTAACACAAGAACTCAAGCCGGTCGATCACCAGCAACGTCTTATCTTCGCTGATTGGGTCCTTGAAATGCATCAAAATGATATGGATCCTCATTGAAAAATTATCTTCAGCAATGAGGACCATTTTCACCTCGGAGGCTACGTTAATAAGCAGAATTGTCGCATTTGGTGCTCGGAAAATCTAAGAATGATTGTTGAAAAGGCTCTTCATCCTCAAAGTGTTGCTGTTTGGTGCGGTTTTGGGCTGGCGGTGTGATTGGACTTACTTATTCGAAAATGAGGCTAGTGTAACTGTTACGGTGAATGGATTACGCTACCGAACAATGATTAATGTTTTTATGGCCGGAATTGGAAGATATTGGACGACGTTTATTTTCAACAAGACGCTACGTGCCACACAAACAACGAAAAAATCGCAAACCTGCAAGAAAAGTTTCCTGGCTGAGATATTTTTCGAAGAAGTGATCACAATTGGCTACCGAGATCTTGTGGTTCAACACTTTAAACTTTTTTCTTTGGGGCCACGTTAAAGGTAAGGTCTATCCCAATGCTCCATAATCGATTCAAGACCTTAAAGATGGAATTTGTGAAGTTATCGAGGACATACAACCCCAAATGTACGAATGGGTCATGGAAAATTTCATGAAAAGTATATAGTGCTGCAACCGTAGCCGTGGCGTCCATTTGGCTAATATCGTTTTCCATTATTAATGATATACCTTCCTCTTCACAAAGGAATAAATATCCATTGGTTTTTCTCTTAAAATATACTCGTTTTTTCATTATCAAAATGAAGCCTCTTATTAGCAAACCCTTTATATTTTGAAAAATTTTAAATAACATACCGATTTATTCTTTTAACCTCCTACAAGTTTTAGTGGATATAATTGATAATTTATATTTCTTTCAATTCTTTTATTCCCTTTGGTACTATATGTCTACTAAATTGACATTTAATTAATTCAATTCTAAAAATTTTTTGAAATTAAAATTTGTAGGAGGTTAACAGAATAAATCTGTAAGATATTTAAAATTTTTTGAATAATTCTTCTATCAATTAAAAACCTTTTCTTATTATTTTATTACCCTTTATATGAGTTTTGAGGAATATTTCTATTAACATTCGGGAGACTTGAATTTATGACATAAGTAAACACTAATTCCAAGTTCAACTGAATATAAGGATGGCAATACTATCAGAAATCGTTAAATAATCGACCATAGTCCTGGATAAAGTTGTGGGAATCGGCTTCGTAGCCAAAATTCAATTTTTAGTTCCTCATTTGTTGTTAGTTCTATCAGGTCTTCATATTTATGAGATAATCCAGCTGTGTAGACATTTGAAAAAAGATACAAAACACAGTCTGGCATGACCATGTTCGGAATGAAATTTTGGAAATAGATGTGAAGGTTTTCCAAGTGTTGACAGTAAACAAGGAAGTCGTCGTCATTCAATGATAATGCTGATAAATTTGGGAAGTTTGAGGCATCACCTTAAAGTTGGAGGTAGACCTTTGAACAATTTATTCAGATCTGTCAAGTACTCAATATATTTCTTTGATGAAATAAAATAGAAAAAGGCTTGTTACTTGATAGAAGAAATATAACAAAATTTTAATATCAAAACAGATTAAATCTGTTACTCTTCTACAATTTTAATTTCAAAAAAATTTTATTCAAAAAACTTTTAGAATTAAATTAATGTCTAAAATAAGCACCGCTTACGTTCAATAGACGTATATAATCAAAACTCAATATATAATGTCAAATGGAATAAAAGAACCAACAGATATAAGAAAGTCTTTAAATTTAATAAATAAATATTTAAAGGAGACAAAATTTTGTTTCTGATCTTACCTTTAAGAACACCAATTGCCTTTTAAAAACATGAACACACTTTAAGGACTTCTCAAAGAATATAATTTATCTGAAATATTTAATATATTCAAATATTCAAATAAGTTAATTCAGAAATCTCTCAAAACATTCACTATATCTTCAAAAAACAAATAAAATTCTAAGTAATCCCTTCTTCGGTCCTAGATAATATTCCAAATATCAAAATCAAAAAACTACAACTATATCACAACAAACACGTGCTAAGAATGGATGCTTCGAAACAGACCAACTTTAAAATTCAAGATTGGTCTATGTTCTAACAAAATCACGGAACAGTGTAAGTTATTTTTAAGGTTATTTGAATTCATTGACATTCCATAATGAGATTTATTGAAGCCAAAATATAATTATATATTATATATAAAATAAAATAGAAAAAGGCTTTTTACTTGATAGAAGAAATATAACAAAATTTGAATATCAAAACAGATTAAATCTGTTAGTCTTCTACAATTTTAATTTCAAAAAAATTTTATTCAAAAAACTTTTAGAATTAAATTAATGTCTAAAATAAGCACCGCTTACGTTTAATAGACGTATATAATCAAAATTCTATATATAATGTCAAATGGAATAAATAAACCAACAGATATAAGAAAGTCATTAAAATTAATAAATAAATATTTAAAGGAGACAAAATTTTGTTTCTGATCTTACCTTTAAGAACACCAATTGCCTTTCTTTTTTTTTCAAATAAATTATATTCTTTGAGAAGTCCTTAAGGTGTGTTCATGTTTTTAAAAGGCAATTAGTGTTCTTAAAGGTAAGATCAGAAACAAAATTTTGTCTCCTTTAAATATTTATTTATTAATTTTAATGACTTTGTTATATCTGTTGGTCCATTTGACATTATATATTGAGTTTTGATTATATAAGTCTATTAAACGTGAGCGGTGCTTATTTTGGACATTAATTCAATTCTAAAAGTTTTTTGAATAAAATTTTTTTGAAATTAAAATTGTTGAAGACTAACAGATTTAATTTGGTTTGATATTCAAATTTCTTTGATGAGATGAGGTTATCACATAAATCTGGATATTTATTTTTTAGGGACTCTATAAGCATTCACTCAAATTTTTCGCAACCAAATGCTGGCGGTGAATTACATAATGCACAGCAAGCACGTAAGAAACGTGAGAAACTTTGTTATTTGAGCACTCTAAAAGCCCTTGTGGTACCCTGTCATAGACGGTGCACCGTTGTCGTAACAACTGACAAAAACAATCCGCTGTTGTTATCCATCAACAATAGTTTCTCATTTTTATCTAATAGAACTTAAGGTGACATTTTTCTAAATATATGCAATTTTCTTGGCTTTTGTACGGTAATGTTGTGTTTTTCATTCAAACTTCGCATCTATTCACACATAGTTTGTATCCATTTTTTCTTTGCATGTTTGATTTCTGTTTTAAATTATGTGGTTTATAAAAGATGGAGCTCCACCCCATTTCCCATTAATTGTTAATAATATATTTTCCTCATGGATGGATTGATAGAGGAAGTGATTTTGAATGGCCAGCAAGAAATCCTGATTATAACCATCTCGATTTTTATGTTTGGGGACATATGAAGTTCTTAGTTTAGGCATATGAAATTAATTCGCGAGAAGAACTCTGGAGAAGAATACTTATTCTATAAGGGGACAGAATAATGTTTTCTTTGACATCCGGAAGTATTTTATCACAAGAATTAGAAAAGGCATAGAAATCGGAAGAGACTACGTAGAACATTCACTTCAATTTTGCTTTTTTATGTTAAATTGTTTTTAGTTCTTCTCACTTTTTGAAGCAGAAATCTTAAATTACAAGTTTCTTCATTGTCTGTTTGAAATCCCCTTCTGAGACAATGAGCTCCTCAGTTGCATTTTTCTCAAAGACGAGTGAATCGTATTCAAACAAACACCAAAATTACGTAAAAATGATTTTTACATCATATCTTCTCATTAGGATCACTATCAAGTTTCACCAAAAAAAGCTACCACTTAATTTAACTATCAGGAATGATTGACGTGGCGCCCTCTATAACAAAAAGAGAAGTAATATATAAAATAATTTTACTCGGCCAAAGTTAAGCATCTGTGCCAGTTTTGATGATAATTGAGAAATCAACAGTGAAATCATTAACAAAAAACGAAACAAAAATTCAACTTCAGCGTCCTGTATATCATTCCATACAAATATTCTATGAAGCATATTTGGTCCAATCACCATATTTTGGTCCAAATAACCTGTCCTTAACCTATGTCCCAATAGTTATTATTCACCCGTATTTTTTTTATTTATGATCCTCATGAAATGTTGTACAAATATTCTATTATACTTCTAAATACCAAATTTCAAATCGATCGGATTATTAGTTTTGAAACTACAGGAAATATAAAATTATAAATGTCGTGTTAAATTTAACCGAGATATTTATATTAATTTCTAAGTTTTTCCTTAGAAAGTTATTTTGTATATGACCGGCAGGACAGTACAAATTTTGACCACTAATTTTTCATCAGTGAGTAACCTAATCGTCCCCTTTCGGCTCAAAATTCGAAAATTTCAAATATTTGGGCATAACGAGTACGCTATTCCCTGGAACATGCGAGCGAAAATATTCGGAATAAGCAATTCCATAAATAAAGGGAAATTTGATGGTCCCAAACCAACCCCAAAATCGGTTCCAAACGGATCCCTTGCCAGTTTAGATTATGAGTATACATAAAACATTGATAAATTAATATTTGATGATTTTTTAAAATTTATGTTCATTTTTACTTTAACCTCCGTACTTTTTATTTCAATGCATATGTGTTTTTAGTATTGATTGTTTTAATCCCCTGCCCCTTCTTCCGAAAAAAGTGAATTTTCACACACGTGATAAAAATGACTACAGTATCTACGATGACGAAAATCAAACGATTATAATTGGAACGAAGTTCCTTATCGCGCGTTGCGAAAGGGGGCTAGACTGAATAAATTAAGACCAAAAGTTGTAACGACACTTTTTGCTATAGAAAGAGCAAGAGTTTCAGAGATTGTCATTAAATAAGCTTGAAACGAAGGCAAAATCAGTCATTGATTTCATTACTAGAGATAAAGGCATTTCACTGTGTACGTTCAACATCCAAAGCCTTCGTAAACATTCAGTTGATTTAATCGACTCTGTTACAGAAAAAACGAACATTTTGTTATTATCAGAGACATGGTTGGACAATCAAGAAGAATGTGATATACCGAATTTTAATTGTATAGTTCACTTTAAACGTGATTTTGTTCGTTCAGGTGGGTTGCGATTTATCAAAACACAAATGATGCGACCAATCTTGTAACAACAAATATGTCGGTCATTATGAACAATATTCAGGACTTGCAAGTAAGACGTACAAGTGTTGCAGATTTATGTGCAGCAGAGTGTGTAATGGAAAACGGCGTTAGTTCAATCATGGCAGTCATATATGTCTCACCAAATTAGAAATTAATAGATAGATATTCAGGAGTTCATTCATCTAGCACTGCTAGAGTATTCTAAAGATGTATCTCAAACGCTTAGCAGATACAACAGAAATTTAGATAAACGTCCACTCATTTCTGCCGGTGATTTTAAAATCAACTTCAGTAATGAAAAATCAAAACCATCGCTACGGTTTCTAGAGGGAGAATTTGATTTAAGAATAAACAATAATCCAACAGAATCAACAACCAAATATAATACTACCATCGATGCAGTTTTTTCAAGACATTTAAATAAAATAGAATCCCAAACATATGTTTTCCTACTTCAGTTACCGCAGGCCAATTATTACTTAAATTGAGCCTACTAATTAAGTTTATATTACATTATATTTGTTAATAATAAAAAAATATTATAACTTAAAAAAATAAAATTTTATTATAATTCCTTCACTAATTAATCGAAAGGAACTTCGTTCCATCCGGGTGTCCGTTGACACCTCTCAATTTTTTTTTTTTTTACTATCGTAATTAGTGTGTATTTTCTTTCCTGCATTAGAAAATAATTTTTTGCTGATGCTCCCCTGGCGCCATCTCAATGTCCCTTAATTTTCTCTAGATGTTCTACTGCCCCCCTGAAAATCTCAAACAGTGCCAAGCGATAATAATGTGAAAATAATTCATTCATAATAGTTTTCTAAATTTTCTCCATCATATTATGTCCAGTTTATTCTGGAAACATAACTTTATAATCAATAATATTATGAGAAACAGGGTTGAAAATACAGTTACCTATATTTAGATTTGATTGATACATATATCACTTATACACAGCCTTAGACCGACATAAAGTACCCTTAGAATCATAAATTTGTTTGTTTATCTTGGAAAAAGAAGACATGGATGAAGTAAAATCCACTTCAAAGCGTGTGTGACATACTCGTAAATTGTCGATTTTACGAGGATGGATCAAATATAAACCGGACTGAAAAAAGACGTATTAATATAAAGAAATTTGATATACATTATTTTATGCATAGTTTCTGATTCTAGCAATACATTTTCCCGAATAGGAAGTTTTTTGTTGCCATTATCAAATAATATAGTCGGTCGTATCTTCACCCAATTTCTCACATATAAAGCTGGTAGGAAAGATCGTGCATTGGCATAATTTGCCATTGGTTCGAGAGATATGCCCATCTCAAGTTGTGTTTTCTGAATATAACGAAAAATACAGATCCAATCAAGTTTGAATGTGAGATGGGTTGAAAGTTGGTGAAAATTTTGTTGGAGATCAATCACCAAAAGCAGAAAAATGGTGAAAGGCCCGGACATGAAGTCGGCAGCTTTTACGCGCTTGCTCACCTGTTTATTTTCCACTGAAACTTTTTAAATCTATGAATTATTTCTTAAAAAAGCTATGAGTTTGTTCGGAAAGTAATTTCGTTTTTTCCCGACAGAAGATTTAATTATATTTTTTCGAACCCAACTTCACACTTAAACCGCATAATCATTATAATATATAGAATAAAATAGAAAAAGGCTTTTTACTTGATAGAAGAAATATAACAAAATTTGAATATCAAAACAGATTTAATCTGTTAGTCTTCTACAATTTTAATTTGAAAAAAAATTTTATTCAAAAAACTTTTAGAATTAAATTAATGTCTACAATAACCACCGCTTATATTTAATAGACGTATACTACTCTGTCAAGAAAGTACCCGGAATTTTCAATTAAAACAACATTTTTACATTTAATCGTCAAAATTTATTGGGTCGCCTTCAAAATAGGCTCCATTTGCTCCAATACATCTATGCCATCGGCACTTCCAATTATCGAAACATTTTTTATAGGCGCTTTCCGGGATGGACTTCAGCTCTCGCGCCGAATTTTGTTTTATGGCTTCAATCGACTCAAAACGGGTGCCACGAAGGGGCAATTTTAGTTTTGGGAAGAGGAAAAAGTCGCAGGGAGCCAAATCCGGCGAATACGGTGGTTGCTGAAGCACGTTTGTTGAGTTTTTGGCGAGAAAGTCAGTCACAATCGTAGCTCGGTGAGAAGGCGCGTTATCGTCATGCAAAATCCATGAGTTGTTCGCCCACAAATTTGGCCGATGCTTACGGATACGCTCACGCAAACATTTCATAACGCCTAGGTAATACTCCTTGTTTACCGTCTGACCCTCTGGAACGAATTCGTAGTGCACCACGCCACGGATATCGAAGAAAACAATGAGCATCACCTTCATTTTCGAGCGGCTTTGGCGTGGTTTTTTCGGTTTCGGCTCATTTTTTGCCACCCATTCCGATGATTGCTGGCTTGTTTGCATATCGTACTCGTAGACCCAGGTCTCATCACCAGTTATAATGCGTTCCATGAATGTAGAGTCGGAATTACAGCGATCCAGCATGTCTGAAGCAACCTGTTCGCGATGACGATTTTGAAGAAACTTCAGGTCTTTCGGTACGAGTCGTGCGGCCACCTTTCTCATGCCCAAAATATCAATCAAAATCGTACGTGCGGACTCGTGGGATATCTTAAGATCATGTGCTATCTCTCTCAAGCTGGTACGACGGTTTTCCAGCACCCTTTCCTTAATTTTATCGACGTTATCTTCGATCGAAGCCGTCGATGGGCGACCACTTCACGACCGTCCTTGAAGGCTCTGTACCACTGATATGCACGAGTTTTCGATAGAGCATTATCACCAAAGGCCTTTTGCAACATTTTCAATGCATCGGCACACGAAAATTCATTAGCAACACAAAACTTTAAACAAATTCTTTGCTCAACGTAATCACCCATAGTAAAAATCGGCACGCACTCTGACATCGACTGACTTAATCAGCTGTTGCAAACACACTAGTTGACAGATCCCGCTCAAGCTTGGCATAGTAATTAAGGACCTAGGAAAAAAAATTTTACCTGCCTCATTGCCCCGCCAGATTTAAGTCGATAATTCCCGGTACTTTCTTGACAGAATGTATATTCAAAACTCTATATACAATGTCAAATGGAATAAATAAACCAAACAATATAAAAAGGCAATTAAAATTAATAAATAAATATTTGAAGGAGACAAAATTTTGTTTCTGATCTTACCATAGTGAAACCAATTCCTTTTCAAAAACATAAAACAAAACTTAAGGATTTCTCAAAAAATATAATTTATTTGAAATATTTGATATATTTAAATATTCAAATAAGTTCATTCAAAAATCTCTCAAAACATGTAATATATCTTCAAAAAACAATAAGAATACGGATAATCTCTTCATCGGCCCTAGATAACATTTAAATATCAAAATCAACTAACCATCACTATATCATATCTTAGAACTCAACACGTGATTTGTTCGAAAGAGACTAACTTTAAAAAACCAGGTAGTCAGTTCGTCACAAAATCACAGAAAACTATAAGCCATTCTATGGTCTTCTTCACACCATTGACATTCCATAATGTGAATTATTCAAGCCTAAATATAATCATATATTATGTATAACATAAAATAGAAAAAGCCTTTTTCTGTTCTAATTCTAATTCTAATAATCATATATTATGTATAAAATAAAATAGAAAAAGCCTTTTTCTATTTTATTTTATACGTAATATATGATTATATTTAGGCCTGAATAATTCTCATTATGGAATGTCAATGGTGTGAAGAAGACCATAGAATGCCTTATAGTTTTCTGTGATTCTGTGACGAACTGACTACCTGTTTTTTTAAAGTTAGTCTCTTTCGAACAAATCACGTGTTAAGTTCTAAGGTATGATATAGGGATGGTTAGTTGATTTTGATATTTAAATGTTATCTAGGGCCGATGAAAAGATTATCCGTATTCTAATTGTTTTTTGAAGATATATTACATGTTTTGAGAGATTTTTGAATTAACTTATTTGAATATTTAAATATCTTAAATATTTCAAATAAATTATATTTTTTGAGAAATCCTTAAGTTGTGTTTTATGTTTTTGAAAAAGAATTGGTTTCACTATGGTAAGATCAGAAACAAAATTTTGTCTCCTTCAAATATTTATTTATTAATTTCAAATGCCTTTTTATATTGGTTGGTTTATTCATTCCATTTGACATTGTATATTGAGTTTTGAATATATACGTCTATTAAATATAAGCGGTGCTTATTGTAGACATTAATTTAATTCTAAAAGTTTTTTGAATAAAAATTTTTTTGAAATTAAAATTGTAGAAGACTAACAGATAAATCTGTTTTGATATTCAAATTTTATTATTATATAATATATGACTAACAGAGTATATGAACACCAACTTGCTGTCCATAAAGTTGATCCATCCTCTACCCTATTCACACATCACGCAGATTCAGGTCACAAAATTGACTTTGACAGTTGCAAACTACTTCGACGGAAAAAATGCTAACAAGTCGCATTATTCGTGAATCAAACTTGCTATATAGCAAACTTAAAGATCCAACACCGAAACTACTTAGATCTAATGTGGTGTACAAGATAAAATGTGGAGAGTGTGAAAACACTTATGTGGGTCAAACGTCCCAATGGCTGAAGAACAGACTGGCCCTACATAGAAGTGATATCGTAAACAATAACCAACGATGCGCATTGACCACACACTCGGTAGAGGAAAAGCATGAGATTAACTTTGAGGATACAGAGATACTGGCAACACAGACCAAATACAATAAACGACTCCTACTCGAGATGATCAACATAAGGAACCAGAGCAATCCAATAAACAGGAAAAGTGACACACAAAATTTAAGTAATGTATATACATATTTGCTGACATACCCCAACAAAAAGGAAGCTGAATATTATGATGGACCCTTGGATGAATAAAAACGGATAAGACCATTATGAAGACTGAACACTCTGTGAGCGAAAGACCGATACTGTGATACTCTGTGATAAAATACTTTTTTTAATTTTGAGGTTAAGTTGATTTAATTACGTCTCTTTTAGACTGTGAATACGTGTTGAATTATTTACAATGTGCTTTCGTATATCTAAATGTTTTTAACTAATTTATTGATGATTTATACTGAGGAATAACCTCACATTTTTGGCCCTGAAGATGGAAACAATGTTTTCCGAAAGCTAGGCAAGAAATAAAGAGTAACCAACAAGCCTCCTTTCAGTCGACATCCCTGAAAAATTTTCCTTGTTCACATAGAGTACGACTGTTAAATAAACATTAATATATATATATATATATATATATATATATATATATATATATATATATATATATATACGTGTGTTCCATTTAACTGAAGTGTAAGCTATTTTATTTGAAAACTAAAACCAAAGTATTACATAATCAATTTGTAATCGGACAGATGCAAATTAATGATTGAAATGTTCATGATGTTGAATAAACAACTTTAATATTTGATAATATTTATTTAGTGTTTTTTACTTTAGCAGATGAGAATGGTAATTAACACCTGATGAAGTCACATTAAGACGAAATTATTGCGAAGAAATCATGAAGAAAATAAACGACCGAGATAACCGGAAATCACTATTAACATACAAGGTTTCGTTAAAATGAATTATACAAAAACTAGTTATTACATGTTTTTTTTATTGTCAACCTACATTCCATATGGATATGGCAATAATTTAACTATATTTGGTCATGAAATTTATTCTAATAGTAAATTGACTTGAAAGTCCCACATCAATTTCGTTATTTGATACCAATTATGGAACCACTCTTTTCAGATAAAATAAATATAAGAAAATCATATAAAGTTGAACTGATTGAAACTGTGAAATTTTATAACGAAACTTATGTGAAATACAATTAAGCACTCAAACAAAACTAAAAAGGACCTTATCTTCAAAAATGAATATCATGAAAACTACTTACTTTATCGCAAAAAAGTAAGAGGGTCTACACATTTATTTCTAGAATAGAGGAAATTGAAAAAATGCATTGATTATGACATAATCGTAGAAAATAGAAGGAAAAATCTCATACCTTAGTCTCTGGTAATTCTGAAAAATCTTTTCTTACTATTTAATATATTTTATTATTCTCAAATTGTGTCCAAATATTAAGAACAAATATCAATAATATAATATTGTGAAATTAATTCAAGAAATAGTTCAAACATTTCAGGTTGAATCTTCATATTATAACCTGAAATCCTACAGTTAGGATTTAATTTAATTTAAAATTATGTACAGTTATTGCAGTAAATTGTATTATTATCATAATCCGATACTAAAAAATAAAAATAAATGAAAAACTAACATTTACATTTATTACTCTTCGTGGATACAGAAGACTACAAAATATGAATTTCTACTATATACATTCAGGGATTCTTTCCATTCTCTGTAATCACAAATATCTGAGAAATTATTCTCTGTTATTTCTGTTTTCATTTCCACGTACGAAACAGTTGTAACAATATCACAAATTCTCTCAAGAGCTGTGATATCGCCAGAAGCCACAATCACTGGGACATCAACATATCTAAATAAAGCATCAATATTTTCACTATTCCAAAATTGATCTATATGGCTATTGAAAGAACGCTGACATTCCAACATAACAATAATATCAGGAATTTTTAAACAAACAACCTTTTGAAATGGCATTACATGAACTGAAATTCCAGCTAATTTGTCCCGAATTTCGTACACCGGCACACTGCAAAATTTAAGCTTTGGACCTGTAAGCACTATTTCAACATTATTGACGTTAATTAACCAATCGCTTAGAAGCTGAGCGATTTCTATCCAATTAAAGGCCAATTCGTAATCATCAGATATCACAAAATGGATAGTCAGGGTGGATTTATTTGTTGGAAATTCATTTTTTTTATTTTTTTTCCCCCGTGGCTTTCCAATCTTTCCTTGTGGCTTGGATGGTTTCGTGATAAAATAACGTTTTTTTACGAAACCTGACTTTTCCAAGGCATTGAGAATAGTAGCAGCAGGAATATATGGTTTTAAAAATAGGTAAGTGCTAATATCAACTTCTTCTGAAAAGAAGATCTTGTGTTCGTTTTGAACGAGTCTGGACAACTCAGTTCTATTTCTTGGCCATCTTTTGTGACTTGGTCTAATTTTCTTATAGATAGATGGGATAGTTTTAAATTTAATACCATTCTCATAAGGAAGTGAAGCAATTAATCGATAAAATCTCAATTGTGAACAATGAAGTGAATGATTTGCATCGTCTACCAACATATGATCGCTGGAACAATAAATAACAGACTCACAATTGGGACATTCAAAATTTGATGAAGGCTTGTTAAAACATACTGCACATACCCATGGCAATAAACAAATTTCTCTCTCATATTGTGTTAGATAACTGGAATCCGATACTTTTCGGTGCCTCACCAAAGAATCCAACAGGCATCTTCTATATAAAAAAAATAACTTTTGGTTAATCTGTTCAGGAAATGCTATCTTCCTATTGATTGCTTTCAATGCTATACAAGTCGGCTTATGGAACAACCAGTCTTCTTGTTGATGTTTCTTAGAACAATAGGAAACTGACAAACATGAGGCACATTTTAATAAATTATCCGCCGAAAAGCAAAGGTTACAACAATTTCCGTAGTACACTCTGTTGCGATAATTCAAGGAATAATTTTCAGGCGAGTGCAACATTTTTCAATATTGTTATAGAAAGGTGAACTGGTTTATTGTCAAGTCAGGTGATTATACACATTTAAAATGAACACATTATTGTTGAATATCTAAATATGGGAATGAATAATACAGAACCATATGTAACAATTACTTCATGTGATTTTCTTGATCTTCTTTTTCAAACTCATAAATGAATCCAGCATTAATTATACAAGGTGGAAGAAAGGTACCCTGATATAGCGGGTGAATAATGAAAAATAATGGTGAAAAACACTGACCTGAAGTCAAGAACTTTTGATTTTTTGAACACTAGTTCATATCACCCACTATCCTCACAAAATATTTTTTTCCGATCTTCAAATTACACAATCGTCACGAAATTTTGCACTATTATGCACCTCATTATCCTACTTCTAAATGCTGAATTTCAGATGGCCCGAATCTTTAGCTTAGAAAATATTCGAAAAATTACGCGAAAATCAAACCAATATCACAATTTTTTTTGTCTTCTAAATATACGATCGTCACAAAATTTTGCGCGCCATTATTCCACTTCTAAATGCTGAATTGACATCGATCATATCTGTAGTTTCGATAATATTAAGAAAAATTTGAAACGTTTTCAAAAGTAAATAACTGCAAAACTATTCAACCGATTTTGACCCATAAAGTGACCCGAGACATTCAAACCTCTCTACGGATAGAATTACTTTTGACATCAACAGTAAGTCATTGAAAACCACTTTCTGCTCAAAATTCGAAAATTACAGCCATTTGGGCGAAACTATAGCACGCTGATCCCTGGAACAAGCCTCCAAAAATCAACTGAACCTGGATTCGGAAATTGGTTTGAAATTTCGAAGGATGGCCCGTTAGCGTTCTGGCTACCTGAGCTATTACAATTTATCGGTTTCTTTTGAGATATATTTGCAGTTTTAAACGTGCATTTTTGAAGATTTGAAAGTGGGTAAAGTTCTCGTAATTCATCTCCATGAAATTATGCATGAGCCTTCCTATCGTTATTTTACGTCTACATTGAACTCGATCTGATTCGTACTCACTAGAATATTTGAAAGATCAAATTTCGAATTGAAATAATTCAGGAACCATTCATCCGATTATGTCTATGTTTTAACGTAACTGATATATTCAAATATTTAACCTACCCTGAAAATATCAAATCTGTAAGTCTTTTTGTTCAGAAATTAGCATTGTTACATCGAGCTGTCCGACCGAACTGCCGATTCTAACAAAATTTGGCGAAAATCTCTGTTCTACACCTAATTGCCAATTTTGATTTTGATCGAAACAGAAGTTTCGGAACTATTAGAAAAATAAGTAATGGATTCAAGAATATGTAGCGAAATCGCTCAGTTTTCAAGGTGGACAAGAGACGGAGTCTGTTTTATCATGGAAAATATCTCCGATTCAAATAAATAAAGAACCTAAGTTGAAACAAGACACAGTTGTCCCGACTCTCTCCACGGCTTTGCCGTTGCAGTAAAATGTCCATCTCTAATAAACTGACCATCTATGAAACCATCATCAGACACACAGTAACTTATGCTTGAGCATGCTGGGCCCAAGGTCCCTCTGCGGCGAAGCTTCAACAGTTACAAATTTTCCAAAATAAAATCCTCAGGACCATATTGAAGGTTCCCTGGTTTGTTCGCAATTCCCAACTCCACCGTGAGGCGAATTTACCACCGTTAAAAGAATTTCTCTAGTCGGACAAGCCGTCGACTATGATAACTCATCGTCCAGATTCAGGCGACCCAAGCTTGTACTCCAAACCAGCACCCAATGACCAAATGACTAAATCAGTAATTTTAATAAATCAGCACCTAGTTCAAAAACTTCCAAGGAAAGTCCGATAAATAACCCCCCTATTGAAGGTTGACACACCTTCCACAGTCCTAACTGTCTAAAACCTCGTCCTGAAAATCGCTCTAGAGGAGGCAGACGTCCAAGCCTCCGTGGCAATGATAGGCCACTCTCTATCCCGACCACGCTAAGGGAGTCTAAGATTCGAATAGCTCGAAGACAGGACTTTTAGTGGATAGACTCCTTCTTTTTGTTCAGTTTTTGCAAACTAATCCATACGCGCTTTAGGGAGAGCCCAGAAAACTGAAATGTAGTGAACCCCACACTGTTTTCACTCCTTATTAGTGGAGTTAATTCGTCCATAGGGAGGATTGGACCTGTATAAAAAAATAGGACACAGTTCATGGTCCTAGATTTCCTTCGAAACAGACACAAGCCATCTGTCCAGCGCTACCAGCTTCAGAAAAATCTGTAATAAATAATAAAATATCTGCTTCATCAAGAAAGGACCGTCCGCCTTATGGCCAAGACCATAAATGTGTCATCGCTTGGCGTTAGGTAATTTTAAGAACAATAGGTAAAGGCTGTGCCATCTAGTGTTTGCATTTTGAATTAGTGGTTAGTTAAAATCTAGGAGCACTTCTATCATTCGTGTTTTGACAGAAAATTAGTTTAATATTTCTATTAATTCTAATGTTTTATTATATTTATAGTTTACACAAATGCTCCAAGACTAGATATATAAAGGCTGGGCCATCTAGAGTTTGCAATTTGAAGTAGTGGTCATTTCGAGTCTGTCAACACTTCTGCCATTCTTGTTCTGACAGAAAGTTAGTTTAACATTTGACATTAACGAAATGAGTCGAATTATGTTTGAAAAACTGGAAAATATTAAAAACTTATTTTCAAAATGGTGAATTTTCTATCCAAATTGATTGAAATTCACGTGGAAAATTCAATAGAAATAAAATGCCCCCACGGCAATTTATGGATCAATCAGTTCGTGAAACTGGATCGTTATTTGATAAAGCAAACTCTTCAAGGTCTCCCCCAGTGAGCACACCTGAAAACAATACTGCTGTAGTCCAGAATATGGCTGAACATCCATCAAGATCAACTCGTCACCGTGCTCAGGAACTGAACATTTTTCGCACTTCTCTGAGAAGAATTTTGCATAGAGACCTCAGTATGAAGGCTCATAAAGTTCAACTTGTGGAAGAAGTGAAGCCTCTTGACATCCGATGCGTTTCCACATTGCTCAATGGTCTAATTATCGTGTGGCCCAAGATGAGCATTTTCACAGAAAAATCATCTTTAACGATGAAGCTCACTATTTTCTGGCGAAGAACTTCTAGAAAAGTTGGTTACAGAATGTCAGAGAAAATGTTAAACAAAGACACTATTACTATTTAGAAAGGAACGGTAAGGAATTTCAAAATCTTAATAATTAAAATTCGTCCAGAAACTCGAAATTATTTCTGAAACCTCTGCAAAAATTACTATCAATATTAAAAGGAGTATATAACTCAAAAAATTTATTTTCTTCATTTTAGAAGATTATGATTAAATGTTGGATAAATAATAAATAAGATTTAATTTAATATTGATCATATATATTTAATTCTTTTTTTTTCGATATACTCTTCAATATGATAAGAATTCTAAAAATAATTTTATTAGAAATAAGATATTTTCCCCAGGACCAATTGTGTCATAAAGCTGAGGTTCTGAACATTGAACAGTTGCACATCAAAAATGTTTGTAGATTGGTATTTAATAAGGAGTACGCAATGCAATATATATATATATATATATATATATATATATATATATATATATATATATATATATATATATATATATATATATGTATATATATATATATATATAAAATAATATATAATATATATATATATTATTATATATATATATATATATATATATATATATATATATATATATATATCAGTGAGTTCAAGTCGTGTTGCTTTTCTGGGCACCTCCTTCACGTCAATACAAAGGTCGCTCTACTACATTGCTCCGAAAGTATCTAATATGATTCCCCCTCAGTTTAGAAACAGACCATATAAATACAACAAGAGAAAGATATCATTCTGGTTGCTGGATAATAGAATCGTTTCCTTCTAGCTCTAGTCAAGTTGTTAGTAAAAATTGTTATTTTTGTCTATTTTGATATACTCTTATGAGAAATTTCAATGTATTGGAGATAAGTAATTCTTATCTCATATTCCATCAGGAGAATCGTGTGTTA
Source organism: Megalocaria dilatata (assembly GCA_034642435.1). Classification (NCBI taxonomy): domain Eukaryota; kingdom Metazoa; phylum Arthropoda; class Insecta; order Coleoptera; family Coccinellidae; genus Megalocaria; species Megalocaria dilatata. The sequence continues at coordinate 62,827,789 of CM067855.1, read as the reverse complement.
CATGGAATGCTCTAATTTGTGATACTTCATAAAATAAATTGATTGTTTTTTTATATACACTAGCGGGCAGAAAAAAACGGGTCACTGGATCATTACTGCTCAAATAACTTTCTTAGTTAAAATTTTTAAAGAATCATGAAATTTCTGAAATGATTAGGAAAAGAGAATTGCCCAAAGAAAAATGAAACTTTTTATTCGATTTGTATAAAAATAATAAGCTTTTTTTGAAAAAACCAAAAACTTTGAAATTGAAAAAAGTATCGTAACTGAAAATTTCAGTATCAGTATCACGTGTGACCAATTGAACCTTGAACTTCCAACATTATTCAAGTACGCTGTCACTATTCGAGCACTATGTGGGCGTGCATTGTCATTCATAAAACTCCCCTTCTCTTCCAGAAATGGTAAATAAGGTTGTGGTAAACCAACAAGGTTTAGAATTCATGAAAGGGCTGTTATAATACAGGGATTAATTCATTAGACAAAAGCAAATTTAACGAGAGGTTCAATTCCCCAGAATTAATTGTTTATTCTAAATCTCCAGACCACTTAATGTTAAACTTAGGAATTCGCTTTCGACGCACGTCCGAACGGCGGCCTCTAAAGGAAATTATTTTACTCTGACCTATATATTATAATAACAAACTACACATTAAAAAGTTCATAAGAGCTAATTGTACGAAACGTAAACATATTCCTTCAGATGAGTGCAGGAACGGAATTTCCAAATAAACACGCTGACGTCAAAATTAACACGTATGGCTCGACAAAGAGCTGAAATTTTGAGAAGTGCTTAGTTGCAATTTTGAGCGGGTGAAAGGATCAAAAAAAAATTTGGAAGGAGAAAAGAGACGCGTACGAGGTATTAAGAGGGTCGAATTGGAGTTTGTGAGGGAGTCTTGACACGTCGGAAAAACTAGTAAGATCGTGGTGCGAGGCTCCAATTGGTCTCAGAAATTAGCATTATTAGAATTATATTGATATTAGTCAGGTTTGTTTTTTCGTTTAAGAATTGAGTCAGAAGAATTAGAGAAATCGAATATAGTTCCGGGACCAAGGAATTAAAGAGTACAGATAGTCGTTCTTTATCGTTTATTGTTCGTGTAAGTAGGTCGTTTTTTGTAGAAAATCGCGTTTGCCCAGTTTTGTTTTGAATCTTTGGTCTTGGAGTCTAGGGATAAGTAGTATCTGAAAATTCTGGTATATTATTCAGGTTGAAATTGTCTATTAAAGTAGAGTCAAAAATTAAGAAGTAGGTTGACATATCGCTTCGTAATATTATTATGTTTCAGTAGTTTAAACAGAATTTAGAATTATATAAATGATTCGTAGTGCTTGAGGGATTCGCATCGCCCTCTCCTTAATTATTCGGTGTGTCATCTTTATTTAAATTTTATTGAGTTAAGGATTGATAAAACTACTGTATTTTGGCACACTTTATCATTATAGTTCTTAAAATCCATAATTGAGTTTCATTACCATTTTCATTAACACAGAGAAAATTTATTAACATCAAAGACCTTCCATTTTCGCGAAGGCCGCACCCTTCCTAGGACCGCTCGATTAGGTTGGTTCGCACCCCATTCGTAATTAAGTCATTCTAGTAATATTTTCCATCCAACCACCTCCCACAAAGAGGTAGCTTATTACAAGGTACAACATGGTCCAGAAGAATTTTCTCTATGTACCTTACTGCTGCTAAAGATCTATTTATAAAAACCAACTCTGTACAGCCCTCTAAAGACACAACCATAACAGATCCTCCACCGAACGGAAGTCGCTTCTCTATACAGGCATCGTCGTATCTTTCTCCTGGACGTCTATAAACGCATCTACGACCATCAGTTTCTCGAATGCTGATTCTGGATTCATCAGCTGGGCCCACTGAGTTTCTAACCTGTTTATGTGATCTCGTGCAAATAGAAGTCGCGCAATTCGATGCTGTGTGAGAAGTTCTGGACCTGTCGCAGGTCTGTATGGTTGTAAATTAGATTCTGAGAGATGTCGTCTCACTTACGTTTACCTGACGTACCTTCATCCATCGATTTCGTTCTTTAAGAGCAGTAAGATGACGATTTGGAAAACTTTTGGAAACCATGAATCTGTTATCCTTCAACGATGTGCACCGTCTTCTTCCAGATCCAGGTCTTCTGGTCAGCCTGCCTGTCTCCTGATACGTTGTCAACATTCTTAGGACTGTAAATAGGGTAACATTAATTATTCTTGCAACAGATCTCTGGCTCAGCCCATTTTCAATAAGTTCTACTATGCTCGCACAATCTTCAATTGGTAAACTCATTTTATAAAATTGTTTCTTTCAGAGGGTGGAAAAAAAGTTTTTCAATGACCATTGTTGGACGTAACTGATAAACAATGAATTTATAGTGAAGAATAATTCGAAGATCATTTCTTGTACATTCTGTCAAGAAAGTACCGGGAATTATCGATTTAAATCTGGCGGGGCAATGAGGCAGGTAAATTTTTTTTTCCTAGTTTGGTACCACTGTCCTTAATTACTATGCCAAGCTTGAGCGGGATCTGTCAACTAGTGTGTTTGCAACAGCTGATTAAGTCAGTCGATGTCAGAGTGCGTGCCGATTTTTACTATGGGTGATTACGTTGAGCAAAGAATGTGTTTAAAGTTTTGTGTTGCAAATGAATTTTCGTGTGCCGATGCATTGAAAATGTTGCAAAAGGTCTTTGGTGATAATGCTCTATCGAAAACTCGTGCATATCAGTGGTACAGAGCCTTCAAAAAACCACACCAAAGCCGCTCGAAAATGAAGGTGATGCTCATTGTTTTCTTCGATATCCGTGGCGTGGTGCACTACGAATTCGTTCCAGAGGGTCAGACGGTAAACAAGGAGTATTACCTAGGCGTTATGAAACGTTTGCGTGAGCGTATCCGTAAGAAGCGGCCAAATTTGTGGGCGAACAACTCATGGATTTTGCATGACGATAACGCGCCTTCTCACCGAGCTACGATTGTGACTGACTTTCTCGCCAAAAACTCAACAAACGTGCTTCAGCAACCACCGTATTCGCCGGATTTGGCTCCCTGCGACTTTTTCCTCTTCCCAAAACTAAAATTGCCTCTTCGTGGCACCCGTTTTGAGTCGATTGAAGCCATAAAACAAAATTCGGCGCGAGAGCTAAAGTGCCGTTGGCATAGATGTATTGGAGCAAATGGAGCCTATTTTGAAGGCGACCCAATAAATTTTGACGATTAAATGTAAAAATGTTGTTTTAATTGGAAATTCCTGGTACTTTCTTGACAGAGTAGTATAGAGTTTTTTAGCCCATATGTCATATAAATTTTGCGCATATTTAGTTGGTTTTCTAATGAAAGATAAATGATGAACAAAATATTATTGAATCAATTTGAACACGTGAGTCTATCGGAAAAAACAGTGAAAAATTTTAATGGCCGGTTTTTTTTGCTCGCCAGTGTATATATGTTTATATATATATATATATATATATATATATATATATATATATGGTGAAGCTTTCCTGAAATTTTCCTTTTTCAATTTCTTTTTACTATTCTGTTTTTGTAATCTCTTTTCTTCAAAATATAAACTGTAAACTTTTCAGGGTTAATTTTTTTTTGCCCTGATCACAAAGTCTCATTATTTTCTCAAATAATATTTAATCATTTATCATTTAAGGAAATGATGAAGAAGAATGTTAAAATCAATTTATTGTGGGCTTTAGAGAACTTTTGACTTCCGAAATTATTTTTCATTATTGCTGATTACCTTCATTCTAACAGTATTGTACTCAACTCTGAATACTTCATATTTATACAAACTATACTATACTCGTACATAAGTACCTACAACTTCTTGATGAAGAGGTTAAATTTAAGTAATGTCTATGCAGTTATACGGCACTTTTTGGACAAATTGTTTTATTATCATTGAGTAATTATATATATATTTTATTATAACATTTAGATTAGAGATTCTAAGACAATAAATAAACAAAAAACTTGAGACTGTTCTGATAAAATTCGGAAGTTGAACGAATTATTCAACATTCCAAAGTTTTTCATTAAAATCGTAATATCAGCATTTCTTGAGAACGGAGAATTTACTATCCCTAGAATAAATATTCATACCAGCTTTATTCCAAATTCTGCTTGTTGTATGATGCGTAAATGTATTTATTTCCATAGTCGCCAAAGATTTCAGATCTCCACACTTCATAAATTCATGGCAAATGTTCGTGAGCGCTTCGAATTGACCATCACATAAAATTACTGGAATATCCCTGTACTTAAATAATGCATTCTTCATTTTGGTGTAAATAGCCGGTAAATGTTGGTGAAGGGCAAATGCGCGTTCGCATTCTAACATAACAATGACGTCAGGAACTGACAAGTTTTCCAGTTCGTAGTAAGCCTTTTGATGTATATAAACCTTAATGGTTTGATCTAAATTATCAAACGATGGTATGATGTAGTCGTTTTCGAGCCTTGGACAAGCCAATACTACTTCAATTTGACTCACGTTAATTATCCAATCAGTCAGTAGCTGAGCAATTTTGCTCCAGTCAAACGTAATTTCGTAACAATCAGCTATCGCAAAATGAATAGTCATAGTCGATTTTTTCTTTAAAATCTGATATCCGTAACATATAGACTTTGAGGGTTTTCGAGAATTATGTCGTCTTTCGTCGAATAATCTTCTCATCAAAGAACGTTTCTTTATAATACCAATCTTATCTAAAACATTTATAATGATAGCTCCTGGTATATATGGATTTATGAATATGGCCGCTGCAATAAAAGTGTCGGTTCCCTTGCCAATTATAGTGTCAGATTGGGCTATTTCGATCAACTCAAATTTATCATAAGGCCAGCGCTTTATAGTTCGTCTAATTGGTTGGTAAGTATACGGCTTCTCTTTTACTTTATATCCATTCTCATAGGGAAGAGAAGAAAAAACTCTGGATAGTTTCCAATTCCAGCACATCATTATGTGTCTGAAATAGTCGTCTGCCAAATGTTCTTCGCTACAATAAATAACAGATTCACAAGAGTCACATTCGAATATCTTGGAAGGTTTCTTGAAACAAACTGGACATACCCATGGAATCAAACATAATTGTCTTTCATATTCTGTTAATTGAGATGGATGCACAAAATTTCTTTTTTTCATTAAAAGCTCTGTTATGCAATTTCTGTACTGGAAAACTGCTTCGGCGTCACAAATTTCTGGACACGGCACCAAGGCACTTATTTCTTTGAATGCTATACAGGTTGGTCTATGAAATGACCAATCATTTTTTTGATGCGATTTTGAACAATAATAAACACATTTACATGATGAACATTTCAATAAGTTTTGCGTCGAAAAGCAGTAGTTGCAACAATTTTGATAATGGACTCTATGTCGATATCTGAATGAGTAATTTTCAGGTAGATCCATACTAGTTTCTTTTGTCACTGTTAGATATTTTCACACAAAACGAAAATTAATAAATAAATGGATAAATTTCTCACTACGAATGCACACATGATTATTGCAATCATCAACACATGAAAGCGGTGACGATAACTGTTCTATCTTGTTCTTTCTTTCAACACATACTCCTAAATGAGTTCTCTCTTCAGCAATACATACGCGCTCAAAATCTAAATAGAGATTAATAATGAGATTTCCTTTGAAATATCTAGAAATAATATTGAATTGAATCAGTCCTTACTTGGTGAAAATCCGTATTAAATAATATTCGAATAAGGTTATTCTGATTTTCACAAATTTTTACTGTTGTGTTTACAACAATCGTTTCGCTATCAAAGTAGCATCATTTACATTTTGAATAACTTCAAAATGTAAACCTCTCAGATGATGCTACTGTGATAGCGAAACGATTGTTGTAATCATAACAATAAAAATTTGTGAAAATCAGAATAACATTATTTAAATATTATCATCCAAACTCTCATAAAGCCACTCCTTATAGATCAATGATACAAAGAGCATTTTTCATTCCCTTAAATAATATTGTATTAAAAAAGGAACTAAATGCAGTTAAACGAATAAACTATAAATAATCATTTCGAAAAAAAAATTTTCTCATAAACAAAAAAAAACAATTCATTCTGAAACAAATATATCCGACTTCCAAAAAAGAAAACAGTAACGAAAAATTCGTAAAAATAACATATTTTGGACCGATTTCACAAAAAACAGCTCGAATAATTTCAACAACTAACATAAAAATAGCTTTCACACCATATACTTTTTAAAAATATAATAAATCTATGTTCCAGAACATCATATAAAATTTTCAACCTATTTTTAATGCTAAAATTAAAAACTACTGGCTTAATAGTGCAATAATAATTGTTAATATTATAAATTAATAAATTAAGTTAACATGCGGTTGCTTATGTATAGGAAAAACCTGGAGAACTTTCACAAAAAAGTTCAAAAAATATCAAGCATCATTGTGTCATCGAAAAAATAACCCTAATTTTGAGAAACATTTTTCCAATCAAGTCATGTTTTCCCAGAATTAAATCATCTTAAAATACTACATTAGGAAGCGAAGGGCAAGAATTAGAATCACTAGAGGTTTACAAAAATTATCACGTTCCCGCAGTAAAACCATTACACGAGCAGATAGACCTGTGGTATTTCCCACTTTTTGAAGTTCTAGACAAACCGAAGTATTCCATAAATATATAAAACCTTCGAAATACAGCTCATTATGCACTCGTTTGAAAATGAAGTGAAAACTAGGAAACTGGGGTCACTGTATCCTCAATAATAAAAAAATGATAGAAAACGAAATAATTTCTTATTTATTCTGCAACACTTATGGACTATATATTAGCTTCGGACATCCATAGTGTTTCTGAAATTGAAGTTCTGTCTACCGACGTTGGCACCGATCATGAACTTGTATCCTGTAATTGGCACATCAAGAAATTTCCTATGTTTAAAACTGTAAGAGATTTTAGGAATTTCAATTCTGATCAATTCAATTCAGATCTCCAATCAATACCCTGGAGAGGTATACTTGATTACGATGATATCGACGAGAAAATAAATTGCATGAATTCCAACATAACAACCTTATTGGATCTACATGCTCCTTTCCAATATAAGAATAACAAAGAGACATGCACCATGGCTCACAGGTAATTTGAAGAAAATGATGGTTTTGAGGGATAAAACTCTGGCTCGTTATAAAAAATTTAGAAATGAAAACGACTGGCTCTTGTACAAACAGATTAGAAATACAGTTTTACTGACAGTTAAAAATTAAAAAAGCTTACTTTTTTTCTGTCCTGCACAACAGGGAAACTAAAAACTTCTGGTCGAGTCTGAAAAACCTCAATATTATCAAGAGGAAATCAACTGAACTACCCAAAGAGTTGAAAGATGCTAATAAAATAAATAAATATTTTATTGACTCCATTCCAAGAGTTCTTAGGGACCATGATCTTCTTGAATTCTACAACAAAAACACTAAGGATTCAAATATGGTCAGTTTCACATTTCAGGAGGTAGAAGAAGCCGAGATCTTCAAAGTAATCAACGGAATCAGGAGCGGGACTACAGGTCATGATGGCATCAATATATCTACGATCAAATTATGCATTCCTTTCATTCTTCCTTATTTGACGCATGTTGTCAATTTTTGTCTGAAAAACTCTGTTTATCCCAGCTCTTGGAAAAAATCTTTGGTCGTCCCCTTGCCAAAACACTCCAACCCATCGTCTTTAGATGATATTCGACCTATTAGTTTGTTACCAACCTGGTCTAAAATAATTGAAAAGGTAACGCATGGGCAACTGCAGGATCATCTGGAGAAAAATAAAATCATTCCTGCCTCACAATTTGGTTTTAGACCTGGCCATGGCTGTTATACTGCTCTGCTCAATGTAACAGATGAAGTTTTCAATTCTATTGATCAAGGAGACCTTACCATCTTAACCTTACTCGACTATTCAAAAGCTTTCGACTCAGTAGATCATGAACTATTAGTTGCTATATTGCATTACATTGGTGTTTCACGGAAGGCTACGGCATTATTGGCTGATTATGTTGAATGTAGATCTCAGGCAGTAGTCATTGATGATAAAACATCAACATACTTGAGACTGAGCTGTGGAATCCCACAGGAATCTATCTTGGGTCCGCTACTTTTTTTAATATAAATATATATATATATATATATATCATGCTTCGCTAATGTCTGCCTTTCAGCCACTTCTATTTTTTACGCTGATGCTAGTCAGCTAAAACTTTCCTTCAAACCTCATGAATGTCGACAGGCAGTGGCGGCCCTTGATTTCGATTTGACATATACGAGATATCAGTGAACATTACCTTCGTTTGAATTATAATAAATCCATGTGCCAACTCTTTGGGAGAAAAAATTTTTAAAAAATGTTCTTGCAAAATTATGGTCAGAGCATTATAATGAATGGAAACATTATTCGTTTTGTGGATAGTGCCAAGAATTTTGGTTTGACAATTGATACTGACTTACGATTTACGAGGCATATATCCAATTCGCTGAGCAGAGCTTACTTGAACCTAAGACTCATATATCAATACAGAAACTACCTCAATAGATCGGACAAGATATTGCTTTGTGAATCCCTAGTACTGTCACATATGAATTTTTGTGATGTTGTCTACAGTCCTTGCTTAACATTCTTTCATAAGAATTGAACACAGATGCTTCAGAATCGTTGTTTGAGATTCATTCACGGAATTCGAAAACGAGATCCAATAACACATACCCTCAAAAAAAGAGGATGGCTCAACATGGAAGAAAGGCGGAAATTTCATTCTTTGGTTTTATTTTTCAAGATAATCAAGAAAGGAGTACCGACAAGACTTTTCAAAAAAGTTTTGTTCCGATGTGGTGTGCATTCTGTGAATATTCGCTCTAAATGTAGTATTTCTATACCGAAACATTCAACTGACTTGTTCACGAGATCATTTTCCTACCAAGTGGCAAAAATTATAAATGAATTAAAATTTGAGGATAGAAATATCTCACTTGATAAGTTCAAATTACGTTTGCTCGACAATTTTCGCAACGATCCCCAGTACGGCTGAACTGTTCATCTCACTTTTTTGGCTTCTGGAGTTCTGTTTACTGAAGAGTCTAATAAAGATGACTATTTCTGGGCTCTGTTTAAGGTGAGGCATACATAAACATTTAATTATATAATCTGCGGCATTGTTGAAGTTGTTATTTCTTAGTTGGGTATGCTCGGATTTCTTTAATGTTCGTTTGTGTTTTAAATTGTAGAGGATTAGATGGAAAAATAGACGTATGACTTCAGGTGGTTTTCAACAAGTTACTGTATTATTTTCTGGCCTGGGGTAATGCGAACTAAATCTCGCCCTCAGATAAGTAATTTTTTTTGCTTTGTATATTTTGGATTGGTAAATAAAGACCATTTATTATTATTATTATTCCATTTTTAAAATGAACTATCACAAAATAACGGACTACTGCACCCAATATTCATTAGGTCTCCAAATTATTTAGACAAATAAGAACATGAAAATGCAGAAAGAATGCGATTCCTGAAATGAAGTAAAAAATAAGAAATCATCAAACTGGGGGTGTACATTTACACCAGGGGCAGTAATGGTGCATCTGCATCTTCGTTGTATACCAAGAATGAGATTATCCAATTGTTATTGAGTAATTTCCTTCCAGGATTGCTGGAGTGCTTGAAAAAGTTGTTCACATTTTTTAAAATAGTTTTGATCTCTAAGAACATCTCTCCGAGGCATATATGCCATGCTTGTTCTGTTAGATCTATATATGGCCATTGAGTGTCTAAATGTGGGAGATTTTGTTTTTCCAGGAAGTTTATCGTAATTTTTGCTATGTGTGCTGTATTATCATGGAGAAGATCTGGCCTAACAAAATTTCTGTACGAAAGGACCACAGATTTAAGAACATTCTTTAAAAAATGGTTGGCCATCAAAAACGAGGACAGTTCTGCGACCAAACGAAATTCGTCCATGATCATGCTAACCGTGTATATATATATACTTCCTGTACATGTTGAATTCGTTTCTGGCACTTGATGCTCTCCAAACTCGTATTCTTCTAGGTTCTGGGTAGAAGCAAAACGGAGAGGAGTCTGCTGGCCTCCTTTCACGATATTCAATTTCAAACATTTCAATAGTGAACTCAAAACCGTACAATGGAAATTCATTTACTGCATGGATAATATTGATGATAATCTTCATTTTCTGACCGACAGTATAAATATTTTGTTAGACCATAGTGCACCTTTTGTAAAGAATTGCTTGGAATGTAGAGAATTCTTTGGAAGTAATTGATTAAAGGTTTACCAATTAGTATGCAAATTCTTGGTTAAGCATACCTCAAATGGGGGTGAAAGAGGGATGTATATTAGACTTTAATTATTTATATATAAATATATAATTACAAGCAAACAGATTTTAATGTAAAGAATTGTGTTAAGGGTTACTAAGAGAGAGAGAGAGAGTTCTTCGGAGTCATCCTAGCTGTGTTAACTGGAGTTACTATAGCAAACTAAGGAACCTGATAAGAGTTACGAGGGAAGGAAACATTTCTTAAAAAATGCATTGTGATAAGAGCGCCTGGGAGCTCTGGTCTCCTCTGGGACTGCTTGATGTGAGCGGTAAAATAAGGCGGAATGCTAAAAATTCTGGGTGATTACGACGATATTTCTGAAATAAATGCTTTCTTCTTCCATTGACGCGGTTCATTATGTTCAACAGGATCTGAATTAGATTCATTTCTATAAATACAATAGGTTGAATGATTGTATTGATTTCAATATAAGAAACTTTAAAAGTAAGGGTACAGGTAAGTATACACGTTCTTCATATTCTTACTATAAATTTGTTCCTTTTTGTCACCTTATATCACTCACATATATATTTTTTACATTGAAAATTCGGTTTATCCAGCTTTATGGAACTTAATATTGGGGACATAAGAGCTATCAGCATTCTACCAACTTTTTCGAAAATTTTCTAAGAAATTCTTGATATGCAAATTCAAGAATAGCTTCAGATAACTATATAAGATCAATCCCAGTAATCAGTCAATGAGGGGACACAGTTGCAATTCTGCACTTCTCGGTATCCATTGATGATATAATAAATGCAGATGACAGTGATTTATTTCATTACTGTTCTGATACTTAACCTACTTGAAGACATTTGATTCATTGAATCATAAAATGTTGTCAATTGTTAAATACTGGGATTTCAAATTAATTCGATCCCTTCCCAAAAAATGGCTCTAAAAGGATTAAATTTTCAAATAGTAACAGCTGATCGCAGCGGTTTAAACAGTTTAAATTGTTTTGAGTTTCATACAAAACGTTTTTTGTTACACTGTTGATAATGTCAGATTTTTTGATAACTGAACAACATTTGCGGGAATTTGTTTTTTTAATTGCAAAAAAGGTGTAGATGAAGGTCATCGTATGCTTGTGGAAGTTTACCGTGACAATGCTCCAACTGAAAATTCATGCAAAGAATGGTTTTATCAAAAGTGATGATTTAAATTGCAGATAGACCTCGCTCAGGACAGCCAAATAAAAATCGAAAACGATGAATTACAGACATAACTCGATGAAGATCCGAGTCTAATTCAAGACAATTTTGCACGCAACGATGGGGTTGACTCAAGAAGCAGTGTCTATACATTTGAAATTCGTAGGCCTGATTAGGAAGCAAGGCAATTGGGTCCCTTATGAATTGAAGACAAGATGGTGATAACTTTCCTCTGAGCAGCTGCTTCAAAGAGGGAAAAGAAAGGGTTTTCTAAATCGGGTAGCAACTGGTGACGAAAGGTGGATCTTCTACGGCAACCCCAAGAAAAAATAATGCACTTTTCTCGGCCAATCGTTACCATCGACCTCAACATCAACACCAAAGCCGAACATACATGGTTTGAAAGTTATTCGGGATTAAGTGGGCGATGTATACTACGAGTTGCTGAAACCAGGTGATTTCATTACGGATGATCAGAACATACTACAATTACTTCATTGTAACCGTGCATTACGAGCAAACGGCCGAATTATAAAGCGGGACATCGTGAATTCTACCGGTTAGGTTACTGGCATGTGAGCATGGCTGTTTCACCAGGTGACAACTCAGCAGTCTCCACAATCTGTCCAAGAAGCAGATAGTGTGATAAGGATACGACTTTTCATCGCGCATTAGCGAGAACCACTCTGAAGAGTTGATCCCACCAAGCTTCCAGTTTCGGCTTCAGTCAGAAAACCTACACCGTGACTGGTAGCAGCAAAGCACTGTTCAACCTCTTCTGGCTCTGCAGTGTCAGCGCCCGAATTATTTGGGACGCAACACGCCGAAGGGGCTTCTTATCCATTCACCCGAACGCAGTCACATAAATCACGATAGTTTCAAGATTGATGCCTCAATTGATTCTGGTACAAGCACCGCCAATCCGGCCTGTATGTCAAGACCCACGAACCCTTGTGAAGTCTTTCAATTGATCCTGGCTTCAAGCACCAATGGTCTAGCCGTATCGTGGAGATCCACAAACCACTCCAGAAACGTCTCGCAATCGATCCTGGTTCAGGACGAGGCCGGCCGAACCATCAAGTCCCGCTAAACCCTGAAGTACCTCTCGACAGAAAACTCCAGAGATTTACAGCAATAGGGTAGATTACGTTAGTTTTAAGGGTGAAGCCCTGTGCTTCGGGGGACACCATTGTCACTGAGTTGAATAACGCGGCTCAGCCCTAGATTTCATCTTTCCGTTGAAACTAGAGCTCCATTCGGTCGAACTTTCCGCAACACGGGTCCAGTGACTGGTGCCAGTGACATTGCTACCTTCTTGGTGGTTTGTTTGGAATGCGGAACCTCATCATTCCTCTAAACAACAAAAGTTGGTGCTCAAAAATCCATTTTGGGCCCGAACTAATTTATGTTATAGCGACTACCTTCTTCGCTCCTCGTCCAGAATTCTGCTTTGCTCTGCTGCAGCTTGCTAGCGAGCCGGCGTACTATATAGAAGATAAAATAGAAAGGCCTTTTACTTGATAGAAGAAATATAACAAAATTTGAATATTAAAACAAATTAATATATGTTTATCTTCTACAATTTTAATTTAAAAAATTTTTTTATTCAAAAAACTTTTAGAATTAAATTAATGTCTAAAACAAGCACCACTTATATTTAATAGACGTATATAATCTAAACTCAATATACAATGTCAAATGGAATAAATAAACCAAAAGATACACGAAAGTCCCTAAAATTAATAAATAAATATTTAAAGGAGACAAAATTTGTTTCTGGTCTTGCCTTCAAAACGCCATTTGCATCTTAAAAACATGAACACACTTAAAGGACCTCTCAAAGAATATAATTTATTTGAAATATTTAATATATTTAAATATTCGAATAAGTAAATTCAGAAATCTCTCAAAGCATGCACTATATCTTCAAAAAACAAATATAGTTTTAAGCAATTCCGTCTTCAGTCCTGAAATATATTCAAAATATCAAAATCAAAAAACTAACTTATACCAAACCACTCACCACGTGTAAATGAATAATGTTTCGAGACATAGATCATCTTTATAATTCAAGATTTATCTATGCTCTAACAGAATCAAAGAACAGTGTGAGTTATTTTTAAGGCTTACTTAAATTCATTGACATTGCATAATGAGATTTATTGAAGCCAAAATATAATTATATATTATATATAAAATAGAATAGAAAGGCCTTTTACTTGATAGAAGAAATATAACAAAATTTGAATATTAAAACAAATTAATATATGTTTATCTTCTACAATTTTAATTTAAAAAAATTTTTTATTCAAAAAACTTTTAGAATTAAATTAATGTCTAAAACAAGCACCGCTTATATTTAATAGACGTATATAATCTAAACTCAATATACATATATATATATATATATATATATATATATATATATATATATATATATATATATATATATATACATATATATAGAAGACACGACCAGTCTTAAAATTCCTGACTAATCGTCCCCGCCGAGTTCGAGTACGGCAAGAGCGAACCACCCATTCATTGGAGGCCATAACTACCCCATCCAATATGTCCGTGGTAGCCTTCCTTTCGTTCCACAGTATCTCCGCTGGAGATGGCACAGCGACCAGCCCAACGCCCTATTCGGAAGATTAGGCGGGAAGAACCACCTGGAAATTTTATGCCTCCTTGTCGATGCCAGGAGAAAGAGTCGCTTCGTAGATTTACGTACATGTGAAAATGTAAACATAACCCCGAGAGAAGTTCTCTCCAGAATGGTAGTGATAATCTTCGGCGACTGAACGCCGGCTTCAGAGCGTCCAGTTTTCCTTTGTTAAAAATAGAACGTCATTGTCCATTGTTCTTTAAAAGTTAAGAAGAGACACAAAGTGAAGTCGACTAAGCTGCTCTCACATGTAAAGTTATTGTTTTGTTAATATTTAAATAAGGTTATTCTGATTTTCACAAACTTTTATTGTTATGTTTACAACAATCGTTTCGCTATCACAATAGCGTCATCAGGCAAGATTATATTTTAAATAACTAAGCTTGTTTCCGAAATCCGTTGCTATTTATATTACAGTAAGTACAATAAATTTTTATTGAGCACTAAAAACCCAAAAACGGTCTCTGCAAATTCCAGCTTATCTGAATATATTTAACAGAGTGAGTTATTTAAATCTATTTGTTCGTTAAGTAATATTCCAATTTTATTATGTTCATTTATCTCTAGGGATTCTAACAGATTTAAGGCATAACTTTTACTTTCTATATGTAGAATTTCAAAGTTATGGTTGAAAGTATGTCCTGTTTCTAACAAATGGTTGGAATATGTAGAATTTTGAATAACTAAGCTTGTTTCCGAAATCCGTTGCTATTTATATTATAGTAAGTAAAATAAATTTTTATTGAGCACTAAAAACCCAAAAACGGTCCCTGCAAATTCCAGCTTATCTGAATATATTTAACAGAGTGAGTTATTTAAATCTATTTGTTCGTTAAGTAATATTCCAATTTTATTATGTTCATTTATCTCTAGGGATTCTAACAGATTTAAGGCATAACTTTTACTTTCTATATGTAGAATTTCAAAGTTATGGTTGAAAGTATGTCCTGTTTGTAACAAATGGTTGGAATATGTAGAATTACTTTTATTAATGAGGAAACTCTTCAAATGTTCACAAATTCTATGTCGGAAAGTTCTTCCAGTCTGTTCTATGTAAACTTTAGGGCAATCACCGCAGGTTAACTTATGAACTCCCGATTTATCATCTTTATGTGTATAGTCTTTATTATTTTTAATAAATTTACTCAAGTTTGAATTGGTTTTAAATGAAGTTCTTAAATTAAATTTATTTTTGAGGTATGTAGCAATTTTCTCAGAAATACCTTTAATGTATTTTAAGGAAATGTATTTAAAATTTTCTTTTATATTAGGAAACACCATATTTAAAGCTATTTCATTATTTTTATTCATCAACAATCTGTCTATCAACTTAGGATCATAGTCATTATTAATAGCTATTTGTTTAATATTTGATAGACAAATTGTTGATGAATAAAAATAATCAAATAGCTTTAAATATGGTGTTTCCTAATATAAAAGAAAATTTTAAATACATTTCCTTAAAATACACTAAAGGTATTTCTGAGAAAATTGCTACATACCTCAAAAATAAATAAATCGGGGGTTTATAAGTTAACCTGCGGTGATTGCCCTAAAGTTTACATAGGACAGACTGGAAGAAATTTCCGACATAGAATTTGTGAACATTTGAAGAGTTTCCTCAATAATAAAAGTAATTCCACATATTCCAACCATTTATTAGAAACAGGACATACTTTCAACCATAACTTTGAAATTCTACATATAGAAAGTAAAAGTTATGCCTTAAATCTGTTAGAATCCCTAGAGATAAATGAACATAATGAAATTGGAATATTACTTAGCGAACAAATAGATTTAAACAACTCACCTCTGTTAAATATATTCAGATAAGCTGGAATTTGCAGAGACCATTTTTGGGTTTTTAGTGCTCAATAAAAATTATTGTACTTACTGTAATATAAATAGCAACGAATTTCGGAAACAAGCTTAGTTATTCAAAATGTAATCTTGCCTGATGATGCTACTGTGATAGCGAAACGATTGTTGTAAACATAACAATAAAAGTTTGTGAAAATCAGAATAACCTTATTTAAATATTATTTAATATGGATTTTCACCAAGTAAGGACTGATTCAATTCAATATTATTGTATTGTATTGAATTACCTGAGGTCAACGTGAGTGTTATTTGTATCATGTATTCTTTATTCATTGATGAAATTTAATGTATTGATGCTCCAGCTAGGGGCAACCTGTATACTTTAATCTGAATTGGCTATTTAACATATTTCATACACGCAAGCGTCTTTATCTTCATTTCATTTATTTGAATTTAGAGGTGGTTAACAATGGTAGTTTGTTTGAGAATTCAGAGTGTTTAGAAGGAATGACATGTGGATCCACTGTAATAAGCCACCTCTTTGTAAGAGGTGGTTGGATGGAAAATATTACTAGATTGACTTATTTACGAATGGGGTGCGAACCAATCCTAAAATAATTACAAAGAGATATCTCAACCTACTTCTCAATTTCTGACTCTAATTTAATTAGACAATTTTAACCTGAATAATATACCAAAATTTTCAGAAAACCGGGCACGACCGATTTTCTACGAGAAACGACCTATTTAACACGAACAATAAACGATAAAGAACGACTACCAGTACTATTTATTCCTTGGTGCTGGATCTTAGCACTATATTCAATTTCTCTAATTCACTGACTCAATTCTCAAACTTGAAAAAAATTACTAATATCACTCAATATAATTATACTAATGCTAAATTCTGAGACCAATTTGAGCCTAGCACCGCGATCTTTTCGCGACGATCTTACTAGTTTTTCCGACGTGTCCAGACTCTCCAACAAACTCTGTTTTAGCCCATTTAATACCACGTCGGTTTTCTCTTTCCAAATTTTTGATCCGTTCACCCGCTCAAAATTGCAACTTAGCACTTTTCAAAATTTCAGCTCTTTGTCGAGCCACACGTGTTAATTTCGACGTCAGCGTTTCCATTCCTAAACTCATCTAGGAATATGTTTACGTTTCGTACAATCAGTTCTTATGAATTTTTTAATCTGTAGTTTGTTATTATAATATATAAGCCAGAGTAAATTAATTTCCTTTCATGAAGCCGCCGTTCATGAGTGGCTCGAATGCAAATTCCTAAGTTTAACATTAACTGGTCTGTAGTTTAGAATAAACAAATTAATTCAGGAAAATTGGACCTCGCGTTGAATTTGCTTTTGTCCACTGAATTAATCCCTATATCATTACAGCCCTTTCATGAATTCTAAACCTTGTTGGTTTACCACACCACAATTAGATACTGACAAACAACCTTGTGTCTTCAGAGGGCTGCAACAAGGCCTTCCTGAACAACTTTTATTAGATATAAATATTATAATGAATAGGTAGTTAAATAAAAGACACCACAACTTCAGAATGCCGCACCAAGACATTCCTGAACAACGATATTATGCACCCAGATTATAATAATCTTGTAGCGAACGACTTCTTCGCTCCCCGTCCAAAATATGTTTTAGGATATTAGTAAGGTTGTCGATCTCTGGAACCTTAATTTTATAAATAAGGGAAGAACAGGGTTGAAGCATGTATGGGAGCTAAAGAGAGGTCACGGTTTTTCTCCCTGACTCTTTTTCCCTAAAGCCGAGTCTCGCTCTCATACATGGAGTCAGGTGCGAGACCGACCCTGTTTTCCGCAAATAAATATTGTATTTTACTTAACCTTGTATTATGAACTTTCCGTCACTGTTTCCTCGTTCTCGTTCAAGTGTAATTTGGGTTATCTACACAATGTAAAGTCCCGCCACTAAATGATCACGATAAAAAGGTTAGCTTTCTGTAGAGTACTCCGTATAATCTCAGATATCTTGGAGTACTCCGTCAAATCCCAGATATTTCAGAGTACTCTGTAAGGTACGGGATAGCTCATCACTGATGAAAAACCACAAATTAGTCTTAGTATTGGTAACGGCTTGTCAGGGCATTGTGGAGAAATGAGAAAGCAGACGCCCTTGAAAAAAGGGGAGCAAACACATCCTTCGCCAGACCAGCTTTCTGGGGTATCACTCACACTGATTTGGCACAATTAGCCTTATTAGCTGCTTATTACTGAGCTTCACACTGACTACTGAGACTTGAGATACCACCTACACAAGATTGAGAAGAGAGAAAACTCTGTTATCTGTAGGTTATGTGATTAGGCAATAGACACCACCGAACACATATTCTGCCAATACAAACCGCTGGTATAAATCAGACTAACTCCACTGGAATAATCAACCTTGCGAAGGAGATAACGTTCTTGGGAAAAACTTTATTGGCAGCAGTTCAGGGAAGCTGCCACTAAGCTAAACAACCACAACTAATCAAAGCTAAGAAAAACTTATTCTTATTTTTGATACGTATATAAAAAACAAAACTCGTAATTTTTTCTGCTATTGCAACGATGCTAACTACCAACGATGTCAAAATAAAAACACTAAACTAAGGTAGCTCCCGAAATTCATAGTTAATAATATTTTGTCTATTGCTTCTTTTATGTTGTTAATATATAAGGAGTATATCGCATAAGTATGTTTAATTTAAAACATTTCATCAGACATAATGACGGCATAATTACACTTCATTGTTAAAATGATAGTCGTCATGGTAACGTTGCCTAATTCGTCAACAAATCCGCTCTATGATAAAGGATTCCGCAAATTCATTTTTTTTTTGTTTCTTGTCCGGTGCCTCCCTAAGTGGGGGATTGTGGTTGCAGGAGAATTTGCGATAACTTATACTCAGGTGTGTATCAGTTTTCAATTGATAAAAATTATATCAAATAAAGTTATTTTGATTTTCACAATTTTTTATTGATATTTAATACAATTGAAGCTGTGAAGTGTATGGGGTGTTGAGATAATTTCAACCTCTGAGTTCCGAGTTGCACCACCTGAACTCATCAGATAACTCTGCTTAGGACGCCAGTGACCTTGTTCCATGTTGGAACTCGGCTGTCGGTAGGTGAAATAATTTCCGAATTGTGGCTCATGACTATTTTGAACTTATGTTTACTATAGAGAACAGCAGAAAAAATAATAAAATAATTGATGAATATATAATAAATAAAAAATAAATGAATAATTGATATATATATTTGCTGTATAAAATATTGAACGACCTACTTTTGGAATGAAATAAGGAATTACTTTGTTTTCTATCACTTTTTATTATAACTGATATACAGTGACTCGAGTTTCGTAGTGTTTACTACATTTTCAAACTGAACGAACAAATTAGATCTCAACTATTATATATGGGGATTGTAGGCTTCGGCAGAGCTTCGAAGAGAGGGGTTTTCCAAAGTTCCGTCTGTTCGTTAAGTAGTTTTATTATTGGTACGTGCTTTTTATATTTTTCAATTTCTATGGATTCCAGGATGTCAAGTTTTTTCCCTTTCGCTTCCACGTGCAAGATAACAAGGTTGTTCAATTCTGGGAAGGTGTGATCTGTAGTGAAGAAATGGTTCGCAAAATTGGAATTATTCTTCCGGTTCCTAAAAGCAGATTCATGCTCTTTGTACCTTTTATGGAACGGTCGGCCCGTTTGACCTATATACACACTATTACACTCTTGACAACTTAATTTATAGACTCCAGAATTATTCAGTCGGTTCTCTTTGTCTTTCGGATTAAAAAAGAGATTAGAAATTTTATGGGAGGGTGTGAAAGCTGTTACTATGTTAATTTTTGATAAAATTCGAGCTATTTTTTGTGAAATTGGTCCAAAATATGTTAGTTTTATAAATTTATTGTTATTATGATCTGATTTGGAGATGGGGTAAATTTGTTTACGAATTAGTTGCTTCTGTTTTTTGTTTATGATGGAATTTATAGTTTTGGTTTTGAACTGATTTTTTGTGGCTATTTGTCTGATTGTATTCAATTCCCTCTTTAACGTAATATTATCTAAAGGAATTGAAAATGCTCTATGTACCATTGATCTATAAGCAGCTAGTTTATGATTGATCGGATGGTTTGAAAAATTTGGTATTGTTGTATCAGTTGATGTGGGTTTTCTATATATATCAAAGGAAATTTCATTATTACTGTTAATTAAAGTTATGTCCAGAAAATTTATTCTATTATCGAATTGTGTTTCCATGGTGAATTTGACCTTATTGTGCAAACTCACTATAAGGTCAAATTCACCATGGAAACACAATTCGATAATAGAATAAATTTTCTGGACATAACTTTAATTAACAGTAATAATGAAATTTCCTTTGATATATATAGAAAACCCACATCAACTGATACAACAATACCAAATTTTTCAAACCATCCGATCAATCATAAACTAGCTGCTTATAGATCAATGGTACATAGAGCATTTTCAATTCCTTTAGATAATATTACGTTAAAGAGGGAATTGAATACAATCAGACAAATAGCCACAAAAAATCAGTTCAAAACCAAAACTATAAATTCCATCATAAACAAAAAACAGAAGCAACTAATTCGTAAACAAATTTACCCCATCTCCAAATCAGATCATAATAACAATAAATTTATAAAACTAACATATTTTGGACCAATTTCACAAAAAATAGCTCGAATTTTATCAAAAATTAACATAGTAACAGCTTTCACACCCTCCCATAAAATTTCTAATCTCTTTTTTAATCCGAAAGACAAAGAGAACCGACTGAATAATTCTGGAGTCTATAAATTAAGTTGTCAAGAGTGTAATAGTGTGTATATAGGTCAAACGGGCCGACCGTTCCATAAAAGGTACAAAGAGCATGAATCTGCTTTTAGGAACCGGAAGAATAATTCCAATTTTGCGAACCATTTCTTCACTACAGATCACACCTTCCCAGAATTGAACAACCTTGTTATCTTGCACGTGGAAGCGAAAGGGAAAAAACTTGACATCCTGGAATCCATAGAAATTGAAAAATATAAAAAGCACGTACCAATAATAAAACTACTTAACGAACAGACGGAACTTTGGAAAACCCCTCTCTTCGAAGCTCTGCCGAAGCCTACAATCCCCATATATAATAGTTGAGATCTAATTTGTTCGTTCAGTTTGAAAATGTAGTAAACACTACGAAACTCGAGTCACTGTATATCAGTTATAATAAAAAGTGATAGAAAACAAAGTAATTCCTTATTTCATTCCATTAAAATGAACTATCACAAAGTAACGGACTACTCCATCCAATATTCGACCTACTTTTGGTTCCGTCAATTCTTCAATCTGTCTTTTAGAGTTTCCGATAAGAAATTGAGAGCAAAGAAATATTTGCCATACCTCTTTGTATTTTGAATGCAACTTGGAATTCACCTGTATATAGAATTTTGACAACGTCCATTTCAAGCCCATTCCAATCAAGACAATCAAGATTGTCCAATTCTGGGAAAGAATTGGACAATCTTGAAAGATTGCACCTGGAAGCGAAAGGAAAAAACTAGACATCCTGGAATCTATCGAAATATTTAAACACACAAAGCAAGTTCCGACAATAAAACTATTAAATGAGCAGACGGATCTGTGGCACACCCCACTTTTCGAAGTTTTGCCAAAGCCTTTAACGGATAGATATAATAGTTGAGATATAATTTGTTTTATTCAGTTTGAAAATGTAGTAAACACTCCGAAACTAAAGTCACTGTATATTGAGTTAATAAAAAGTGATAGAAAACAAAATAATTTCTTATTTAATTCCAATTAAAATGACTATCACAAAGCAACGGACTACTCCATCCAATATCTAGATACACATATAAACACTATTTAAGGAAACGATATTTTTGATGTAGTTCAGTTTATAACTTGCTCAGATGATGGCACTTCCGGTTGAAACAATTGTCAGCTTCATGAAGACTGATTATATTAAATTTATATTCTTGTTATTTTAAAAGCAAATAAACATTATTTTTATTTGTTTTTACCACTTAGTTTTCTAATGATTAATTTTCTTAACTGGGCAACACCGAGTGCACACCGTGCACCCAGGGTGTTGCTTCTGCGTCCGGATGTCAGTTAAGTATTAAAGTACTTTGTGTACTATATGAGCCGTACCCAGTACCACTTCCTTTTGCATTTGTAGAAGATTATGCTTTCCAGGAACTTTCCTCATAATGTTGGAGGTGACTTTGGAGATGAATCATGTTGCTCCAATGATGACGGGAATTATTTTTGCCTTCGGATGTATCTCGATTTGTAGATCTTTTTATTTAAGTATCTTTTCAGTTTCTTTCTATGTTATGTTGTAGTCAGAGGGGATGGCCATGTCTATGATTAAACAATGCTTTTTCTTCTTATCTTTCACTATTAGGTCTGGCTGGTTTGCAGTTATTTTTCTATATGTATGTACCTGTGTGTCCCATATTACTGTAACATCTTCAGTATCTACTACAGGGTCCGGGGTGTGCTGGAACCATTTATTGTTTACATCTATATTGTAATGTCTGCAGATGTTCCAGTGGAGATGTCTGGCTACTGTGTTATTATTATATACTGCAAATTGGGAATTTTTCCCGTTATTTATCATTTACCATGAATTTACACCTATTAAATGTCAAACCTATAGAATATTTAACAGAAATGTATAGAAATAATTGTTAAGAATAAATGTTTGGTATTCAAATAATTTATGAACAGCTATATTTCATATATCTTAGCATATTTTCTTGAAATATTTACTGCATAAGTATTCCGTTTTATTTTCAGCAAATAATTATTTATAATAAATGACACTGTCACTGTATATAGAACAATAGCAACACAATAACAAACAATAATACTTGAAATCGATATGAAAAATAAAGCTCCGTACAAAATGTATATTGTTACATACAGAGTAGTTGTGAAAATTGGGCAATATTAGTCCTTCCTTCTAAGAATAGCATAATAATTGTTGGAAAAGTTACATTCTAACCCATTTCTGGCACCAAGCCTAATGGGCATTATGTTAGAAAACTGATTTGAAGATAATTCAGCAACAAGTTCGATATTTTCTGATTGTATATAATTGTTAATCATCAATAATAAGAATTCGGGAAAAGTAGCTGTTATTATCACTGGAACATTAGAATATTTAAATAGAACTTTCTTAGGCTCTTCTTCTTCGGTAAATTCCAAGAGGCTGTCCAAATTGGGATATCCATAATTATGCATGAGAATAACGTCAGGCGGATCTAATTTGTCAACAACATCTTTATACATACATGGGTGACACTCATAACAGGCAATGTGTCCAATTTTTTTGAAATCATATCCTTTGAATCCGTACAGACCCATGCCAACTAATATTATTTTAATATAATGCACATTTTTGATCCAATCTAAAAGAAGACGAACAAAGCTAGGCCAGTCTATCTGTAATTCATAATCATATGCTGCTACCATGTGTATAACTAAAGGTGTACTCAATTTCATATTGGAATTTCTGCTTTTTGTTATCGTATTGGGTACTTGATTCAATTCCTTGTTTGGTAACCGGTTATAAATCCTTTTGTCTATTAATCCAATGGTCTCAAGGCAAGATATAAAAGTAGCTGCTGCAGCAAAACGATCAGTAAATAAACCACAATTCATAGCTTGTGTATTGTTGCGAGGAGTTTGAACTTGTTTTTGTAAAAGTTTTGATAATTCTGCCATTGTCTTAGGAAAATATTTTATCTTATCACGTATAGGTTGATACTTGAAATCCATAGGTTTTAATTTTGGACCAAATTGATATCCTAGAGAGGAGTATGCTCTACATAGAGATAATCTACGACAAATGATTTTATGTGCCTCTTCATCTTGTCTTTTGTGTTCCATGCTACAATAAGGGACAGATTCACATTTGTAACATCCAAAATTTAAATTTTCATTGTTCGAACATACAGCACAGATCCAAGGTACCATACAAATTTGTCTTTCATATTCAGTCAAGGGCTTTCCTTTGCGCAGTATCCTTTCTTGAACAATTGACCATCGACGATGGAAAGGGGAGTCTTCTTCTAACTTTTTGGAGTCTTCGTCTAACTTTTTGGAGTCTTCGTCTAACTTTTTGGAGTCTTCGTCTAACTTTTTGGAGTCTTTGTCTAACTTTTTGGAGTCTTCTTCTAACTTTTTGGAGTCTTTGTCTAACTTTTTAGAAGTCCTATGTTTAGCCAACAAAGCACACATTTGTCTATGGAATGGCCAGTCTTCTATTTGATGTACTTTAGAACAATATTGAACTTCTTTACATCTACTACATTTTGATAAATTACGCTTTGAAAAACACAAGTTACATACATTTCCAAAATAAACTCTCTCAGGCTCGCCTTCATTTACATATTCCGGTTTCCTATTCATTTTAAATAATTTTTTCAATTTCTAATGCTTGTCTACTTTATAAACATTCAAAATACACCAAATCAAGACAAGAACACTTTAACTTCAACTGCATTTATGAATAGTTGGGTTATCCAACTGTAAGAGTGGAACGAAATTAAACTGAAAAACATGCAAAAAAGATATCTAATCAGTTATTTGAATATGCTCTGGTTACTTTTTTAAATTTTTTGCCAATACTAAAACACAGATGGAAACACAGAAATGTTATTGTTGTAATTTTATGATAACTAGATGTTTCTATTAAATATTAATTTCTCCTAAAAAAAATTACAAATGCTAGAGGAAAGGAAAAGTAACAATAATGACCTGATGAAATCAGGGTATGACAAAACATTGTTGTAAAATTGAAAAATTGCTTAAATTAAAAATTGATTTTTGGTTCAAAATAGAAAGCATTTATTTTTTATATATATTTTTTGTTGCATTCTATATTGTAAGAGAAATATTATATTTTGCGGCTTTTTCAAATTCATACAAGAACTGTGAAATTTTCAGGAGAGAATTAAATGTTTTTGTTTTTATTGATCCAACCACATGGTTTTCTCCATGATATTGAAGTAATTCCAAACCCTTCACAAAAGTACACGACCAAACCATAAGAAGGATTTATGTTTGATTTTTTCGTTAAAGAGAATCGCTTTAAGGAAAAATTCAAAACAAGATGAACGTAAGTTTCTATTTTTCAGTTATTTTCGATACGACACGACAACCGACAGCAGGAAAACTGATAAATCAAAATTCTTTTTCTGGGTTAAAAACTCAGTAATAGATACATGTGAATGAATATGGATATTCAACTATACACACTACTAATATATCAACATTACATACCCTCAAAGCTCAACTTCAACTGTTTATGTACCCTCTAGTTTAGAAAAGCCATGTTCCTTGTGGTGATTTCAATAAAGTGAGCAGGGACTGTGGTTATTTTGTAAATAGAATTTTCTATCATAATAGAAGAGATTTCTCATGTGCCTCATAACCTGTGAGTTTAAATGGGCCCCAATTTTGGCCTTTTTTGCATAGGTAAAAACAAATAAACATATAACTCTACAAATATCAAATACAACTTAGGTTGTGGAAATTAGTAGACTCGAAGGATTTTAGTCAGTTTTGTTTGTAGGAAGCATAAACTGAAAAGTAACTCAAGGTAAGCACTAAGCTGAAGAAATTCTGCTATTCTTTCCATTTAAAAGTTCTTAATGAATATACTTTACTGAACAGGTAAACCTTGTATTCACACCGACATAATGGTTCCAGAAATTTTTCTCTGAACCAAAAATTTGATGAATTACCTCCTGTTGAATATGACAAAGAAGCCCATTCATTCTACTTTTGAAAATACTCAGTGATTTTCAGTTTCACAGAAATTGATACAAAAAACAGAATTAAATTAAATGTAATAACTGAAAATGCTTCATTCAGATTGCTTTATTCCTAATAATATTATTTATTTTCATTAAATAACACTCCCTTGGTCATATATTCCTTGGTACCTGAGCTTAGTTGCTAAAATATCATCATCAGTGGCATCAATTTTACTAGGGGGTATCATAGCTCCTACTACAAAACGTCCTTCATGATTTAAGAAATTGAATGTTGGACATGCTTTTGCTGTTGGCAAAATTTCTATAGTTAAATTATACTTCCTCATAAATTTCAGAATATTCAAGGATTTAGGTAATTTATCCGTGTCATCGCCAATTCCAAGAACAAGGATATCAATTTTTGGTTCTAGGACTGTGAAAAGACTCAACGATTCTTCATTTATATCCGATACCTCATCCACCCTCCATGATAAAACTGACCTACAATATATAAATTAGTTTATTGCTAAAACTATATTGTATAGATTATTTTTTTTACCTTGGAAATATTATCATTGGACCTAAAACTGTGAAATCATTGTTTAATCGGAATCCAACCTGTGTAAAGTAAATAGTGTAAATAATTACAACATCAAAAATGTAAATTATTTGATTTTCTCCCAGTAATTTTAGATTCAATTAATTGTTGTCAGCTTTTCACTTACTTCACTGTAAGCATCTATCATGAGTCCTATATCAGCTTCTGAATTCAATACTGTAGCTACTGTTTTGCCACTATTGTAACATTTGTGTGGAACTGATTGAAAAATATTGCTGAAAATAAAATTTTTAATCGAATCATATATTATGATATTTAAGTTGATCAAATGAGAAACAGTGTAAGCCAAATTTTGTACAAATGTGAATGAATTCCATTTCTGAAAAACTTCATTAGGGTATATGAAAATACTCTTGATACATTTTTTGTCTTGAACAAGCTGCTTATTACTAGAAGAAATAATTTTCATTAATAGTGATGTTGCTAACAGGAAGTCTACAATAATTTTAATGGCCGTACTATTAAATAGGAATTTTTCAGACACAGTAGGATAGGACATACAAAATGTTCGAGAGATTAATGGGAATACAAACAACTTATTAAACATATATCTCAAAAGCATGTTTGGTGACCTTTTCGACAGGAGTTGAAGAGGATCTCATATGAAATTACCGTTTTAGAGCACTGAATATGGAATTTTTATTTCTTGCCAACAATCCAAGTAGGGTTAAATTGATCATTTTTATATTACTGTGGGACGACCGTCAACAAGCTTATTCAGGTGTGGTATTCAGTTATTTATATTATTGACTATACCACAGTTCGAACTCCTATGTATAAAGTAATTTGAAATTTCTATTTCTGTGCTTACTGAATTCAAATACTCAAAATTTAAGTCAAGTCAAAAACCACTAACAAAAACAATTGAGTAAATCCATAGACTTATTATCCTAATTTTAATATGTCTATGATTAAATCCATAGATATGGAGATATGGTCAACGAGCACACATTACTAAAGCTATCTGTTATAATTGTTGTAATATAATAATTAAAGACATACTTATGATGTATTATGAGGTCGTTATAGATGATAACAACTTGGAAACAATTCATAGTATATTGAGAAAACCTATTCTATTTACTTTTTCAATTGAAAAATTATACCACAGATCAAATTGTTAGTGTCATTAAATGACAGAGATAGTTGAATATCCAAAATTTTTGTTTATTATCAACAGATAGGTTATATTGAAACTATTAATAGTATGACATTTTATTAGTAACACTTTTCGAAAATCTATTTCGAATCAAACATAATGATAGTCAATACGGAAAACACTCTGCCATTTTCATATTGATACATTTATGCACTCATGAAAACTACATATTTAGGACAGTTAAATGATGGAACACATTAATCCAATGCCTATGACTGTAGAAACAATACATATCGACAAGATTTGTAGAACCTGCTTATCAGAAGAACATGTATCTAAATCTGTTTTTAGCGTTGATGAAAGCAGTGGCCATACTATGAGTTTACTTCAAATGCTGCAGTCTTACACAAATGTTCAGGTTGCATTTGTAGGTTTTTAGTTTTCATTTTTCATTTTAAAGTTCGTTTAGATTTTAGAAAACGATGGATTACCTAGTCAAGTATGTCAGCAGTGTGTTGATTATATAAATAGGACATACTCATTCAAAAGATTATGTGAAAGGTCAGATTTAACATTGCGTCAAATCTTGGGGAAATCATATACTGTAACAGTACCTATATCACAGCATAAAGTAAAAGATGAACTTTACCCTTCATTGGATAATACAAATATCAATAATGAGCAATTTGATGGAATACAAAAGCAAATTGAATCTTCCTGTGAAATGAAACTTACTAATTTGAATAGCATTCCTTTAGAATCCGACTTAATTGATATGAAAATTCTAGAAAATTTTGCAAGCAATAATTCCCAAGATATAAATGACATAAGCGCATCCTTCAGTACCGAGCTTATAGGTAGGTACAGAACTAGAAGTAAAAATTCAAATGAGACATAATTAGTTTTCAGGTGATTTTCAGAGTAATCCTAGCTCTCATGGTGTAGATCCAATAGAAGGTTCCTCGAATGGCAATAGTGATGGTTTGTATTACAGATTTAATGAAGCAGATATGTAATATAAAATAGTAACATTTATCCATGGGTTCATAAATTTTGTAATGTATTGTATTTTATGTACTGTGAATCTATAATTTATTTTTGTATTGTTCCATTTTCAGTTGATGACAGTTATTTGTCTGCCAAATGTAGGAATGAAAATTCAACATCACTAGATCATGATGAAGTATCTCAAGCAGCTAATTTCAGTCAAATAGTGGATGAAACAAAGCAACTTATTTTTTTGTGTGAAAAATGTACCAACTGCTTCACTACTAAGGAAGATCTAGAGGTAAAGAATGCTGATTTAATGTGTTATAATCATTTTGCGATTCTCATATGCTCCCTGAGTGAAATTCCTTCAAATAATAATAAACACATTCAAATAATATCATGTAATAGTTGGAATATTTCATTAATTTTTGGTATACATATTTTATATTGTAAGGTGGATAAATTTATTGCCATATCTGTAAGTTGGTTTTTTATTATCCTGTTGATTGTAAAATTGTCACAGTAGGTAGAACTACTGTTTTGTCTTGTAAAGACCAAATACTGTGACAGAATACATTGTTGTAAATCTGTTTGAACTGTTCATATGCCTAGAGAGAGAGAAAACAAGTAAATTTCCATCATCTCAGTTTCAACAGGTAGAATAGTGAGTTTTGCCTTTCATCAAAATTGACAGAATGAACACAACTCTGAATAGCCTCCTTAAACATTTTTTCAAGAAGGCTGAACAACAAAACAGCAAAAGTTAAGGGATGTTGCTGCAGAACCACAGAATGAGAAGATTTTCGCATTGAGTGACCACAAGAGAGATTGTGGACCAATTGTTCACAGAACGTGAGAGTGCTATTAGTTTGTATACTGTTTATCAAAGAATACGCAGTTTTGGACTGTTTTCATACCATCCTCATTTCATGTTTTGTCTCTCTCCTGAACACCAACATAACTGACATGGTAGAATTGGAGCTTAGATCCGGATATGGTTATCTTTGACAAATCCAGATTATGTTGAATTCATGTCCTACTTCACATTTATTAGGAGTATGAATACGTTCATGCTGTTTTGATAACAGATGTCGCTACTAGTTTATTATTTCATTGTTTCATCTGGCAACACCTTCATTTTGAACTGAACATAGTCTCTGTGTACTCTGAAAATGTCAACTTTTGTACAGAATAATGTGTTTTTGTGTTTTACTTCAATATGAAGAAAAAGGCTGCCGAAGGTCATCGTATTTTAGTGGATATTTATAGAGACCATACTCTAGCTGAATCAACATGTCAAAAATGGTTAGCCCCATTTAAAAGTGGCAATTTTGATTTGAAAGATGAAGAACGACCCAAAGCGCCACCAAAGTTTAAGGACGAAGAATTACAAGCAAGGCTCGATGAAGATCCGTCACAAACTCTAAGGAACTCACAAAAATATTTGGAGTCATTCAACCAGCCATTTGCCATCATTTAAAACAAATGGGAATGATTCTAACGGTAAAAAATTGGTTGCTGTATGAACTGAAGCCAAGAGACATCTAACGCGGTTTTTTCACATGAACAACTGCTCCAACGGCAACAAAGAAAGGTTTTTGTTATCAAATTGTGACTGGTGATGAAGATTGGGTCCATAACGATAATCTAAAACGTTGAGCATCGTCAACAACTGTCAAGCCAAACATTTATGGCAAGAAGATCATGCTGTGTATTTGGTGGAACCAGCTGGGTGTGGTTTATTATGAGCTGCTACAATCAAACAAAAGGATCACAGAAGAGGTCTACCGATGACAATTGAGAGAGCAGAGCATTGCGAGAAAAACGGCCGCAAAACGCCGACAGACACGACAAAGTTATTTTGCAGCATGGCCACATGTTGCGTCGCCTGATAAAACGTACTTAGAAATGCTCAAATGGGAAGTCCTACCCCACTCGCCGTACAGCCCAGTCATTGTTCAGTCAGTCAGATGCAACATGGTCTGGCTGACCAGCATTTCCCCAATTCAAAAAATGGATCGTTGCATGAATAGCGGCCAAAGAGCCGGACTTTTTTCGCCATGGGATCCGTCAATTGCCAGAAAGATGGCAAGAAGTAGTGGCTACCGACATAAATACTTTGAACTTTGAATGTATAACCAATTTTTCACCATTAAGCTTCAAACTTTCGGGAAAAAAAACGCACGAACTTATTTATACTCCTGATAGATTCTCTTATAAAAATTACCATGTTTTCTGTCACTTTTTATTAAATTATAACCATTGAGTAGGTATGTAGGACAGGAGTTTCCTAGTGTTACTATATTTTCAAACTGTGAATTAGATGTTATGTCTAATGATTTTATATTGAGAAACGTTAATTTTCTTTAAAACTTCCAGAGGATGGTCTGTTCATTTAGAAGACTTATTGCAAGGTTACTGCTGTACTCAAAGATCTCAATTGATTCCAAGATGTTCCGTTTTTTGCCTTTCAGTTCCAGATGTACAATTTAAGGATGATTTATTTTTGGGAAGATATGACTGGTTTCAAAATTTTTTTTATGAAATTAAGGTTATCTTTTCGGTGCTTGAATGGAGGCTGATGTCCCTTGAACCATTTTGTGAATATTTTTCCGATTTGGTTTGTATACATTCCTTTTTATTCATTTTATAGTGAGCTGGCCTCGCCTCTAATTTATATTTCCCTGACGAGATCCAGTTTTTGGATAAAACCGATAATCTTGTTTGGGGGTAATTTTTTCAGTTCGCAGTGGGCTACAAAAGCCTCGACAAAGACCTCGAATCTGATGTGACTCATTACTGGGCACTCTGAGACGATGTTCATGTTTCAGTGTCCTCAAGACACAGCCTGCATTAATCGTCTTCAGCCAGACCGATTTTGTGCAAATGTGCTTTCAGCCTCCAGTGATCTGTCATGATTCCTACAAGTGTTCTTAGTTTGGCCCTATCCAGACCTAGATCAGCCATCCTTTTGTTCGATGCTGTTCCAAGGAACATCTTCGAATGTTTCAGGCCGGGATGGCTCAGCCAGAAAGACTCTAGTCTTGTGTTCATACTGCCTGTTATCGTCCGCTTAGCCACATCATGTGGTATTCCCAGGAATGGTTCAGGGCCTGCCCGAGGCAGCGCAGCTCCAGCAAACACCAGCCGATCTGCCTCTTCGTTACCCAAATAGTTTGAGTGGTCCGTTATCCAAACAAGAGTGTTTCTGTTGTACATACCGAGCTTGTTTAAAGCCGTGCGGCAACTCCAGACTGTTTTCGATGTACAACAACTGGATAGCTTTTAGTACTGACTGACTATCAGTAAATATTTTGATTCTGCCGTGGTGGATTTGCTGTTTTATCAGCAGATCTGCCGCGGTCTCAATGGCAAATAGTTCTGCCTGGAATATGGTTTTGACCGAGACTCAATGAGATGTTGATTCTTGGTTTGCTCCCATAGACTCCCGTTCCGTTCGTCGTTCGCGAGTCGGCTGTGAACAAGCCAAGGTCGGTCCTCAATAGAACCTCAGCATGCTGGGTCCCTTCGTCCCAGCTGGGGACGATTATATGGTTTGTATACACCGTTGAGCGGAAGTTTTTATCTGAGGCAAAATAACAGCCCGGTGCAACATTCAAGAAGTAATCTAAACATGTGTTTCTATACTTTTACACAAGTCAAAACAGAATTTTTCAACGAGGTTATGATAGAAACAATAGCCATCATGGAATGATGTCACAATGAGATCTCCTGATTTGTCTATGATTAAACATATGTGGGACATGATTGATCGCAGGGCTGTTGATTTTGTAGTACCTTTGTACCCATCACAGACTTTAGCTTTCTCATGAAATTAAGGTAGCATGAATGATATGCCCCAAAAAAACATTGACCACTTCATTAGAAACGAGACTGGATATATTAATGTATATCATAAGAAATTGCAGGTGGTGAACGTACTATTGTTTTTCTTGTAAGTTTTCTAATGAAGTGCAAATTCTAATTATTCACCAAGTAAGATTCATGGACATTTGTATCAAAAATAATTAGAATTGAATGAGCATATATTTATTTTATTTATTTATAACCTGAGTTTACATTTTTTTGTCAATCTGTTTATATTCTAAAATTTGTTCAATCAACTCAAATGTGTTGCTTTTTTGTTTATTTGTGATTAACAATCATTGTCATTGACTTTATTATATTGTCGCTATAGTTTCTAAGTGGCCAAGTCAAACAGTCTTCTACCTTTGTAAAGGATGTGTTTATATTGTTGCAATTTCTTCAAGCAGTTTTCAACATCTTCATATATTTTCACATTTCAGAACCACATAACTGAACATTCTGAATCTCAAAATAGTGCAAAATCCAAAAAGACGCATATTTGCAACAAGTGCCAACAAACTTTTTCAAGTGCCAGTACCTTGAGTCGTCATATGAAGGTAAAAATTCTGAAACTACTACTACTACTACATCTATGTAGATACAGCTATATAATCTTTCAGTGTTATGATTATGGTGTAATAAATAGTTGGAAGTTTACTGGGGTAATCACAGAATTCTCTGACTTGGCTTACAGTTGTTTTCTTTCAAGAAAGACTATGATAGAAATATCAATTCCATAAAACTTGAACTTGAACTGCCTAAATAAGGATGTATAATGTATTAAAACTAAGATCGGTTTGGTCCACAAAAGAAGCTAGCGACATTTCAAAATGCTGCAAAATCATATAAAGGGTCTTTCAATGGGAACGCCCTAATTTTAAATTGACATTACTCACGCATGACAGCCATTGTTTATTTGTGACATTGACAGATATATTTGTCAATGTCTAGTATTTAATCATGAAAAGGAACACACTCAAACAACGTTTACAAATAATCCAAATTTATTATGAAAAATTGCGATCTGTTACTCTAACTTTACGTGCTTTAACTCCAATTTTTGGTCCTTATAATCGTCCGGATAAAAGAATGGTTGAACGTTTAGTGGAGAAGTTTGAAACAAATTTTACACTTCATGATGTTACAGTTCCAGTGAGACAAAGAACTGCAAGAATTGAAGAGAATATTGCTGCCGTATGTGAAAGTGTTTGTGAAGATCAAAATTTATCGATTTCCCGACGTTCAATGTTGACTGTTTTTTATGGCCTGAATTGGTTCGTCTTGATTTGCAGAACATGTGGTTTCTACAGGACGGTGCCACTTGTCATACTGTTAATGACACAATGACTATTGAAAACAGAATTCGGTGATTCGATTATTTCAAGAAATGGACCTATAAATTATCTGCGATTTAACTCCTGTGGACTTCTTTCTTTGGGGTTACAGCAATCATCCAGCAAATTTTTACGATTTACAGATCAATATTAAACGAGTAATTGCTAACATACGACCTGAAGTGTGTTATAGTCATGGAAAATTTGGTTCATTCCTGCCAGCGTTTCCGTGGCGGACATTTAAATGACGTTTTGTTTCAGAACTAATTGTATCCATTGTACTTTATAATGAAGTAAAACTTTCAATAATTTTCAAATAAATAATGTGTTTTATTTACAGAACAAAATGGGGCGCTGTTAATGAAAGACCCTTTATAACCGTACTAATGACCCGCCCCGGCTTCGCACGACCATCGATGCGCTATTTATAGGCACGCCAGCCGTTGTGCCTCCGCTCTCACTGATATCTTGTACGATATCCATTTTAATGAAATGCTCTTAAGGGCAGTTTTGTTCTATATGAAATGAACAATGTATGTAACGTATTTAATTGTTAAGGAATAATACCGTGTTGTATAAAACAGCTTGGTACATAACACATAGTTTTGGGATGGAATGTGTAAAAGATAAAAAAGATTACTGTGGGTTATCCTTTGGAGATAAGTATATACCATCGTGGACTTTTTTATTGATATTTTTAAGATATACAATTCCGTTATACATTAATTTGTTCTATCTCGTAAGGTTTGGCCAGTGTTTGTGATTTAAGCGCACAAAAATATGTTTGTTACATCACATTACAAATCTTTGAATTTTTCGGCTTTTCTGAACTACAATATGTATGTATTATACATATAAACCTTCCTCTTGAATCACTTTATCTAGTGCTGAAAATTGCATTAAAATCCGGTGAACAATTTAAAATATCTAAGCGAATAGACAGCGGAAGCGACTTCATTTTATATTACCTATATGAAGATTACGTTCAGACTGATAATTTTGATATCAGAAAGCTGAATGCAAAATTTCTGTTGAAATCAATTGCAATGGAGAAATAATAACATTTCACGTATTTAAAAAAGCGAACTAATGGTCGCGTTTCGCGTCGTTCTCGTTAAAATGTATCCGAAGTTTGATTTTACAACGAGGAATACTATGGTTTTGGTATCAAAGTAAATCTTATTTTTCCGGCGTTTCATTTTTCTTTAGTGTAAGGACACATTTTCCATTTGGTGAATATATTTGTTTGGTTTTGATGGTGGAATATTGAGTGTTCTCCGGTAATAACAATTTTATAATCAACAGGTGCATTTGAAGATAAGAATATAGTGTTTTCGTTTGTTGACTTAGGGTTCTCATACACTGTGCGATCTTGGGGGGTTTCTGAGTTTTGACTGGGGCATAATGTCAGCATCCAAGTGTAATAAATGTAAATCTTCTGTTTGTAAAATGTGGCATGCTTTTATACTAGTATGGTTATCTTCAATGATTCTATTGGAACTTAAAAAATCTCTGCATATCTCTTCATGAACTACTAAATGATTTATTATATTTATTTTTCTTTCTTTCCTACTGCTACATGCTACATGTTACGGTTAAGTTTATACATAATGCTCCAATTAAAATTTGAATTTTTTACTTGGCAGTAATGTAATAAGCCTTTGTGGGAAACGGTTGGATGGAAGATATTACTAGATTGACTTATTTACGAATGGGGTGCGAACTAATCCTAGCCGAACGGTCCTAGGAAGGGTACGGCCTTCGCGAAAATGGAAGGTCTTTGATGTTAATAAATTTTCTCTGTGATAATGAAAATGGTAATGAAACTCAATTATTGATTTTTAAAAGTATAATAATAAAGTGTGCCAAAATACAATAGTTTTATCAATATCAATCCTAAACTCAATAAAGATGAGGGCGATGCGGATCCCTCAAGCACTACGAATCATTTATGTAAATAATTCTTAATTCTGTCTAAATTCTTCAAACAAAATAATTACGAAAAGATATGTCAACCTACCACCTAGTTCTTAATTTTTGACTCTACTTTAATTAGACAATTTCAACCTGAATAATATACCAACATTTTTAGATACTTCTTACCCCTTGACTCCAAGACCATAAATTCAAAACAAAACTGAGCACAGGCGATTTTCTACGAACAATGGAACAACGAACGATTACCGGTACTCTTTAATTCCTTGGTGCGGGAACTTTGCACTATATAAACTTCTATAATTCTAACAATACCATTCATCGGTCTCTGAGCTGAAAAGTTTCTAATTCTAAATTAATGATACCTATATCTATTTTTTATCATATATCTGACAACCGAAACCTTCAATGAATGTGAGTACCTCCACCAAATATTGCTTAAGATTTTTATATATAAATTTTTTTATTTATACGTCAACAAATATTTGTTTTTTAAATTACTGTTCGTATATTTTATACAATGTTCGTTCTTTTTAGTGCCCTGATGATGACGTTAAATACGTCGAAAGTAGTCGGCATTTATTAAAATAGTACTTCCATGAATTTTATTCTCACCTTCAGCTATTAAAAAAAACCTTCATAAATAAATTCTTAGACTTCAAAAAAAAAAGTACTAATATCTCTCAATGTAATTATAATAACGCTAAATTCCGAAACCAATTCGAGCCTCGCACCATGATCTTTTCTCGACGATCTTACTAGTTTTTCCGGCGTGTCAAGACTCCCCGACAAACTCTCTTTTGGCCCTTTTAATACCTCGGAGAGTCGGTTTTCTCCTTCCAAATTTTTAGTTCATTCACTGGCTCAAAATTCCTACTTAGCAATTTTTGAAAGCTTTGGCTTCTTGTCGAGAATTGTCAGGAGCATTGAACCTCGCGTTAGATTTGCTATTGTCCACTGGATTAACGCCTGTATCCTTAACGCCCTTTCATGAATTCTATATCTGGTTGGTTTACCACAGTAAGAAGTACTTTCTGTTTAGAAAATAAACCATTTTTGAAGCGAATATTACTTGAGAATATTTTTGTAGTACGAAGCTCTTTCATTCTAGGTTCATGACGGTACAAAAAAACACCTCTGCAATGAATGTGGGAAGGGTTTCTCTAGGTCAGATGATCTGTCCCGTCATATCAGGACACATACAGGAGAAAAGCCATATTCCTGCAACATTTGCTCTAAATCATTTGCTCAATCCTTCAGGTTGCTTGAACATACCAGGGCCCATGCTAATGAAAAAACTTTTCAGTGTAAAATTTGCGGCAAAGCATTTTCACGTTATACGAGTCTCGCTGTACATTCCAAGACTCACCTGAAGCTGAAAACACATGTTTGTAGCCTATGTGGTAAAAGGTGAGATTCAAAACAATAAAATCATTGAAATTTATGGTATTAAGTTAACACCAACTGTTTAGCCAACACTGTTGCTTTGTCAAGTTTACATTTTGAAGTTCAAAATTTACATTTTTAAATTCAAAATATAAACTTATATAAACAAAGTCACAGTGTTGACGAAACAATTGTTGTTAATTTAATAAATTGTGGAAATAATCTATATTATTTTATTTATTTAAAATTAATTTCAATCAAGTAAGGACCGGTTCATCTAAAGTTTCAAAACACTTGGATTAAGTTTCACTTTTTATTTATGTTGTTACAGTTAATCCAACTTTTTTTCTTTACTATATGAGTTTTAAAATGTTTCATGAAGTGATTTGCGAAAAGTCAATATCTCATGTAATAAAGATATTTAAACTTCGACATACTGAATCGCATGACAGCTCAATCTTGCTATTGTAATTCCGTATGAATGTGCTACCATCTTAATTTATATGCATGCGGTTATCTATAAATCAGCCAGAACTTCTTTAAAATTTAATTATTGATGGTATATTGCAAATACCAGCTCTCCAATTTTGTATTTTCTTGGAATATTTCTAGAAACCATAGTGAATTTGCAAGTACTTTTCTAATTCTCGATAAAATACTGCATCAACATCGATCTAGTATTCCCATTGACTTTTTTTAGAAACTATTACAGTTTATCTCGAATTCATCATTCAGGTATTTCCAGAAAGATTTAGCTCTGGAACATAGAATTAAATTCTGAGGAATGGTTATATTCCTACATGTACTTCTTGTTTATGCGTGCATAAGGATGTGTCTAGCATTGGTTTAAACCACCCCTAATGTTTTATCCATAAATATTTCCTTTTCAGTTATATTTTACTTCTGTCTTACAACTAAGGGAAATAGCATGCTATATATTAGAGGTAACATTCTCCTCATCATCTATGGAAAGAAGCAGACTGTATGTTATAGATAAGCTTACTTCTTTCCGTAGTTGAAACATCAAGAGAATATAACTGAAAAGGAAACATTTATGGATAAAACATTAAAGGTGGGCTAAGTCTATTCTGGACCAATCATTGAGCAAGAACAAATAATAATTCCTTTTTTAGATTTAATTGAATCAGTCTTTACTTGATGAAAATCCATATTAAATAAGGTTATTTAATAATTACTTGTTTAAATATAAAACCATTCCAGACCTATACTTGATTTAATTTCATTTGTATGTCTCCGAGCCATATATCCGATGTAGGAGTATGAAACCGGAATTTTTCTGTAAAAATTGCTCGTCTGTTTGGAAATGATAAAAAATATTTTATTCAAAATTATCTGCATTGCTATTTATACATTTTTCCCACTTCGCCGGCAGTTTTTGAATGCCATGACAAAAAACAGTTCTTTTGAAACTAACCAGTTATCAAGCCATTTTCGTACATTTTCATACGTATGTATGAAGAGTACCATTGATGAGAATAGATGATAATAGCGGGAGCCAAGTTTGGAGAATAAGCCGCATGCTCTTGTCTTTTACAAGTGAACGCCTCGACCCTTTTGGCTGTATGTGATGAGGGATTATCATGGAGCAAAATGAGTTTCTGTTGTCTTTTTTCATATTCCGGTGGTTTTTTATTCACAATTTCAAGCTAAGTTTTCGTCAAGTAAAGACCGAAATAATCATAGATTTTCATGTAATCAGTGTTACTGGTTTCACCAGATTTAGTAGCTCATAATAGATTACATGCTTTCGGATCTCACTAAATAAAGCAAAACCTTCTTTACAATGCGATTTGGTTTTGCTGAGGATGTCGCCTGGATTCACTCATGATTTACGACGCTTAGGATTCTCGAAATATATCATGTTTTACGAAATATATCATTTGTCATAATTTGATGGAGAAATAACTTTATTTTGTGTCTGTCGAGCAGCATTTCACAAGTGGTGTTTCCATTCTCTTGCTGCCTTTCATTCAGATCATGTGGAACCCATTTTTCCACTTTCTGAATCTTTCCCATAGCTTCAAACGAAAAGAGACGGCTTTCTACGTCACATTGAATTGATCCATTCTTGTTGAATTTGAGTATCATCTTCATCCAATAAGCCTTGTAATTCGTTGTTTTTCAATGGCTTCTCAAGTTCTCAGTTTCTCACGTCAAAATCACCACTTTCCAATTTTTTTAACCACTCGAAATACTGTGTTTTATCAATAGCATGTTTATCGTAAGCTTCAACAAGCATTTGATGCGATTCTGTAGTAGTTTTCTTTTTTTATAACAGAAAACAACTGCTGTCTGTATATTGTAGTTCATAGGCATAAAACTCGACATGTTTAAGATTATAAAAAAATGTAACCAAGTATGGAACTTGGGTTATTGTGTGTTGAAAATCTTCATCAGCTGTTAAAGAGATTATAGCGATGCAGAAGTGGTCTTACGGTCCCTAAACTCATTGCAATCACCATCTATAGGGAAATTCCGATTTTGTACTTCTAGACCTGGTATTAGTGTTTGTAGAAGGGTAAAACCAAATAAAATAACAGGAACGATCTAGAAAATCTTATCTTCATTTGACAATTACTCCATAGCAAAATTACATAACTAGAATAACTTGAATCATATACATGAGTCGAGTTGGAAATGTGAGGGAGAATTGAAATCATAATGGAAATTTGTATTCCCAATGTCATTATTAGTAATTTTAAAGTTTGATTATTTTTGAAAACGACAATTGTTTGATGATTGATTATGAGCTTAGAATATTATTCCATGCCCCACTTTTGGTGAGGTCACTGTATTATTGATGGTCTGTTAATTTTTAAGGTTATGTGGTTCTGGATCATTAGCGATGCATATGAAGACCCATACAGGACTTAAAGATCACGTTTGTCCCTTTTGTGGAAAGGGCTTCACCACTTCTAGTAATTTAATCATACACAAACGAACTCATACAGGTATTGAAATAATCTAATTTGTTTGATTTCAGAAGTAGAATAGCAATTTGATTTATTCGTAATGATTCGAAAGTAAAGAATAAATGTAAACAAGGGAAATAGTACAGGGTGTCCAAAAAGCGTATCGGGTATTTGTTTTGGTGTTGCATTTGAAACTGAGCGACGGAAAGGAGTGGGGAGGTGATCTTGGTGTCCGCCATTTTGTGGAGTTTTAGTCACGATGGAGCAGTACCCGGGAATGCATCGCGCTTTTTACGGACGAGCGTATCATCGCAACGGTGATTCAATAGTGCCTTCACAACGTTTGTATTGTGCGGAATATCGTACAGGTCATGCAACAAGTAACGACAACATTAGAAAATGGATCCGGATGTTCGAGAATACAGATGCGACGGTAAAAATTCAACTATGGCCGCCCCCGTTCAGTTCGCGACGAAGTAACGATTCGAGAAGTGGAGGTGTCAGTTCGTCAAAATCCGTCTTTATCAATCCGAAAGCGAGGCCAATCATTAAACATCGAAAAATCGTCCTTGCATTTAATTTTAAAGAAAGATTTGCATTTAAAACCCCATAAAATTCAAATGGTTCAAGAATTGAAGGATACAGACTATTATAATCGATTGAATTTTGCCAACGAAATGTTACGGCGGTTCAAAAATTTTGATAACATACTCTTCAGTGATGAAGCAAACTTTCATCTGAATGATCATGTTAATAAACAGAACTGTCGGTACTGGTCAGAGGAAAATCCGAGACAAAAGCATGAACGACCTCTGCACAGCCCAAAGGTCGTTAATTGGACCGCTGTGTCTGCTAGAGGCTTAATCGGTCCTTATTCTCATGAAGATCTACGAGGCCGACCACTCAATGTGAATAGTGACCGTTATTGCGATATGCTGCGAATATTTTTGGGTCTAGAGCTACATGAATATTAAGGTTTCAACTCAAGAACGTGGTTTCAACAAGATGGGGCCACTTGCCATACATCAAATCAAGCAATGGAAGCTGTTAACGAATTATTCCCTAATGAGGTTATTTCGCGTAGGAGTAACATCAACTGGCCTACCAAAAGCCACGACCGTAGTCCACTTGACTACTTTGCATGGGGATACCATAAAAGTAAGGTCTATGAGAATAATCCGACCAACCAATTTAAGCAAGGTCAAAGGTCATCAGGTCAAAAATGGCAGCAATATCGAGAGTTTTGTGTCAGCGTGTGATCGCCAATCTTCGTTCCCGATTAGAAGAGTGCCAGCAGCGTAACGGTCACCATTTAGATATCATCATCTTTTCCATATAATTTTCCACTTTATATAGTAATAATTAATAATGAACTTTTTTTAAAATTTTAAGTAGTTTGTGTTTTATCGAAGTAATAAATACCGGATCTCTTTTTGGACACCTATCTATTATATATTACTTCTTTCAAATAGCTCGATTTCACTATTGGGATAATTTATTGACTTATTCCTCTTGTGATCAGGAGAGAAGCCCTATGTATGCTCAACTTGTGGAAAGGCTTTTCCAGACCCTTCAAGACTTACTGTGCACCAGAGATCCCATAGCGGAGAAAAACCCTATGTTTGTCAGTACTGTAATCATGGTTGTGTCAGTTCATCGCAATTGAAAAAACATGTTAGAATTCATACTGGCGAAAAACCTTACAAATGTGATATGTGCCCAAAAGCGTTCCCCAGAAGTGAAGACTTGAAGCTACATCGTAAGACACATAATGGTGAGAAAATTATATTAATAAAATTCTCCAGGTTGTATTTTTATAATGTCAAAACATGGAATATGGAAAATTATAGAAATTTTGACTTTTGTTAGTTAGAATTTTGAATAGTTATTCATTGTTTAAACAAATCTATTGTCACCTATTTCCAAAATCAACTTTTAGTTAAACCAGTGACAATTTTATCAATTATTGCTACAACATCCTGACAATATTTCCAGATATAAACATAAAATACAATATATATATATATATATATATATATATATATATATATATATATATATATATATATATATATATATATATATATATACATCTGCCGAACTAGCTGGCATCCGTACAAAAAGGGTATCGGCCTGCATCCTCGTGTATACTTCGTGTATATTCGGAGTTTTTTTTTCGCACAAGATGACTTCCGGTATAGATAGCGGTCGAGTTGGCATCCGTATACTTTTTTACCTATAATGGTACAAGTTGGCTGCCGTATAATTTAGTACCAGCCAAGGTGGCACACTGAGATGTTGCCATACTGCCGTATTTGTCTGGTGTAATGAATGGTAATAGTCAAACGGTAAATATTACACAGCACGATCGCTGGCATGAAGGGGATTTTTTCAGGGTTCGCTGTTATTCTGTTGCTTCGGATAAGTCATACGGTACGCGAGTTTTGATGGTTCATTATTGTGAATTATTGAATTGATTGATCAGTTGAATTACTCGTGAAGATTATTGAAGAATTAATATTTTTTTAGAATTTTATCACATAGTTTAATCTAATCTTTTTCCTTATATGTTTTTCCATATTCTCATATTCAAAACTCTCTCTGTTTGAATGTATTGATTAGAGGCGGAAAAGTGGAGCCTTTTAAGTGTGGATTCTTTATTTTGTTGAGATTTTATGTTTCATTACAAGAAGAGTTCAAGAATTGCCAAAAATTACGTGTTTTCAAGTTAAATCTACTGATGATAAATTTTTTGTTGATCCTTCTCCAAAATGAACAATATTCCCAATAGGAGATTAGTTTTTAAACACATCTTTCATTATTAAGGAAGTGAAAAGTTTTTTCGTAACGACAAGATGAATGTAACACTGATCAAAAATGAAACATTTTCCGCAGAATTTAACTTTCTTATTTTCAGTCGACTTCAAAGGTTTTTTGTGCTAGCTTGTATATAAATCCTGAATATTTCCGTGTTCGACTTGAAATACCGATACCATCCTAATGGAAACTTTAATTTTTCATTGAAGAATTGGAAGCTTAACATCATTCAATGTAGAAAAAGATAAAAGAGAAAAAAGTTGAAGTATATATCAAATTATAATGATATTTTGTTCACAATCCTATTCCGCAATTTTGTTGCGTTGTGTTTAATCGCTCCACATTTGAAAAATATTCCATTTCGAATTCCAATAAAACGGATGTTTCAAAATAACTTTGGATCGCCCGAACAAACATTTTTATTGCAGGAATAAAAAAAATATATAATACCGATCTACAATAATATATTTTTGAGTAATTGGAAAGAACTAATTTTTATTTTATGAATCCATTATGCAATGATTGTCCTAGTAGCGAATAAGTATCATTCCATACGTGTTAAATATTACGTAGTTTAGCAGGCGCCTTCAAAGGCGCCAAATGTCTATATATCGCGAGTATCGGATAGACGGTCTCAAACGATTAGAAGATTATAAACACAAGACGAAGATGAATAATCCTTGATCAAATAAAAACCTGTCGTGTTGGTGCACGAGCAATAAAAAACTCGAACGGAATAAATTGAATAGTGGAAATTTTAAGGGTGCGTTTTAACGTAAAAGGTTTGTAGGTATATGTAGATACAAATATAAGAGGGAAATACCGATCTGATGAAACTGAGATTTTGAAATCCACTTATCAAATGAACGAGTCGTTTATTCTAGCAGAATTTCGGGATCATCATAAAAGTACCTATACCACAGTATGCTATTGTAACTTACTGTTTCATAGGTTAAATTTTTTGCGTAATGAGGAACCTGTGCGTAGAATATGAAGAAAAATATCATTAATCACGCGATAAAAACGTTCTACAAAAATTTCGAGTATAGGACTTAAAATTTATGTCTTCTTGGAGAAACACTAATACCTCATAC
Source organism: Megalocaria dilatata (assembly GCA_034642435.1). Taxonomy (NCBI): domain Eukaryota; kingdom Metazoa; phylum Arthropoda; class Insecta; order Coleoptera; family Coccinellidae; genus Megalocaria; species Megalocaria dilatata. The sequence goes on along the minus strand of CM067855.1, from coordinate 62,783,838 downwards.
TGAAAAATTGGTCATTTTCCTGAAATGTCATATTTCAACTAGTAAACTTTAACCATTGGCATCAAATCGTTATAAATTCAAAAAAAAAAATTTATATAACTTTTATTAGAATTCAACGATAAGTTAATGTCATTTATATGTTAATGGCTATAAAATCGACCACCTGTAATATGCAAAACACAGATTTCTTATTATTTTTTTCATTATATCTCATCGAAAGTATCTAATTTCGTTCTTGTTGTCCGATCTTTTCAGTTGCCTCAAAAATGATTTCATTTAGCATGACTACCAGAAATATATGACCCAAAAGCAATTTTAAAATTAGAACTTAGTCTTACTAACATTTCTATCACCGTTATTGCAAATAATAACCGAAAATTCAATTATTAATTGTAATTAGGTTTTGACATTAGCTACCAGAAACATTGAATATGATTTAAAGAAAACACTTTATTTCCTCTAATTTTCATTGTTAATAAGGGGTATGAATAATGGTAATAGAAAGCTCTAGAAATCGAGACATTGTAACATACATCTGTATAACAATTCTATACTCAAATAAACTCGACAAGGTTTTGTGATCAACAAAACCTTGTAAATTAACTGATTGATTATTACTGATTTTCCTTGTTAAATAAATTTTAAATATGATTGATATAACGACAAATATTGTTCAGAAAGGCTTCAACCATGGTTAGTAGACTTGATCGATCGCGCACGGGAAAAGCTCACTTTTAGGACTGATAATGAAATATACTATTAATGAGATGAATGGAGTTTGCGGTTGGCTCGAGGTGAAATGGTTAGGAGATCGGTTGTGGTCTGTGTGGGTCTTGTTACTGTTTCCTTACGCCACTTCAGAAACAGCGTTGATTGTTTACCCAAAAGCGAATAATTGCTCGGATAACGGTATAGAAAAATCAGAATTGAAACTTCTAATCAGATTTTTTCGATGATTAACATTTTTGCAAATTTAGAAATGTTCTTCTGAAAAAACGGATAATCACATGGAAAAAAAAAACAAGGTTGAGTTTCAATTCGATTCCTTGTAATTCCTATCGACTCAAAGGTTTTTTCACTTTATGATATATTTCTGGTTTCGGATGAGATCAGTTGGTGGGAGATGGCACTGTTAATCATATGAGCCTTTTTCAAGAAGTTACTGACAGATTTGAAGTGTAAATCGACATATGAATAAGAAAGTGGTCAAAAGCTCCTAAAGTCACATCAGTGCTTATTAGAATTTTTCTCCATAATTCCTGAATACGAGCTAAGTGTAATTCGTCGTTATTTACAATTCAAAATATTTCAAATTAGAAATTACGTTTCATTTTAGATTTTTCAGTTAAAATTTAGTTGCCTTTTATTTGAGAGGGTCCGAAAATGAATAACCAGCAGTTTTTCTTATTGATTTTCCGCAGAAATCTGATGAAATAATCGAAAACTAGTGAGAATGTTCGATGCACATCAAATCTCAGACTTGGCCGTTGTTATCGAAAGGAGTCTACTCTGTATGAGATGTCCCGTGCGTGGTTTCGATGTACTTTGAATCGCAGACTAGGCGATATCGATATCACCAGAAGATTATGATTTCTGATAGATTTCCGAAACCGCTGTTAAGTAATTACAATTTGGAATTTAATTTTTTCGCGGTTTCCAACGGCACAGAACTTGTTACTTTTTCGTTCAAACGTTGTTAAATTTCGAATTCTGACGAAAAAATATTCTCGAAAAAAGGTGAATTCAAATAAGTCACATCTGTTGACGAATCTTCTTTGCGTGTTGACATAACAATAGTTGTTTAGGGTTTATTTTCTTTTTAACCTCTTTTCATCATCTGTTTCACCTGTACAAGCATAAATACTCTGTCCTGCTTGTTAAGTTTTCAGTTGTCTGAAGAAGGAATATTTATTTCTCTAAACTTGAGTTACAAAAAATGTGTAAAATATCAATTTATTGGTAGTAAAACAGTAATTTCTAATAACTTGTTTTTATGTATTTTATATCCAAATACGAAATTTCAATTCGAAGGCGCTGACGTGCCCTCACTCATGAAGGTTCTGGTAGCATTCGATTTTCCCTACTAACGTTGCTCTACTAACATAATATTTATTTTTTTATTTTATAATTATACGATTCTCACGAAATTCATCTTTACCCCATATCACATCGACCGGATCATTAGTTTTGAAAATACGGGAAAAATTAAGTTTCAAATGTCAATAACTCCTAACCTATTCGACGGGTGTTGCCCAACGAACTCAGCCGAGATACATATTTATGCTTTAAAATTTAAAAAATCTGGGTTTTTTCATTCTTGAGTTGCTGTCTTTACATTCGGCAGGACATAATCACTTAACCACTAATTTTTCATGGGTACGTCCAACCTAGCCGTTTGAGACTCTCTTCAGCTGATCATTCCAAAATTCCAGATATTTGAACACAACATTGTTCCCTGAAACATGCGCGCAAAAACATTTTGAGTAAGCCATTTTAGTTGAGTAAATGTAAAATTTTATGCAGAATTTCATGTGGATCATAACAAAATTTGAAAAATTTGAAAAAGCCGTCATTCTTTAACTTCTTGTCAAACTTTAATTTGAGTGGATCTCTGTTTTATGAGATAATGGAAAAATTACACCAGCCGTTTACCCGCCGTTTACCCGCCGTTTACGAATTTCTTCATGAATGAGCAAGCGCATGGAAGCTAGTGATCTCACGTCAGTGCTTTAAAAAAAAAATTATGTTCAGCACTATTTATTTTGACGCCGAATCAGAAAGGACATTCCATGTCATATGTGAAACATTATTGATTGCACAAAGGTTGGATGATTCGTTCAGATTGTATTAGGAATTTTTACAGGAATTAAAAAAATTCAAATCGGGGCATCCATATTCTTGTAGATTTTTATTTTTTCTATGATTGACAATATTTTCCTTCGTGTTAATTCAATGAAACAGTCGTTGGAAAATGGCAGTGCTTGAAGACGTTTTTATCGAATGTATATAGATAACTAAGTGAATAAATATTATTATTATTAGGAATTAGCTTAGAGATTTCAAATTTTCACGTAGATTTCGAGTCTAAATGGGCAATGCAAAATCTGCAAATATTTTTGGAAATTATTCAAACATTTAATAGCAGATATTGAGCGAGTTGAAAATACTTTTTTGATGAAGTGATAGATTATATTATGAGTAGTCAGAAAAAATGATATGATCATTTATCTCCTCTGGTTAACTATTACTTTTCATCATTATCACATTGTATGGAAATGAAATAAATTAAATCGGATAACAGGAGGGAAATATTACAATGGAAACTTACTACTCTTGTTCTTTCCATTGAATTCATTTTTACTTATTCACTTTTTTTTGACTAATCTACCAATATTATTTATTATTCGAGAAAATATTTTTTTTTGTATTTTTATTTTTCCATTTGATTGTGCGAGTTAGGAGATAGCGTGTGTTCTATGTTCGTTACTGTTGTCTTTATACCACTTTAGGAACTGCGCCCTTAATTGTTTACCCAATAGCGAATGGTCAGACGGTCCCCCGAAACCAGAAAATTTCTTTCCTGGCCCTGGGTTCGAACTTTCAACGTTACGGTATGAGTCCATTAGGCCAGGCGCTGGCAAGAATATTACGGAGAAAAGATAAATATGAATTCATTTACTCAAATTTACTCAAACAAAAAGCTCATAGAATTGGGATACACAAAAAAACTATGTGCAAGGATTGGCTATGAGATTCATGGTGACGCATGAAAATTGGAACGAAAAGAGGATTTCTTTGTAGAAATGAATGTTTGTTCAAACTTGAAATATAGCTTTCAAATTTTCGAATCAAATTTTATAGTCGTGGCGAATAATAGTCATTACCAAGTTGGTACTATTCGAGAGAATCTTTTTTCTTCAGAAAAAGATATTAGGAGTCTGCGGAATGAATAAAAATCTTAATATTGAATTGTTAAATAAATAAAGTACCTTTGGTGAAAAATACTCCTTAACTTCGAAGGTGAAACGTAATATAGCATTGATAGAATCAGTTTATTCAATCAAATTCAATCGCTGAGCTGCATGAACGAATAAAATTTTCGATAACAGCGATAATTATCTTCCACTTGACTTAAAGTCATCCGAATCACGTGAAACCACCATTTTACAGAAAAAAATGATGTATTCTTTAAAACCGATACAAGACGCTTATTTTCATTCAAACGATGAATGAGAAAAAAAAAACTTCATGAATTTAACGCAATCCAATATATTTCTAATTCGAATACCGCTCCAATCCGATTCGGCGATATGTCGTCAAGTGGTAAGGTTGGTGCGAGCGATGCTCCTCAAACTGAGATTCATAAATGCGGATATTGTAAAAATAACGTAGTGAAAAGCTGTGTGAAGTGTGCTATATGCTCTAAGTCATTTCACCCCAGTTGTGGTGTGAAATATGGAAAATGCTGCGATGAAGAAGTAACGCCCCATAGTTTGAGCGTCGTGACTGATAATGAAAATTCTCAAAAGAAAAGTGGATCTACTATAACTCAAGATTCTACGTCGAAGGATCTGTTATTAAAAATTATCGAAGAGCTAGAGGCGAAAAATCAATTACTAATTGAGAATACGTCGCATCTCCGGTATAAAATTTCTATTTTGAATAAGGAATCGGTTGAAAAAGATGTACGAATTGCAGAATTGAATGAAAAACTAAATGAATACCAGAAGATACCTGATAATGATAACAGTGTTTACAAAGCGAGCTCAGTGAATTCTGATGGTAATGCTGTAACTGGAGATCTTGCGATGATTCACCAGCATAATAATTACGCTGCGCGGCTGCGGACGGGATCAGCGATTGCAGAAGGCCCTAGAATAAATACGTCAGATACTTCAAAATCAAGACAGAAACTTAAAAATGTAACATTGAAAGATGTAAACAAAGCTATTCAGGATGCTAATAATATGCAATTACTGAGCAAATGCATTGATTTGGAGAATGATGTATTGGACAAAAAACCAGGAAAAGATACTCCGGAATCAGAGTGGAAAGTTGTAAAGGCAAAGAAAGCTAAACCCAAATCCCAAAGGACACTAGTAGTGGGAAACTACGGTGGGCCATCTACAGTAGAAGGTGTTGAGAAATTCAAGGCCTTTCATGTTTCCAATCTTAAACCAACTACGACAACGGAGGACCTGCAGATATTTTTAGGTCAAAACTTCACAGGTGTTAAGTGTGAGTCAGTTAAATCAAGATACCCTGATATTTATGCTTCATTCAAAGTTTTGATCAAGGAAAGTGAAGTCGATAAAGTGCTCGTGAGTTCCAACTGGCCGAATAGGGCAAGCGTTCATCGGTTTTTTCAGCCCCGGCGCTCCCGTCTTCCTCCACATTAGGAATTCATTCGGTGGCGTCCTCAACTGATGGAAAAGGTAAAATAAGAATAATTCATCAAAATGTCCAGTGTATTGGTAATAAAGTACTTATGTTGAATAATCTTTTTTCTAAAGAAAAATGTGATTTTTTACTAGTTAGTGAACATTGGCAGGACAAAGTTAATATCGATATAATTAAACTCAGTAAATTCTCACTATGTACAAGTTATTGCAGGATAATAATGAAACATGGTGGTGTTGCCATATATAGAAATGATGATTTCATTCAGGATATTTCTGTTGTTAATATTGACAACCTCAGTATTGAGGGCGTATTTGAATGCTGTTGCATCAGAGTTCCAGCTAAAAATTTAACAATTGCTGCTTGTTATAGGCCTCCATCAGGAAATTTTGACACTTTCCTGCAAGTTTTCAATGAGCTCCTTGATTTCCTAAGTAGATTCCCCGGTAAGATCATCATTGGCGGTGATTTCAATGTGGATCTTTCAGTTGGTACTGGTGGTGCAACTTTCTTTCGTGATTCCATTGCTTGTTTCAGTTTTCAGCCTGTTATTTCCTTACCTACTAGAGTAACTTCAACTTCAAAAACATGCATAGATAATTTTTTGATTAATTTTGACAGTACTTTTACGACCGATGTAAAAGATTTTTTCATTTCTGACCACCGCGCGGTAATAATAACTGTGGCAGTGGATGCTCTGCATAGTAACCATAGAAATTCAATTTACTCCAGAGTCCACAGTGCTCAAAATATAGAGACATTCAGATCCTTTTTGAGTCAGGAAAGCTGGAACGATGTTTTTCGGTCTGCTTGTCCTAATACGGCATTCAATTGTTTTTCACAGACACTACTCTATTATTATGAAAAATCATTTCCTATGAAAAAATTCAATTCTTCTTACTCACGAACCAAGATTGATGGTACAGAACTGAGAGAGCTCAAGAATCTGGTTAGTCGTTTTGGTGAACTTGCCAAACAGGATGACCACTTCAAGCAACAGTATAGATTTTACAGTAAACTTTATAGGGAAAAACTATCTGACACCCATAAAGAGCAGTACGATTTGCAGATTTCTGAATCAAGTAATAAAACAAAAACTACATGGCAGATTATCAATAGAATTAATAAAAAGGAATACAGTAGACAGGATATAACTATAACTGAAAATGGTATCCGAGTACCCGATACCACTGTAGCTAACAACTTTAATTCTCATTTTTTGAATTACCAGTCATTAGCGGGTAGTTTTGATGACGGGTTTATTGATGGTAATGTCCGTTTTAATGACGCATCACTCTTCATGAATCCTGTGTGTGAGGAAGATATGCTGCTGTTGATTGCTAGGCTCAAGAACACATGTTCGGCGGGATTTGATAATATCTCCAACAAAATAATAAAAATATGTAGGTTTGAAGTCTGCAAACCACTGACTTATATTTTGAATCTATCACTTGAGAATGGAATTTTTCCGGAGAAACTCAAACTCGCAATAGTAACACCTGTTTATAAAAGGGGTGACTATAATTCTTATGATAGTTATCGTGCTATAAGTATCCTATCTAGTGTAGGCAAAATTTTTGAGCTCAAAATGAACGATTTTTTAGTTTCATTTTTCCAAAAGCATTCCTTACTCTCATCTGCTCAACATGGGTTTACAAGGAATTGTAGCACGGAAACTGCACTCTACGAATTTTATAGAGAAATTGTAGCGGATGTGGATAGTGGTATGGAGGTTGTCGGTCTGTTTGTGGACTTTTCGCGGGCATTTGACTTCGTCAGCCATGAGCTTTTGATCCATAAATTGAACCGTTATGGCATTCGAGGTCTTAGCTTGGATTTGTTCAGGTCCTACCTGACGGGTAGATCGCAAGTAGTGAGGATTGGAGAAGTGGTAAGTACAATCAAGAGTATTGCGGCAGGGGTTCCTCAGGGATCAATTCTCGGCCCTAAGCTATACGTGATCTACAGTAATGATCTCCCATCATTTTTGAAAATAAGATCACCATTATGTCGTATAATATGTTACGCAGACGATACAAATATTCTGGTTTCTGGTTCTGACATGGAACAAGTTAAAAGGGCTACTGCCAATGTCTGTGCTGATATTTTTGAGTGGTCGAGGAAAAATCGGTTAATGGTCAACTGCTCAAAGACTCATGCAGTACATTTTTCGTTGAGGGCACCACAGCCAGGACAGACTGTGATTCGGACTCCTGAATGCGAGATTCCTTTTGTAGATCATACCAAATTATTGGGTATAGTACTTGACTCTCGGTGTCGGTGGAGTAACCACATCGATTTTTTGTGTGGAAAAATCCGTAGTGGTTGTTTTTCACTTAGATTTATGAAAAACCACTGTAGTCATGCGATACTAAGAACTATTTATTTTGCCAGCATCCACTGTCACTTAAGATATGGTATTTTGAACTGGGGTTGTGCTGCGGAAATCAGTAGAGTTTTCATCTTACAAAAATATGCAATTAGAATTTTAGCTGGAATTCCTTTCCGAGAATCTTGTAGACCAGCTTTCAGAGACCTAAGAATATTAACCTTGGTAGGAATTTACATCTATGAAGTATGTTTATATGTATATAAAAATAGATCAATATTTGCTAATGACAATAGTCATGATTACAACACCAGATGCAAACACTTGTTGATACCGAAAGCTCATATTACTACATATTTTCAAAAAAATTTAAATTTTGTTGGTTGTAAAATTTTCAATTCACTTCCTGTTGAAGTGAAGAATTCGTCTAATGTTTATATATTCAAGACTAAGGTTAAAACATTGCTTTTAAGTAAAAATTGTTATTACTTAAAAGAGTTTTGTGAATTTAATTGACGTTTTCTTCTGTTATATGCTGTTTTATTGTAGGAATATTTAACTGAAGAAATAAAATTATTATTATTATTAATCCCAAAAGGTTACGTATCAGCCGAGTGGATTATTCCTTAAGTTTCAATTACTGAGCTGCAAAAACGCATAAACCTTTCAACGAAATCAACGAAAATGTATAATCATTTACACAAAATCGATATGAACTGATATGAAATATTAGGGGAAAACCTTGATTTGAATATATTTTTTTGAATTTTCAGATTATGTGACACGACGAAATTTTTCACAAACGTATGCGTTATAATTTTACTATTTTATACCACATTCCAATTCGAAAACATCTGCAGTTTCGAAAATATTGTAAAAAATAAGAAAAAATTTCGAATATCAATAACATCGAAATCAAGAGAACTAAATTGCTTATTAATGAATCCAGTAAAAATATTTTGACTCCAAACCTACTTTGAAAATTCAAAGATAGCAAGATATTACCTAGAGCATGCACGCAAAAAAATCCATAATAAAATAATAATCCTCAACATCAATACGAATTAATGTCCAACGTAGCGCTCAATAACAATTCGCTCTTTCAGGAAGCCACAGCTGTTCACAGTCTGCTTACGTATCGATCGAACGGAAAAAAACCATCTTCACCTTCTACTCTTATGAATTCCAAGAAAGAATGCAAGATAATTGCAAAGTAAACAAATCCACGTTGTCAAATGTACTGGATGCCAAGTGAACCGTTGTTTAGATAGCCCCATGATATACAAACTATACACGAAATCGACCCGAGCGCCACCATGATAAAACTCAGTGAACCTAAAGTATCCACGGCAGTCGAGATAGGTCCAAAAAGGGTCAAGTTGTCATCCTGCTGAAAATTAGCGCAAACGATAAAGGAGGTTCCCCTATATCATTTACCGATGTCACTTCGTATTGGTAAGTTGGCATCCGTATATTGGATGCCACCTTACCTCGGATGCCATCTATACCGGCAATTTTACATGGGGGGATGCAGCCTTGTATGCTGGATATATATATATATTATATATATATATATATATATATATATATATATATATATATATATACATATATATATATATATATATATATATATAATATCGATCCAACAAAAATAGATCGGTATTATATATACATATATATACTATATATACTATATATATATTATATATATATATATATATATATATATATATATATATATATATATATATATATATATTATAGGTAAAAAAGTATACGGATGCCAACTCGACCGCTATCTATACCGGAAGTCATCTTCTGCGGAAAAAAAACTCCGAATATACACGAAGTATACACTTTTTGTACGGATGCCAGCTAGTTCGGCAGATGTATATATATATATATATATATATATATTATATTATATATATATATATATATATATAAAATATCGATCCAACAAAAAATATATATATATATATATATATATATATATATATATATATATATATAATATCCATTTTTGTTGGATACTATTATTGCAAGTGCCAATCCTGCAAATTTTCCTTCAGTAATACTCTAGACATTGTTAGTTATTTGGTCTTAAAAGTTTTTAAACAAAATAACAGATGAAGGCGATCAAAAGCTTTAAACAAACAAAGTCCTTGCATATTTGAAGGTATTTGGCAGCTCACTGGTTATTAGCCTATTCTGTGAATTCATTTAAATAATTATATTTTTGACCACAGAAGCTGATAGTTACTTTAAGTTTTTCATTACTAAAATACCTGTAATTTTATAAAATGAATATAAGTTTTATGCATATACCGGGTGTAGAAGTATGAAACCTATAGATGGTGCTAGCCATCACCACTTCTGCAGCGCAATGATGTCTCTCTAATAGCTGATTTTCAACATTCAACAACATAATTTCCATACACCGGTATATTTTTCTATAACAGTAAACATGTCGAGTTTTGTGCCTTCAAACTACGATTTGAGGATAACATTAGTTTTCTGTCGTGATTTGATGAAAATTGCTGTAGACTCGCATCAACTGCTTTTTGAAGCTTATGGTGAACATGCTCTTGGTTTTCAAAAAAATTTGGTAATTTTGACGTGAAGACAAAGAGTATGAAAGTGCCAAATACCTTTGCAGATAACGAATTATTGGATAAAGATGATACTAGAACTCAGCTAGAACTTTCGGATTAATTGAATATGATGCAGAAAGCCGTCTACATTTATTAATATTTTAAAAATTAATTGAAATGAGTGTTTCTGTGCTTCTATTTTTTTATCCTTAAAAAATTTTGGGTGAATATACAACTTGATATTCTAAGTTTAACTTCATGAATTCAATTTGGTTGTTTCTTAATTTTTTGAGATATTGAGAAAACTGTATTTTTAATAGATGAATAAACGGACCATTGGCGTTGCGTAGGGGTGGGGATGGCACCGGTCGGCCTACGAAAAAGGGTGCGCGGCAAAATAATTCTAATTCTAAATTGTGGCAGCGCTCGCTCGAGCCAAAAAGGACTGCTCAGTTATTAATTTCCGGTCGGCCCCAAGCGGCCCCAAGCGCCACTGAGATCGACCATTTTCTGTTTAAAATGGGAAAAAACGAATTTCTTACATTTGTGCAGAAATTCAAGTTTAATTCAAATATGATTTTTAATTCGTAAATAATAAAATGGAGTGTTCTTCTAATTTTTTATGGTCATTTTTAATTTTTGTATGCCTTGTTTTCATTTGCATATCTCTGAATAATGAGAAAAAATATGATTGCATATAATGTTATTATAATTTTCTTTGGAATTAATCATTACTATTGGTTTTATTATTTTTTGTATAGGATACCGAGATTACATATGTGTTTGCTGCAATAAAGGCTTCTATCAGGCATCAACTTTAAAGGTTCATTTAAGGATACATACAGGAGAAAAACCTTACAGTTGTACAGTTTGCAAGAAATCGTTTTCACAGACTGGCCCATTGACTATTCATATGAGAACTCATAATTCAGAATACAATTAAGAAACTCATTTATTCATCGAATGTACTCTCAATTTTCTTGAAATATGAAGCTGGTGTTTAACTCACATGATGTGTTTTATTGTTGATCATTTCGCACTTGTATGATTTGTACCATTTGACTTTAGCTCATGCTTTAAACATCATAATCATTCTGTATTTGTTAAACAACAGCATACTATTTACTATACTTTGTCTTATCAGATTGACTGAAATATCTATGTATGAAGTTATGATTATCCCTTATAAAAAATTGAATCAATTAAATAAAGCCTTTCAATTTAATACATAAATTTATTATTAGTTCCTAAAAATTTTCCATTCATTGAATATAAAATTCCATCTGTCTCATATAAATTTGATGAGTTTATTTTATGTTCCCAAAATATTCATATATTATAGAATATTATCCATATGAATAAATATTCATTATAATTTCAATAGAGATCCTTGAAAATTCCAAGTGTGCATGATAAACTCCATTATTTCAACTTCTGTGTTGAAATATACATAATTTCAACCTATGCAACTGATAATTTTCCATTATGTTTGTAGATTCTGGCTAAGATATTCAAAATCGTAATGAAATATTCAAAAGTTATTTTATTCACTGGAAGTTCAAAAATATTAATACTTTACTGAAAAAAAGATGAGAACAATCAGCAATATAGTGAAGCAACATATTTAAATTAATTAAGTAATCCTTTGAAAATGTCAAGTTTGTATACACTATTTAAACAATGCCTATTTTAAATATTTACCAAAAAGTACTCTAAAATTTATTCTGTGTATTAAAATATTAGGAATAAATTATTACGTGAGTGATGGAACACTAGAACCTTGAAATAACAAAATTTAAGTTTTTTTGACGCGTGTAATGAGCTAGTAATAATTTGTTGAATCCCTAATGAACTAACGAAAATAAATGCCTGTAAATTTGGTTGATTCCCGGTATATTCTGTTTACAGTAAAAGCACAATGATCTGGATTAATGGAAGGGAAACAGCTCCCAGATAATCCAAAAACACGGAAAATCGAAATCCCTACAAAACACATATTAACTATCAATACAATAGTATTGCACAAGTCCACACGTATACATTATTTATTGAACAATCATGTAAATAATTTGACTTAAATTATATTTTTCAATTGTATGTATATATAAATGAAAAAAAGTGCAGAAAAATGGAATTTCAGATTGAAAACATTATCATTTGAAAAATTGTGATTTTGCTTGCACTTTTTACCGTTTATCTTGAGTCCGGCTTATTTATTCCATCCTCATTATAAACTTGTTCGAAATTGAGTTCGTGAAGTTTTATTAAACTCTCAAATTCGGTACAAAATAATTCTGCTGTTCCATTGTTAGCACTTAATTTTTCATCCTGAATATCCAATTGCCGTATACTTACTTAACCATTCTTGTGAGGCTTAAGAAGGTTTCTCAATCTTCATTGAAAATTGGTTTAATGATTTCGCAGTTACTCACATGTGAAAATTTCTCTTCTTTTTCGCAATTTTTTATGAATTACAAATACGATCGATCTGAAATTTTGTATTTAGTAGAATATTAACGCGCATGTTGGAAGTGTAAAATTTCATGAGGATTGTGTGATAAGAGGTTAAAAGAAAAATAAGAACAGAGCAGCGTAGAGCGCTATCTTAAACTCTTAAACAAAACTTTCGAGCGGAAAGAGATATAGACTTGGTTTGGGATCAATAAATTTATTCATCTTTAAGAAGTAATTCAAGGATTTTAAATTTTCAGGGGAAATGGACTGTGAAACAAGCACGCAAAAGCTTTTTCTGGTTCCACGTCCGTGCTTTTCTTCATTTTGGAACCATTTATACGCGGCAATATCCAATTCTACAATTGTGGATTTTCTCGTGGTTTACGTTGTTCCAAGAGAGAATCGGACCTCTAAGTGAACTGCAAAATTAAATCTTTCTGTGTCATGAACTGCATACTATTGCATAAATTTGTCAAAGTTGGAACCATAGACTAGTTATTCGAATTTCAATACGTCTATGGTTGGAACATTATGCTTTTTCAATTAATTTTAATTTCCTATCTATTATCCTATCTATTATTATCTTTTTCCTTCCAAAAGTAGTTATTGAAGAGATCAATATATATAAATATGTATTTTGATTAGAAAACCTTGTTTTTAAGAAATAAAACTATTTATTAGGAAAATCATGGAGTAACTGTGAGCTTCAATTCCAATGCAAAAATCCCTGTTAGATACAATGAATCAACTATTTATAATATTGTCTTATCTCAATAAAATATTACTCAGCGCACGTGGCGGTGCAACTACGTAGCAGAATTTACAAAGTAAGCAAAAAGTAACAGAGTTATATTCATGATATATGAGGATAAGATTATGGGCCAATGTCAAGAATATGGGGTTCGGATTATGTAATTCCTCCCCACCTAAGTTAAAGGTATCACCTTCATGAGGTGTAGCTTTATAAAAAATATTTTTACTAAAATTTTTCAAAGCAAAAAATACAAAAATTATGATTAATAAAATGAATACAAGGGTGAATCTTGAGGGCTGAAGATTCCATTGATCTAATTCCTCAAGGGTGATGTCATTGATGTTTTCCATCTTCGGTAATTCAGTACCATTGTGTTTACTGGAAGAGGATGTCATCTTGGGTAGTACGATGTATTTTTCTTCATCTACTGCAGTGGTTGGAAAGATGTCTTTTCTGCCATTACTAACAGCACATCTTGTACGAAGAAAAGCCATCGAAGGAACAAAATAATATTTTGTTTGTTGAGGACAGATTTCCATAAGTTTTTGATTTTCCATTGAAAGGATATTTCCATCATCTAGTAGTTTGAGGTCTGGGGGTTGAAATACTTCTCTTCTAGAACAATTTTCAATATGGTTTTCTAAAATATTTAGCATACATGTAGGAGGTTCAACTAAAGAATCTTGATCACACAGGTAGTCTTCACTTGATAACATTGTCTTGTCGACCATTTCAGAACTTCTCTTTCAGAGAGCAAATAGGGATCGGTATATGGAAGGGTTAAATTGTTTTGAGGTAAATAGTAAAACTTATGCAAGTCAAAATTATCTTTATGAACTAAGGGAATTGATATTATGAATAATAATACTTTATTTCTGAAAATTATTTTCGTGTTACACAGTTGATAATGATCTTTGATGTGGTGTAATGGAATAATACTTGAATTTTCAACCAATTTTGAAAACTTAGAATAGGGTAGAATTGACTCATGTAATAAATGTAGTCTAGCAAAGCTTACAGCTGTTTGGATTTCGTCTAATAGATTTTTTACATCTTTCAGTTGAAAAGTTAAAAAGTGCATTTGTTCTACTTCCTCCAATTGTGGTACTATCTGAAATAACTTAAGATTATCTGACAATTTATGGAAATTTTCAATGTACTTATTTTTCAAGTCATATACAATTATAGCAATTTGCTTCTGATTTCTCATCAATACTTTTTCATTTTTCTCTATGCTTTTAAAATAGTTCTTGTAAAGTTCTTCATCATCGGAATCAAGAGTTCCGAAAAGAATTTTCGAAATTTTTCCTCCAATGTTAACTAGACCTCGTTTTATTCTTATATTTTCATTCAGAATTTCCTCAAGAGTATTGAAATTTATTTCGTTCGTTTGCTTTAAATATCTATAGTTTGCTGTTTTAAATATTATTTGTAAAGGTGAAGAATTCAGACTTCTTTCTGTATAGGGTAGTTCTAAAATTGGATTTTCTACATTGCTATGAACTGTGATGTCTTCGGATTCTATGTCAACTAAATTGTCATTCTGTTCATCATTTTCATCCTGGGAATTCAAAAGATTTAAGCATTCATATAATTTTTCAACAGTTATTTGATTTGCAATCGAAATAAGATCGTCTTCAATACCATTAAACTCTATTAAATTGTCACTATTTGTTGACAAATGATAAATAATTATGTTGATATTTGATCCTATGAAAATATATCTCAACATATTCAGTATAATTGACCATTCTAATCGGTCTAATCCACATGCAATTCGTGGTAAAGCTGAATATTTCTCTTGTTTAATATCGCATATTTTTCTAAGATTCAATAGTGATTGAAACACCGTTTTATATTCGGGATTTTCAAAATAAAATTCTTTAGTAATTAAATAATAAATATTCCCTACTATCTCTTCAGATTGAGGCGACTTCGCCAATTAATTTATTTTGTTTTTTCAATTCTTCAATATTACCATATTTATTTTTAAATTCTAACGCTATACCTCCACTCATTTTAAAATCTTGTGATACGCAGTGCGCTAACGCATAATTTTTGGGGGATTCAAATAGATCACCATTTTATTCTTTAATATTTGGAGTAATTTCAATAGCATTTATTTTTATACATGGTTGAGAAATTTTCAAATGTTAACTCTTTAGTTGGTTCTATAATGATTCTACTTAATGCGTCTGCATTGTTCTGCGAGCCTTTTCTATACTTAATTTCATAATCGAATTCTTCAAGTTTGATTCTCCATCTCATCAGTCTGGAATTAGGTTCCTTCAAAGAAAATAGCCAAATTAAAGTTTTATGATCAGTATAAATTGTGAATTTTCTACCGTAAAGATATGGCCTAAAATATTTGCATGACCATACAATCGACAACAATTCCTTTTCGATCACACTGTATCGAGATTCCGCTTCATTCAGCGTTCTACTAGCGAAAGCAATAGAAAGATCATTAGGTGGATGACCTTGAGATAATACGGATCCTACCGCAAATCCAGATGCATCAGTAGTTAAAACAAAAGGTTCATTGAAATCTGGATATCGCAATATAGGATGATTTAATAAATTTCTTTTACATACTTCAATTGATTCAACGTATTTTGGATCGCTTATATTGATTTTGGAATCTTTTTTCAAACAACTCGTGAGTGGTTTGGTAATTTTTGCAAAATTTGGTATAAATTTTCGATAATATCCGACTAAACCTAGAAATGATTTAATTTCTTTTCGCGTTTTAGGAATTCGAAATTCACTAACGGCTTTTAATTTATTAGGATTTGGCTTAATTCCTTCTGGGGTTATGATATGACCTAAGAATTCGATTTCACTTTTAAAAAAATTTCATTTGTGTAACTGTATTTTCAAATTATCATTTTTGAAAACTTTTAGAATATTATGAATATCAGCTAAGTGTTGATCTTCTGAGTCTGAATAATATACTATTACATCGTCCATATAAACATAACAAGTTTTGCCTATGTAATTTCTCAATACTTTATTCATTAATCTTTGAAATGAAGTAGGGGCATTTTTGAGTCCAAATGGCATACGTAAAAATTCATTATGACCATTTTCAACAGTAAAGGCGGTCTTTTCGATAGAATCATCATCTAATTCGATTTAATGAAAGCCAGACGCTGAATCGAGTGTTGTGAAATATTTTTTATTTCCTAATTTATCCAAAATAGCATCAATTTGGGGTAATGGATATTTATCATCAATAGTTTTTTCATTTAATTTTCTATAATCAATTACAATGCGCCATTTTTGTTTTCCCGATAAATCCTGTTTTTTCGGAACTACTACAACGAGAAATGACCAGGGTGAAATACTTGGACTAATAATTTTTTCATCTAATATTTCCGTAATTTGCTTTTGAATTATTGCCCTATGTACTTCGGGATACCGATAAATTTTAGAATGAACGGGAACTTCATCTATCGTTCGAATTTTATGTTTAATTTAATTAGAAAAATTTTAAGGTTGACCAGGTAACTGTAAAGCATCTTTGTTGGTCTCTAAAATTTTCATTAATTGGTTACTTAATTTTGGTTCTAAGTAACTGAGATCTACTGGTATCTTTGTAGGATTTTGACAGACTTCTTGAAATTTAAAAGGAATTTGACAATATTCATTTCTTAAAATCTTATTTTTAAAGTCTAACATAAGTCTATATTTGTTTAAGAAATCTGCACCTATCAGACCATCATAATTGTTGTGGAATATATACAAAATAAAAGGATGTAGATCCTCAATGGCGAATTCAGAAAATAATGGTAACAATATTTTTTCATTAGATGTTTCTTGCTTCATGCAAGCAGTCAATGTTGTTGATTCATTAAAAATGTTATTGGGAAAATTATTATACGCAAATTTAGGATCTATTAAATATACCGAACATCCACTATCAATTAGTAATTTACATTTCGGTTGTTCAAGTTCAATATATGGCAATTGATTGGTATGATCTAGAGTTGAATTCAAGTCAATTTGTCTTTGGAGACAGTTTCCCGAAAATTTTGTTGGGATTCATTATTTGGATTCATTTCGAAATTAGAAGTTGACTGTAAATTCGTCAATTCTTCAAATGTATAGTTTTGATTGGGTTGATTATTGAAATAATATTTTTTCTGGGGATTATTTTGATATTGGGTCGAATATGTGTTTCTTTTTTTATGATAATTCCTAGTTTGAATAGACATTCTTTCTGGAGGAGTTCGAATCTTTTGATTCGGATTGGGTTTGAATACATTTGTTTGTCTCGATGTACTCGGACCAAACACTTGCTCATTTGTTGGATAATGCGTATACACTTTTCTTTGTTGAAAATTTATGGATTGAGAGGGAAAATTCCTGGATTCTTGATGAGGACGCTGATCGAAATGGGAAAAGTTATTCATTCTCGGATTTTCAGAAATAATTCTAAGATTAAAGTACGAATAATTTTTATAATTAGAATTTACTTGGGGATTTCTATTCTCTCTACTTCTGTCTAATAATTCGTATTGTGCCATATTGGAAAGGTAATCTTTCACGGCGTTCACTGTATCATCAAATGAGAAAGCATTGTTGGTTATCAGATAGGTCCTTAATTCAATAGGAGAGTTCGATATCAAAACAGTTTTACAAATTTTGAGTATATTAGATTTATACAATTGTTTTTCTGCAGCATCCATTCTATCTGCATCAATTCTATAATTAATTCTAATTTTTATAGATATAATCCTATCAATGAAATTTACCAAATCTTCATTTGGTTTTTTAGATAAGAATTGTAACTGATGTATTAAAACATCCAAATTAATTTGATCACCAAATTTTGAATACAAAAAGTTTTTCAATATTTCCCAATTGTTAGGTAAATCTGACGTTGAAACTTCAGCTAGTGCCCTATCTGTCAATTTTGATTTTACTACAGCGAAACAATATGTTTTAATCAATTCATTTTCATTTGTGGACATGCCAAGATACTGTTCAGCACTTCTAATAAAGGAATGTAACTCATTTTCAATTCCCGAAAATTTTGGTAGAAGTAATCCAAATTTTTCAGCAGTAGTTAAATTAATACCCTCATTCGCCATTTTCACTTTATTAAGTTTTTTGGCTTTCTTTCCAACAAAATGTTTAATTGAAGTAATATTGACTTTTTAAATATAGTAAAAATTGAACAATAAAAAAAATCAATCACTATTATTAAATTAATTGATACTTATTAATAAAAATTATTATTATTCGGTTTTTGATTAAAGAAACCTAGGAAAAACTTATTAAGTCGGTTTTAAAGCGAACCTAGAAAAACTAATACAAGTTTTACACTCAAAACTGCGAAAAAAGAATGATTTCAATTTGGACCAAGTTGATTACTGGGGATTTCACAAAAAGAAAGGAATTTGCTCACTTACTAGAATGTAGAGTTTTCCAACGAAGTCGTCACGGGACGCTACTCAGGTGATCGGGCTTCGGGTAGGTTTTCTGATCGTCCTGTTGTGCTTAATGGTTGAAACCAACGGCCTGGAAAGATTTTGCTGCTATGTTGACCAGTGAAACCTCTTCTGGGGCGGGACACAATGATGCATTAAATTTTCTAACAAGACCGGCACAATCCCATCCTCGTCGCAAAAATATGTATTTTGATTAGGAAACCTTGTTTTTAAAAAATGAAACTATTTATTAGGAAAATCATACAGTAACTATGAGCTTCAATTCTAATGCAAAAATCCCTGTTAGATACAATGAATCAACTATTTATAATATTGTCTTATCTCAATAAAATATTACTCAGCGCACGTGGCGGTGCAACTACGTGGCAGACTTTACAAAGTAAGCAAAAAGTAACAGAGTTATATTCATGGTATATGAGGATAAGATTATGGGCCAACGTCTAGAATATGGGGTTCGGATTATGTAAATATATATTAATATATATACATATATATATATATATATATATATATATATATCTATATCTATATATTATATATATATATATATATATATATATATATATATAAATAGATATATAATAGATAAATATATATATATATAGATAAGATAAATATATATATATATATATATATATATATATATATATGAATATATATAGAGATATATGTATATATATATATATATCTATATATATATATATATAATATATATGTATATATATATATATATACACCATTATTCATTGTTCAGAAAACTAAAGTAGCCACAAAGAAAAGTCAACCGAGGTGGTCTAAGATATAAAGACATTGTACCGTATTAAATTAACTAATATTCGCGTGATTGTTGTTTGTATAAGGTATTCTTTATTCATTGTTGAATTCTACTGTATTTATGCTCCAGTTAGGGTAATCCTGTTTACTTTAATCTGAATTGACTATTTAACATATATCATACGTAAAAGCTTCTTTATATTAATTCCATTTATTTGAATCTAGAGATAGTTCACAATGGAACTTTGTTTGAAAATTTAGAGTGAATGGAAATGTGGATCCACAATTTATTAATAGACACAATAACCTCGGGCTATATTTCAACATGGCATTCCTGGCCAACAACATTATGCGCACAGAATATTATAAACTAATCAGATAGTAGGTGTATGTATAGTAGATTCCTGACCAAAGAGCCATTGAACTATATTGAAGATCTTTTTCACATGTTCCTGTTGCCAGGTTATCTGTATATACATTCAATTGACTGCTGTATTTATATTTGCTTGCACCCCAACTAGGTTTTAGAATATGAGGAGGTTATTGATCTCTGTAACCTTGATTTTATCAATAAAATTAAAATATAGAGTATAACAATGAATTGGAGGTTAAAACCTTAAGGTTTTCTTCCTGGATCTTTCCTATCTTTTCCTATCTGTCATAACCAAATATTATATTTTTAGTTCATCTTGCATTCTGAACTTTCTGCCACCATTTCCTTGTTCTCGTTTAAGTTTTACTTAGGGTTCTTTCCTTCCTCAATTAGACGCCCACGGCGTAGGAGGGAGGTTTCAGAAACTGCTTAAAGTACTAAACAGTACATTATTTTCGCTTCATAGACAAACTACTAGTGTAGTTTACCTAGTATAAGTAGTTTGTCTATATTCATAATGTTTTATCTCCAAGAAAATACATAATCCGTTAATGTCGGGACTTCCCCGAAGCTTGGTTATCTGAAAACGGCATTTGTACTTTAATTGCGCACGTGTAATCCGCGTAATAAATGCATCTCATACTAATAAACTATGCTTATTACTCTGAGAATGCATTCCATAAATAAGTTCTTGTCAGCTCGGATTAGTGCATAGGATAATGAACAAAAGTTTATTACTCTGAAGATTAGCGAAATCGTTGACTGGTACGGATAATGAAAGCGCGGATAACCGAGATTTAAGAGTACTGATATTTTGTTTTCCAAAAAATGTCTTATAAACTACCATATATAATATCCTACAAAAATTAATAGTCTATAATTATCATCTGATACACATTCTGAAAGATTCGATAGTGAGGATAGTCTACCATTTTGTGACAATATTAAATATGGACTAAACAATATAGGCTCTCAAATTACCGATAAGAAATGTGATCACGTAAAAGCCTCCTCTTTACTAATAGCTATAGTTAGGATGAAATCATTCAACATTGCCAGAAACTCAAAGAAATTGCAAAAGCTTCTAGAGATTTCTGCATTTTCAAACCTGACGAAGAGAAACCACTATAACTTGGGATGACGTCTACATAGTTTCTTATAGTGTTAACATGGTTTTTTTCTGAATTATATCAACTGCAAGTTAAGGGGTTGAATCACAACATGGATGATTTTGCATTGTGAAAAGTAGAAGAAATGTTAAATATAATATGGGTATGTTTATATATAAAATATATAAATATTTATATATATATATATATATATATATATATATATATATATATATATATTGTTATGGTATTATATTAATGAAATTTTGTGAATGAATACTCATTAGATCACCCTTGTATGTAAGTGATGTATTCTATGTTTCCGGCTAACTCTTAAGATTATAATTTTGAATAATTGGAATTTGAATATAATTAAATCTGATTTGATATTTGAGGGAGGGTTCAATTTGAATTTTTTTAAAAAAATTGAAATTTTTTTTTAAAATTATATTATATGAAAGTAATTTGAAATATTATAATCAGTGATCAATAACCTAAATCTAATTCTATGTTAACCTAACCTTATCTAAATATCCTAACGTAATTCTAATGTAAACAGTGTTCATTATTTCTAAACTTCTTTGTGGAAAGATTAACAGGATTGAATTTTAATACCTTTGGTAAGTTTGTTCATCAATTTATGATTGTCCTTTTAAATGTCCCTTTTTCTTCGTTTCAGGAATAAAACTCGTTTCGTTGGAAACAACACTTCTAGAACGTTCTGAAATTCACAGGCTACTTTGTTGATTTTCTTCAATATATCCAATTCGTTTGAAACTTGATTTCTATGTGATATTTTTCCATTCACGTTCAGGTAATGTATTTTCTGGATTCAATTTCCATTCACAATAACCAGATAATCTTCTTTTTTCAGATGATGATACTTTTTTGGCACTTTTTTAATTATGGACCGACAAGGATTCTACTCTGCATATAATTGGAGATTGCCGACTTTTTCTGTGTCTGCCCTATTTATAGTTTTCAAGAAAAGTTGAATATCAAAGCTTACTAGCTTCTGTCAAAATTATATAAAAATGATGCTTTTGATGATTTTACAAAATTTACAATATTTCCTGGTCTGAAATTACTTTTGAAAATTAGCTTGTTTTTTAAACTACATTTTGATGTATGTTTCATGTTAAACAGAACAGTGAAAGTCTTGCTTTTCCTTCGTAAAGTATTTCAAGTGTCAAAATTTAACAAATTTTAACTTCTAATGCTTATAACTTATAAAATACTTAATATTACTTATGAAATTGATTAAATTTCTTTAGCTTAGATGCTATTACAATACTATTGATGCCTAAACATTTTCAAGGATCTCTCTTACATTAATCATTTGAAAATATCTGACGTAGATGCTATCTTTCATTGAATTAAGTGAATTTTGATCAAATTTGTCCTATTTACATAATTCTGGTAAGTTATATTTAATTTAGCTTGTTCTTTGTCAACAATTTCTCTAAAGTTTATATGTGATTCATTATAATAACTAATTTTTTCAACAAATTCTTCATCAACTTCAAATTGGATATCTAAATTCAAATTACTTCTATTTATTGCAACTTTGGCTGGTTTTATATTGAATAATTGTAAATTGAAATCTCCCTGTGAATTCTATTTATAAACTGTCAACAAGAGTACTGTTTTTTTATTACCGTTCAAAGAATTTTCAATCGACTAGTCGTTATGTATCCTGAATATGTTTTTTCTTCATGATTTTAGCTTGTGAGTGTTTTTACGAATTGAATTATTAATATTTCTGTCAGAATGGATATTATTTAATTAATTGTGCTCTGGTTATACTCTAACGAGTCAACTTATATACAAAGGTGAGTCTTTTCCTTAATATATTTATGTAATTATTTATTTTAACTGTAAATACCATGACGACTTTTTTTTTTTTTTTTTTTTTTTTTTTTT
This sequence comes from Megalocaria dilatata, assembly GCA_034642435.1. Classification (NCBI taxonomy): domain Eukaryota; kingdom Metazoa; phylum Arthropoda; class Insecta; order Coleoptera; family Coccinellidae; genus Megalocaria; species Megalocaria dilatata. The sequence continues at coordinate 62,760,669 of CM067855.1, read as the reverse complement.
TTTTTTTTTTTAATAATCACCATTATGGGAGTTTCCTCTAGAAGGTCCGGGTCTTAACGACCAAGGACCTTCTAGGCAGCTGTAAGGAACATTCTAACAATTCTTGTTGTCCAGAGGATCACCTCCTTCTGAGCTTTACTTATCAACTCCTGATCCAGTTCAAGGAGTTCCGTATTTTCTGCCAGGTGGCTCTCAACCAATCCATTCGTGGAGATTATCAGGGGCAGAATCTTTACCGTTCTTAGCTGGTGTATCTCTTTTATTTCAAAAGCCAGGTCGTGGTACTTTGTTAGTTTCTCCGTGTACGCTCTACTTATGTTATCATCTGCCGGGACGGTTATATCAATGATTGTTGCTTTGCGGTTTCCTTTATCAAAGATCACGATGTCGGGCCTGTTGTGCGGCACCGATCTATCCGTTATTATCGGGTTGTCCCAGTAGAGTTTGAACTGACTGTTTTCAAGTATCGGCTTGGGTAAGTATTCGTGTACCCTTCGAGAGGTAAGTATAAGTCCTACTTTCATGGCAATGGCTTGGTGAAAGATTTTTGCCATAGCATTATGCCGCTGGGTGTACTCCCTGGGTGCAAGAATGGGGCATGAGGATGTCACATGTTGTATAGACTCCAAGGCTTGGCAGCATTTCCGGCATCTGTCAGTCGGTATGTTCTTTTTGGCTATATGTTTCAGGTACGCTCTTGTTGGCACTACCTGATCTTGGATTGCGATGAGACGTCCCTCGGTTTCTGGGAATAAATAACCGGATTTAAGGTAAGTTAGTGACTGCTCTCTATTAACTCTATTTTCTTTCAGTGCCTCCGGATACCTGCCATGTAAGGGTTTGCCGTGCCATTCCTCCAGTAGTTGTTCAGATGATGGCGTCTGTGGTGGGTTATTTCTGCTTGCCAGATTTAAAGCCGTGATGTTGCGGTCTTCCTGGCATATTGATTGAAAGAACGGTAAGTTTTTTGAGTGGAAATATTCTCTGAGTTCAGTTACCGCTTTATTGTGGGCCTTTTCAACATTTCGCAAACCCCTTCCTCCTTGGTGCCATGACAATATATATATATATATATATATATATATATATATATATATATATATATATTATATATATTATATATATATATATATATATATATATATATATATATATATTAGGAGTACAAATAAGTTTCCGCCATTTTATTGTAGATGGCGCGGCACGGAGTTTCGGTAAGCTTTCGCAGATGATAACCGGCTTAAAAAATAGTTTGGACATTCAAGAACAACATAACCTATTAATATAATTGATTTTATATGTTGAAAATGTCAAAATTTCAGCCAAGTAAGCGTCATTTGCGGGAAATATTAGTTTACTTCATTAATTTAAAGAGATCTGTTGCTGAGGCGCATCAATTGCTCGTAGAAGAATATGGTGAGGGTGCTTTGAGTGAGAGAACGTGTCGAGAGTGGTTTCAAGTTTAAAAACGGTGATTTCGACGTAGAAGATAAAGATCGCAGTGGAAGGCTAAAATTTACGAGGATGCAGAATTGGAGGAACAACTGTCAGCTGTCCATTTCAATAGAGCTTAATTTTTCCTTTGTAAATGGCACTGTTCAGAAATGATGCCATAATTATTTCTTGACATTTCAAACTGGTCATTATCGACGATTGTTATTGTCCTTTTCAATCAAATATCTTAAACATTTTCCGCAGATTCTCTAAAGCGTGTTCCACTCTATATATTTTGAAACTATTTTATAATTAATTACCTGAAACTCAATGCGGATAATATAAAGATATATGCCAATTTAATTAATTTATTTCAAAATATATAGAGTGGAACACGCTTTAGAGAATCTGCGGAAAATGTTTAAGATATTTGATTGAAAAGGACAATAACAATCGTCGATAATGACCAGTTTGAAATAATTATGGCATCATTTCTGAACAGTGCCATTTACAAAGGAAAAATTAAGCTCTATTGAAATGGAATTTGTTACAAAATAATCAAAAGTTTGGCAATTGCTAGTGGTTTGAGTCAAACCGCTGTCACAACATTATAAATTATTGTTTCATTTTGAAAACTGAGAAAATTTCTGAAGAGGATATTTATTTTCAACAAGTCGGTGTCAACTTGCCAAACAGATGGTGTTAGGATGGATCTATTATGTGAAATATGGATCTATTACGTGTAACCAGTCATTTTTTGAAAAGGTCTTTAGCAGCAGTATCCAAAATCTTCTGAGTTTCAAATCAGTTGAATATATTTTTTATTTCAAATTGAAGATTTATGCCAATAACAAACTAAAATCCTTGATTAATTAAAAGTCAACATATGTATATCCAATAAGTAATTTGGATTTCGAAAGGATAGATCTACTTCGGACTCTGTATTTTACCTATGTGATGAGGTTTACAAGGCTCTGGATGCTGATGAGGTGGCTCTGTGTGTGTTCCTAGACCTCTTCAAGGCCTTTGACACTGTCAAACATGATATATTGTTAGATATCTTGGAGCATGTTGGAGTGCGAGGTGTCCCACTAAAACTTTTCAGTAATTATTTGAGTGACAGAACTCAGATGGTACGAATTGGTGATACACTCAGTGATGCGTTAAGTAGCCGATGCGGTGTTCCACAGGGCACAGTTTTGGTATAGCTTTTTTTTACGCTTTATATGAATGACATACTGAATGATACGGCTATTCTTTATAAGGATGTATCCTGGAAGGAATTGAAACTTGAGGTTGAAGATGACTTGAGAAAATTTTTAGTGCCTTCAACCATAGATATGACTTTGAATCATAAAAAAACTAAATACTTACCATTTTCCATATACACAAATAATCTGCCTTATTTTGTTGCTCTCTCAATCATTGATGGAGATGAAAGATTCAAGGTTGCTCCGGAAACTTTTGTCAGATATTTGGGCGTTCTTATTGATCGATGTTTGCGATGGGATTTTCATCTACGCCATGTGGTTGGTATCCTGAGGTATCTTCTACACAGATTCCGTTTTTGAGTCAAATACTTGAGCTGAAGTATCTGCGGATTTTATATTATGCAGTGGTGGAATCTCGTCTGCGCTATAGCATTTGAGCTTGGGGTGGTCTTTATGATGCACATTTAAGAACTTTGCAAGTAACATAGAATTCTTTCTTGAGGTTAATTTTGCATAAGGATTGGTTATATTCTACAAATAAACTATACCTGGAGTCAGGAGTTCTTGATATGAGGCAAATATATGTCCAAGGTATACTAATGCATATCTTTAAAAAAAAACAGTTTAATCTACCTCGATCACAGATATTCCACTCGCTGGAGGACAGGGAGCAAAGCTTTATTATGTAGGGCAAATAAGGCTACTGGACAGCGCACCTACTCACATCTTATTCCACATGTTTTCAATAATTTCCCCTCTGAATTGAAAAGTGAATTGTGTACATTGAATTGTTCCAAAGTGTTCAATAAGTACATAAGGGATTATTTGAAGATGATTAATATGTCTAAAATAGCTTATATAGTGATTCACACTTTTTAAACTTTTCAGTATTAAATGTAATACTGAAATATTGTAATATATACAGAATTAAATTGTGTTTTTTTGAGTTTTTTTTTTAGTTAGAAAGAGTGACCCTCCGCACAATCATATGGTTATGGAGGTATTACTTTATTTTGAAGCTTTCGAATAAAATGTGGATGTTGTGAAGGAGCTTCCACCTCTTAGTTCGGGAAACGGCGTTTCGTTTCCGAGCATGCGCATCTTAAACTCATCAGACAGGCTTGATGCGCAGGCTCTGCCTGTGAGGCCTGTGACCATGCGTCCGCTTGGAACGCTGATCTTCAAACGGAGTGCCTTGCTCTATTTGAACCTGGCGGGGACGGTTAGTCACGATTCTTATGACTGGTCGGGTCCTCTATCGGTACGCCGGTCAAACTACGACAGAGCAAGGCAGGTTTCTGGACGAGGAGCGAAGAAGTTGTTCGCTACAATTTATTCATTCATATGGCTTTAATTTGGATTGTGAAAAACATATGCTTCTGTATTTTTATTGTATTCTTTGTACTCTGATATCAGATTAATTATCGATTTGTATTGATTTGAATTTAATATCGCTGTTAAAACAAATGTTAAACTTTCTTTAAATAAACATTATTATTCAAAATTTTCAGGGGAAATGGACTTGTGAACAACCGCGTTTAAACTTCCGACTTAACGTCAGTGCTTTTCACCAGTTTTTTGTCATTAAGTATAATCGCTTGAAAATACTATCCTTTATTTCAATTTTAGATTTGGTGTATCTTATTAGAGAACCCAATATAACGGGGAATCACTTTTATGGCATACATATGCCGCGTTATCAATTTTTAATAATTTTGAATCCTTCGAATCCATTACGATAATTGATAAATCCAACACGGACATTATCACATATGTTCCATGTCAAAAAGCCGTAAAGTGAATTGAAAAACACAGATCATTTGATAAAATTCCTTATTGACAAAATGCTTGATAAAACAAACTATTTCTTCATAGACTCCATCCCTTTCAACGATACCGAACTGATAAAATATTCATTGTGTCAATATTTTCGCTAGGAGTGATTGTTATTATTATATTTTTCCCGCATAACCGGCAGCTTCAATCGAAAACAGCACATCGAAAAGTTTCGAAGTAAAGTATTCAATCAACCAATAATCTATCTCTTTGTGAAGCTATAACAGTTAATTGGACAGTATTGAGAAACCTTAAATATAATTGATTTTTTCGTAAAAGTGGGACAATGGCTAAAAGGTGAATATAAAACTCAATTATTTCTTAATACTGTCCCCTTCTAGTGACTGAGTTATTAATTAATTATCAGTCAATAACCTGATAATACAAAATATAGCTTTTCAATACCGACATAACAACTTCGATTTTACATAAAACACAGAATAATTGAAAGATTGTGCTGAAATTGATTCCACCTGCAGAAGACATTCAATTATGAAATTCGGTTTTAGAACCGTGAATATTCAGCTTTGGTGTTGCTGTTAAGATCTATGGCCACAATTGACCGGGCAAAGCCTAGTATTTTTCTTTTCTTGGGGTTATCGTAGATGATCCACTTTTCATCACCAGTCAGAACCTAGTGTAAAGAACTTTTTATATTTTGCTTTTAAAGCTGTTGCTCACAAGAAAATAATCCCCTTTTCAGATCTTTTGGTTTAAATTCATAAGCAATTGCTCTGCTTTTAAATCAGATCCATAGATTTTAAACATACAGACACTGCTTGTCACTTCCAATTTCAATTTTTTCCTTCATAATGAATTGAGCGTATCGGTATTTCCCGTTTCATAGGATGTGACTCAATTATGTTGCTTTGTGGATCTTTAAGAGATTAAATAGCTTTCGTTCTATTCTCACCCTGCGCAGCGCAAGACTTCTTATACTGTTGTATGTGACATCCATGATATTTTGAGGATTTTAGAATACGTTCACATCTCGAATGCTTCCAATTATATTTGCTGTGACTGTCCATGTTTCTGTTCCATACAAGAGTGTTGACAAAACGTAGCATTTTGGAAGTTTCAAATGCAGACCAAGTCTGATTCGTGAATCGGAGATGAACTTCTTGAGTCGGACAAAGCAGTTTCTGGCTTGTTATATTCTTCAGCTCACCTCCAGTATGAATCCAATTTACAGTACACTCAGCATCCTAAGTACCGAAACCTATCTACTTGTTACAGAACTTGTTCGTCCATCCGAACCAGTCGATGAACTCATTTGATATTTTAATGACATTATATGGTTCTCTTTATGTTTATTTTTATACCTAACTACTCATAAGCTTGGTGAACACTGTTGAGAAGTTTGCGGTCGAGACAGTATCGTCAGCGTATCTGATGTTGTCAGCGTATATGATATTTACGCCATTAAACTTGATTCCCTCCGAAATGTCCACCAAAGCTTTGTTGAATATAAGCTCCGAGTACAGGTTGAACACCAATGGTGGCAAAACATAGCCCCTGCGAATCTTGATCCGAATTGAGGTCGAGCCCTTTATTCTTATCCTAGCACCTTGATTCCAATATATATTATGTATTAGGGCATGTTCTTCGGGTCCAGTCCTGAGCCACGAAGAGCGTCCATTAACAGATCATGTCTCACTTTATCAAAAGCCTTTTTGAAATCGATAAAGCAGATGTTTGAGATGCATTAGAATTTCACTTGAAGCTCTCGAATGGAAATTCGGATATTGCGAGGGAGCTTCCACCTCTTAGTTAGGGAGACGGCGTTTCGTTTCCGAGCATGCGTATCTGAAACTCATCAGACAGGCTTGATGCGCAGGCTCTGCCTGTTACGCCGGTGACCATGTGTCCGCTTGGAACGCTGATTTTCAAACGCATTGCCTTACTCTATTTGAACCTAGCGGAGACGGTTAGTCACGATTCTTATGACTGGTCGGGTCCTCTATTGGTACGCCAGTCAAACTACAATAGAGCAAGGCAGGTTTCTGGACGGGGAGCGAAGAAGTCGTTCGCTACACACTCCCCCTCCAGTGAGCGTCGATAAGGTCACGGGATAGGACGTTGGGTGCAGGCAAGGATACAGTCCGCCGCTGGGCTGGTCGCGGTGCCATCTCCAGCGGGGATCTGTGGAACGAAAGGAAAGGCTGTCTTGGAAATATGGATAGGGAGCAATTAGGGCCACTTAATGAATGGGTTGATTCCTTCTTAAAGCAAACCCTCCCAATCACGTCGGGGTCACCAATGAAGCTCTCGAATAAAATGTGGATGTTGCGAGGGAGCTTCCACCTCTTAGTTAGGGAGACGGCGTTTCGTTTCCGAGCATGCGCATCTGAAACTCATCAGACAGGATTGATGCGCTGGCTCTGCCTGTTACGCCGGCGACCATGCGTCCGCTTTGAACGCTGATTTTCAAACGCATTGCCTTACTCTATTTGAACCTAGCGGGGACGGTTAGTCACGTTTCTTATTACTGGTCGGGTCCTCTATCGGTACGCCGGTCAAACTACAATAGAGCAAGGCAGGTTTCTGGACAAGGAGCGAAGAAGTTGTTCGCTACACACTTAGAAAATATAAAGCGATACCTGATTGGTCAAAATGTAGACGACTTAAGAGATCATCAATCCTACCTAAGGAAAGGGGTGGAACGTGACACAGCAGAAGAAGGGTTAAATCTGCGGGCGATGAAATGAAACAGTAGATTTGCGAGTTCTAGGAAAGAGTTCCAACAGGGTGCGCAAAGAGTAACGAACAGAGCTACATGGAAACTCAGTAGCTGCTCAATAGTGTGTATAACGATTAGATAAATAGTGTTTTAATTAATAAATATAACTGTATAAAGTACATCAGGTGTTTCAATAAAGACGAAATTCTAGGCGAGAAATAAATCATAAGCTTAGATAATTGACATAAAAAGGCCTTCATCGATATGGAAATATATGAAAGAATAAGTAGTTGCTTTCATTTTCTAGTAGAAGCCCTGTAGAAGCATTGGATGGTGGAGAAACTTAATCATTAATTGAATTTTCAGATCGTTCAAATCAGACGTAGTACTCAATATAGGAAATAATCAATCTGAAGATAATTTTTTCTGCAACCAGTTCGTCTTCTTTGTAACCATCGGACAATGCGTTGGCTTGATGCCAGTAAATAAAATGAAGAGGAACGGAGGATTCGACTTCCATTTTGATTGGTACTCTCCCAGAATAATATATTCTTTCGTCAACGTGCTGAGCAGTTTTGTGATTGGCATTTTCTGTATCGTTGAATTTTCTGTGTATGGTTTCCAATTGGACAGAGCAGGTTGGTGAAAATGTTCAATTCTTTACTTTTAGAAAAATAGTATGAGGATTATATTTCTACATAGGTACATTGATGTTTTATGTTATGAATTTTTTCGGTGCTATGGTATTCATCAACATTTCACGACACTGGAATCTAATCATGGACGAATGGACAAAAACCGAAGTCACTTTAAAGTCCTCCAGGGAAGTAAAAAATTTCAGAAGAAGACTTATAATAACAACCGTGATTGTGATCGTTTTAGCTACTGGTAAGATTAAAGGAATAATTCAAATATTAAAGCACTGATTTGGCGTTATGTGATTTACCGTCCCATTGATAAATAGCTGAATTGTAGCGTTGATAACTAGTAGAATTTTTTCATATATGCATCTGTATTAGAAAGATTTTTAATACAATATTGTGACTACATAAAATTATATAATATATATCGGGTGTTTTTTTTTTAGAGTGATAGAACTTTCGATAGAGATAACTGCGATTTGACAGAAGATAGAAGCCATGTTGTTTCGACATTTCTGTTCAGTGAGCATTGACAAATTATCATGGAAACACTCATGCCGCAACAACGTTTACAAATTGTTGCAATTTATTTTCAAAATCAGTGTTACATTCGCCAATCTTGCATTCACCACACGGAAAATTTTGCGTAAAGATCTTGGTCTACACCCATACAAGATCCAACTGGTTCAACAACTAAAGCCATAATAAGCGTCGTTTTTTTACTGATTGGGCCCTAGAACAGCTTGAAGTTGATCCACTTTTTTATCGTAAACAAGCAAAATTGCCGTATATCCTCAAGAAGTTCTGAAGGTTCCATTGCACCCTGAAAAATGCACTGTATGGTGTGCTTTAGACGCTGGAGGGATCATCGGTCCATATTTCTTCAAAAACGATGCTGGAGCTAATGTTACAGTGAATGTTGCTCGTTACAGATCGATGATCAATGATTATTTGTTTCAAAATTTGATTGGTATCGACCCAGAAGTGTTTTGGTTCCAACAAGATGGTGCTACATCTCATGCTGCTACCGTAAAATTGATTTATTGAAAGAAAGATGTGGCGATAACGTTATTTCGAAAAGTGATCCAATTAAATGACCTCCAAGATCATGCGACATAACTCCACTGGATTATTTTCTTTGGGTTTATGTCAAGTCATTGGTTTATATTGATAAACCAGAAACAATAGATGCTGCATTAGACGAAAAAGTGGTCCAAAATTGGTCTGGTCGAATGCGGTTTCTCAGAGCTAGTCGTGGTGGACATAGGCCGGAAATTATTTTTAAAACATAAATGTTATAAAATTATCTTTCATATAAAAAAATTTTGGCTTCAATATTAATTCAAATGTCTTTTATTTCAATTTAAAGTTGTATCACCCTAAAAACACACCCGATATTAGAAGTAAAAATTAACTCGGTCCGTTTATTTAGATCAAAAAATGCATTTACAGTAGACTCACGCTATTATGAACACACGTCCGTTTGAACAACCCAATAGTGTGAATAAGAAAATATTCTCATTGTATATCCAGTAGTGTGAACAATCCACGATCTCGTTAGTATGATTTACTACTTTCCCGTTTCAACTTGTTGATAAAATCATGCATAAAGCCATTTAAATGATACGGATTTTATTATTACGAGTTATCTTCCATCGCGAGAAGTGTCTTTTAATGTGAAATATGTAGTTAAAATGGCTAAAAACAAGAAATTGTTGGATAAGATCTTGGAAGATCACCAAAAGGCATGAGCGTTACATTGCTTTCAAAAAAATATGGAATTGCGAAATCAACTGTATGCTCGATTTAAAAAGTATAGATCAAAATCATGAGTGTTGTGAACCAGAGTTTCAAGCCAAATAAAATTAAAAAATGTACTTTGAGGGAAGCTAAATATCCGAAAATGGGGGAAGCCTTAAACAGAGGGAATTAAATTTGCCTATAACAGGAGAAATTATGAAGCTCTTCAGCTTCATGAAACCTTGAAAAGTGGAAATGAAAAATTTACCGCGAGTGATGGATGGCTACGAAAGTTCAAGGTTCGTTATGGTCTTAGATTTTTGAAAATTTGTGGAGAAAAACTATCATCAGAGTTAAAATTGAATTGGTTCAATTGATAGAGAAATTAGAGTTCACTCACGATCAGTATACAATGCCGATGAGACTGGATTGTACTGAAAATTAAGCCTGATAAAACTTATGTAATGAGTTCTGAAAAAACTGCACCCGGTCTCAAAATATCAAAGAAGCGAATTACCTTCTCGGGTTGTGCAGATGTATCAGGTTCCCACAAACACACGCCGATGATTTTCGGCAAAGCAAAATCTCTAAGAGCATTCAAAATCTTCTATAATACCTGTATCTACAAAAATACGAAAAATTCTTGGAATGGAAAGGAAATTTTTAAAAACTGGTTTTTCGAATGCAGGAGTAAGTGTTAATATGAAAAATGAAATATGAGCAAATGAGATTTTTTTGTAGGTAAAGCAATTTCTAAAATGTTCAAATCTTCTAGGAAAGGCAATACTCCTTCTAGATAATGCACCTTCACATCTATCAGCTGAAGAGTCGAGAACAGAAGATGGTAAAAGATGTGTGATATTTTTGCCTCCTAATGTGAGTCCCTTAATTCAGCAAGTGGATCGAAATGCCTTGAAGTTAACCAAACTGTATTAAAGAAAAAATCTTTTGAGTTTTCTGGTGGCCCAAGGACACTACATGGCAGATGGGCTAAACAACCTCACCTTGAGGGATGCTGCTTCATATTTACAACGGGCATGGCAAAAATTAGATCCTCTGGTAATCAACATGTGTTGGAACAAAATTTTTGACCATAGTGACATTGAAGAAGATGATCTTCCTCTTGTGAACCTCCGAGACATATTGATGAATAAAAAACCGGAACCTATAGAGGAAACTATCGAGTGGCTGAACATAATTCATCCGGTCAGTTGAGAAAACTTTGTAACATTCATACTTATCAAATATTCGAGCAAATCAACTTCGATTTAAGATATTAAGTAACTACTTAAGATATTTTTCAATTTTTAGGCTGAGTATAAGTGTGAAGATGTGGAAAACCAGAATAGAGATATGCTGGAAGTGAACTAAAGTCCGGTTAATATTGATGCTGATACGTATGTCCTCACTAATTCCGAAAGTCTGATGTGGAAACTGAGGAAAATAAGAAGATCTATTGCGGAGGTTCCGAAGGCATCAAAAGTGGGTCCTCAGTGGGCCGAACAAAATAATGATATAACCATAAGTGGAATAGAAAGCCTACGACCAATTCAGTATAAAGCAGTTAATGCTCAACTATCAGCCCAGAAAGTGCAAACAAAAATAACTTCTCATTTCAAATGACAATTTTTTTTTTATTAAAGTTTATAATCGAAAGCTTTGGTTTCATATAATTTTTTAATCCTTCAAACATTTATTCCATGTCTTTTACACACCTTCCACTAGTGTAAACGGCTCGAAAATATGAACAAGCAGAATTTTTTTGTGTTCACACTAGCTCGAGTCTAATGTATCTACTATTGTGAAATCAATGAAAATTAATATAATTCAAGAATCCAAAAACGTTAGATAAATCATAAAAATTTAGAGAGCGTTGTTTCGATCTTTACTGGGGCAACATCGCAATTAACAACAAATCTAAATATTTCAAATTCGCAAATTCACTAGTTCTCAAATGAATTATTACCTATTAATGATGAAAAAATTATTAATTTATAAATTAATGTAAACTATCAAAAATAAAACTGTTCAAGAAAAACTTTCACTTCCATTATGAAAAATGTATGCATATATAAAAAACTTGTACCATTCTTTACTCTTATCTGGAGATCTTCAGTAAGTCGTTTTACTCAGATCTAAATATTGAAAAAATCGTGAAAAACACTGACCTTAAGTCAGGAGCTTTTGCGCGTTTGTTCATATCACACGCGATCTTCACAAAATGTTGCATTAGCTTTCTTGTTGTTGATTTGCATCTAAATGCCAAGTCTCATTTAGAGACGGCTCTGTCTTTATTCGACATAAATTATTACTTTATTATCGCTGGTGGGATACTTGAAAAACCATATTATCAATATACCTGCCCAAACGTTCACGTTCTGCGGATACTGCGTATGTGTCTCACGCATCTAATGAGGATTGTCTGCAGACCAATATTTACAATTTTGTCGGTTTACCTCCTCGTTCAATGTAAAGGTTGATTCATCAGAAAAAGGATTGTACTAGCACCTATTTCATTTCTGTTCAGTTCATTTCACAGAAATGCATTCTATGATCTGGATTGTTTTCTGTTAACTGCTGCACAAAAGTCATTTCATATGGATGAAATTCTTTGTGGAGACACCTTATGACAGTTGTATGACTTATATTATTTTCAAGGGCACTCTGACGTGTACTTGTCGTTAGATCCTCTGCAATACCTTACAAAATATCCAATTTCACAGTATCTTCAACGAATTGCGGTTTTCTTTTTTATTGTTTGACATGTTCAAGTTCTCTGAATTGTGCATGAATTGCAGACACAGTACCTTGTGAAATATAATTATTAATATTAAAATATAGTTAATATAGTATATTGCAACTATCCCCAGTTGCCTAATATTTCACAAGGTACTGTGATCGAATAAATTTGCCACTTCAACTTAACTTCTGCCCCGTACCCGATCATAGTTAAAATCTCCATTCGGCGAGTCCCAGTTAATTATTTCATTATTAGGTACAATAAGAAATACTTTTTCCATTAGGAATTTACTATTTCACTGTAAATCCCAACACTGCAACATAAGTGTCCCCTATGGCATTAGAGCTTGGCGCGCTGGGAGCGCTTGTCAAGACTAGGACCCTAGTTTCACCCCAGTGAAATGGAGGATTAAGTCTTGGTGCCTAATGCCACTTGCGTCAGTCACTGAACCCATGAGGTGGAAGGTCGACCGAATGGGGCCCTAGTTTCATCGTAAGGTGGAATGGAGGGCTGAGCCGCGTTGATCAACTCAGTGACAAGGGAGTCCGTCACAGCACAGGGTCTCTCCCTTAAAACTAACGTACTCTACCCCATTGCAGTAAATCTCCGGATTTTTCTGTCCAATGGTCGAGTGCGTTATGTAGCATACTGCGTTACCTCGGGAGGGTGGATGCCCACAGGTGGTACTTGTACCATCTGGCCACCCAATTGGTGTTGGACTCGAGGGGATAGTGGTTGAAAGTCGGCATGCTGGACTAGGGAGGTATTTCGTTTATCTGTTCGCAGATGCTCCGGTTCGGGATATTCTCATGAAATGTCTCAGGGTTTAGCGGGACTTGACGGTTCGACCGGCCTCGTCCTGAACCTGGATCTGATTGTGTTACGTTACAGCGTTTGTGGATCTCTACGAAACGGCTAGTCCGTTGGTGCTTGACGCCAGGATCAATCGAAAGACTTCACATGGGTTCGTGCGTCTTGACGTACAGGTCTGATTGACGGTGCTGGTACCAGGATCAATTGAGGCATCAATCTTGGGATTATCCTAGTTCATGAGACTGCGTTCGTGTGGATGGATAAGAAGCCCTTCCGGAGCGTGAGTTGCGTCAAAAACAACTCGGGTACTGACAATGCATAGTCAGTAGAGGCTGGATAGTGCTTCGCTGCTACCAGTCAGACGGTTGTGGGTTTTCGAACTGAAGCGCAAACTGGAAGCTGGTGGGTTCATCACTTCGGAGGGGTGCTCGCTTCGCGCGATGATATGTCGTAATCCTTATCACACTTTCTGCCTCTGGCGGCAGACTGTGGAGACTGCTGCGTAATCACTTGGTGAAAGAGCTACGCTCACATGCCAATACAGTTAACTGGTAGAATTAACCGCAACATATGACTGATAACAATCCACATTATTTTCTGATTTTCTTTTTTTATCGGCATATGTAGATAGTTTTTAGGTATTCAAAAATGTTAACAAAACCAAGATTCAAGAGCATATCGAGAATTGATTTTAGAAATTTTCCCAACTTAAATGAGTGCAGAAATTTCAGGTTATTTAAGAAATACCATTATTTATGAAAAAACAAAGCTCAATTTACTTATTTAGTATATGTTTTTAATTCTGAATTAGAAAATTATAACAAAATATTCATCTTATTTACTTCTCAACCTCCATTTAACTGTAAACACTACACGTCTAAAGACTTAAAGTAGAGGTACACCCGAAACTAGATCACCTCCATAATTTTCGGTGATGGTAGTCCAGGACTGTAAAAAAATCTTCATTAGTCTCTATATGTTCTGATGGGACTAAGATCTGGTGAAGCTGCTGGCCATGAAATGGTTGTCACATGGTGGTATTGCATCCAAGCTTGAGTATAGGCTGAAGTATGCCATCTTGCATTATCCTGATGAAAACGCCACCTCTCTGAATGTAAAACATGCGCCGCTTCAATGAGAAAATCGTTTAGGATGCCACAGTACTTTTCACTATTAATGGTACCATCAACTTTACAGAGAGGCGTAGTACCACGCTGATATATTGCTCCCCAAACCATTATTTTGGTGGGAAATTTGAGAATTTGAACGGTGACAGGTTGTTTTGATAGGATTTTTATGTTACTACCACCAAGTTGGAAACAACTTTCATCAGATATAAAGACATTATTAAAATTTTCTTCTTGAAAACGTTGACAAAATTCTATCCTTCGTTGCTTTTGTAAAGGCGTAATGATAGGGTTTTTTTTGGTTTCCTTGATATGTAGCCTGTCTTTTCAGTGACATACGGACGGTTTCTGGACATACTTTTATATTTTATTGATTTCCATATCTGTTAGCCAATTTGCGGAACCCTTGTGCAGATTGTATCGTCCTAAGGCCAATAAAGCGTTTAAAGTGTTTCCTTTAATCTCAGGCGGTCTTCCTGAAACTGGTCCATGCCTCATATTCATGCCATTTTCTATACTCTTTATTGTCTCATATACAGCACTTTTTCCCAGTTCAGTCAATTGAACTAATTTTTGAACGTTTCGAAAACCTTTACTATACAAATATTCTACCTGTTTTCTTTTTTCTTGTTGCGATATTATTTCATAAATTGTGTACCTGTTGACAATAAAAAATATTTGAGAAATACTGTTGCCATGCAACTTTGGTCATAGCTGACTATCTGCACAACCTATTTCATACATTACTTTTGTCTTAGAATGTTACAAAAAGGAGGTCAATTTAAAATTATGAAGAATAAAGAATTCCGGATACTTTCTAGACGGACTATATATTCCTTAGGCCTACATCTGTTGCTAACTTTCTGAAGTAAGTTATAATACAAACTTCATTTCATGACGTGTTCGAAAGCGGGATTTACAATTATTGGCGTCGTTTGAAAAATAGAAAGGTTATGAATTTTCGTTGTCACGATGGATGTGTATTTTTTGATTAATTAATTGATTTGAATTTAATCGGGATAATATCAATATCATTAGCTGGACCTGAATAATGGAGCTTGTTGAAGATCTCCATGCAAAGCGAAAGAATTGTATAAGTTGTTTATTTGGATTATGCCTATTTAACAATTTATTTTCTTTCATTTCTTGAAAATTTTTATAAATATTAAATAGTAAATACATTTTTCATGTGGAAGTTTTTCCTAGACATACCAGTAGAAGTTATTATAATATGGATAAGTATTCAGAATATTTCAAATTTTAATTAATGAAATCAATTTAAGTGCTAATGTACAATCGTGGTGTTATAGTTTTCGATCTTTGACAAGTACTAAATTACGATTATCATATTCTATTACAGCAGAGCATCTGTTATTCATTTGGAATGATATTTCGAAAACTTCAGTTTGTGAGTGCGAAGATAATAACAGAATTGAGGAATATTTCAGTTTAGCACATCCTGAAGTATTCAGATTAGTTGCCTTTTCATATTGGATTGCTTTCTTAGTAAAGGTAAATCGAAAAATAATTATTATTTTGTATGAATATGAGTAGAGGATTTTTAGTTGGCTAACATTTTATCAACGTTAACCTGGAATTATACAGATTCTTTCATAATACTGATTAGTAGTGCTTTAGCTGTAAGATTCAAACAAATCGCTGAAGCCATTCAGAAAAAGGTAAGTTTTGAACTAAGAATTTTTGCAAGAAGTATGGACTGCGTTTCATGTTCTAGAATTTACAAGAAACTGACGACAAATACTGGAGAGAAACGAGAGAAGACTTTAACAAGCTATATCAATTATGCATGATTGTAGATAAACATATATCATTACTTGTTACGATTTCATTCGCCAACAACATATTTTTTATCTGCATCCAGCTTTACAACAGTTTGAAGTAAGTATTTTGTCTTAAATATTGAATTGTATCAGTCCTTACTTGGTGAAAATCCATATTAAATAATTTGAAATAAGGTTATTCTGATTTTCACAAATTTTTTTTGTTAAACTCACAACAATTGTTTCGCTATCACAGTAGCATCATCAGGCAAGATCACATTTTGAATAACTAAGCTTGTTTCCGAAATCCATGGCTATTTATATTACAGTAAGTACAATAAATTTTTATTGAGCACTAAAACCCAAAAAAGGGTCCCTGCAAATTCCAGCTTATCTGAATATATTTAACAGAGGTGAGCTATTTAAATCTATTTGTTCGTTAAGTAATATTCCAATTTTATTATGTTTATTTATCTCTAGGGATTCTAACAGATTTAAGGCAAAACCTTTGCTTTCTATATGTAGAATTTCAAAGTTATGGTTGAAAGTATGTCCTGTTTCTAACAAATGGTTGGAATATGTAGAATTGCTTTTATTATTGAGGAAACTCTTCAAATGTTCACACATCCTATGACGGAAAGTTCTTCCAGTCTGACCTATGTGAACTTTAGGGCAATCACCGCAGGTTAACTTATAAACCCCAGATTTATCATCTTTATGTGTGTAGTCTTTATTATTTTTGATAAATTTACTCAAGTTTGAATTAGTTTTAAATGAAGTTCTCAAATTATATTTATTTTTGAGATATGTAGCAATTTTCTCAGAAATACCTTTAATGTATTTTAAGGAAATGTATTTAAAATTTTTCTTTCATATTAGGAAACACCATATTTAAAGCTATTTTATTATTTTTATTCATCAATAATTTGCCTATCAACTTTGGATCATAGTCATTATTAATAGCTATTTGTTTAATTATGTTAAGTTCTGAAATATAATTTCCTCGATTCATGGGAATATTAACTAATCTATGGATCATACAATTAAATGCTGATAATATTTGGTTTAGAGGATGATTTGATTTATTGTGTATAATAGAATCCGTATAGGTTGGTTTGTGAAATATTGAAAAATCATGTGAATTATTTATTCGAGTAACAGTTAAATTTAGAAAATTAATAGAATTATTAAGTTCGGTTTCCATAGTGAATTTAATTGAAGGATGTATTTCATTGATGAATAAAAAGAATTTTTTCAAAAGTCTGTCTGTACCTGTGAAGCAACAGAAAATATCGTCTACATATCTGTACCAATATAGAAAGTATTTCTTAAGGGGATTTTGGTGAATTTTAGTTTCAATATTGTTCATGAATATTTCTGCTAATAAAGGACTTAAGGGATTTCCCATAATCAAACTGTTTTCAGATTTATAAATTTTATTTTTAAATTGAAAAAAGACATTTTAGAATGTCTAGATATTTGCACTAAACAAAATTATTTTCAATTTAAAAATAAAATTTATAACTATAATATAATCAAACCGTTTTCAGATTTATAAATTTTATTTTTAAATTGAAAATAGACATTTTAGAATGTCTAGATATTTGCACTAAACAAAATTATTTTCAATTTGAAAATAAAATTTATAAATCTGAAAACGGTTTGATTATGGGAAATCCCTTAAGTCCTTTATTAGCAGAAATATTCATAAACAATATTGAAACTAAAATTCACCAAAATCCCCTTAAGAAATACTTTTTATATTGGTATAGATATGTAGACGATATTTTCTGTTGCTTCACAGGTACAGACAGACTTTTGAAAAAATTCTTTTTATTCATCAATGAAATACATCCTTCAATTAAATTCACTGTGGAAACCGAACTTAATAATTCTATTAATTTTCTTGATTTAACTGTTACTCGAATAAATAATTCACATGATTTTTCAATATTTCACAAACCAACCTATACGGATTCTATTATACACAATAAATCAAATCATCCTCTAAATCAAAAATTATCAGCATTTAATTGTATGATCCATAGATTAGTTAATATTCTCATGAATCGAGGAAATTATATTTCAGAACTTAACATAATTAAACAAATAACTATTAATAATGACTATGATCCAAAGTTGATAGGCAAATTATAGATGAATAAAAATAATAAAATAGCTTTAAATATGGTGTTTCCTAATATGAAAGAAAATTTGAAATACATTTCCTTAAAATACACTAAAGGTATTTCTGAGAAAATTGCTACATATCTCAAAAATAAATATAATTTGAGAACTTCATTTAAAACTAATTCAAACTTGAGTAAATTTATCAAAAATAATAAAGACTACACACATAAAGATGATAAATCTGGGGTTTATAAGTTAACCTGCGGTGATTGCCTTAAAGTTTACATAGGTCAGACTGGAAGAACTTTCCGTCATAGGATGTGTGAACATTTGAAGAGTTTACTCAATAATAAAAGCAATTCTACATATTCCAACCATTTGTTAGAAACAGGACATACTTTCAACCATAACTTTGAAATTCTACATATAGAAAGCAAAAGTTATGCCTTAAATCTGTTAGAATCCCTAGAGATAAATAAACATAATAAAATTGGAATACTACTTAACGAACAAATAGATTTAAATAGCTGACCTCTGTTAAATAGATTCAGATAAGCTGGATTTTGCAGGGACCCTTTTTTGGGTTTTAGTGCTCAATAAAAATTTATTGTACTTACTGTAATATAAATAGCCATGGATTTCGGAAACAAGCTTAGTTATTCAAAATGTGATCTTGCCTGATGATGCTACTGTGATAGCGAAACAATTGTTGTGAGTTTAACAAAAAAAATTTCTGAAAATCAGAATAACCTCATTTCAAATTATTTATAAAAAAAGTAATTTGTCGACCCTTCATATTAGCTAATTTGATAACAATTTTACTTCTTACAGATTAATTCCGCGAAAGCTCCACAAATTTCATCTGAAAAATTTCTTAAAAACATTTTAGAATCAAATTGAATAAAATGTTTTGAAAACACTGTTTTACCTTATAGACATTAGAATTATTAACACATGTGAGCGGCAGTTAACAAATAAAAATCAAAAGAAAATATGAACTACTGACCGTGATTATCCAGTACCATCATCCAATATAAGCTTGTTTCGACTGTATATTCAGAAATAACAAATTCTATCACAAAAAAAAATAAAAAAGACCTTTTCAAACTCTTTGTGAGGCATTTTTTGGTGATTGAATTTGTTATTTCTGAATAGCCAATCGAAAAAACTCGTCCTGGATGATCACGGTCAGTACTTCATGTTTCCCTTTAATTCTTAATTTGTTAACTGCCGCTCCTGTGTGTCGATAATTCTATGACTATAAAGTGTTTCTAAGGTATTTTATTCAATTTAATTCTGGAAAGTCCTTAAGAGACTATTTAGATTGAATTTGTAGAGATTTTGAAGAATTAATCCAGCTATTATCTGTGTTCCGTACCACGGTTAGTTTACCGTAGTATTAGCCTATTATTTCAGTATTTTAAAATAATAGACAATTTAAATTTAATTAATCTCGATGATTAATTCCAATGGCTTCTAGTGGACTGTATTTTTGATTATTAGAGGTGATTTTGACTTCAAGAGCACTCTATGTGCGGTGGTCTACAACTTCCTTTATCTAATAATGATAAACCACAACGATGATGAGGAACTGAAGTAAAACACTTATAACAAACAATCTAATATATTTTGGTATCACTGTATATGATACCAAGTTAATGTGATGACAACTACACTACAAACAAGTGTAAGGTGGATTGCTACGTTTACAGCAATCGCGTTAAGCTTGTACAATTACAAACGAACAACTTGACTATTCGGAGAATAATGCATAATGTAGCTACGGCTACATGCGACAACTTTGACTATTACTAGAATAATAATGCATGATGTAGCAAAGGCTACATGCGACCGACTACTTTGACTATTACGAATAATAATGATTTTACAGTCTTTTCAAAGACTGAATGTTAGAGGTGCTCAATGCATCCCTTCTAACAAAAAGAGGGAAATTAACGTAAATGATTGGAAGGTCCATCTGGAAGTGGACTGAATGAACGAAATAAACCTTCTTATTGGTTACAGAAAAATTATAAAATTAATGTAAGCAAAGAAGGACAGAGTCAGTTTATAATTTCGAATGCTGTGCCATGTGAAATTAACAAGCATAAATATATCCAAATCTCTAATTGACTTTCCATGTTTTCTAAGGCCATATACAACAACTAGAAAACCAATAATCTGAAGTGTCGGGTAAAAATAAACAGTTTCAAACAATCTCAAAACTGCTAGATCGCATATCAACGTAAAAGACATAAGTATCGAATGACAAACTAATTTCGAACGACAGGGCCGTCTCTAATGAGACGGAACAATCTGTAATATTTTAAAAAAACCTTCGAAGTAAATTTTCAACTTATATTTGTTTATTATATTTATAATTTGCATTTTCACATGGGCGCGGCAGTTTTCAGATAATTAGTACTCGTATATGATCGTATCTTCTTTTCAAAATTTTTCTGTGGAATAGCCGAATTTTTCAAATAGTGCTCAACTTGTTGACCACCTTTGTTTAAGTTCACTTTCAAACGGGATATTTGATAAATGAAAGCATGTAGATATATTTTATTGATTGTTTTTATTTAGCATCCTAATATCTGAGGAGAATATGGGAAAACATTTCAGATTATTTTTCTGGAAAATGTGTTATCTACTTTCAAAGAAATAAATAGTAAAGACCTTTTTAAATTGAATGTGGAGCATTTTTTGATGATGGAATTTGTTATTTCTGAATATACAATCGAAACAAGCTTGTCTTCGATGATGCTTCTCGATGATCACAGCCAGTACTTTATGTTTTCTTTGGATTCTTTATTGGTTAACTGCCGCTCATACCTTTTGATAATTCTCAGCTCAGTGGTAGAGCTTAGGGCTCGTAATCGGAAGGTCGCGGGTTCGAATCCTGTTCAGATGGGAAAGAAATTTTTTGGTTTGACGAGTGTCGGCTACCATTTCACTTTTGGGTCGAAAATTAACAGTGCTGTGTCCTAAAGTGGCGCAAGATCGCAGTAACAAAGCCTACCCAGAACTAAACTCCTAACTCACATAAGCTGAAAAACCTCCTGAGGAATCTTCACAAAAGATCTATGAGTATCAGGATAATAAAAAAATTATATATCAATAAAGTGAAACAGTATTTCTAAGCCATTTTATTCAATTTAATTCTAAAAAGTTTTGAAGAAATTTTTTAAATTAAATTTGTAAAGATTTCGGCGATTTAATACAGCTTTTATCTGAAATATTTCAAAAAAATTCTCCCAAGTAAATTTGCAATTTTATTGAAAAAAATTCACACGGTTTTTATGTTTCGCAGTTTATTCAGAATCCTGACACGTGTTTCGGTCTTTCGACCATCTTCAAAGGAGTACAAAAAGTAACTAAACTTAAAATTGAAAAAGTTCTTTCATTACACTTAGGACATCTGTGTATTTTTATGGCCCATGGAAAAACATCAAATATAGGGGTGTTCCCAAAGGGTATGGTTTTTCAAAATAGACATCCTATGTTCTTTAATTCTATGTTGTAAACATCGGTTTATCTGTCCTATATATGTAGCATTACAATAATCACATTTAATTTGATAAATCTCCGATTCGGAAAAGTTGGGGTTCTTTTCTTTATTGTTCGCCAACATCTTATCTAAATTATTGCTATTTACTGCTGAAGAATTAATTCCCATTTTATGAAGATTACTAGAGATCCTACTGATGCAACCTTTTATATAATCCATTGAAAACTATTTTTTCTTTTCTCTATAAGGATCATTTATATTGATCTAAAAATTTTTTCAAATATTGTGGTAAGTTTTCTTTTTAATCATTTTGTCAATGATTTCAGTTCTACAGCCATTGTTTACCGCTATAGTTTTAATTAATAATAATAATAATAATAATAATAGTGCCTTTATTCATACATTTACAATATATAAACATAGGGCGAAGTCTAGCTTAAAGCTACTCCACTCAACCCTGGAAAAAAAAAAAAAAAAAACAAAAAAGGAAAAAAAAAACAAAAGGATAGAAACAAAAATAAGCGGAAAAAAAAATAAAATTAACGAATCAATTCCATTGTGAGTAAACAAAACATATTTCATATTCATAAAATTTTCCTAATTTATAATTGGCTCGTCAAGAATTTTGACTTCAAAATTTTTCTCAGTGAGCTCAAAGAAACGCCTTCACACGAAACTAAAAATTCATTATGTAATTTCACCGCATTGAAGGTGAAGGAGCGCTGAAACATGGCTGAACCAAATCTTGGCAGCATGAGCCTATGACCATGCCTAACGTCCACGCAATGAACATCACGTCTAAAAATTAGCTTTTCCCTCAAATACGGTGGAAGACAAGAACGTAAAATTCGATGAACCATAATCGTCAGGTGGAGCCGGAAAACATTCTCAACCCTAAGCCATCCCAAGCTGTTAATTCCGTCCCTTATTCCACTGTCATATTTCCTCAAACCGAAAACAAACCGGCAGCATGAATTCTGCATTTTCTGTAGTCTGCGCCTCTGCACGGAATCAAGGCAATTATATTGACTTCTTTTCGGAAATTGACTTCGTTCAACGGGATGCTCAAAAGTCTATGAATTAAACGATGGAATGTTGACATTTTAACTTGCCATGACTGATTGGATTTTGAATGGATTATGGTATTAGTAGTGGTAAGTTTTCTAAAAATGTCGAATTCGAACTTCATCTCATTCGACGTGAAAAATCTATTAACTTCTATTCCAACTGATGAAGTCAAAACAATGTTAAAAACAATGATCAATGACACCGAACAAGACAGTGTTTTTACCACAAATACAGATCAAGACTCAACTGCACCATTTCCCTTAATTTTGGGTAAAACAACTCAAAATTGTAGACTATACTTTACAATGTTTAGGCTGTAAATAAATGAATTATGATCTAATATTTCTCTGAATTTTGCATGAAGTATGCTTATCCTAGAATAAGCATACTTATTGATTGACGTCCAATCAACTACCACTGAAGAATTAAAAAGGGTATTTCAATAAACCAACAATTCTCTCAATTATTGTATTCGGATCTCTTCAATAGGTTCGATGGAATATATTTCCACTTATTTTCATATTTTGAATTAATTATAGTTCAAAATTTTCAGAAAGTTTATTTCGAAGGCTTCGGGATTTCCATTTTCTTGATGTTACTTATACCTATATTTTCTTCATTCCAGGGAACGTGAAGGTTTTATTGAGAAAACTTATTATTTTTACTCCTTCGCATTTTTATTATTGCGTACAGCTTCAATAACTTTATATGGCGCTTGGGTGAATGATGAAAGTAGAAAACCATTAGATAGACTCCATTCTGTCCCGCCTAAGCAGTATAATATCGAAGTAAGATCAGAAAGATTTTTTATGAAATACAGCTTCTGAGCATTCCATTCCGTTCTTTATCATGTGTATTGCTAATAAAATCTTGATTTTTGAAGGTAATAAGATTTATAGAACAAGTCAGTGCGATGCCCATTGGAATAACTGGTTCAAAGTTATTCATTGTAACTAGAGGATTCCTTTTGAAAGTAAGTGAATTTTCTCATATGCTGCTTGATTTTTCAGTAGTGCCTTCTAGGCAATAATGTATGATAATTTAAATATTTTGAATAAAAAGACTGTAGAATTTCAAATGAAAAATATAAAAAACTCTTTGGTGGTTGATACTTCAGGTAGAGTAGGCATTTTTTTTTCATTTCTCCAACTTTTGTTTGATTACTAATTCTGTAAATTGCCATCCTAGCTATATCACTTTCAACATGGTATGTTATACACGGCTTTATTAAGAACACAACACGAATAATTTTCATTGGGTCATTTCAGTAGATTTGACTTGAACTTTGGAATTATTTAACTATTTATGAATTTTCTGGATTCGATCTATTAATTACAGATAGTGGGCACTATCATAACGATGGAGTTGATGATTCTACAATTTGGCCCCTTGGTCAAAGATGGTAATGCTCAGAGTTTTAGCATATCAAGCAGATGCAATTTTACCGATAGTTGAATAATATTAAAATACGAATTTTATATCTACCTGCTTTATTGTATTTCATTGGATTTATTTCAAATATCCTTCAGTGCAATGAAGAAATAATTTGCCCTCCCACCGGCATTTCAAAATATGACTGTTGTCGTGGTTGCAGATTGTGGCAACTATACTGACATTCGAGCTTATGCTTTTGGAGTTTGGTGCTCTGGTGAAACAGGAGGGGTGTATAAATTCTCTGATTAAATGCCACTGAATTTTTGGACAACTTTCATTCTTTGCATGTGGTTGTATAATGTTATTTAAATAAAAAGTTCAATTCGATTTTGATGTTTCATTATGGATTCCATTTGGGTAGAACTGCAGAGTTCGCCTAGCAACTGTATAAAGATATTATTCTTCGCACGCAGAAAGCGTTATCATAGAAAAGTTGATGATAAATCATTCACCACAGCTGGTAATAAATAATATATGTAAATGAAATAGAAAGGCTTTTTACTTGATAGAAGAAATATAACAAAATTTGAATATCAAAACAAATTGAAATATGTTTATCTTTTACAATTTTAATTTCCAAAAGAATTTTTTTATTCAAAAAACTTTTAGAATTAAATTAATGTCTAAAACAAGCACCGCTCACATTTAATAGACGTATATAATCAAAACTCAATATACAATGTCAAATGAAATAAATAACCCAACAGATATACGAAAGTAATTAAAATTAATAAATAAATATTCAAAGGAGACAAAATTTTGTTTCTGGTTTTATCTTAAGAAATACTACTTGCCTTATAAAAACATGAACACACTTGAAGGACTTCCCAAAGAATATAATTTATTTGAAATATTTAATATATTTAAATATTCGAACAAATTATTTCAAAAATCTCTAAAAAATGTGCACTATATCTTCAAAAAACAAATATAATTCTAGATAATCCCTTCATCAGCCCTTTTTTTTTCAATATTCCAAATATCAAAATCAAAAACATAACCTACATCACTCACGTGTTAAAAGACTTAAGCTTCGAACTACAGATCAACTATATATTCAAGATTGATCTATGTTCTAACAAAATCAAAGAACAAAGTGAGTTATTTTAAGGTTTACTTAAATTCATTGACATTCTATAATGAGATTTATTGAAGCCAAAATATAATTATATATTATATATAAAATAAAATAGAAAGGCTTTTTACTTGATAGAAGAAATATAACAAAATTTGAATATCAAAACAAATTGAAATATGTTTATCCTCTACAATTTTGATTTCCAAAAGAATTTTTTTATTCAAAAATTTGGAAAATTTGGAAATTAAAATTGTAGAAGATAAACATATTTCAATTTGTTTTGATATTCAAATTTTGTTATATTTCTTCTATCAAGTAAAAAGCCTTTCTATTTTATTTTATATATAATATATAATTATATTTTGGCTTCAATAAATCTCATTATAGAATGTCAATGAATTTAAGTAAACCTTAAAATAACTCACTTTGTTCTTTGATTTTGTTAGAACATA
The DNA here is from genome assembly GCA_034642435.1 of Megalocaria dilatata. Classification (NCBI taxonomy): domain Eukaryota; kingdom Metazoa; phylum Arthropoda; class Insecta; order Coleoptera; family Coccinellidae; genus Megalocaria; species Megalocaria dilatata. The sequence continues at coordinate 62,734,993 of CM067855.1, read as the reverse complement.
GATCAATCTTGAATATATAGTTGATCTGTAGTTCGAAGCTTAAGTCTTTTAACACGTGAGTGATGTAGGTTATGTTTTTGATTTTGATATTTGGAATATTGCAAAAAAAAAGGGCTGATGAAGGGATTATCTAGAATTATATTTGTTTTTTGAAGATATAGTGTACATTTTTTAGAGATTTTTGAAATAATTTGTTCGAATATTTAAATATATTAAATATTTCAAATAAATTATATTCTTTGGGAAGTCCTTCAAGTGTGTTCATGTTTTTATAAGGCAAGTAGTATTTCTTAAGATAAAACCAGAAACAAAATTTTGTCTCCTTTGAATATTTATTTATTAATTTTAATTACTTTCGTATATCTGTTGGGTTATTTATTTCATTTGACATTGTATATTGAGTTTTGATTATATACGTCTATTAAATGTGAGCGGTGCTTGTTTTAGACATTAATTTAATTCTAAAAGTTTTTTGAATAAAAAAATTCTTTTGGAAATTAAAATTGTAGAAGATAAACATATTTCAATTTGTTTTGATATTCAAATTTTGTTATATTTCTTCTATCAAGTAAAAAGCCTTTCTATTTTATTTTATATATAATATATAATTATATTTTGGCTTCAATAAATCTCATTATAGAATGTCAATGAATTTAAGTAAACCTTAAAATAACTCACTTTGTTCTTTGATTTTGTTAGAACATAGATCAATCTTGAATATATAGTTGATCTGTAGTTCGAAGCTTAAGTCTTTTAACACGTGAGTGATGTAGGTTATGTTTTTGATTTTGATATTTGGAATATTGAAAAAAAAAAAAGGGCTGATGAAGGGATTATCTAGAATTATATTTGTTTTTTGAAGATATAGTGCACATTTTTTAGAGATTTTTGAAATAATTTGTTCGAATATTTAAATATATTAAATATTTCAAATAAATTATATTCTTTGGGAAGTCCTTCAAGTGTGTTCATGTTTTTATAAGGCAAGTAGTATTTCTTAAGATAAAACCAGAAACAAAATTTTGTCTCCTTTGAATATTTATTTATTAATTTTAATTACTTTCGTATATCTGTTGGGTTATTTATTTCATTTGACATTGTATATTGAGTTTTGATTATATACGTCTATTAAATGTGAGCGATGCTTGTTTTAGACATTAATTTAATTCTAAAAGTTTTTTAAATAAAAAAATTCTTTTGGAAATTAAAATTGTAGAAGATAAACATATTTCAATTTGTTTTGATATTCAAAAAAAAATATGTAAATGATTTTATTCAAGCAAACATATTTTCTCAGGCCCGCGAAAATAATTAAATTCTAAAATAGATTCAAAATACGTACAATAAAGTACTTGTAGTTTATGAATTAAAGTTTTGCACATCAAGAAATGTGATTAAAAATTTATGATTGAAGGCTTTTTTATATCAATGCCTAGGGTTATTGATGGATAAATCGTCCATTTCATGCTTAGTGTAAAATAAATGCAGCTGTACCATATACGGTTTATTTAATATACAAGTTTGAAATAACACTTGGGCTTCTTAACAATACAACATTAATGACACTTAACGCAAAACCCAGTGTACCCCATACACGCAAAGTTTTACATAAATCTATAAATCAATTGCATTATTTTCAAAGTAGAAACTCGATTTCTAGGCTTAATTAAATGAATTCCTACATGCATTTTAGGTAAATGCTATATTAACAGAGTGAAAGTCAAAATATTCACAAAATTATCAATATTAAAATTAACGCTATGCCTAAGAATTATTGTCTCTAATGGCACGAAAAACATATCTGTTATTGTCTAAGTATTAATATATCTCAAGAAATTGAAAGATTAGACGAACCGAATGAAAGCTCGGATTACTTTTTCATTCTCTTTGTAACTCTTCAGAAAACTATATTATTCAAAATCTAAATATTTCAAATATAAAATTAACTAAGTATTCTTCGAAAGGAAATCAATTACCTTTGATTGGTTTATGATAATATGCTGAGTTACTTCACTAGAAGATATACTTTAAGATTTAGTGCATTATATCTTAGAAGATACTACATTTAAGGATAAATAAACATTTATCACCAAAGAATAACAAGAAATTGAACATTTCATATTTTTTCGAATATTTTCGAAACTACAGATCCTATCGCTCTGATATTTAGAAGTAAAATATTCACAAGTATGTTCATATGAGTAAATAGATTAAAAGAAATATTCTATGAACAGAGCAGCATTGAGCTCTATTGAAACCATAACACCAGTCCTACGATTGAGTTTAAATTTGACATTCAGATGTGAAAGGGCGACAAGAAGATAAATTTTCGTAGATAACTGCTGCGACTTCACGAGCTTTTGCCCATTTTTCTATAAAAGTTCATTTTCCTTGAATTTTATCATTGAGATTATATATTTAATTTCATTTTAGTGAAAAAAAATTTGTATTGTTTTTATTCGAGATTGTCAAAACTTGCAAGCTATACCTCCTTTATCGATTGTTTATCAAATTATCAGCATTTATAGTAAAAAAATTCGTGTTTAAGTACAATATTGAATCATTTCGGTTGTTATCCACAAAACTAGTTTCAACAAAAATTAATCGCAAAGATTAATCAAACCATCCCCTGACAAAATACTCATGGGGAGAAAAAAGTTTAAAATGTAGACAAAAACTGAAAAGATGAAGGAAACGAAGAGAAGAAAGACGGATAGACAAGAAACTTAATATTCAACATATTCGAATTAGGTTATCCGCAAAAATTTATACATCTATCTATCGGTTTTCTCAACTTCAGATTAATTTGTCTTAATTATATAAAATACTATACCGTTGAGTGAACTATTTCTTATTAGATTATTAAACCATTGAATTCACACTAGGGAACTATTGGGGTTACAAATTAATTAAATTTTTTTTCTAATTCAAAAAATGCATTTATTTAAAAAACTAATGAATTAACAAATTAATCAAAATATTGTCCATCACTGCTTTCTACATTTTCTCACCTCCCCGGCAATTTCCGAATATCGTCTTAGAAAAACTTCATGTAATCCAATTTTGAATCCAATTTTAAATTTCCTCGAAAGAAGTGAAGCGGTGATCTGCCAAATCGTGTTGCACCCATCGAAACAGCCAGTAATCAGAAGAACCAAAGTCCGGAGAATACGACGGGTCCAGTAAGATACGAAAGATCCCATTTGATCGTTTCTAAATAATTTTGACAACTTTTGCGACGTGAGGCCGAGCGTTGTTGTAATTGTCTCTATATTCCAGCTGTTTTTCTTGTAATAAACGGTTCAATCGAAAAAAATGCAGTCTGTACCGATCACCCGCAATGGAATCACCAGTTTTTAGCAGTTCGTAGTTCACTACGCCCCGTCAGTCCCATCAGATACACTGCAGAACTTTCGAACAATGAATGTTTGACTTTGGTGTTGATATCGATGGCAACGATTGGCCGGGCGAAGCGTATAATTTGTATCTTGGGGTGTTTTGGTTTCAATTCATAAGAAACCCAATTACCTCGCTTTTGACAAGTTTGTTACTCTAATTTTACGTGCTTTAACTCCAATTTTCGGTCGTTATAATCGTCGGGAGAGAACCGTTGAATATTTAGTGAAGAAGTTTGAAACAACTTTTACACTTCATGATGTTACAGTGCCAGCGAGACAAATAAATGTAAGAAGTGAAGAGAATGTTACTGCCGTACGTGAAGGTGTTCATGAAGACCAATATTTATCGATTTCTCGACGTTCACAAGAACTAGGCATCTCCCTGACGCCTTGTGGCGAATTTTACGAAAAGACCTTGGCTTACATCCATACAAAATTGTTTTAATCCAAGACCTCAAACCAACAGATCATTTAAAGCGTCGTGTATTTAGTAATTGGTGCTTAGAAAAAATCGGAAATGATGCAGATTTTCATAAGAAAATCATTCTCAGCGATTTAAATCCATTGGACTTTTTTTTGGGGTTACATTAATTCATTGGTTTACAGCAATCTTACAGTTAATTCAGACGATTTACAGATCAATATTGAACGAATAATTGCTAACATACGACCTGATTTCTATGGAAAATTGGGTTCAATGACTTCATTCCTGCCAGCGTTTCCGTGGCGTACATTTAAATGATGTTTTGTTGCATATCTAATGGTATCCATTGTACTTTATGATGAAATAAAAATTTCAACAATTTCCGAATAAATAATGTGTTTTATTTACAGAAGAAAATGGGTCGCTGTTAATGAAAGACCCTTTGCAATAAAGGTATATTCCATTACCATAATATCGTTCAAGACCTTTTTGGCTACGTTAATGTAGTGCTGAGCAAAAGCCGTTGCCATTGACATTGGCTGAGGGTATACGGCTCCGTTAATTCGAAGGGACAAATCTCTAGATGTTTTGTTTTTACGTCCAATTTCTTCATAATAATAACTATATTCAAATGGCTTTAATCTTATTTTCACAACCATTTAAAAATTCACTATAGAAATTGACTCGGATTTCAAACGTAGAGACACTGTTTTTAGGGTCACCCCAACGTAATTGCAAACCTGTCTTGCTTTAGACTCGAACCTTCATCGAGTAATGCCTGTAATTCATATTCTTCTAATTTTTTCGGCTGTTCTAAGCGAGTTCTTTCTTTAACCCTAAAATCACCAGTTTTGAAGCCCCGAAACCATTCTCTACATGATGTCAATTGGAGCATTGTCACCGTAAGCTTCCACAAGCCTACGATAAGCGTTAACTGCACTTTTTTTCAATTAAAACAAAAGATTAAAAAACTTCTCACAAATGCTGTTCAGTTATCAAAAGATCTGATATTTTCAACAACGCAACAAAAAATTCGAAACGATCCAAAGTGGATGTTGTCGACAAATGTCCAATCTGTTCAAAACCGCGGTAATCAGCTGTTTGTATTTAAAAATTTAATGTTTTTAGGTGAACCCAGCATTTTCAGTTTACCGTGGAGTTTCATTCTCTGAAAAGATTGATTCATTTCTTGCAGAAATAACTCAAGTATCAGAAGAAGAATCTATATCAATATAAATATTGAGGACATATAAGATTGCGAGATGTTTACATTCCCTTGTTTACCTATCGGAAAACCTTTAAACTCGTCTGAGAAATAAAAACACCACGTTCTCATAATAAATTCATATTAACAGTCGGTTTGGTGGAAATGTTATTGGAAAACTTAGACACACCCGTCGAAAATATTGCAACCATTCACGCTATAGAGCATGACTATTATTATCAGAAAAATAACATGAAAATGGGTGGTCTCAATATCCCAAAAGAAAAGAATTACTATACTACGAATGACTGCTTGAAAGTTTTGCTGGTAATATCGCAGTTTTTTGGTGTTTTTCCGATTCATAATGTTTTTGAATCGAATAAAGATGCTCTTTTCAGATGGTCTTGGAAAGTTCTGTTCACAGTTTTTTTGGCCATTTGTTTTTTTATTTACAGCATATTGTCTTTTGTCAAAGCACTACAAGAGGAAGGTATTTTCTTGTACCAAATGAGTAAGTAAATATATATATATTTAAGGTTTATTTGTATTAGGAGTAAAAATAAGTTCGTGCGGTTTTGATAACATTTGACGCTACTAGTTTATTATTTCATTATTCCATCTGGCAACACCTTCATTTTGAAGTGTCATTATTAGATTTTCTTTTCAGTATCGGACGAAAGGTTCGCAGGAGAGGTCTACCGACAACAATTAATGCGTTCGAGCAGTGTATTCCGAGAAAAATCGCCGTAATACGCCGACAAACACGATAAAGTGACAATTGATGACAATGCACGGCCACAAACACGACAAAGTGACAATGCTTGTCAATGCACGGCCACAAGGGAAGTCCTACCCCATTTGTCGTGCAGCCCAGACATTGCTCTTTCTTTATCATCCCTTCGGATCGGTACAAAATGGCCTAGCTGACCAGCCATTCTCTAATTACGATGAAGTCAAAAAATGGATCGATGTATGGATAGCACCCAAAGAACCACCCTTTTTGTCATGATAAGATCCGAGCGACGGACAATAGTTTGAACTTTGAATGTTATGAAGCTTCAATTTCCGACAAAAAACCATACGAGCTTATTTAAACTTCTTATAAGCATTTCAAATAATTTGAAAATAAGGAGTGTTCAAATTGTTCAGTTGTTGGAGTAATCAAGACGGTAGTTGAATTTACTTTTTGATTTTTTATAATTAAAGAGAATTTTGCAAAAGTCAAATAAACATAATTTCTCGCAACTTTATAAATATTCTCCTGAAAAAACAAAATTTCATGAAAACTTTACATGGTAAAAATGCTTCATCCCTCTCATTTTGAACAGCATCGTTACATATCGGCAGAAAAGAGTGGAAAAAGAATATATCGAACAAACCTTTTTACTGGAAGGGCGAAAGGTGTCTCAATTTTTTTTTATTATAATTCATATATTGGCAATCAGAATACTGGTCTAAATTATGTTACTATAATTTTAGATGGGGTTATGTATAGAATCCAAATCAGTTAGCTGATAATTTTGCTAAAAATATTGTCAGTGTAACTAACTTGAAATTAATTTCTTTTTATGGCGATGATTTGTCACGCTTTGCACAGTAACACCTGTGGTTGACACTAATTATTTATTTAATCTGGTCACTAAATTTGAGGCAGAGGAAACTATTAAAGCTTTGAAGTTCCTCAGGGCTCCGAGCTGGGACCTCTTATATTTTCGGTGTTTACAAATGATGTGTATAGTTGGGCTGTGTTTTATTGAAATTATTCGCTGATGATATCATTGTAGTTGTTCCTAGCTGAAGTTGTGGGGAACAAAGAGATCTACGAATATTTTGTTGAAAAATTCGTTGATTGGTGTTGTGAAAAAGACCGTTTGAGTTCATTTCGCCTTGAATAATGAGAGAAGTACTTTGAGTGTGAACTTTGGTGGTAATACTATTGCAAAATCCGATACAACTAAATTTCTTGAAATATATGTTGACAAAAATTTAAGATGGACAACTCACACTGACACAAAAATTGGTCAGTTAATTTTTTACAATCAGCAGAATCAAGAATATGTCACCTATTAGCTGTGTAATTACGGTTTATTAAAGCTAGTCTATGTTCACTTATCTTTAATATCTTGTTGTTGCCCTAACGTTTCCAGCGCATTTCTATATAGCATAACGAATCCTCCGTGCAATATTCAGCCTTAGTCCATTACAATCTTGTTGACTAATTTTTATTGAGAACAATATAACCTTGTATATACATTTTTAAAAGTCTGCCTCACATTGAGAAAAATGAGGATAAATTGTTGAAACTATCATACCATCACAATTATCAAACAATAAATTCACAATTTCTGTTATTAACAAAGCAGAGAACACATAAATTCGAATGTTCTCCTTTGTACCGTGGTAATAAATAATTCAACTTTCTAGTAGCCTCTGTAAAGTCCTTGAATATAAAATTGTTCAAAAATTAGATCAAGAATCTCGCGTTGGAAAACTTGTTTCTATATTATAGTCCGTCTAGAAAGTATCCGGAATTTATCATTTTTCATAAATTTAATATACTTCTTTTTTGTGTAGTTGTGCAGATAGTCGGCTATGGCCAAAGTTTCATGGCAACACTATTTTTCAAATATTGTTGATTATCAACAGGTATATAATTTAAGAAATAATGCCGCAACTAGAAAAAAAAAACAGGAAGAATATTTGTATAGAAAAGGTTTCCGAAACGTTAAAAAATTTGTGCAATTAACTGAACTGGGAAAAAGTGATGTATATAAGACAATAAAAAGGATAAAAAATGGCATGGATATGAGGCGTAGATCAGTTTCAAGAAGACCGCGTAAGATTAAAGGAAAAAATTTAAACGCTTTATTGGCCTCAGGACGACGCAATCCGCGCCTGGGTTTTTCGCAAATGGACTAACAGATTTGGAAATCAAACAAATATAAAAGTATGTCCAGAAACCGTCCGTATGTCACTGAAAAAAACAAGACTACATATCAAAGAAACCAAAAAAATCTCCATAATTACACCTTTACAAAAGAAACGAAGGATAGAATTTGGTCAACGTTTTCAAGAAGATAATTTTAATAATATCTTTATATCTGATGAAAGTTGTTTCCAACTTTGTGGAAATCACTTAAAAATCCTATCAAAACAATCTGTTACTGTTCAAATATCCAAATTTCTCACCAAAATAATGGTTTGGGAAGCAATATCACAGCGTGGTGCTACGCCTCTCTGTATAGTTGATGGTACCATTAATAGTGAGAAGTATTGTGGCATTATAAACGATTTTCTGCTTGAAACGGTGTTTTCTTTATATCCAGAGCGGTGGCGTTTTCAGCAGGATAATGCAAGATGGCATACTTCGGCCTATGCTCAAGCTTGGATGCAAGAACACCAACTGACAACCATTTCATGGCCAGCAGCGTCACCAGATCTTAGTCCCATTGAAAACATATGGGGGCTAATGAAGAGTGAAGTTGAACGAGCAGTTCCTTGAAATAAAGTTGATTTAATTCAGTCAGTTTCAAATTCCTGGACTACCATTACCGAAAATTATGGATGTGAAGTAGGTTCGGGTGTACCTCGAGGTTTAGTCAAGCGTTCGCAGTTAAATGGAGGTTGTTGTATAAGTAAATAAGATGAATATTTTGTTATAATTTTCTAATTCAAGAATCGAAAACATATACTAAATAATTACAATCGAACTTTGTTTTTTCCAGACACTTTCTAGACGGACTGTATAATAGGTTGAGGAGAATATCCATTATTTTTGCGTGAACGTCGAGACTTTATTTAACATGTTTCGGTTTGTCCAATTTTAATCAAATATGTACCGTTTTGTTTTATAATTTGTTGCCTTTTAAAGGTAGCTTTATGATGCCTTTCTCATAGAAGTCTTAATCTAGGTTGAAAACAAAAATATAAGTGAAATAATGTTGGCCTACTTTCAAGGCATGGTATGTATTTATTATTCTACGTTCTAGTCTAAGTGAATTGGTTTATTTTTCTTACAGTCTGAATCGTATAGTCCTAATTCCCTTCGGCTAAGTGGTCAGATCGAAGAAAGCAAACATCAAATTCATGTTAGACTACAGTCATAAACAGTGACAACAGTTCAATTCGGGAAACAATTCCAGTGAAAAATTCGACAATTATCGGTTTGTTTTTGTAAATACATTAGAGGGAGTTAAAGAATTATAACTGCTAAGTACAACTCCCAAGGGGGTTATTACTATGTTTATAGTTACGGTCACTGAGGGTTAATTTGTGTATAATGTATCAGTATGAAATAAACTATTATTGTTGTAATAGTTTCAATACTTTTTTTTGTTGAAATCAGATAGAAGAAAAAAAAGAAAACTTTCGTGATTTATCTTTCCGAAATTATACATGGGCCTCCGTATCGTTATTTCACATCAAAATACTGAATTTGAACTCAATCGGGTTTGTACTTTCAGAAATATTTGAAAATTGGAATTCAAAATGAGAATAACTCAGGAACCATAGCATGATTCTGTCCATTTCATTTAATTATAAACTGTAACTATCATTATTAGTATAAACTCAGGAATAGTAAGTACTGGCAACTAATATTTCAAATTTTATATTTCAGTTACACCCCTCTATAACCTATGCATTTGTCTTATTCTCCTCACTTTTATACAGATCGCAAGAGATTGGCAAAGATTTTCACAATTAGTTTCCAAAGTGGAGAACGACTTTTCGCAAAAATACGAAAGTGGATTCAGACTACCGAGAAAAATCTATTTTATTAGTAGTATTTTACTTTTGGCCGCATTTGGTAAGAAAAAAAAATTTTTCAGTGAGAATTGTTTCCTTGACGAAATTTCATGTTTCAGTTGAGCACGCTCTATCTATAGCTTTTATGGTGTTATCAAAAAATTGTGGCAATACTTCAACTGGATGGGAATATTATTTGAAAAAACATTTTCACTACGTATATCATTATATTGAATTCAATCTTATCGTTGGACTAATATGTGCAGTGAGTATCGTGTTTCAAAATGCAATTATATTTGAATCAGCAGCACTGATATTTAGATATCTTTTAATTTAAGTGAAGAACCTTCCAGAGGTTTTATTCTGAATTTCCTGCCATATTCAAAGCTTCAAAATAATTAAAACAAATTGTAGAAATTAATATGTTTTACTACCAATAAAAATATATATTACACATTTTCTTGTGACTCGAGTTTCGGGAAATGAACCATTCCATCATCAGACAACTGAAGACCTAACAGTGGTACAGAGGTTTTTAAACAAAAGTGATGCATTTTTTGAATATTTCAATAGATTCTAGGTAACACCTAATAGTGGTACCCGGACAAAAAACCGGGTTAAAAAAGAGGGTCCTTCTAAGAGATATCGGAATGTTGGCAATCGACAAAGAAGGTTGTTAAACAGATGGTACCCATTTGAATATCTCAAATAATTTTTGGGGTTACATAGCTCCGTACAGTCATTCATTATTTTTATATTATTTTGTTGTATATCTCAAATATTCGGATTTACATAGCTCCGTACATTCATTTATTATTTTTTACATTATTTTTATTGTGGACTAATTTGAAAATTTTAATAATCCAGATAGTAACGGCTGAAACAATTCAGTAGCTTCAAAATAATATTGGATCAAATTGAACGAAATTATTCCGTATGATGAGGTCAATAGATGTGTCGGTTATATCAATAGGCAGAATTCGATTTGGGAAAAATCCGAAATAAGCGGTTGAACAACTACTTACCCAACTGACAGTTAAGTACAGTTTCGGGGTAAGCGGAGTGACTGGAATTTAATTCTTCGAAAATGTTGGTTGTGCGACTGTTACAGGGAATGGATTGCGTTAAGGAATGATTTTTCATCCTAAATGGATGCCAAAAGTGTGGGCAATGTTTAGTTTTAGCAGGATGGTGTAACAAACCACATTGTTTGTGAAATAATGACTCTGTTATGTGAAAACTTTACTGGATGCGTAATTTCTCAAAATAAAGACATCAATTGGCTGCCGCAATCACAAATACTGTGATTGTGTTTAAGTTTTAAAGATACTTTGATTATAGTTATCTCGATTATTGACTTGCTTTGTTCATATAGGAATGATTCCTATTTCGAAACTACGATGAGGAAGTGAAGAAAAAATAGAGCTACTAGTACGGTTCGTATACTAAAAATAATGGTAAACAAATTTGACAATAATTTGTCAATCGACAGGTTATGAGGAAAATTGCGACGTTAAAAAAATCACAATAATTCTTGAGCCAACTAAATGGCCACAAGAGACAAGGGTGATTATTATGCGAATAATTATCAAGTTTTGAGCCACAGCGGATACAAGCGACCAAGTTGATTACTGTATAAATAATAATAAAAATTTCTGCAACTAGTAAGGGTGTTTAAAAATTTAGGAATAGGTGTGAAGTAATTTATCCATTTTGACAAAAAGAGAGAGAACATCTGCTTTTATTCAAAGAATATTGGTCTATCAAAGTAATCATCCATCGAATTTGGTTGGAAATTAGATTTGTGTTTTGACTCAATAAGTGAAATGATGTTCTGATTGGCTACAAGAATTTTGAGATGAGTAGGAAATGAAGGTTTTCATATTTTACAATTCTATCCATAGGAACATAGGAGTAAATATATATCATAAACAGTAAATCTTCAACCCAATAGAAAGGATCTGCCTTTCAATTTGGTTCACACGTTTTCTAAATGGCATGGACATGTAGTTAATAAGGGATAGGCTGCGTATTCTAAAACCAATACATTTTCATAATTTTAACAAGAGGTTCCAAAAAAACAAGTTGAAAGTGTCGTGAATCGTATGAATATGAAGAATTAAATGTCTACAAGCTTCAAACGCACATAACAGAGAAATTGTCTTCTAATTCCTTTAAGTAGATATAACAGGAGTTAAAAAATATATAGGAGACAGTATTTTATTTCCACAAAATGTTTGCACTACAACAATTGTTTCACCACGATGTGGCTTCAATATGTATCTACATTCTACTGGCTCATTCTACAGCCTGGTGAAACAATCGTTGTAGTACAAACAATTTTGTGGAAATGAAATATTGTCTCCTATATATTTTTTAATTAAAATTAGTTTCCACCAAGTAAATACCGAATCAATCAAATGTAACAGAAGTTATTCGCCAAATACAGTCGCAATCATGCGAATATGCGATGAAAAACTCCATCACAAGAAAAACTGTGAAAACTGCCGAAACTGGTACATATTAGGTTCCATCATTACTTCAGACTTTGTACTTTAGATTGAAATAGAGATATCTCTGCCTTCGACATAAATACTGGGTTTTATCTTTAGAATGAAACCTCTTGTTAGAAGACTCCTTTATAATATGCAGGTTTCCTGGAGCCTATGACACAGCATTGAGTGATTTTCCATCTAAAATTAGATGAAATATCTTTTTATTCATTATTTCGTAGATTCTGATACTATTTCTCAGAAAAATAAAAATAAATATATTGATTATGGATATCAGCCGGTAGCAAAAATATAAGTTTCGCTATAAAAATAGCTTCTGCCTTATTGACCAGATCGTCACTGTCACTTGGTAATTTGTTGAATAAAATGAATTACCATCAAGTAAGGATCGATTTAATTAAATTCTCAAAAAAAAATTTGAAGTTTGGAAGATTCCATAGATCAAGTTTCTTTATTTTCTATATTTTGAGAAATTAGATTTTTTTAACAATTATCACTAAACGTACAATCGCGAGAAACTCCTGACGTTATATGAGTTATTGGTAGAGCTTCTCATTAAAATTGTATCATAAAAAAATCATATTTTCCGAAAATTTCAGTACTACATGAAGGAGAGGTTAAATTTTTGCACAAACATGAAAAAACTGACCTCTTAAATTTGAAATGAGCATTGTATCTTTTTTCCAGTCTAGCAATTTCAAGAAATGTTGAATTGTATCAGTCCTTACTTGGTGAAAATCCATATTAAATAATATTGAAATAAGGTTATTCTGATTTTCACAAAATTTTTATTGTTATATTCACAACAATTGTTTCGCTATCACAGTAGCATCATCAGGCAAGATCACATTTTGAATAACTAAGCTTGTTTCTGAAATCCGTTGCTATTTATATTACAGTAAGTACAATAAATTTTTATTTAAAACTTTTTAAAAATTTATTGTACTTACTGTAATATAAATAGCAACGGATTTCGGAAACAAGCTTAGTTATTCAAAATGTGCCTGATGATGCTACTGTGATAGCGAAACAATTGTTGTGAATATAACAATAAAAAATAAAAATAAAATAAAATTTGTGAAAATCAGAATAACCTTATTTCAATATTATTTAAGAAATGTTACCGTAGTTTCACTTTCATTTATGATTTTGGATCTCTAGGTACAAAGTTGGATGGGCGCCTTCATTTGGAATTTCTGCGATGTTTTCATCGTAGTCCTCAGTATAATCATGACAGAAAGATTTCACCAGATTACCATGAAAGTAAAAATATATTTGGAAAACCAGGGCTTAGTGTTTCACTCTAGAATGGGTAGCAGAAGAATAGCGAAACTTTTTAGAGCTGATAGTATCGTAAGTAAAAGTCAACGAAAGTAATAAAATTTAGACAGGGTTACCAAACTGAGCACTGTGTTCTTTAACATAAACAGTACTTTTAATATAAACTGAACAACTCTAAGTATGAATTGATCTTGAAGAAAACTACTGATAACAAAAATTTATCAGTTGAAATATGGAGGGGAAAGTATGATTTTGTGAACGTTACAATTTTATCATTTACTAGCAAGCCGACTCGACTTTATCCGAGTTAAAATTCCAAGTTGAAGACGCCAATATTTTCAGTTGTGCTGGTTAACAGACATTCAAGATGTTGCTGATTCTTTACTGAAAGAAATATTTTTGACCAAAGTCTTTGTGAATTTGCAAAATTCTAATCTCATACTGTAATCGTTTTCGCAAATTTTGTCGAAAATATGTACTGTTTTGAAAAAATCTCATTATTTCTCAGAATATTATGCACAGAACGGTATATTGCTCAACAGAGCGAATTTGGCGAAGACAGAGTTGGATATACAGCGGATTGAACAAGTACCTCAATCTGGCAAACTACATGAACAGCTTTCTTTAACTTGTTTCTTGATGCGTACAGAGGCAGTTTTAACCGCACAAAGTTTTTTTACTTAGTGTGAAGTATTTCATACACTTACCAACATTTCCATAGCTTTACGGTACTGTGCACAAGTAGAAATTGAAATAATATATAGCGAAATCGCCCAAGAACATGAGCTTTCAAGACGGAGTCAAGGTGGAGTCCAGTCCATTACAAAAATAACTCGCAATTACCTTTCAAAGTTTACACGAAACGATATTCTGTAATAACTATGTGTCTCACATCAAATTAAAGTATAGAGCAGTTAACTCATCTGTTTTCCGCTAGCTAACAATTATTGAATCTACTTTCGAACCTCAAAGGGAACCTGCCGAATTTCGACCAGTGAAAAATAAGAAAAATTCCAGTGAACCACAACAATGGTGGGATTCACCAAATTAATTCTTGTTTATTACATTGTGACTGTTTCATTCAAAACATACAATCTCCGAATTTTTCTTTCAATTTCATAGACCTGCCCGAATTCGTTTGATAATTCTTATTTTGATTCCAGAAAAGTGAAATTCAATTCTGGAATGAAATACATGTAGACTATGATAAGATGTGCAACATAATTCATCTACTGGACGAAATTTTATCAAATCTTCTGCTTGTTTCCTACAGCACGAATTTAATCTTTATTCTTATCCGTTTGTTCGTGAGTCTAAGGTAAGTACAGAATCGAATTATTTAAACGAAATAGGAATTCGAAATTTGAATAAGATTTTCTTTTACTTTTCAGACAGATGTCAAGTAACGTTGAGATTATTTATTTCTACTCTTCTTTCGCATGTGTGATAGCTCGAACTATTTTGGTATCAATTTATGGAGGTGTGATGAATGAAGAGACCAAATCCTTGATACCATATCTCAACACTGCTTCGACTCAAGAGTATAATGAACATGTAAGTTGAAGGAGATGAATCCGATATTAGTTTTTGTTGTTTAATTTATAATTAACTAGGCGTTTCTTAACACGATAAGTTTACAATGGTGTGCATTTATTTAACTTAAGTGTTAATCCGGATTTTTTATGATCAGTTAAATGGACGACGAATTGTATGAGTTTTGGTTCTTTGCTTAAACGCCAATTTTGAGGGACTGTATGATCGTTTTTCATCTACTCAGATGACCAATAAATGAAAGGAATAGGTTCTGAGTCTAAACACTTCCTAAGAACAAAATGTATATTTTCTTGTTTCTCAACCTGAGATAAAAGAAACGAAATAAATTGTATAAGCACTCAATGATATAATTTGACAAAATGAGATTTTATACTAAAAAGTATGAAATTTCAAAGTGTCAATTACAACTAAGTAGTATAAGCGAATACCGAACCGGTTGTTTGGTAGACTATTGAACAACTAGTTAATCGAATGTTTGAATCATTAGTCAAACGAGTATTTGAACCATTAGTAGAGATACAACAGTGTGCAATGGTATCTAAGCACACTGACTTGGATCTCCCTTGATTCTGAAGGTGGGAATTCCTCAAATTTGGTTGGTTGTCGATTTTGGGGTATCATGTAGTGAATTAGGAATATACTTTCAAGCAATGTGGAAAGGTAGAAAAATCTTACTAAAGCGGTCCGAATAGGGTTGTGAAAGCTTCACTAATCCTAGAGGAAAAAATATACTTTTTTGTGGTGCTAGGTATGATGGGATCATAGCAAATATTAGAATCGTAATTATAAAAACATTAGTCGAGGAATTATTCCTCTAAAACCAATAACTTCCTCATCGGCAAACAACTAAGTGAAATTAAGGTGTTCTAAAAAGAGATTTTCCTCATTCAAGTGAAAAAATCAATTTAAGGAGTAATTATTTGATTAATGCAACAAATCGAAGATATACGACAGTTTTGGAGCAATTGAATTACGGATATCTTCAGAGATTTTATTTGGCTCACACATTTCATTTGAGTAACTTATCGGATAGTTTAACCAATTTCCTTGATCACATAATACAATGTTCTTTTTTGATTTTCGTAGATGCTGAGATTGCTACAACAAATAAATTTCTCCAACAACGCATTAACAGGTCATAACTTCTTCAGAGTCACTAAAGGTTCTGTTCTGAATGTGAGTTAAAATTTTTTCTTCGGAAATTTTCTTTAAATAGTGATACGATTTCAAATTTACAGGTTGCAGCAGCTATCATAACATATGAACTAGTTCTCATTCAGTTCAACCAACATTCTCTTGAAAAAATGGCATACGTAGAAAACAGCACTATTTGTTTTTGAGATGAAATTATTAACATTAGCATTTTCTGCTACGAAATGTAATTGGAATAAATTCTTGTAGTTGAGCAGTAATTTTGATATTTTTTTCTGAGATTTCCCCATTAAAATTGCTGAATAGTTCTCACATCACTTACCAATAAGTTATTATAATATCTTCCATTAATAATCCCATTTTTTTTTACCTTCAGAATCAGAATTTTGAAAATTTTTTCCTTGTGTATATATTTTATATTTCTGTGCTTCAGTTTCATATTCTTATGGTTGGACATAAAACTGACAAATGTTTCGAGTTAACCTCTAACATCCTCTCCTTTATTTTTACTGCAGGATCTTATTAGAATGAGTATATTTTTATTCATTGTTTTTATTTGTTATTCAAAAAAGCCGACAAACGATTATGGATAAGAGTTTCAAACGCAGTTCTGAAGAATATGCTATATTTTTAAATTTATCTAGGAAATCGATTTCTTGTGAGTAGAAATTCAGTTTCCATTTTGTAAATGAAATGTATAAATAATTCATAGATAAAACTTTCCGTTATGGGTTACTTAAACCAAGAGTTATGGAAATAACTGGGTTGGTCCAATTTTTAGGATACTGGCCCTCTCATAGCGGCTAGATCGAAAGCACTTCCAGTCCTGTCCTTAAGCATGCCGCTTTAAGATGTTCCGAAATAGGACGTGCTACCCTACAAAGTTTAGTGGTTATCAAGAGTGGAGATTTATTGCTGAACCAAAAAACGTCAACAGATTTGTGGAAGAATATATCGGAATATAGGGTGTCTAGAGATTCATCCCTATTGTTATATTTCTCGCTTTGATTGATGGTATCTAAGAGTTGTTCAATAAGCGGAAGTCGAGCGTGACCGACTTAAGTATAGATGGGGCAGTCGGGATTTGAGACGGAAGCGGCCACATCAAGGGCAGTCAGAAAGGAACGGTCAGAAGGAAGCAGTTAGTTACAAAGAAGTAGTTAGAAAGAAGTAGTTAGCGAAGAAAGAAGTTCGCGGCAGTTCGCGGAGAAGGTAGTTGGCAGGAAGTTCAGTTCGCGAAGAGAGAGTTGACAGAGCAAACGTTTTAGACGAAAGTTCGAGATGAAGTATAAAGACGGAGAAGTTCAGCAGCTCACTAACTATTTTTGCGTTAAGAGTTGTTAATGTTGTATTTCTAAGACGTTTCAGTGTAATTTCAATCTTGTAAATAAGCTGTATTTAGTACAGTCTGTGTTTACTTTACTTATATAAGGTATTTTTGGTATATAATTAATTTTTTTATGTTCATATTGAATTACTTTCAGCACGGTTTATGCTTTTATTAATCTGAAGAACAACTGGACTTTCCTTACACATATTTTGAAATAGCTGTTTCCTCCTACTTGAGTTTTTTCATCTTATTATATGCTGCTTTATTGTACTAATTTCACCTCCATCTTTAAAATAATATTTTTGTAGGCATTAACAAGATCGAACGCGGTTTTGTCTGTAAAATTGTTTCTTCTCTGTTGACACTTCATTTCATGTACTGATTCAAGTAAATAAAGTTTAATATTATATTATTATATTCTATATTTTCTATAGATGCTTTTAAATTTTTGAGTGTTTTATGATATTGGATACTTCCATAAGTCTTCTTGAATAGAAACAGTTTTTCTAAAATATTTTGATTAGAATAAATTATGTAGAGCTTTCACAGAATTATTTTGTTTTAATTTTTGGAATTTCGAAAATGAAGAGATTTAAAATAATTCAAGATTGCAATTTTGAAACAAATTTTAAGAAGAGATATTTTATTTTTCAGGAAACGTAAAATATACAAAGTTTCTATATTTTCATATTGAAAATTTGAAACTTGAGTTATTGACAGATATCCATTGTGTCTTTAGTAATCACTTCAGTGAATTGTATCATCACTAACTCATATGTGACGACGGAGCCAGCAATCTGAAAAAAATTGAATTTAATAACTGAGATCCAACAATGAGCACATATTTTTTTATACAACTTTACTGATTTGTAATGCAATTCGGGTCGAAAAAGGCTACTATCATACCTTCAGTATTAGACTTCGAGTTATATAAAAATATTTATTTCCTGACAAAATCAATGGTGACGTATTCACTTGTACTATGAATCTTTCTACCTGAAAACAATTGTTGAAAATTAAATAGGAATATCAAAAAATTCTCTTCACCTCTGCATTATAAATATTTGAGGGTATTGCCGCTAAAGTATTCAACAAATTATCAGATTCCTCTTCGATACTAGCACCATAAAAACAGACAAGTGAGGTGCGTGAAACCAAAAGAGAAAGAGAAAATATGAAGTAAACTTGATGCAGAGCCATCTGTTCGTTCCAGTTGGACCTCATCCATAAATAAACTTGAGTCAGAAGATAGTAAATGTTGAAAGTGAAAGATATCAATATGATATTGTTCAATTTTTCGTTGAAATTGGCAAACTGATTGAGCAACTCAGTGTGAATTTCTCTTAGATCTCTCCATGTAGTCACAGAATCCACCTTTAACATCAAAAGATTAGTAGTATTTTGTATTATGAGTGAGATATGGGCAAATGTACATTTTTTTTCCATCTCATATACAGGATGAGTTGATAGGAATATACCTAACTCCAAGGTGCACTGTACAAGGTGTCTTACAAGGAACTTTACATACTCCTAGCATATATGTGATATGGGGGAATGTAAGATACATGAAGGAAAGTCAAGAGCTAACGAAATATTAACTAATAAGCTTATATGTACGAGCACGAAAAAAAATTGTGATTTGTGCAGTAGCATAAAAACAGTGGATATATGTGGCTAGAGTATCAGTGAAAGATGTTCAGAATGAACAAATTGAAGTGAAAAAGCTTAATTCTAAAAGAAATAACACAGCTTTTAATTTGGTAGTAGTTTCAGAAGATCTATAAAGAATTATGTAAACCTAAATTTTGGCCAGAAGGGATAAAAATTACAAATCTCTCATGCCGGCAATTTTTTCTGGAAACATCAACATCCCCCCAAAGGAAATATTCAGATACAACAAATCATTTCCTTCAAAATGTTCAATACATGGAAAAACAATTCATAAACTAGAAACATTCATTAATTGCATCTTAAACTAAGTTCAGATTGTAAACCTGAAAAGCCATATTTTGGCGGAACAATTGTTGTTAATCACTAAATTATGGAAATATTCCTTATTATTTTATTGAATTATGATGAATCAAGCTTATATAGAAAGTGTGATCCCTGACTCCCTCAAGTACGCCGAAGCTGAGCCACTATATAAAAAGGATGATAAGAAGGATTTATCCAATTAAAGTCCAATTGGTATATCAATGGGATTTCCAGATTATTTGAGAAAATAATTTGAAAAAAGTTGAAGTTCGAGATATTTTCCCATCGGCATGGATTTATTAGGAATAGAAGTTATGAGACCGCTATTTTTAGCTTGGTGAGAATTATAATGGGAGCTTTGGAGGAGGCAGAATATCTCTGAGTGTATTCATAAACCTTTTGACCCTTTGATCATACCATTTTCTTGAAAAAACTAGAAACTTATGGAATTCGACACAATCAATTCAAATTAATAAATGACAATTGGTTAATAGACAGATGCTTACATTCTTCTATAAAATTTCTTGTATATCGATGATGACAGAAAGTGGAAAATTCACCGCTCCTCCCTTACTGAACGTCTACATTCGGTGATACATACACTAAATGTTTAAAATATCGTTTGAACGTACCAATCCTAGAAATAATGTATTCGGCGAATTTTGAATCTCTTATGTCCTATGGTATTAGTTTTTGAAGAAGCTATGTATCAAATAAAAATTTCATAGACCTAAAATGGGAAAACCAAATCATCTATAGAAGGAAGAAAACAGAGACTTGCCGTGGTGTCTTCAATGAAGATAGTCTGATGACGTTAATTGGTCTGTAGTATACTACTCTGTCAAGAAAGTACCGGGAATTTTCAATTAAAACAACATTTTTACATTTAATCGTCAAAATTTATTGGGTCGCCTTCAAAATATGCTCCATTTGCTCCAATACATCTATGCCAACGGCACTTCCAATTATCGATACATTTTTTATAGGCGCTTTCCGGGATGGACTTTAGCTCTCGCGCCAAAATTTTGTTTTATGGCTTCAATCGACTCAAAACGGGTGCCACGAAGGGGCAATTTTAGTTTTGGGAAGAGGAAAAAGTCGCAGGGAGCCAAATCCGGCGAATACGGTGGTTGCTGAAGCACGTTTGTTGAGTTTTTGGCGAGAAAGTCAGTCACAATCGTAGCTCGGTGAGAAGGCGCGTTATCGTCATGCAAAATCCATGAGTTGTTCGCCCACAAATTTGGCAGCTTCTTACGGATACGCTCACGCAAACGTTTCATAACGCCTAGGTAATACTCCTTGTTTACCGTCTGACCCTCTGGAACGAATTCGTAGTGCACCACGCCACGGATATCGAAGAAAACAATGAGCATCACCTTCATTTTCGAGCGGCTTTGGCGTGGTTTTTTCGGTTTCGGTTCATTTTTTGCCACCCATTCCGATGATTGCTGGCTTGTTTGCATATCGTACTCGTAGACCCAGGTCTCATCACCAGTTATAATGCGTTCCATGAATGTAGAATCGGAATTACAGCGATCCAGCATGTCTGAAGCAACCTGTTCGCGATGACGTTTTTGAAGAAAATTCAGGTCTTTCGGTACGAGTCGTGCGGCCACCTTTCTCATGCCCAAAATATCAATCAAAATCGTACGTGCGGACTCGTGGGATATCTTAAGATCATGTGCTATCTCTCTCAAGCTGGTACGACGGTTTTCCAGCACCCTTTCCTTAATTTTATCGACGTTATCTTCGATCGAAGCCGTCGATGGGCGACCACTTCACGACCGTCCTTGAAGGCTCTGTACCACTGATATGCACGAGTTTTCGATAGAGCGTTATTACCAAAGGCCTTTTGCAACAATTTCAATGCATCGGCACACGAAAATTCATTTGCAACACAAAACTTTAAACAAATTCTTTGCTCAACGTAATCACCCATAGTAAAAATCGGCACGCACTCTGACATCGACTGACTTAATCAGCTGTTGCAAACACACTAGTTGACAGATCCCGCTCAAGCTTGGCATAGTAATTAAGGACAGTGGTACCAACCTAGGAAAAAAAATTTTTACCTGCCTCATTGCCCCGCCAGATTTAAATCGATAATTTCCGGTACTTTTTTGACAGAATGTATATACTCATCAGTTTTGAGAATCGTAACAATACAAGAAGAATGGATAACTACTTATTTAGAGTTAGATGAGTAAGTGCCAGCTCACTTAATCATAGCATCAAGTGAACGTTTTCGAGAAGAAATTTCGAAGTTTAATTTTGTATTGTGAATCCGATAATGTTCAAGAATTGAACACATGTCATCGTAGACAGTTCTTTCATTTTATATGATGTATTTCCTCATTATTGTAGTATCAATAATTGTGATAAATTCAAAAAGTATTATTACTTTTATTAACAGTCTTATAGGCTCCATCGTCAGTATCACGAAATGGGTATGAAGATATATCTTTTTCTCTTCCTTAATCAATATACAGGGTGATTTATCTTTCAATTCTGACCGAAATTTCCTTTATATTTCTGACATAATATTTCAAAATCAGATGTTTTTCAGAAGTTATTAGGATAAATTTCAAGAATAATTACATTTTACATACGCAAGTGAAAATTACCACCCTGTAGGCCATTTTTTGAAATACTGTTTACGATTAATTGAGCTGGAAAATCAGGAAAATTTACTTTATTTACACAAATTCTCGTCAAAATTCAGAACGTTTTTCAATGATGGAAGGAATTCTGAAGAAGTAAGAAATTCATTGAAATTTATTATTTTTATTTCGATATGGAAGCTAGTATTGAGGAAATTTCATCATAAAATTGCCGCGATATTTTCAATTTGAGAAAATTCCAGTGTAATTTTTTTTTCGTTAGATTTTATGAATTTCAAAATTTCACGTTCAACGAGAAGTGAAAAATCTGCTAATTTTTCAGTACATACAAAAATGTGTGTAACAATAACAAACGTTCTAAAATCTTGAATTAATGGAAAAGTTTCAATTTCTCATTAACTTCTTATAATTTTGTTATGATGATCAAGCTAAAAAAGAATCAGATACGGATTTTTCAACCTGTACAATCAATTTTGAAACGTGCCTTAGTTTGACATAAGTAGAGTTTTTTGTCATATAAGTAGAATTTTCTTCCCGGTTCAATAAAAATGCTTCGACAATTTACTAGTTCATGTGGACATGATTTCTTTTTACAAATTCTATAGCAAAAATGGTAGAGTTGCAGTCCGAAAATATCAAAGATTTCCAAACTACAGAGCTCCAAGTCATCCGACGAAAATCAGAGACAACATGACAATCACTATGAAAGTGACGTATTAAATACTGTGACAGAGGATCTTAAAATCACTATGCCACGTAGAGATCTTTGTTTTCTATTCGGAGTTGGGCCATTTTTCGCAAGAAAGTATGTTGATTTGCCATACGGCAGTGTAACCGGGGAAAAATCCATTTCCCTTAACGATGCGAAGTAATTGGTTTTCGAGGTAGGGAAACTCTAGTCGATAATAATAAAAAAATATTAATAACAATGTTTATTCACCGTATATAATATCTTTGAAAATTACGATGCCAGTGTTTGCTCATATCTTAGTCATGAATCGAGTACTGCGAAAAGGCAACTTTTGACCCAGGGATGATAAAGTCTTCACAACCCTGTTTGGACCGTTTCCAGAAATATTCATTTTGTTAAAGTTTTTTGTACCTTTGCACGTTCCTTGGAAGTCTATTCCACATTCACGTTTTTTCTTGGTATCTTGAAATCGTCAACCAAACATATTTCAGAATCTCGCATCCTAAGAATGCGGAGGTCCAAGTCAATATTCTTAAATAGCATTGTATACTATTGTATCTTCGCTAATGGTTCAAAAATTCGGTTGGATGATAGTTCAAAACATTCGATTGACTACTCGTTCAACATTCGATCGGGCTAATTGTTCAAGAACAATAAATTTAAATACATCAACATTCTTGTTGTATTTAACACTGTGTAACTGTAGAATTATTATTCCGTTTTCTGTAAAATTGTCGAATTGTATCACGAAGTTTGTGTATAATTATTTTTGTTTTTGTTATCTCAGGTTGAAAAACATGAAATCAGACATTTTTATTTGCACGAAAGTGTTTTGATCCAGAAACTATTCATTCATCGATTGGTTATCAAAGCAGATAATCAAAAAATGATTATACTTTGATTTGGTGTTCAAGTCCAACTCAAAACAACAACAATTTGTGAATAATAAAGCGAGTTCCAAAAACCTTGATTAATGGTCTAGATTAATCCCCACGGTAAACTAATAGTGTGACGCAATAATCCACGAGAAGAGTTAGTGTACGATTGGGTATTCCACGATGAAATGTGCATAGAGTACGGAAAAGAAATGAAAATCATGCATATGTATTTCACATACAGCTAATCCAGCCATTACAGAACATTAATTTACTGCACGCTATTCTCAGACGAAGCATAGTTATGAAATATGACATACCTATATAATTCTCGCAATTCACACGAATAGGTTGAAAAAAACTCACATGCTTAGCACATGGAATGGTGTAAATAATAATCACTTAGTTTATGTACAAGAAGAAGGCATATAAGTACACGTGAATTCTACCTGGTTTTCATATTGGCATGTGAGCATGGCTCTTTCACCAAGTGACTACTCAGCAGTCTCCACAGTCTGCCCCCAGAGGCAGAAAGTGTGATAAGGATTACGCCATATCATCGCGCGAAGCGAGAACCCCTCCAAAAAGATGAACCCACCAGCTTCCTGTTTGGGCTTCAGTACGAGAACCCACAACCGTATGACTGGCAGCAGCGAAGCACTATACAACCTCTACTGGCTCTGCATGATCCGTACCCGAGTTTTTGGTACGCAACTCACACGCCGAAGGGGCTTCTATCCATCCATCCGAACGCAGTCCCATGAACCAAGATAATCTCAGGATTGATGGCTCAATTGATCCTGGTACGAGCACCGTCAATCCGGCATGTACGTCAAGACCCACGAAAACTTGTAAAGTCTTTCAATTGATTCTGGCTTCAAGCACCAACGGACTAGCCTCATCGTCGAGATCCACAAATCCCAGAAACGTCTCGCAATCGATCCTGGTTCAGGACAAGATTGATGGTTTGCGAACAGATAGATGGAATACCCTCTTACTCCAACATGCGGTCTTTCAAATACTGCCCTTTCGAGTCCAACACCAATTGGGTGGCCAGGTCGTGCGAATACTTTCCGAGGGCCTCCACCCTCCCGAGGTAACGCATATGCTATATAACGGACAGGTCCAGTGACTGACGCGAATGGCATTACGTTAGGCATCGAGACTTACCCCTCCATTTCGCCGGGACGAAACTAGGGTCCTAGTCAAGACAAGCGCCCCCATCAAGTCAAGATCTAATGCCTGGGGGGCGCATATAAGTACATTTAGAATTGCTCCAGAATATTCTACCAAATTTATTCGAAAATGTTCATATGCGAGGTATTTGTTTCCAACATGACTACACAACATGTCATTTCTTTATCCAAGTGAGATATCACTTAAGTAGGACATTGTGGGCATATTGCATCACCTCCACGATCACCAGGTTTGAACTCTCTAGATTTTTTTTTGTTTGTGAATATTTAGAACAAATGATATATTCTGCCAACATTCAAAGTAGACAACAGCTAATATAATGGATTATTATACATTTCACAAATGTTATTCCATAAGACCATAAGAAAAGGAATCGGTCAGTTGATGAAATATCATGAAAAATTATATATAATATATGGAAATTGGTGGTTCTCACTTTGAACATCTCTTGTGAATCAATTGTGCTCTCTGTTTCCTTAGTTTACCTCTCAGTTTCTTGCAGTTACAAATTTATATGACATTGATTTGGAATATTGTTTTTTTTTCTTATAAGAATTGTCTTTCCAATAATATTTCACTCAATACTGGTTTACTTCAATACTTGACGATATACAATGAGTAAATAACATTCTCTTAGAAGACATCAGAAGTTTAAATGTCATCATGGCATTTTTGTATGTTAAATAAAAATGCAAATATGGTAGTAAACCTGTTCGATCATTACAAAACGTTCATAAGTGTGACAAAAATTTGGGCAAATAAATTTTATATGCCTGCTTATCTAGCTATAGTTCCCTAAAATATATTTTAGAAGATGGCCTACAGGTGATAATTTTTACTTGCTCAGATGAAATTAAATTATCTAGTTATGGTCCTGGAAACTCAAAATTCAGTGTAAATCATTGAACTCCTGTAAAGCGTAAAAACTTCTGAGAAAATAACCTTATTTTGAACTACCATCCAAGAAATATTAATGAAATTTCTTTCAGCTCTGATAAATCACTTTGCTTATTGGTAAGCAAGAGGAGAATATATTTCTTGGTATTGGACTATACATGTATATGATGGGAGTATGTTATATTCCTCGAGGGACACACTGTTGATGTGAAAATAATATAAAAAATCAGAATGCTGTTATCCATTTATTATTTGTTTTCCAATTATAGCTTAGTTAGAAATAGACAAATTTTCGTAAAGTTCTGATAATCATTGCGTTCTCAGAAAAAAATGTTCGAACATATTGGCCTTTCGAATAATTACTCCTTCGTCTAGTATTCGTCGTGTATTTGCTCAAGATGATCTGCAATATTTTTCATTCATTAATTCAATGTATTATGAGTCTCCACTTTCACTTAGACACTTTATCTTTGATACTAATACACAATAATCTGGTGTGCTCTGCAGAACTAGAAGGCCAACTAGTCAATGGAACATATTAGATACCTTATTTTTTATGCAGAATTAATTTTGTTTGCGATTGGAGCCTTACATAGTATTTAATTGTGAAAAAATTTCAAAATTATATTATGACTTATCCTACATATGAGATGTTTTTCATTTTCAAATTTTTCGTTTATTTTTTTACATCAAAATGAATATACAAAATTAGAATATGTTTTTGATTATCACCTGTTCCTCGACAGTCACACAAATTTGTTTTTTCAACTGGACTAACTTCTCAGAGAAATTCATGCTGGCACAAATGATGAAAACATCTATAAATGTCCACCCAGAAGTTATTATCCAGTTCATCAGCTGAAAAACTATATAATGTGAGAAAAATCACCTTATAGTCCCAAAATATACTATTTATATAAAGGATGGGCCATCTAGAGTCTGCATTTAGAGGTAGTGGCTATTTCGAGTCTGGCATCACCGCATTGTTTTCAACTACCAGTTTACTTCTGGAATATTGCTGCAACCACTTCAAATTCAATATTCAATCAATAATGAAGAAAAATTCATAAGATGAGGGCACAAAAAACTCCACCTAAAACATACTACATCAGCCTTCTTTCCCACTTATACAAACTCCAAACTTAAATTATTACGAACCGACTGACTCATAAATTCGACGCATTCCAGCCAATGGACCAAGCGTTGATCACTTCCAAAGTATGAAAACACTTATCGAGGAAACAACAGAAACAACATGCCGTTACACTTAGTGTATATAGACTTTCATAAGGCTTTTGACTCTATTGAAACATGGGCATTCGTGAGAACAATGGACGATACAAGGATATATTCTCGATACACAAATCTGCTGAGGTACATTAAAGAAAATTCCTGTTTTCACATTAAAGTCAATAAAGACATGAAAACATAAAAAATTAGATTGAATAGGGGGGTACGTGAAGGCGATACCATTTCCCCAAAATTAAAATTAGTCACTCTTGCACTGGAGGCCATCTTCAAATCGTTACAGAGGAAAAATAAAGGAATTAACATCGATGGATCTTAACTAAATCACCTTCGATTTACGGATGATATCGTCCTGATTAGCAGTGATGCCCAATAACTGGCAACGATGCTAAGAGAATTAGCTGATGATACGGAAAAGATTAGCTTAAGAATGAACATGTCGAAAACCAAGATAATGAGTTACAGTGAGGAAGATAGATGTCTGCACAGTGAAAAGCTAGAGAACGTATCATTTATCTTGGACATACCATCAAGTTGGGTAAAGAGAATCAGACTGCAGAGTTGGGCAGACGAATAAGACTGAAATGAGCGGCCTTGGGAAACTTGGGAACTAAAACACTAAAAAATACTTAAATATATTATTTATTCCTCTGGAATTTCCAAACTTTTCTCCCTGATGTCATCAATGATGTCAGGTGGTGATCTTCCATCCACAGTACATCCTACAGATTGACAGGTTCCTAAGATTTCTTTTACAGTAACAGATAAGCTCTGTGCGATGGACCTCATTTGTCTGGCGATATCAATGATATCGTTCATCTCTATAAACCTGAAGAGGAGAGTATTTGACACCTTTAGATTGCCAGTAGCGACATACGGTCTGGAGATTATGGCACTGATGAAAAATCCTCAAACAAACGCAGGATAACGCAGAGGGCGATAGAACGTGCGATGCTCGGTTTCAGTCTTATGGATAATAATAATAATGTTTATTTACCAATTTGTTACAAAGTCTGCAGATTACATTTTTAAACTAAAAGCAAACAAAACAAGAGACCCAAAAAACTCGAGGATAAAGTAAGGAATGGGAAAATAAGAGAACGATCAAAGGTTACAGACATCATACAGCGCGTTGCCGATCAGAAGGGTCAATGAGTGGGACACATAGACCGTTAAGATCTTAACAGATGGATTAATAAACTGAACCACTGTAGATCTAGACCATAGACGAATTAGGATAATAAGTCTATGACCTAGACAAACCAAACGCATTGTGGAGAAGATGGCTCGGCGATATCAAGTGGCATCGAATAGCATAGGTATTAAATAAAATAGAAAGGCTTTTTACTTGATAGAAGAAATATAACAAAATTTGAATATTAAAACAAATTGAAATATGTTTATCTTCTACAATTTTAATTTCAAAAAAATTTTTATTCAAAAAATTTTTAGAAATAAATTTATGTCTAACAAGCACAGCTTACATTTAATAGACGTATATAATCAAAACTCAATATATAATGTCAAATGAAATAAGTAACCCAACAGATATACGAAAGTAATTAAAATTAATGAATAAATATTCAGAGGAGACAAAATTTTGTTTCTGGTTTTACCTTTGAGAAATACTACTTGCCTTATAAAAACATGAACACACTTAAAGGACTTCTCAAAGAATATAATTTATTTGAAATATTTAATATATTTAAATATTCGAACAAATTATTTCAAAAATCTCTAGAAAAATGTGCACTATATCTTCAAAAAACAAATATAATTCTAGATAATCCCGTCTTCAGCCCTTTTTCAACATTCCAAATATCAAAATCAAAAACATAACCTACATCACTCACGTGTTAAAAGACTTAAGCTTCGAACTACAGATCAGGGCTGAAGACGGGATTATCTAGAATTATATTTGTTTTTTGAAGATATAGTGCACATTTTTCTAGAGATTTTTGAAATAATTTGTTCGAATATTTAAATATATTAAATATTTCAAATAAATTATATTCTTTGAGAAGTCCTTTAAGTGTGTTCATGTTTTTATAAGACAAGTAGTATTTCTCAAAGGTAAAACCAGAAACAAAATTTTGTCTCCTTTGAATATTTATTTATTAATTTTAATTACTTTCGTATATCTGTTGGGTTACTTATTTCATTTGACATTATATATTGAGTTTTGATTATATACGTCTATTAAATGTAAGCTGTGCTTGTTAGACATAAATTTATTTCTAAAAGTTTTTTGAATAAAAATTTTTTTGAAATTAAAATTGTAGAAGATAAACATATTTCAATTTGTTTTAATATTCAAATTTTGTTATATTTCTTCTATCAAGTAAAAAGCCTTTCTATTTTATTTTATATATAATATATAATTATATTTTGGCTTAAATAAATCTCATTATAGAGTGTCAATGAATTTAAGTAAACCTTAAAATAACTCACACTGTCCTTTGATTTTGTTAGAACATAGATCAATCTTGAATTATATAGTTGATCTGTAGTTCGAAGCTTAAGTCTTTTAACACGTGAGTGATGTAGGTTATGTTTTTGATTTTGATATTTGGAATGTTGAAAAAGGGCTGAAGACGGGATTATCTAGAATTATATTTGTTTTTTGAAGATATAGTGCACATTTTTCTAGAGACTTTTGAAATAATTTGTTCGAATATTTAAATATATTAAATATTTCAAACAAATTATATTCTTTGAGAAGTCCTTTAAGTGTGTTCATGTTTTTATAAGGCTAGTAGTATTTCTCAAAGTTAAAACCAGAAACAAAATTTTGTCTCCTTTGAATATTTATTTATTAATTTTAATTACTTTCGTATATCTGTTGGGTTACTTATTTCATTTGACATTATATATTGAGTTTTGATTATATACGTCTATTAAATGTAAGCTGTGCTTGTTAGACATAAATTTATTTCTAAAAGTTTTTTGAATAAAAATTTTTTTGAAATTAAAATTGTAGAAGATAAACATATTTCAATTTGTTTTAATATTCAAATTTTTTTAGCATAGGTATTGAACTTATTCTTGACAATCATCTAGAATTCAAATTTAATAATGAAATATATTTTTTATTGGGCTTTCCTTTTTTCATATGCGTTAATAACAACATCAAAGTTAAAATTCACGTCTATCGATTGAGATTGGTAGGCATGACGTTTCTCCCATTTAATTTTCCTAATAAATTTTTCAGTAGATTGAGGTTGATACTCCGTATTCAGAGAGATGATTGATATTTCAATAAATACATTTCAATTCATAACAGCTTAAAGACTTTGAAAAATTTAATACTCACCTGAAAACCCACTCCTACAAAGAAATTGTAAGGAACAGAAAAGAACATTTGCTTAAAAGCAATAAATGCGAAAAAATGATAAAAGCCCCTGGCTAGGGTAACTTCGCATCTTATAGATCTCACAAGATTTATTATTTCTATCGAAAAATGCTCAACTAAAATTTAAAATATTGTACTATTTCAACCTATCGCATTTTTCTATATTCAAAAGACTTACCAGCGGCAGCAAAACACATTCCGAATGATATTATCTTCAATTTTGTATGTAGAAACTTTGACGATGGAAAAGATCTTAGCATGTTCTCAATTTTGTCGAATTCTTTCATCATCTCTGTCCAATATGTGGCTAGTTTCAGGAATGATAAACAGGTCAATGTTCCTTTTATATAAAATATTGTAACATCTACAAAATGGGACAACTAATAACATTATTAAACCACAGTGGTTTAAACGAAGCACAAACTTTTGGAAGAAGGAGAGAGAATCCTTGAAGGCTCATCAAAATCTGTGGTATTTTTTTACCTCAGTCTCCATGGAGTCTTAATTCAATTATTTACTAATTTTGTTCATAGAGGTTATAGATATTTACAATATCCAGAATAAAATTTGAATATCAAAACAGATTTAATCTGCCAGTATTCTACAATTTTAATTTCAAAAAACTTTTAGAATTAAATTAAAGTCTACATAAGCACCGCTCTTATTTAATAGACGTATATAATCAAAACTTAATATACAATGTCAAATGGAATAAATAAACCAAGGAATATAAAAAGTCATTCAAAATTAATAAATAAATATTTGACGGAGGCAAAATTTTGTTTCTGATCTTACCATTATGAACACCAATTCTTTTTCAAAAACATAAAACACAACTCAAGGACTTCTCAAAAAATATAAATTATTTGAAATATTTATTATATTTAAATATTCAAATAAGTTCATTAAAAAATCTCTCACAATATGCACTATATCTTCAAAAAACAATTAGAATTCCGATAATTTTTAGGAAATTAAAATTGTAGAAGATTAACAGATTGAATCTGTTTCGATATTCAAATTTTGTTATATTTCTTCTATCAAGTAAAAAGCCTTTTTCTATTTTAAATCCAGAATAGTTGTTCTCTACACCATGCCTATCGATTATATGCCTGTGTTTACTAGTAACAGACGAAATGAGGATGCTATGAAAAAAGCCCGAAATTTCATATTCTGCGATAATAAAATTGTTGTTGTTAGTGTTCGATTTTTACTTCAATTCCTTATATTTCATTGATTTATCTTATCAGATGAACATAGCTAGTTCATCATGTAGATAACTACGTGCAAATGCTCTTGAAGTTAAAATCTCCGCTACACTACGTCCAATACAGTCCACTAAACCTATCGAAATTAATTGGGGCAATTTATTAATTCGCAATTGTTTGTTGTTTCAAAATACTGAAATAATAAGTAAACTACTGTGATAAACTGACCATGGTACGATACATTTTATTTTTCACTTCTTTCTCTACTAGGTGGACAAACCTGCTATATATTTAGAACTTATTCTTGTAGGTTATAAAATTCAGGTATTTTACTGTGATTTGTTTCACATATCGTAAAAAATGAATATTTCAATATGTAAGAACCAATCTAACGTCTAACATGTAGATTGATTTAATTGTTGGAAGAAAATTAAAATGTTCATAGGAAATTTACTGAATCAAAAGCAATGATGAAAAAGGTGAAAAGAATCAACATCAAGAGCTTAACTAACTGAAATGTATGTCATATCTGAAGATATGAAAAAATTATAGAACACACTGATCTTCTAATCTATTGAGAAAAAGAAAAATAAATATGTGGAAAATATTTCAATGAATAAATAATGTCTTGACTCAATCCGATAATCGCTAGAAATCTTTTTGTACTCACTCATTTCAATTATTTCGAAAGGCTCATCTGTTTCCATCATAAAGTAGACACATAGATGACTTTCCACAAGAGCAATGCAAAAAATTATGAGACTGTAAATCGTTCTAAAACTACGCCAAGAAAAACGCATATCTTTATAATCAGAATTCAGTATACCGTTGAGTGGAAATAAACCGAAAAATTGAGATGCGAACATAAGATATTTCATAGAATCGTGAAAAGTTCTATTGTCGTGGCATTTTGTTTTATTTTCTTTCAATTTTTTCTGAAATGAAGCTGATTCTTCGGAGTAGAATATCATATTTATTCCTTCTACAACACTGCTACAATTTAGAAAATAAATACGTTTTCGCTAAAATACAAATTGAGGTTTAGGTAAATAATTTTAAACAAATTATTCATTTTGTCCGTGCAGTCTGACGAATATGAAAACCTATATTTCCATCTTCCCTGTGATTTCAAGCTCACGCTAACGCCTTATCAATCTTTGTGAGCCTGTCAAAATCCGTATTTTATTGATAAGTGATTATGGGAAAATGAATTGAGAAAGCTTTTATTAGTAAAATCCAAATGAGGGAAACAGAATGTTAAATTTTTTCGGAAAAACGTTTTTATGGCAGATATTCAAAAGATTACCAGATGAATTAGAAGTAACTTTTGAAGGAGAGGAGACCTATTTACCATTTCAGTCGATATTTCAATGAATATAAAAAATTGCGTACCATCGAATCAATTCCATTTGGCAAAATGGTGCCCAGAAAAATATTAATTACGAATTAACTTTTTACACTCTTGTCGAAGAGTGGTGTAGTTCCGTCCAATTGTTTTATTTTGCGAATTTTAGACCGAGATTGTTTAAATTGATCCATGAAGTGAAAAATTCGTAATCAAACTAAATTTGTCTTAAATATCACATGATTGATTTTGCTTACCTCACTGCAAATTTTAATTTTAAAAACAATATTTCTCAAGAACTTTTTGAAATAAAATTAAATAAATGTCTCGGAAATAACACTCATAATTCAGTAAACATATAGAATTAACACTCATTAAGAAAAATAAAAGAATCAAAAGAAAATGTAGAATATTGATTGAAAATATTATCTAAATGAATACTTGAAGAATACAAACTTTGTTTCGTAACGATGTATTATAAAAACCAAATTATTTTCCAAAAATGCACATCATAACCTCACAAATTTCTTCGAAAATAACTCTCTTCGAAAAAATTTTTTCAAAAAATTATTCAGCACATCTTCAAAAAGGCCATTTGGAATTACCACGTCGATAACTCTTCAGTACAACTTCGTATCCAAAAAATAAAAATAATCGATAAAAAGATATAAGAATGTTATCAATTCTTATTTTTATAATCGAAGAAATGGACGATTTGATGTCATGATTCTGGAAGAATTTATTTTCTTTAGTTTAAAATATAACAGAACATACACAAAATAAAATAATAACATACAAAGAAATGAAAAATAGCTTACTAACCTGAAAGAAATCAAAAACTATTTCTTCGGGTTTCTCAATTCACATTGCTAACAGCTAACTAAATATAACATGTGACAGTTTTAGGTAAAAATCTTAGACATAGAACATAGAACATGTAGTTACAAAGTTGTTTTTCCTAAAAATAACAGTTTTATTTTTACAGATATTATATATATCAACCCACAAGCTACGTATTATTCAATAACCAACATGGAACTAGTGTTCAAGTATGTACTTATTTAATATTTTTAATCAATATACTATATTTTCTTTGGATTCTTTTTCTTCCTCTGGTGCTATGTAGTGAGTGTTATCTCTATAAGTCTACTAACTTGAAACCGTGTTTTCTAAGACATTAATTTAATTCAATTTTAAAAAGTTTTTGAGAATTTTTTTTCATAAAATTAGAATTTGTTGTGATGTTAGCAGAATTAATCTATGTGATATTTAAGGTATTGTTAAAGCCTCCTATCAAGTAGAAACCGTAATTTCTATTGTTTTATTCTATGATATAATAATTTTATTTTGGTTTTTCACTCATACACATGGTATCATTTGGATATAACTGAGTCCTTAAAAATACTTTACAAACTTTGTGTAATTTCTATGGACGAACATGGAATAAGTAGGGTTTAATATTTGAGAAAAAACACTACAGTTTTATGTTTGTTTGTTTATCGAATAACACGTGGTTTTTGGGGTGAGATATATTTTCATTAATTATTTTCAGTTTTCGGTTACGAATTAGGACTGAAGAGTTATCGACGTTGTAATTTCAAAAGCTTTTTTGAAGATTTGCTGCATGCGTTTGAACTTTTTTTGAAGGAAATTTTTAAAGAAATTCATTTTGGAAGAAATTTTTGAGGTTATTTTGTGCATTTCTGGACAAGAATTTGATTTTCACAATACATCGTTATGAAACAAAATTTGTATTCTTCAAGTATTTATTTGAAATTTTTAATTAATATTCTATATTTTCTTTGGAATTTTTTATTCTTTCTGGTGTAATGCTGTGTAATAACTCTATATGTCTACTAAATTGAAACTGTGTTTTCTAAGACATTTATTTAATTTAACTATAAATTTTTTTTGAGAAAATGTTTTCATAAATTGAAATTTGTAGTGAAGTCAGCAGAAATAATCTGTGTGATACTGAGGATATTGTAAAAGCCTCCTATTAAGGAAAAACCCTCTTCCAATTATGTCTGTTTTGCTCTCATTACATTATTATAAAGGGATTTTCAATATGGATGATAGTTTCTCAAATAGAAATTTCTCGGTTTCTAATATATTCTTCTTATTTCTAGGTGTTATTATATTAAGCATAGTGCGCAGTTTAATGATATAGCATTTAACTTCCCTCGATTGGTTGGAAGTACAAAAAAAATATTACCAAATTGGTAGCTCCGTTTATTCACTCGAAAATCGTCGTCATTGGCACCCTGCTCAGGTTATACTCCGTGAAAATTTCGAAAATGAGTTAACTTCACAAGACAGGAAACCACCAAAAAGACGACGAAACATGAGGGATTGTTGGTCGATCTATTGAACATATTATTGCTCAAGTCTCACTGATAACGCATACTTTTGACGACACAATCGAGTTACAATCATATTTGACCAACAAATAACGTTGAAACAAGGACTAATAAAAACTTGACTCACGAAATTAAGTACCAGCCTGCGCCTGTCTTGGAAAAAGGCGGAGTGATGCTCTACCCAATAATAACAGATCGAACAGTAGAGTATAATAGACCGGACCTGGTACTCATATCGATAAAGCTCAGAAATGTGGAATAATTATGAACATAGTAGTACCACTCATGCATAAACATCAGAAAGACAGATTCCGAAAAAATAATATATAAGTATGAAAATTTGGCAACAGAACCAAAAAAATATGTGGCATCTTTCAAAAGACATAACAATGCAATTAGTTATCTCACCTGAAGGAGTCATGTATGAATCGTTCAAGAAAAACCTCAAAAAAAATCAATTATCTCAGAAAATCTCAAGGTACAACAAACTGTTATATTGCATAAAATAGAAAGGCCTTTTACTTGATAGAAGAAATATAACAAAATTTGAATATTAAAACAAATTGAAATATGTTTATCTTCTACAATTTTAATTTCAAAAAAAATTTTATTCAAAAAACTTTTAGAAATAAATTTATAACTAACAAGCACCGCTTACATTTAATAGACGTATATAATCAAAACTCAATACATAATGTCAAATGGAATAAATAACCCAACAGATATACGAAAGTAATTAAAATTAATAAATAAATATTTAAAGGTGTCTCCTTTAAATATTTATTTATTAAATTTACATCACTGAGATACGTAATACAAAATTATAATCAGTGTGTGATATTCAAATAGTAATTATACTTAAAATATTTCCATGAAAATGAATAAACAATAATACTTGTAAAGAAACCAAGAACCACAAGAAGTGAATCAAATAGGTAGTCCATATTATTGACAGCAGACTTTTGTTTCTGAAAAAATCAACCACTTTAGTCAATTTCACACTTCCCGCCACCATCGGTGTTTGAAATATTATTTTGTTTAATTAGGTCTTTGAAATAGATAATTCGACTTTAGTTTTATCTAATCGGTAGTTTAGCACATATTCTAATTGTTATTGATAGTGGGTCTTGTTTTACTATTCATCTAAGCTTACATTTATTTTCTGAAAGTTCGCATAATTTTCAGATGTTCAGGAAGTATGTAAAAATTTTTCAAATGCTTATAAATAGTTTTTATTTAAAATTTTTGATGCAAGATAGGTGTGACTTCTTTGTCCCATTTTTTTATTGTACCTTGGTGGTCGATAATTATGGTGTCGTCTTTTGGCTGAATATTCATGATGTAATTTGCTCACGGTTATTTTCCTTGAAACAATAATTGTAAAAATGTTTAAAGCATATAACTTTATTTAATCTTGCACTTCTGCCACTTCAAATAACTGCTGACTTGCAAATGTACGCTGTTTCTGGGAAATTATCCTCAAGAGTAATTCTAAGTAACCTGTAAGGCTTTATGTGGGATTTGGAAACACCACACCATCCAACTATCCCATATCTTATTCACGAGATTTTTCATGTGTTTATCCCATTTCAAATGTTGATCAATCCTAATTCCCAAATATTCAATAATATATAATACTTTCTCTGGGCAGTTGATCTCTCAACTTTAATTTCGAAATATCCTAAATTTAGATGAACAATAGTCTAGGAGCTGAAGGCTATATATTTTATGTTATCGACATTTAAGGTATTATTATTATATTTCGTACTATTCAAATTGCCTTCGGAATTCACATTGATTGTTGAATTTTCTATCGATCGTTTTTGGTGTTGTTGACGTTGAATGTGGGTCAGATGTTAGCCCGTTTGATTGTTTTCAGTCGCTATGTTGAAAGAAATTCGAACAGCTGGTGCTGTACAGGTTGCCCCAACGAAAATTTGACCCCCCCAGAACTCAGAAACGAAAAATTTTCGAAGATTTTAAAAAAACAAGTCAAATTCTGTTTTGAAGGGGATAAATTTCCATCATTGTTCCGAAAAAACCATTCCCATGAAGGTGGCATCAACATTTTTTGAATAGGGAAGAGATGTCGAATGTTGGATAGTTCAAAAGTTATTTATGCTCTGTGCACAACCCAGTTAAAATTTTCAAAATCGGTTTATTACTATTCACGAAATAAGGTAATTTGAACTTACCGTCAAAAGGTGATGTTGAACAGACAATTGAACCACCCAAACTCAAGAACCTAAGAGTTTTGAAGAATCCAAAAATAATTTTCAAGTTCTGTATTAGGGAGAAAGAATTTCTATGATGACATTGTTCGGAAAAACCACCTGAGGATGGCAACAACCATTAACATTTTTTGAATATGGAGAAGATGATTTAATCTATGATTGTTTCGGTCTTTACTTGACGGAAATTCATCTTGAAAATATGAATAAAAACAATATTCTAATTTCCGCTGATATTTTATTAACACTACGATCGTTACGTCATACCATGACTTCTTCAGGTGTGTATTACAAGATACTGAGTATACCATGAACAAGGACTTCATTTTATAGTACATGGATATAACAAAAATAGAAGAGGGGGTGAAGAGAGTTTTACAATACTTTTGGGAAACTGAAAAATGGTTCAAAAAAGATTCAACAAAGGGGAGTTACTTAATTCTGTTTGGTTATTCAGTAATATTTTTCTTTTATGATATCTATTAATTTCTAAAGTTTCTAACAAGTTTAATCTAAAACTTTTGTTTTCTGAGTGTAAAATTTCAAAGTTACTATTAAAACTATGTCCTGTGTCTAGAAGGTGCTCTGCGTAGGTTGAATTTCCGTTTTTGTTACAATAGCATTTTTCATGTTCCCTGAGTCTCGTCTGGAACGATCTTCCTGTCTGACCAACATATACAAAATGGCAAGTACCGCAAGTTAACTTATAAACACCTGATTTCTTTGCTGAACAAGAAATCAGGTGTTTATAAGTTAACTTGCGGTACTTGCCATTTTGTATATGTTGGTCAGACAGGAAGATCGTTCCAGACGAGACTCAGGGAACATGAAATTTGCTATTGTAACAAAAACGGAAATTCAACCTACGCAGAGCACCTTCTAGACACAGGACATAGTTTTAATAGTAACTTTGTAAAGAATTGTAAAACTCTCTTCACCCCCTCTTCTATTTTTGTTATATCCATGTACTATAAAATGAAGTTCTTGTTCATGGTATACTCAGTATCTTGTAATACTCACCTGAAGAAGTCATGGTATGACGTAACGATCGTAGTGTTAATAAAATATTAGCAGAAATTAGAATATTGTTTTTATTCATATTTTGAAGATGATTTATTCATGGAGACACACAAATTTCCCAAAAATTAAATGTTTGGGTAGGAATATTAGGAAACCATTATCAACAGATATTTTACAAGTTACAGAAGCATCTGAATGCTTTTTCTCAACAATCTGTGCAAATCAAAAATATTTTCCGTAATTCAAAAGGTTTACCGAGTACATTGTTATAAAAAATAATGTTTTTTTAGAACGAGATCAATCTAATATTATATATTTTTAATAAACATAGTGAAATTATTCTTGATTTCTGATATTGATTTTTTATTCTGTATCCTTAATCAAATAAATTAATTATTTATATAATTATTTGAATAAAAGTGAAGTCAATTCTAGATTTAATTTACTTATGAAGCAAAATGGAGAAAAATTTGAATTCACGTAGAGATTGTTAAGAAGAAGAGTTCACATGCTTCTGTGAAACATCTATATATCTGTTGATAACCTTCAAATAAAATTCAGTGTTTTCATTTCAATATTATTATCAGGCAGAGGTAAAGATGAGAATATTCGGCTGTTAGTTCTTGAAATCTATCTGAAGATTGGCAACAACCATGAAATACGTATAAAAGCTTATATTTTCATTCAAGTATTTTATCATTTCTACAGTCTTTTTAAGTTTTCACAATAATGGATTAATTTGAATATACATGTTGTATGCAATATCATAAAAAGAAAAAATATGTTTTTGTAGACAAAGATTAATTTTATATTAATCTACTATATATAGTGAAATTTTTTCAAATTTCTGATTTTTTTTGTTTTTATAATAGAGGTTTTGCCAACTGGACTCAGATTCATAATTCATTTAATTGTCTATAAATTAGCTTTCAACTATCAACAAACCTTGCTCACAAATTTCCATAAGTGAAAAATTTTCGAAAATCTCTATATTAATCTGTCATATGTAGTTGTCATATTTATGATAAAACATCACTTCAATAAAATAATTTGAAGAAGTTATAAATCTTATAGCAAAAAACTTAAAATGAATAAAGGTGTGAATTTCCTTTCTGAATTTTGCATAGTATCATGTTGTATCTAATGCGAAAGCCTATTATGCAAGCTATGCAACACTTAACAGCGCAATGTTGTATTGAATTTGGAAACAGTAGACTGTTTCCAACTTCGACTTTGGTTTCGACTTCAGAAACAAAATATATTCCATATAAGACAGACTAAATATTTTCTGAGAAAAAGCTAAGATGTATTCGTGAAGTTTTGTTTGGAGTAGATTATTTTTAAAATGAATATTATTTCTGAAGCATAAAATTTTACGAAAATATAATATTGTAAAGGTGACGAAATATTCTGATTAGAAAATGCATGACAAGACTTTATCAACTAAGACTTCTTGGAATTTTAAATTTTTTATTTATAATTCCATATTGTAGTCGCATTTCTGTATGTATATTTGCTTTCTACTTTACAAGGAAAAGTACTAACAGATGTTAAAAAAGTTTAAGATTGCCAGAACTCGACAGATTGACAAGATGAAGTATTATTGATGTCTTTAGTAATTTCTTCAGAGAACTGGACCATCACTAACTCATACGTGACAATTGAACCAGCAATCTGAAAATATTTCAATTTATTAATTCAGACTCAAGCATTTGTCAGATGAATTAGAATTTGACTGAATTACAACGCAATTGTTGAAGCAATTTGAAATGAGCTACGCTGTAAATCATTCAATCTGTGTCGGCAAATAAAATAGAATGTCTTCGTACCGTCATTATCAGACTTCGAGTTATATAAAAATATTTATTTCCAGACAAAATCATGGGCGATGTATTTACTTGGACAATAAATTTTTTTAACTGAAAAATAAGAGAATATTAGAAAATGAAACAATACTTCAGAAACCTTTTTCACCTCCAGATTATAAAGATTTGAAGGTGTTGCCACTAAAGTTTTTAACAAATTATTAGATTCCCGTTGGACACTAGCTCCGTAAAAACAGACAAAAGATGTCCGTGAAACCAGAAGAGAAATGGAAAATACGAAATAAATGTAATGCAGTGCAATTTGTTCGTTCCAGTTTGACCGTAGCCATAAATAAACTTGTGTCAGAAGATAGAAAATGTTTGAAGCGAAGGACAGCAATATGATGTTGTTCAATTTACCATTGAAATTGAGGAAAAGATTGAACAACCGAGTGTAATTTTCTCTTAGTGCCCGCCATGTAGTAACATATCCAACCTGTAAATTCAAATAATTAATCTTATTTATACAAAGAGAGTAATTGACATCTCTATTTATAGCAATACCTAGCGATCATCAAAAAGTGTTTTCTTTATTCTGTTAGTGACATACGGGGTAATTGAGATGAAAATTTAAAAATTTTTTTTTATCTTATCTATCCTTAGAACATCACATGTATCAATGCATATACGAAGTGTGCGCGAAAAGTATTCTACCTTAGTTCATATATTCGCGTTGGTGTCATTCTTCATCATCCGGGGTATGGTATCTTTCGAAGTAGTCCTCATTTGATTGATCCACATGCGGTGCTTCCACATCTTAAAGCAACCGTTGAACGCAGATTTTGGAATGGATTTCAGCTCGTGAGTCGCATTACATTGAATAATCTCGATGTCGTCCAATCACTTTCCTTTGAGCGCCATTTTTGATTTTGCAAACATCCAAAAGTCGCAGGGAGCTATGTCGGCATTGTACAGAGGATGGCGAAGCTGTACAATCTTGTGCTTCGCCAAAAATCACTGCACAAGTTTCGATGAATGAGTTAGCGCGTTATCGTGTTGAAGAAGCCAGTTACCGTTTGACCAGAAACATGGTCGTTTTGTTCTCATGGCATCATGCAATCTTCTCAGAACTTGAACGTTATATTCTTTATTGATCGTCTGATGTTCCGGAACAAATTTGTAGTGCACAACACCCTCACAATAAAAAAAGCAATCACCATTAACTTGATATGGCTCCAACTTTGAAGTGCTTTTGTAGGCCGTGGCTCATCTGAATGCTTTTATTGTGAAGATTGTTCAGATACTGAATTGTTTCAGCCGTTACTATTTGGTAGTTGATCATAATTAAAACAAATTGTAGAAATTACTATGTTTTACCACCAATAAAAAGATATATTACACAATATTTGATAGATTCGGTCTTTACTTGGTGGAAACTCATTTTAATTAAAAAAATTTATATGAGACAGTAATTTATTTCCACAAAAATGTTTGTACTACTACAACAATTATTTCACCACGATGTGGCTTCTTCAGGTATTACATTGTACTGTCTAAGAAAGTCTTACATTGTACTGTCTTACATTGTACTGTCTAAGACAGTACAATGTAATACCTGAAGAAGCCACATCGTGGTGAAACAATTGTTGTAGTGGTACAAACATTTTTGTGGAAATAAATTACTGTCTCATATACATTTTTTTAATATATTACACATTTTCTTGTGAGTCGAGTTTCGGGAAGTGAACTATCCCATAACCAGACAACTGAAGACCTAACAGTGGTACAGAGGTATTTAAACGAAAGTGATAAATATTTTGAATATTTCAATAGATTCTAGGTAACACCTAATAGAGGTTTACAAACGGAACGTGATAAAAAACCGGGTTAAAAAAGAAGGGCCTTCTAACAGATATCGGAATGTCGGCAATCGACAAAGAAGGTTGTTAAACAGATGGTACACATTTGAATATCTCAAATTATTTTTGGGGTTACATAGCTCCGTACAATCATTCATTATTTTTACATTATTTTGTTGTATATCTCAAATATGTGGATTTACATAGTTCCGTACAGTCATTCATTTTTTATTGCATTATTTTTATTGTGAATGAATTTGAAAATTTCAATAATCAAGTTTCTTTTTTTTTGAATCTACATGTAAAATTTTCTTAAGATGTTCTTTTGTCGAAAGGAATTACTGTTTTCTAGGGAATGGGTGCCAAAACTTTTACCACTCATACTACCGGCGTCTAGCCGGTAACTACAGCATTCAGGGAATTCGTGAGATACCACCGGTAATGCTCATAAATAGCAGAGCCCGCTCTAGCGCTCAGACGCGAAGATATGAACTCAGGTCGGATATTTTTCAGCCACACCTCGTACATCCAACTTCATAGTCTCACTTCATATCGAATGATTTTTAGGAATTCAAGTGGTGAACTTTTTTTGTCAAACACTTATCGACAGAAGAACACCTTCTTTTATTCACGTAATCATGATAAAATCATCTCATACCGATAGTAAACTATAGTAAAACCGAATAAACAAAATATTTCTATAATTAATGCAATTACTTCCAAATAAAACTTCGCAAGGGTTAAATAACAAGACTATTTACAATCCAAATGTTTCAGCTCAATGAACATTTTCATTTTCTTTTATTTACAATTTGAGATGTTTCTTTTTTGAAAACTGCTCTCTCCATTATTCCCAAGAGTCAAAGGCAAAACAGTTCTGGTTTAAAATACTGTAAATACAAATGGACCAAACAACAAAGATCAAAGAACGCGGTAGATTCATTTTACGCCTACGAGTTCTTCTGGCTTCACACACCTTCGAATCGATTTTTTGCATATTTATATTTTTTCATTTTTATTATTCTCCTAAATCTTCTGTGAAGATCCTTCATAAGCTTTATATAGCTTGTGCGAGTTAGGAGTTCCGTTGGGTACTTAGTTAGACTTTGCTAGTGTATCCTTACACCACCCTAGGAATAACACTGTCACCTCAACCGTGAATGGCGGCCGAAACCGTCTGAAAGAAAATTTACATAATTTTATAGTTCCTCCCACCTGTCAGATCATGCTGCTCAGAAGTTGTTATTCAGCTGTTTATCTGAGAAGATAGTAGTGGTAAAAAAGCGTAAACGTCTGATAAATGAACCAACAATAGGTGGTTTCCTGACTTCGTTAGCAGATATAACTTGGTGTGATGTGGTCACTCCGGGCATTTCAGCTGATCGACAGTGACATCGGCTTTTGTAGCTTACAGGGGTCATTCTGAACAAGTTTTTCCGGTAGTCTGGTCCAGAAGAAGTGAAGGTAGGTCGAAAGATTTTATTGCAGAATCTGATAAGTTGAGGGAGTTGAAAAGCCATCTGGACATTATATCCACTATTTCTCATCATAGGAGTGAGTATGGATCTTTATAAAAAAACGAGAACATAATATGAGACACTTTTGAGCAAACTGAAACAAGAAAAAAATGATAACACATAATGATTTACATAATAAACAAAAGAAAGTATGGGAGATAGTCGATGGCATGACCGGTAGGAGTAAAAAGTCCCACTATCCAATCAACACAGCACCTAGCTGAGAATTTCAACGATCATTTCATCAATGTATGTCAAAAAAATAACCCAAAATTCTCAAACAGAGGAAAAATTTCTGCCCCCTAAAAACCGAGGTAATGTTAAGT
Source organism: Megalocaria dilatata (assembly GCA_034642435.1). Classification (NCBI taxonomy): domain Eukaryota; kingdom Metazoa; phylum Arthropoda; class Insecta; order Coleoptera; family Coccinellidae; genus Megalocaria; species Megalocaria dilatata. The sequence goes on along the minus strand of CM067855.1, from coordinate 62,690,865 downwards.
CGTATTTTGTCTTTGATGTTACTCAGGATGGAGTTGTTTATACCGTCAAAATGACGAAGAATAAAAGTTCATTTGGTTATGACAGTTATCAAAAGGTGAATTCATTTGATAGCAAAACCACTGTCTGAGATTATTTATGCTTGTTTCACCCAGGGAATATTTACAGATTCTTTAAAGACATCCGTAGTGATACCGGTTCAAAAGAAGGGAGATGTCAACAATATTGGAAATTACAGACCTATCAGTCTCTGAGTGCATTCTCTAAGATATTCAAGAAAATTCTATTAGTGAGAATAATTAGGTTTCTTTGCAAATGCAATATATTTGCGAATAATCAACATGGTTTTCTGAAAGGAAAGAAGACAGAGACTGCAATATTTGAAATGATCGACACAATAATTTCAGGATTAATTGGTTCGTTCTTGGACCTCAGTTAGGCATTTGACTGAGTCAACCATGATTTGCTTCTGAAGAAGCTATTTCACTATGGGATCAGAGACAAACACACTGGTACTGATCCGGAGCTATATGTGGGACAGTATTTAGAAGGTGAAGATTGAGCTGAATGGTGAAGACTACTTCTCAGGTGGACAGAAAATAGAGATGGGGTTCCCCAGGGAAGTATTATTGGTCCCTTACTATTTCTGTTGTACATAAATGATCTTCCTGATGGTATTCTGAACTGTCTGCTCTTGATGTATGTGGATGACACAAACATCATAGTGTCTAGAAAACAGTTAGATGACGCAGTGAATGATATCAGGGCTGAATATCAAAGTGTTTTGAAATGGTGTGAGAAAAACGAAATAACTGTGAATTCGGAGAAGACGGCGTGTGTCTTATTTTCGACACATCATTCACGATTGACGTTTCCTGATCCTGTATTCCTGGATGGAGGCAGAATTATGTTGCAGCCTTCTACCAACTTTCTGAGAGTAGACTCTTCCCTTCTCAGGGTAGTCTATTATGCGAAGTTTCAGTCTCTCCTATACTACGGTCTAATGATAGGGGGTAATGCCTCTTATGTATCTGAAATTTTTCACTGTACAGAAGTCAGCGCTACCTATTATCAATAACATAGGATAAAGAGATTCTTGCCGCGGTGTTTTTCGGAGGAATGGAATATTCACATTGACGGGCTTGTACGTGAGAGGGTGCTTTCTGTTCTTTCGGAAGCAAAGTTCCTATTTCGAACAATCCAGGAATACTAATACGACTAGGAAAATGATTCCTTTCCATTTTCCCCAACATTCTTCAACATTAACTGAGAAAAATATCAAATACATGTGCGTGAAATTGTATAATTGTTTACAAAAAAAACTTCAACAAGTTGGGAATTTCGAAATTTTTAAAAGGGAGATATCCAACTTTCTCATTGTACTGAACCTTATAATGTTCAAGAGTATTTGAATCACTATAAGCGTAAATGATTTCTATAATTGTATTTTGTTTTTCTTTATTTTTGACATGTCCTCCTTCATGTATCAGTTCATACATTGATTTGAGAATAAAGTGATTCAATTTGATCTGATATTGTTCTCCGATGAATCGTGATTTTGTCTTATAGGCTCAGACAGACGTGTGAGAATGTGGTAGCGACAAGGCGAAAGATATGCCAAGTTACTTTTATTTATGGAATGCGGAAGCAAATCTTTCGAAGCTCGCGTGGAGTTATTCTTTATCGAAATTGAGTGCTCATGGGTACCTGATGGAAATTTCAGAGGACCATGCCGTACAATTCATGGTTATTCTTGGAGAAGACCCAACCTACATGCATAATAATGCACATCTCAACTACGCTTGGATAGGTACTGTTTAACTTGATGAGTTTCAAATCAAGAGATTTATTTGGTCTGCTTGAAATCCAGATTTAAATTCCATAAAACATGTTTGAAGAGGAGATGAGAAGATGTTTACGGGGATATTTATGATGAAGCCATAGTGTGATAGAAAAATTGTTATTCATTAATGTAAGGTTTGTGTTAATTGAATTTCATTTACCTTTTACCTCATTTTTAATGAAGAATTATGTTGCAAATATTGTTGAATTGTAAATTAATCTCGTTCTTCTGTTCGGCTAGAGGACAATTACGATTAAATGAAATAAATTGAATAAAAAAAATTAATTGAGAAAATAAATGGTAGTGGATACTCAAAATTGATTGACAGAGAAACTCTCTGCACAATCTGTGAATATCCTAAAATAACACTTTGTGATGGTCGTTAGAAATTCGCATTAAATACCTTTACGTGTGTTCCTCGTTCACTGTATATAAGAAATATTCTCCACTTAAAATATTTCAGATATATTTTCTCAAATGAAAATGAAAATTCATATCACATTTTCATGTATTATTACCTGTTTTTCCACAGTTGAACAAATTTGTTTATTCAACTGAACTAACTTCTCTGAGAAATTGACGCTAGCAAAAACAATGAAAACATCTATGAACGTCGATCCAAAAGCTAATATCAAGTTCATCAGCTGAAAAGTTAAAAGTTATGGGGAAAATCTAGCAAATTTCATTCAGTTAATACCTCTTTATTAAATTAAAATGCTGCAGTTCATAATTTTTTATTAGGAATAGAAATAAGTTCGTGCAGTTTCGATAATAGATGTCGCTTCTAGTTTTTTATTTCATTGGCAACACCTTCATTTTGACGTATCGTCATTAGGCTTATTTTCAGTAACTGTCATTTCTCTGAAGTGCAAACAACATAGTTTCTGTGTCTTCTGAAAATGTCAACTCTTGCATCGAATAATGCATTTTTTCGGGGAGTTTTATTTCTTCTCTTCAATATGAAGAAGGAGGGTGTGAAAAGTCATCATATTCTAGTGGATATTTATGATGACCATGTTCTAGTTGAACGAACGTATCAGAAGTTGTTTTCCCGATTTAAAAGTGGCAATTTTGATTTGGAAGACTAAGAACAACCCGGAGCGCCACCAAAAGAATGAAGAAGGAACTCGTAAATACACTTGGAGTCACTCAACCAACCATTTGCCATCGTTTGAAAGTAATCAAATTGTTGGGTCAAAAATTAACAGTGCTGTGACCTAAAGTGGCCCGAGATCGCAGTAACAATGCTTACCCAGAACACAGCTGAACTCCTAACTCGCACAAGATGCTTCTGAGAGATCTTAACAGAAGATCAGGATAATAATAATAATCCGTAAGAAATTAAGTACCGTATGAACTGAAGCTGAAAGTCGTCGAACCACTTCTTTTCAAATGTGAACAACTGCTCCACTGTCAAGAAAAGGGTTTTTGCATTGAATTGTGACTTGCAGTGAAAGGTAGATCCAATAAGTAAATCCAAAACGTCGGGCAACGTATGGATTTCTTATCATCAACTGCCAAGCCGAATATTCATGGCGAGAAGATCATGCTGTGTGTATTTGATGGGACCATCTAGGTCTAGTGTATTGTGAGTACTAAAATCGAACGAAAGGATTACAGGGGAGGTCTACGGAGGACAATTGATGCGTTTGAGTCGAGTATTGTAAGAAAAAAGGCTGCAATACGCTGACAGACAGGACGAAGTTATTGTGCAGCTTGAGATTTGTTTCGTTGGCCATTGAACCGTACTTAGAAATGCTCAAAGAGAAAGTCCCACCTCACCTGTCATACAGCCCAGACATTTCTCATTCCGATTACAATCTCTTCCGACCGATGTAACATGGCCTTGCTGATCTCCACTTCTTCAATTACGATGAAGTCAAAAAATAGATTGAGGTATGGATATCGGCTAAAGGGTTGGCCTTTTTTCGCGATGGTATCCATCAATTGTCAGAAAATGGCTAGCGACGGACAATACTTTTAACTTTGAATGTATAAATTTTTCACAATGAAACTTCAATATCTGACAATAAAACCGCACGAACTTTTTTATACTCCTTAATATTGTTTCATACAAATCCACCACTACTTTGTAAACGTTTTGAATCAAATAAAAAAAAGTTTTCAAATTAGAAATTTCGAAAGGATAAACAAAAATTTCAATATAATATCAGGCGTACGTTTAAAATCTCATCAGTGATTTCTCATGCAAATAAAAAACATTGTATACCATCAGAACAAAAACACAATTTCAAACTAGTACAAGAACATTCATATTTATGTATAGTCCGTCCAGTAAGTACTCGGAATTTATTATTTTTCATAATTATAATATATTTCATTTTTGTAACTATCAAGACAGGAGTAATGTATAAAATAGGTTGTACAGATAGTCGCCTATAGCCAAATTTGCATGGCAACACTATTGGTCAAATATTGTTGATTGTCAACAGGTATACAAGTTATGGAATAATATAGCAACTAGAAAAATGAAAGTAGGTAGAATATTTGTATCGAAAAGGTTTTCGAAACGTTAAAAAATTATTGGAATTGACTGAACTGGGAAAAAGTGGTGTATATGAGACAATAAAGAGGATAAAACATGGCATGGATATGAGGCATGGACCAGTTTCAGGACGACCGCGTAAGATTAAAGGAAACAATTTGAACGCTTTATTGGCCTTAGGACGATACAATCTACACAAGGTTTTCGCAAATTGGCTAACAGATATGGAAATCAACGAAATATAAAAGTATGTCCAGAAACCGTCCGTATGTCACTGAAAAGACAAGGCTACATATCAAGGAAACCAAAAGAAACCCTATTATTGCGCCTTTACGAAAGCAACGGAGGATAGAATTTTGTCAACGTTTTCAAGAAGAAAATTTTAATAATGTCTTTATATCTGATGAAAGTTGTTTCCAACTTGGTGGTAATCACATGAAAATCCTATCAAAACAACCTGTCACCATGGTACCATTAATAGCGAAAAGTGTGGCATTCTAAACGATTTTCTTCTTGAAACGACGGCATGCGTTATATCCAGAGGGGTGGCGTGTTCATCAGGATAATGCAAGATGCCATACTTCGGCCTATACTCAAGCTTTGATGCAAGAACACCAGGTGACAACCATTTCATGCCACCAGCTTCACCAAATCTTAGTCCCATTGAAAACATAATAATAATAATAATAATAATAATAATAATAATAATAATAATAATAATAATAATAATAATAATAATAATAATAATAATAATAATAATAATAATAATAATAATAATAATAATAATAATAATAATAATAATAATAATAATAATAATAATAATAATAATAATAATAATAATAATAATAATAATAATAATTTATTGATTTACAAATGTTTCACAAAGAAAAACATAGGAAAATTATCGTCATAAAATTCTCAATCCCTACACCAGATATTCATCGACGGAATAGGGTTCCATATCTACTAATAAGCTATGAATTTTTTTCTTGAAAATATTGAGATTACTCAATAACTTTATTTGATTTGGTAGATGATCAAACAATTTCATAGAGATATAATAAGCTCCTTTTTTTGTCTTAGAAAATCTGTGTATGGGATAATTATAATTTACATTCCTTGTATTGTATTGTTTCCCTGAACTATCTTTGTCAAATAAATGTTTGTTGTTGAGAAAAATAATGAAGATTCTGAAGTATTCCATTTTTCCTGGAAATATTTCTGCAACTTGACGACAAGGTAACGAGAAAATATTCCGTATTATTCTCTTCTGTATTAAAAATACTCTTTCAAACTTTGTTGTATTCCCAAATAAAATAACACAATATCTAATCCTTGACTCAAAATAAGCAAAATAAAGCATCCTCATTGTTCCCATATCAATAAATTTCTTCAAATATCTAATGCAAGATCTAACAAGCAGAATTAAATTTACCACAAAGACTTTCAATGTTTTCATCCCACGACAAAAACTGGTCCACATAAAATCCCAAAAATTTAACAACTTTTGAAAGTTCTATAGTTTTTTCACCTAAAATCAGTTCAGTTGGCCTTACCATATTAGATCTTGTTGTTTTGAAAAGAATTATATTTGTTTTCTCGTTATTAAGCGTTAAGTTGTGATGCATTTACCAGTCATTTATAGTTACTATTACTTGTTCTGCTCTACAAAAGGTTTTCTTCAAGTTTTTAGATTTCACAATGATATTAAAATCATCTGCATAATTTGTCATCTCTACATCTTCCATCAGAATTTTGTCTACATCATTAACATAAAGTATGAAAAGTACAGGCCCAGCAGCAACCCTGTGCTACTCCTTGTGTGATATGAACTATTTCAGATGTAAAAGCAATACTGAATTGTTTCAGCCGTTACTATTTGGTAGTTGATCATAATTAAAACAAATTGTAGAAATTACTATGTTTTACTACCAATAAAAATATATATTACACATTTTCTTGTGACTCAAGTTTCGGGAAATGAACTATCCTATCATCAGATAACTGGAGATCTAACAGTGGTACAGAGGTATTTAAACAAAAGTGATACATATTTTGAATATTTCAATAGATTCTTGGTAACACCTAATAGTGGTACAGAGGTTTACAAGCGGAACGTGATAAAAAACCAGGTTAAAAAGAGGGGCCTTCTAACAGATATCGGAATGTAGGCAAAGAAGGTTGTTAAAGAGATGGTACCCATTTAAATATCTCAAATAATTTTTGGGGTTACATAGCTCCGTACAGTCATTCATTATTTTTACATTATTTTTTTGTTTATCTCAAATATTTGTATTTACATAGCTCCGTACATTAATTCATTATTTTTTAAATTATTTTTATTGTGAACCAATTTGAAAATTTCAATAATCAAGTTTCTTTCCTTTTGAATCTACATGTAAAATTTTCTTAAGATCTTAATTTCGTAATTCCTTTCGACAAAAGAAAATCTTAAGAAAATTTTACATGTAGATTCAAAGGAAAAGAAACTTAATTATTGAAATTTTCAAATTAGTTCACAATAAAAATAATGTAAAAAATAATGAATGAATGTACGGAGCCATGTAAATCCAAATATTTGAGATATACAACAAAATAATGTAAAAATAATGAATGACTGTACGGAGCTATGTAACCCCAAAAATTATTTGAGATATTTAAATGGGTACCATCTCTTTAACAACCTCCTTTGTCGATTGCCGACATTCCGATATCTGTTAGAAGGCCCTTCTTTTTTAACCCGGTTTTTTATCACGTTCTTACTTGTAAACCTCTGTACCACTATTAGCTGTTACCTAGAATCTATTGAAATATTCAAAATATGTATCACTTTTGTTTAAATACCACTATTAAGTCTTCAGTTGTCTGATGTTGGGATAGTTTATTTCCCGAAACTCGAGTCACAAGAAAATGTGTAGTATATATTTTTATTGGTAGTAAAATATAGTAATTTCTACAATTTGTTTTAAGTAAAAGCAATGTTTTGTTGCGATTTTTCATATGCTGTTTTCTGTCTTGTAAAAATGATTGACCTTAACTTACCACCACGGATACCGTAATTTTCAATTTTTTTCAATAGAATTTGATGATCTACAGAATCAAAAGCCTTGAGGAGGTCCAAACAAATACCCAGAGTGACCTCATCAGTTTCAAGTGATGTGAATATTTGTTCTGTAAAATCAGTTAACGCAGTTTTCGTTGATTTTTCTCTGAGGTAAGCGTGTTGAGTTTTTGACAGTATATCTTGATAGTAGACTGATGGGCCCACAATCCTCATAGCAAGTAGGTGAGCCAACTTTAGGAATTGGTTTGACTAAGGTCAGCTTTAAATCATCCGGGAATAAGCCTGATTTGATGGATAAATTTACAATGAACGCCAATGAAATATATGGGGACTTATGAAGCTTGAAGTTGAATTCTATCAGTTTTACAGTCCTGGACTACCATCATCGAAAATTATGGAGGTGATCTAGTTTCGGGTGTATCTCGACGTTTAATCAAGTGTTTACAGGTAAATGCAGGTTGTTTAATTAAATAAGATGAATATTTTGTTATAATTTTCTAATTCAAGAATTAAAAATATATACTGAATAATTACAATTGAGCTTTGTTTTTTTCCGGATATTTTCTCGACGGACTATTTATTAATATGAAACCATGACTATAGTTGTCTGAGTGCAAAAATAGTAGTATTTTTGCACGCTAGTTCCAGTGAACAGCGTGCTGTTCTTTCATCCAAATGTCTGTAATCTCATAATGTTAATCCGAAAATGGTCTCAAACCGCTAGTTTGGGCTCACTGATGAAGGATCCGAAGTCAAAAGTTATTCTGTACGACCGGTCAGGCCGTTCATAAACACGCAAACTTTCGAACGGAAAGAGCCTAGGAAATTTTAGGGAAAAGTTGAAGTCTAAATGCCGCAGCCAAGTTGATAGACAAACTGGTGAGATAGTTGCGCCAGTTATTCACGGTCGAAAGGATTGTATTATCAAAAGTTCAAAAAAATATATTGTGAGCACTGAGCCCTACCTTAAACACTACAACTTTCGAACAGAAAGAGAGAGCTACCGCTTTTCGATTGTTAGTACCCGGTCCTCACCGGCTTCAAGTAGAGCAGAGCACGAGCGTTCGGACAACCGACGTTCCAACGTGAAACAAAGTCACAGACGTAACTGGTAGACTTGCACCCCATCGCCAATCTGAAAAAGTTAGGTGTTGGAAGTTGGAACGAAACGCCTTAGCTCCCGAAACTGAGAGGTTAGAAGATCTCCCTCATAGCACAACACCCTACAGAGCTTCAATTGAATCAAATCAGTTCAACGTTTCGCAGTTAATCATATGTGAAACTTTCTCCTGTTTTTATAATATTTTCCAAACTGCAGATCCGATAGATTTGAGATTTGGGCTTAGAAAAACCATGATAACGCATAAATTTCATGACGATCGTATCATTATAAAATTCAAAACAAAAACAAATTTTGTGAGCTGAGCAACGTTCAGCGCTAAAGAAATCCACAATCGAGTTTGAATATAGCATTTACACGTAAAATAACGACAAGTTAATACGAGATTTCGTGAAAATCGTGAAATTAGAAGATCAAAATAAAAGATTTTTTTAAAATTGAATTAAATAAATATGTCTTAGAAACACAGTTCCTTTTTGAATAAAATATAAAATTATCAAATATGACAGAACACACAAACGAGATTCTTTAAATAAAATAGAAAAGCCTTTTACTTGATAGAAGAAATATAACAAAATTTGAATATTAAAACAAATTGAAATATGTTTATCTTCTACAATTTTAATTTCAAAAAGATTTTTTATTCAAAAAACTTTCAGAATTAAATTTATGTCTAAAACAAGCACATACGTCTATTAAATGTGAGCGGTGCTTGTTTTAGACATAAATTTAATTCTAAAAGTTTTTTGAATGAAAAATCTTTTTGAAATTAAAACTGAAGAAGATGAACATATTTCAATTTGTTTTAATATTCAAATTTTGTTATATTTCTTCTATCAAGTAAAAGGCCTTTCTATTTTATTTTATATATAATATATAATTATATTTTGGCTTCAATAAATCTCATTATGGAATGTCAATGAATTTAAATAAACCTTTAAATAACTCACACTGTTCTTTGATTTTGTTAGAACATAGATCAATCTTGAATTATATAGTTGATTGTTTCTGTCTGTGTTTCGAAGCTTTAGTCCTTTTACACGTGTTGAGAGATATAGGTTACTTTTTTGATTTTGATATTTGGAATATTATTGAGGGCTGAGGACGGAATTGCTTAGAATTATATTTGTTTTTTGAAGATATAGTGCATTTTTTAGAGATTTCTGAATTAACTTATTCGAATATTTGAATATATTGAATATTTCAAATAAATTATATTCTTTGAGAAGTCCTTTAAGTGTGTTCATGTTTTTAAAAGGCAATTGGTGTTCTTAAAGGTAAGACCAGAAACAAAATTTTGTCTCCTTTAAATATTTATTAATTAATTTTAATTACTTTCGTATATCTGTTGGTTTATTTATTCCATTTGACATTATATATTGAGTTTTGATTATATACGTCTATTAAATGTAAGCGGTGCTTGTTTGAGACATAAATTTAATTCTAGAAGTTTTTTGAATAAAAAATCTTTTTTGAAATTAAAATTGTAGCAGATAATTATGTTTCAATTTGTTTTAATATTCAAATCGAGATTCTTCAGATTCTTTAGGTCTTCGGGGTGCTGTGCAATGTTCGATAATTCCATATGTCTAATAAAAAACTGTATTTCTCAGACATTTTTATTGAAGTAAATTTTCCTCAATTTTTAAGAAATTTTTTCAAATTAATATTTGTAGAGGTTTAACGGAATTAATCTGCTTTATATTTAACATATTAAATGAAATATAAATAGAAAAATTCTACAGAACTCAAAGTACAGTCTACGACTAAAAATTCGATTAAATATCATGAAATGGTGTCAAAATTTGATGGCCTTAGAGCAAACAATATGATTTTATTATTTCATATTCACCTGTAAAAGCACCCCTACAAAGAAATTGTAGGGAATGAAGTGAAATACTTGCCTATAAGACATATAGGCAAAAAAATGATGAAAACCCTCCGCTATAGAATCTTCACATTTGAAGGATTTCACAAGCTTTATTATTTGTGCGGAGAAATGCTCAACTGAAATTAAAAAATTGTGTTGTTTGAAAGTTTAATATTCTTCAATATTCATTAGACTTACCAGAAGCGGCAAAAAATAATCCGAATGATATTATCCTTAATTTCTCAGACAGAAACTTTGACGATGGGTAGAATCTTAGTATGTTCTCGATTTTGTCGAATTCTTTCATCAAATCTGGCCAATTTTTAGCCAATTTCAGAAATGCTAAACAGTTCAATGTTCCTCTTTCGTAATACAGTATAATATCTGAAAAATGAGAAAAATGAAGTGTGATTGAACCACAAGCACTTATATTAATCTTTTAAAGAACGATAGTATCGATGTATTTGTTTATACCGTCGACGATCTTCCGATCAACTCCATCCTCTCTTTAATAAAAGAGGGCATAATCCTCAAAAGGGAGTACTCCTTAAAATACTTGTGGTTTCCTCTGACTAACTTAGTGCATAGCATATCTTTCCTCACAAAACTCTACTGAGAAATCTGTATCGTACCGCGATTAGTTTACTAACGTATTTTGGAAACCCACAGAAGTTAATTCATTAATAGCAATGAGTGCCGATAGCGATAGCCATAGGCTGGGAACCGAAAGGTTCCAGGTTCAGGTCCCGCCTGTGTAAAGAGAAATTTTCTAGGTAGACGGTTTGACCAACATTTCACTGTTTGAAACTGGTCTAAAATTAACATTGCTGTGGCTAAGGTGGCAATGGATTAGTAACAAAGCATGACCCGAACATAACTGTAAACCTCTGTACCACTATTAGGTGTTATCTATTGAAATATTCAAAATATTTATCACTTTTGTTTAAATACCTCTGTACCACTGTTAGGTCTTCAGTTGTCTGATGATGGGATAGTTCATTTCCCGAAACTCGAGTCACAAGAAAATGTGTAAAATATATTTTTATTGGTAGTAAAACATAGTAATTTCTGCAATTCGTTTTAATTTTAATTATGATCAACTACCAAATAGAAACGGCTGAAACAATTCAATAACTGAACTCCATACTCGTACAAGTTAGAAAAAGGTGTGTGAGTGATTTTCACAGAAAACCTAGGAGTATCAGGATAATATTATAATATCAAACAGAGTTATTTCTAAAAAGTTGTTTTGATTAGTATTTAGAATTAAATAATGAATTGGAAAGAATGTAGAGGCTGGAAAGAGAATTTCTGAGTATAAAATAACGGGAAAGAGAGGAACACCTTCAGAGTTCCGAACGCTGAAATGAATATAATTTCAAAACATATTGAAAAATCATAAAAAGAAGCAGAGAAGAATGTTAGGAAACACATCTAATAATTTGGCAAGAAAGAGAAAATAAATAATGGAAAATATTTAATCTTTGATGAGCGGAACTTGAAATTGTGTTTTGTTTATAAAGTTTGGAAAATAATGATATAAATTATTATTGAATTGAATCAGTTCTTATTTGGTGAAATTTAAATTAAATAATATTTAAATAAAGTTATTCTGATTTCCACAAATTTTTATTGTTATGATTATGTTGTAAACATAAAAATAAAAATTTGTGAAAATCAGAATAACCTTATTTAAATATTATAAATTATTATTTTTGGGTCTACTTTGTGAAAGAACGATTTAAACTTCAGAACTAAAAATAGAAAATCAGATTTCTGAAAACTCCCACCCTATATTGAAGTTTTCAGAAATCTATAATAATTTTATATTTTTAATTTTGCAAAATATTCATATTTATCTCTGTATACTTACTCATTTCCTCTATATCAAAGAACTCGTTAACTTGCGTTAAAAAATAAGCACACACATAACCTTCTACGAAAGCAACGCAGGTAATTATGAGACTGTAGCAGACTCTAAAACTCCACCAAGAAAAATGTATGTAATGATAATTAGAATTCAAAACACCATCGAGTGGAAATAATGCAAAAAACTGAGATGTAAAGAGAAGATATTTCATGGAATCGTGGAAACTCCTATTGTTGTTTCTTTTCGCCTCAGTTTCTGGCAATTTTTCCTGGTTCGTGGATGATTCTTCGATATGAGATTCCATCATTATGATGGTTAGTTCTGTATTTTATTTTTATAGCACTGTTGCACTTTTCACATCCTAAATAAAGACGTACTTGTCAGAATCAAAAATTGAGATTGATGTGAATAACTTTAAACAAATTATGTGAAAACTGACCGAAATGGAAACCAGTATTCCCTTCTGTATTTATTATCTGTTATTCTGATTTAGACCTCACGCAAACACTTTATCAATCTCTATGAACTTGTCAAAATTTACTGTTTTTGATTAGGCATAATGCGAAACTGAATTGGTCTCTTATCGGTTAAATTCATAGCGGGGTGAAAGGAAAAGGGTATATGTATATTATAATTTTTTTCAGAATCGATTGATCTGAAATACATCGGTTTTTTATATTAATGTCAGTACCGAATTTCATATCAGAACAGCTCTAACTCAGCTTTCACTTTTTGCGATTTAGCGAAAGGGTGTTTTGATACTGATCAAGTGAATTTTGACCAAGTAATTAATTCAAAATTGACTAAGTATATTATAATATAGCAACAAATGAAGAATTCCTGATCGAATTTATTTCTATCGTTTCGTTCTTGAACATAAACTTGTCCATTCAAAATAATAGAAAGGGGTTTTTTTACCTAATAGAAGGATTTACAATATCTTAAATATTAAACAGATTAATTCTTCTGATCTCACTACAAATTTGAGTCTTATGAAAAATTTTTCTCAAGAACTTTCAAAATTAAATTAAATAAATGTCTTAGAAAACACAGTTTCAATTTAGTAGACATAGAATCAGCACTCATTACACAGCACCAGAAGGAATGAAAGAATCCAAAGAAAATATATAAAATCAATTAGAAATATGGAATGAATACTTGAAAGATATAAACGTTTATTTAATATCAATGTATTATGAAAACCAAATTCCTATCCAAAAATGTGCACCATTACCTCAAGAATTTCTTCGAAAATAACTCTCTTTAAAAAAAGTTTCTTTAAAAATATTTTCATCTTCAAAAAGGCCATTTAGAATTACCACGACCATATATTCTCAGTCCAACTTCGTATCCAAAAAATAGAAATAATTAATGAAAATATATCATACCTTATTATTATTCAGTGAACAAATATAAAATTGTAGTGCTTTATTATATTTTTATTTATAGGATGCGATGTTGGACTGAACAGATATCGACGTGTTAATTCCAAATGACCTTTTAAAAATGTGTTAAATGCTTTTTGAAGGGTATTTTTTTAAAGAGAGTCATTTTCGAAGAGAATCTTGACATTATGTTGTACATTATTGGAGAGGAATATGCTTTTCATAATACATTGATACGAAACAAACGTTTGTATCCTTCAAGTATTTATTTAATATTTCTAATTCTACATTTTCTTAGGATTCTTTTATTACTTCTTATGCTGTGTAATGAGGTCAATTCTATATGTCTACTAAATTGAAACTGTGTTTTCTTAGACATTTATTTAATTCAATTTTAGAAAGCTTTTAAGAAAAAAATTAAATAAAACTAAAATTTGTGGTGAGATTAAATAATTAATCATGTTGAAATTTAAGATATATGATTTGAAGTAAAACACTTTATTTCCTCCTATATTTATTGTTCATAAAAATTGTTTCGTCAATAACATATTGATTTCATCGGGCAAGTATGGTAACTAACTATTTCTACAAAATCTTTCTCCTTAAATACAAGTTTGACTAACAAAATACGTGATAAAATGAAGTTTTAGGGAATTTTCAGAAGTTATTAAAAACGGTTCAATAACGGAGATCTGTTCACATCTGTTTGGTCGTTCAGTGAAATATTCTTTTTATGGTGCCCGTTTATTTCCAGTGCTTCTAAAAGGTCCAGTCTATTGCATTTGTTCTCGATATGGAGAACTTCAAAATTATTGTCAAAATCGTGTCCCGATTCTTGGAGATGCCTGGCATCTTATTGTTATGAACAATAAATATAAGCGGAAATAAAGTGTTTCATTCATTCCAATCATATACGATGAATTTTCGTCAAGTAGAGACCGAAACAAACAAGAATGAAATTTAAGATATTGGAAATCCTTTTATCAAGTAAAAACCTCCTTTTCATTATTTTATTTTATATATAATATTTATATTTAGGTTTTTCATTCATTACATAATATCATTTGGATATAACTGAGTTCATAAAAATACCCCACTAACTTTGTGTTGATTTCTATGGACGAATATGGAATACGTCGGGTTTAATATTTAGAAAAAATCACTACAGTTTTATATTTTTTTACTGAACTCGTGTTAGTAAGGTAAGATATATTTTCATTTTTTGGATGAGATGTTGGATTAAAGATAAATTTTTATTAATTATTTTCATTTTTTGGATACGAAGTTGGACTAAAAATATATCGACTTGGTGATTTCCAATGGACTTTTTGAGGATGTGCTGCTGTTTTGGAAATTTTTTTAAAGAAATTTTTTTAAAGAGAGTTAGTTTCGAAGAAATTCTTGAGGTATTGTTGTAAATTTTTGCATAGGAATTTAGTTTTCATAATAAATCGATACGAAACAAATGTTTGCATCTTTTAATTATTTATTTAATAATTATAATTGATATTCTATATTTTCTTTGGCTGCTTTTATTCCTTCTAGTGCTGTATAATGAGTGTTAATTCTATATGTCTAATAAATTGAAAATATGTTTTCTGAGATATTCATTTGACTTTATTTTAAAAAAGTTTTTGAGAAAACATACATTTATAAAATTAAAATTTATAGTGAGGTTAGCAGAACTAATCTGTTTGATATTTAAGAAATTGTGCATTTAAAATTTGATATATTGAAAAATACAGATCCTATCAAGTTTAAATCGTATTCAAGAATCCAAAATGAATATGAGAGTTCAAGAAAATTTTACAGGAATAAGAAGTAAAGAAAAAATAATTAAAATATTCTTTAACATCTCTAGAATAAGTCACTAAATTTAGCTGTGATATTTAAATTGTTTCCTTAGATAACATTTGCGATACCATAGCGGTGAACGAAAACTCAATAGAAATGTCAGAGTGAAGTTTCATGTCGAAAAGCCGTACCAAAGATGCGCAATAAAATTTGAAAGGAAAGATATTCACTCAAATTGTAAAATGGCAAAATTGCCATCCATTAGGTACCTGTGTTTGAAGGGATAAAAAGGTGAGCAGATTTAGAAAGGTAGACTTAATATCTTTGGCGATCTATGTATTTGCTATGCGTCTCTGAAAAATTAGTTTGCAAGCTTAAAAAGGGTAAGTGAAGCTGAAGGCAATTCAGGAAGCTCAGTTTTTTTCATGTAGACATGAATTTATCAGATATCGAATTGGGCTAAACCAAATAGCTCAGGTACTTAATATTTCACATGTATGCGAGCATCATATAGTTAACATCGATTTAGAAAGTGCAAAATGGATCTTTAAATATTTGACTGTACATCAGAAAAATGAAAAGGTAGAAACATCGAGTTCCATCTGTGCTCGGATTGAAAAAATGCAGACTTCTTAAATCGTGTTGTTACTATGGATGCTGTTACAATCTTACGACCCAGAAACAAAGCAGCAATCGACGGAATGGAGACATTCTGGTTCTCCACTGCCTAAGAGATTTCTTAATCTGAGTTTCGAATTTAATCTTTCTAAACAAACTTAGACTATAGTGAATTTTTACTGAATTGAAACTGTGTTTTCTAAAGCATTTATTTAATTACATTCTAAAAGGTTTTCGAGAAAAAATTTTCATTAACTTAAAATTAAAATTTGGAGCGAGGTAAACAGAATAAATATATAATAATAAATAAATTCAACCCCTTTTACTAATTTATTGTATATATAATAATTATATTTCGGTTGTTTCACTCAAACATATCATTTGGATATAACTCAGTCCTCAAAAATACCTTACAAACTTTGTGTATTTTCTGTGACGAACATAGAATAAGTAGGATTTTTTTAAAATTTTAAGTTTGTTTAGAGGAAGACATATGGTTTTAGTTGAGTAACATATGTTTTTATTTATTACTTTCATTTTTTAGATACAAGGGTGGATTAACGAGATTTTGATGTTTGTTGATGATTATTGTTTATGAGTGTTCCCATGTGCATGCATTACGGCAGCGCTCCTGAATTCGGCCCGAATTTTAAGTTAAATATTGCCGATTAATTTTTCATAGACGGACCCAGTGAAAAGGTATTGATTTTGGACATATTCAGTAATCGTTACATTCCTGAGAATCAAACCGAAGGTCTGAAATTATTATATTTTGAAAATAATTCGAATTTATTATTCACAACAAAACTACTTATCACTATCCTAACATACGACTGCGGTTGATAAGAAATTGTGAAACAGAACCGCATCAAGTGTGATTTGTAGAATTCATTCTCGAGAAATGACCAGTGTGGAAATAACCAACATTCAGCTTCGAGATGAGATAGTGAAAGGAAATGAAGATTTAAAATCTCTACTGCGAGCACTGGACGTAAAACTCTCATTAAGATCGAGGAAATCAATCGCCGTCTTAATAAAGCAGAAAGAGAGAATGAAGAATTGAAAAAAAAAGTTGAAGATTTAGAACGGAAAAATAGAAAGAATGGCTTAATTATTTTTGGATTAGAAAGACAGGAACCATCAGTAACAGCTGAGAAAATTATTGAAGTAGTTGAAAAAACTCTAAAGTTAAAGCTTGTAGAAGGCGATCTCAATAACATATTCACTCTAAGGAAAAATAACAATAAGAGTTGAATTCACTTCCTATATGAAAAAACTCGCAGTACTGGGGAACACTAAACATCTAAAAGGAACCTCAATCAGAATATCACATGATCTTACTGAACAACAGAGGACAGAAGATGAAATCTTAAGGAAGCATCTTTACTCCGCCAGGCGAAAGGGGCAGACCAATTGCTTTATTAAGAAAGGCAGACTTCATTTGAACAACCGCGTCTTTACACCAACCGACTTCAATAACAGATTACATAGCGATCCGGGCACACCGACGCTCCTACCTCAGTTCAGCAAGGAAGAAAGAACAAACGCCAAGCCGGATCAACCTACTTCAAGATCTAAGATATTGACGACGTCAAACAGCGTTTCTGAAAGTGAGTCTTCCATAACCCCAAAACCAGGTACTGTAAAATCCTCCTTTCGAACTTTCGCAAAAGATCGACTCAATACCAGAAAGAACTCGGCTAAGACGAGTCTCAAGGACTAATACTAGTTTTTTTTTTCCTTTTTGTTTTGGTTGGAGGGTGTCTGTGTCTGTATCTATGGAAGCATTTTGTTGATATGGATTAATGATTCCCACTACAAGGATTCTTCGTGGGATTTTTTGATTTAATTCCGATAATTTGCATATGCAATATTCATTGTTTTTTTTCTGTTCTGTATGCTACAGTGTGAGATTAAAAGATGGATCCATATATAAGAGATTTCGAACACTTGGAGTTTGAATCAACTGAGGTGGATGATTATGATGATTTTGAGATCGTTGCTGAAGCAGCCAAGAAGGCAGGATTCGTGGTTTTCCAGGCTAACATAAGGAGCATTAGTAAGAACTTCGATGAAATGTTAATTTTGCTGAGAAAATTTGAGTGTCAGTTTGATGTTATTATTTTCACGGAAACGTGGCATATCCCAAATATAAACCTCTTCAGAATCCCAGAATACGAAGTTATTTATAATTCAGGAGATTATAATCAGAACGATGGAGTTGTTGTGTATGTAAAAAAATTAGTTTTTAAATATGCCATCCTAAATCTTGGTTTTACGAAAACTATCCGCCTCACAATTAAAGGTATTGACAAAGATATCATAGTAGACGCACTCTATCGTTCACCTTCAACTAGTCCGTACGAATTCAATGAATACCGTTTTGACTATATGGAAGACCACTGTCTGGACAACAAACATACCTACTTCTTTGCCGGCGACGTAAATATAAATATTAAATCGAATACTGATTTTTGCGGTGATTATCTTAATATATTGGGAGAATTTGGATTTCATTCCATGATAGATAAATACACAAGAGTTCAGAATACATCTACGACTCTACTAGACCATATTTTCATCAAGGACTCGATGCTCCCTTTGGGTTGCAGCTCATATGCCATTCGCTGCAATGTTACAGATTACTTTCCTACGCTGGCAATATATCCTGCGTCAACTCTCAAATATCATAGGCCCCCAATAAAGGAAACATCATTCGATCGAAAAAATTTCTACCAGGTTATGCAGGCAGAAGACTGGAGTGATTGTTATTGCTTGAATAACGTGAATCTGATATCGGAATGCTTGATCACAAGAATAACTGATGCTAGATGTTATCTTCTAGAAGACAAGTGAAAGGTTGTGAGACAAAGAGAAAACCGTGGATAACGAAAGGATTGGTGAAATCAGCTGATGAGAAGCAGAGAATTTATAGGCAAGTGGTCAGAAACCCGGATGATACTGAATTACTTAGAGAATATAAAGCATACAAAAATAAATTCACAGATTTGCTCAAGATAACAAAGAAACAATACTACTCCAAGCAGATTAAAGAGAACAAGGATAATCCAAGAGCCCTCTGAGAGAACATCAAAGAACTGACAGGTAGTAGGCAAGCCCAAGCTGAAATACTAGAGAACAATTACGCAAATGAAAATATAACAACCACGGATAAATTAGCTCGAATATTCAACTCGTACTTCATTAATGTCGGTCCACCAGTCTCTGCCATAAAAAGAAAAAGAGAGAACAAGACAATATTTTTCAGACCAACAGATGAGAAGGAAGTACTTGGCACAATAAACGGTCTTAAAAATCGTAAATGCCCTGGGGTTGATGGAATAACATCGGAACACTTGAAAATTGTTGATGAATTTATAAAAGGGCCTCTCACCCATCTTGTAAATAGAATTTTTACAGAAGGAAAGTTTCCGGAAAATCTCAAATTAGCTCTAGTGAAACCGCTATATAAAAAGAGTGATCGGAAAGATCCTTCAAACTACAGACCGATATCATTAATAAGTACAGTCGCAAAAATTGTAGAAAAAATTATAAAAGTGAGACTGGTTGAATTTTTAGAGGGAAACAATCTACTTTCCGGAAGACAGTTTGGTTTCAGACCGAAAAGATCAACTGAAGATGCTATCGTTTGTCTGACGAATAATATTTATCGGGCACTTGATGAGGGCAAATTCACATTAGGGGTCTTTCTGGACTTAGCCAAGGCATTTGACACTGTCAATCATCAAAAATTGATAGACGTTATGGTGGACTTTGGTATAAGAGGAATCGCAGGTGATTTGTTTCGATCATACCTTGAAAATAGAACACAATACGTGCAGGTTAACGAAGACATCAGTGAATTACAAACAGTCTTAACCGGCGTACCTCAGGGAAGGGTACTAGGGCCAGTGCTGTTTTTGATGTATATCGATGGATTGCTGTCTTTGAAGGTGGATGCCGATGTGTCATCTTTCGCAGATGATACAGTAGTTCTCTTTACCGGCTCTACTTGAGAAGAAGTTGTGAATAGGGCGGAGTACAACATGGAAAAAATAAAAGATTGGCTGGATGAGATGGACCTGATGCTCAATATAGAGAAGACGAAATGCATGGTTTTCTCTAATAAAATATCAAGCCTACCCAAAATTGACCATCTGGTACTGAGGAATAGCAATTCTGGTGATTTTATTGAATGTGTATCATCGAAAACTTACCTTGGAGTCGAGATCGACCCTCACCTGAGATGGGACCTTCACATTGTCAAAGTGACCAAGAAACTAAGATCTTTGTTGTTTACTTTCAAACGCCTAAAAAACTTATGGAAGATGGTTTTCTCAAGATTCTCTATCACGCACTTGTTGAAACACATTTAAAATACGGAATATCAGGTTGGGGCCGAACGTACAAATGTCATAAAATACAACTGAAAATTATGCAAAAAACCTTCCTGAAAATTATTTATAACAAAGAACGAACTTATCCCACACAAAAACTTTTCGATGAGGTAACAATGTTCAACATGGAAAAACTTTACTATTATAGGGTTCTTTGCCTACAGTACAGAAACAGGGTAGAACTGTCGTTTATAAAACATAATCACAACACAAGGCATAGGAGAGATTGCGAGTATGTCACAGAAAGGGCAGCTAAAGCGGTGGGTCAGAGATCGTTTTATTATACAGCTCCAAGAATCTACTCTCAAGTTCCACCTAATATAAGAAATATGAAGAGCTTTCATTCATACAAAAAAAAGTTGAAAATCTGGTTGAAGAATTTGCTTCTAGATGAAATTGACAGGGTGATCGCGGTTTCTACTTGAAGACGCATTGGAGTGGTGAAAGTTGCTTGTTTTCAGCACGTGGATCTTGTTTATCATTATCATTATTAGTTATTTTTTTTGGATCATATTGCTTTATTTGAATATTTGTGCAAATATATATTTTATTGTATTAATTTAGATTGTTATAATTTAGTATAAAATTTTTCTAAATTTAATTTGTAGTAAATTACATTATTGTTGTTATTATTATTATTATTATATTAATTGTGAGAACTATTTCATTCACGTAGTTTTGGAAAATAAACATTATTATTATTATCAATTCCAAATGGCTTTTTAAAGAAAGTTATTTTTGGAGAAATTCTTGAGGTTATGTTGTGCATTTTTGGAAAGATATTTGGTTTTCATAATAGATTGATACGAAACAAAATTTTGTATACTTCAACTGTTTATTTAATATTTTCAATTAATAATTCATATTTTATTGAATTCTCCTTTTCTTCATGGTGCTGTGTAATGAGTGTTTCTATATGTCTACTAAACTGAAACTGTAGAAAGTTTCTTTATTTAAGATATTGTCATTACATTTTATGAAGGTTGAAAAATAATCTGTTCGTTTATTATTGAAATTTTTTTTGAAAGCCTTCCTTAAATGAGACACATTTGAATTTTAGTTCTATATTTACATGTTCCTGTTGAGAGAATATTGTTATAGGTTTAGTTTTTTCTCTTTATGAGGAAAAATATGTTGGAAAAGTTTAGGATGGCCATTTCAACATAAATTTCACATGAATACAAAGCTTCAGTTGTGAATAAAATATGATGAAAAACACACAGTTTCGGTATTTTTGTATTAAAAGTTCATAACTTGGGGTATTAACAACTTGGACCATCAGTGATGTCCGGAGTAATTTTTTCCGAAAATTGTACCATCACTAACTCGTACGTAACAATGGAACCGGCAATCTGAAAATATTTAATGTTAACAACTCAGTTTCAACAAAGAGCACATTTGTAAGAACTCTCTGATATTCAACACCATTTTCCAAAAAAGTTGCGTTGTAAATCATTTCATTTATGTGTGCAATCAGAACAGTTTTCCGAAACCTCTACAAATTTAATCTAAAAAATTCTCAAAATTTTTTGAAATTAAGTTGAATGACACACTGTTTCATTTTATAGACATTAAGACGGATTTCCTACACATATAAAATCATCACCACATAAGTGCGGTAGTTAACCAATGAAGAATCAAAAGAAAATAAAAACAAAACAGGCAGACTCTCGGATGATATTTGCTAGATGATCGCGATAAATATTCAATTTTTTTTTATTCTTTATTGATGAACTACCGCACATATGTGTTGATAATTCTATATGTCCATAAAATGGAACAGTGTTTCTAAGATAATTAATTTAATTTAATTTTAAAAAGTTCCCGAAGGATTTAATTGAATCTGTGGAGGTTTCTGAGAATAACTCCACTTAATGTCTAAGATATTTGACAGAACTCTTCAAAGTTATTTTCTATTTATATTTGTCCATAAAAATGATAATTTGTATTTTCAGGCATTGAGTCTGTGATCATATCTTATTTTCAATTTTTTTTTGTGGAAGAACCTAGTTTAATAAATGCTACCCAGTTACCTGAACATTTTCATTGAAGTTCGCTTCTTAACAGGATATTTGGTAAATGAAGGTATGCAGATCTATATTTCACTGATAAATTTTACTAAGCATCCAAATAATTTCCCACTGATGAGAGTATGTGTAACAATTTCAAATGCTTTTTCTGGAGAATGTGCTATGTAGTTTTTCAAAAAAGGAAATGAAAACAATTTTTTTGAATTTTATGTGGGGTATTTTTTGGTAATGCAATTTGTTATTTATGAATATCCAATCGAAACAGGTTGATGTTTGCTGGATGCTCGAGGTCAATATTCCATATTTTCATATGTTAACAGAAATTGGAGAATGGTAAATAGAAAGTTTTTTGAATTAGGACAGTGCATCTTACATCTGTATTACAGTTCGGAACTTAAAAGAAGCCGAACTGATTTTGCTGATCGCTGGGCATAAAAAACGACTGCATGTTTCATAGCCTTTTGGCTACTCATCAGTGCATTGCTTTACTGCCAACGAATGCAACACAGCCACGTTTCTATATTCGCTCTATCTAGCGACCCTACTGTTTTTCCAAACAACAGCTCCATCAAATGCACACGAATACACGTATCCAGCATACCATCTCACACTAAATGAAGAAAAGAACTGATCTCCCACTTACTTCTAGCGTCACAAATTAAGAAATCTTCCACCTGCTATCCAATTAAGCCTCTTTGCCAATATAAGCATTTCTCTCCAAATTAATTAAATGAATAGTTGGTGTACAGAATTGCTAGGTATGTAGAGATACCTTTTTGAATGCTTCGGAAGTAATTGACTAAACGCTAACCAATTAGTGTGCAAATTCTTGGTTAAGCATACTTCAAATGGGGGTAAATGAGGGATGTATATTGGACTTTAATGCTTTATTCACAGATTCAATATCTACATATAATATAAATTTACAGATTTTAATTATTTACCCAAATTGAGGTAGTCATTTCGGTGTGGTTTTAACACTAAATGTGGTGAAAACACTATCTTTCACAAATTAATATTTCATTACAAATAAATAATGTAGCTAATACATCCATTCCCAGATCTTTACTGCATTATGAATTACTAAGAGGGAGAGTTCCGTGGAAGGTTGAAGTGAAATGCGAACATAAAATAATACAAGAGTAGAGGTAAATGTGTTTCATAAGTTAAGAGAACTAACTTCTAGAGAATGTGCGCGGGATCAGAACTTAATGTTAGAAGAGAGAATATTGCATGACCGTTTGGCCGAGGAAATGTCTTCAACTGTGCCTTTCGGCTAACTGTAGTACAGGGTGAGTAATGCGTTACCGTCTGGTCGAGAGAAGGTTCTCAACTGTCCCTTTCGGCTTACTGTAGTATAGGGTGAGTAATGCGTGATTGTCTGGTCGAGGGAATGGCTTCAACTGAATCTTTTTGACTAACTTGCCGAATGAGAGAGTGGACTTGGGCTCGAAAAGGTAGCCTTGGTAGATTCCGATAAGACATTCGACTGTTGTCGTCTTGAAACAGTTAAAACGGTTTTAATGGGTTTCTAGGAAAAATCTAAGGGACAAATATTTTCGTTCCCTAACTGGTGGTTAGGCCCGTTTAGGTTTCTAGGACTTAAATGAGAGATATTTGAAAAGCCCAAATTATTGAAATCTGGGGACGTGATTCTTATATCGACCTGTATAGTAAATTAAAAATCCTTTGTTCGAAATAAATTTAAACAGGTTGATATTCATTACGCAGCGACTTATTTGGATATAACTTGAGCATGGGGAGGATTTCTTTGTCTGTAACGCTATATGAAATAGGGAGTACAGTTCACTTCTTGATAGAGCCTGGGTTGTATGCTGCGTATGTGTATTCGCGTGCTTAGATGGCGCCATTCTTTGGAAGAAACAGTGGGGTTGCTGTGCAGGGCGAATATAGAAGCGTGCTGTGTTACATTTGTTGGCATTAGAGCAATACACTGATGAGTAGTCATAAAGGTAAGAAACATGCATGTCGCTTATGCCCACCGAACAAGACATCCATTTCTGCTTTATTTAATTTTCGAACTGTAATAAAGATGTAAGTTGAACTGTCTCGATTCGAAAAACTTCATATTTACTATTCTCAAATTTGTGTTAACATATTTGTAATAAATATCCGCCGACTCAATTAATTCATTTTTATATATTTTTTTGATTCTTTACTGGTTAGCTTGCCGCACATATCTGTCGATAATTCTATATGTCTATAAAATGAAATAGTAATTCAGAGATATTTAATTCAATTTTGACAACATTCTGTGAATTTTTTCAGAAATTTATATATAAATATATATATATATATATATATATATATATATATATATATATAAAAATAGATAAAGAAGGATTATTACAAACTTTGAATATCAAAAAGGATTTAATTTGTTAGTCTCCTACAATCTTGATTTCAGAAAATTTTATTCTAAATAATTTAGAATAAAATCAATGTCTTATAAGCACTGCTTCTATTTAATTAACTCATAAGATCAAAACTGATTATAAAATATGAAATGTTTTTGGGTCTAAAATTTTTTGAAATTAAAATTGTAGGAGACTAACAGATTAAATCTGTTTGGATATTCGAAACTTATAATAATCCTTCTATCAAGTAAAAAACTGCTTCTTATTATTTTATGAAATTATATCTTTTATATGTACATATATAGATATAAATATATAGATATAAATATATATATATATATATATATATATATATGTGAATTATAATTTTATAAATTTTAATTAACAATTTATATTTGTTGGGTTTTTTATTGCATTTGATATTGTATAATGAGTTTTGATTTTATACGTCTATCAATAATAATGGCTTATAAGCCATTATTTTAATTCTACAAGATTTTGAATAACATTTTTTGAAATTAAAATTGTAGGAGACTAACAGATTGAATCCGTTTTGATATTCAAAGTTTGATATAATTTTCAATTTATATTTCGGAATGTTATCCATACATACCTTCAGTATCAAACTTCGAGTTATGTAAAAATATTTACTTCCTGACAAAATCATAGGCGATGTATTTAACTGAACAATAAATCTTTTTATCTGAAAAATTAGAAGAAATTAGAGAACAGAACAAGAGTTCAAAAAATTCACTTTACCTCTACGTTGTAAACATTTGAAGGTATTGTCACTAAAGTATTCAATAAATTATTAGATTCCTTCTGGATACTAGCACCATAAAAACAGACGAAAGATGTCCGTGAAACCAGAAGAAGCATAGAAAATATGAAGTAAACTTGATGAAGAGCATTTTCGTAATTCCAGTTGGACCTCAACCATGAATAAAATTGGGTCAGAAGAAAGAAAATATTAGAAGCGAAAGATAGCAATATTATATTGTCTAATTTATCGTTGAAACTGACGAATAAATTAAGTAACCGCGTGTAATTTTCTCTCAATGCCCTCCATGCAGTTCCAGATTCAACCTGAAACACAAAAAAAAACAATTTTGTTTATATTGAGTGAGAAAAACATGAGCAATTGAAAAATTTTCCATTTTTTACTTCAAGTTATATAGGGTGAAGTCTTTTATTTTGACCGGATCCAAGGTTAGCTCTTATTTGAATATCGATTATGTCATACGGACTCTGTTAGCTGGTGGTTATAGCTCATACATTGTTTGGCGGTAGTATGAAACGAAAGGTCAGTATGTACAATTGTAATAATTCAGGTAGTAACATAAGTTAAGTTTTCGTACTGGCTGATCAAATTTGGATGTTAACTTCCTTAAGCTATAACCTTTTTACTGCTTTTTCTTCGTAGGCGTACGTTTTAGGCAGGTTGTTGAAAAGAATTGTATTCTCTAAGACTCATACGAATGAGAGAATACCTTATAAGTTATACCGACTACGGTACGGTATTCATCCGTGGTACTCGCCTATGTATATGTCAAACATTCTGTGGCACTGTCTCAATGCTCTGTCACAATAACTACAGAAACATCCGTGTGGCGTCTCTTTTAATTTGAGCCAGCAGAAAAGAAAGTTCTTTGAAATAAATTTCCTGAGCTACACTAGCTATACTCAAGATAGATGACATACGAGAGGCGTTCAATGTATTCTCGGTATCGGGGTGATTTGCTAATAATGTGAGTAATCCAATTATAACATTTACTAATGACACTAGGTGTGGGTATGAATATAAAATTTCACTAATTTACGATCATGAGTTTTCTAGGTATCCTCAGTGAAAGACGACCAGAATTACTGACGCCACAATGATGAAGAAAAACAATCATCGCGCCGTTATAAAGTTCCCCACTAAGCAGGGAAAAGTGGAAAAATCTTTCATTGTTGTTTAACAAGACTGTGCCCCGTCGTTATCGATCTTTGAAAAGTGGTCAAGTGAATTCAAAAGTGACAGAGAATGCTTTGAAGACTACCTTCGCTGGGGCGGGCCGTTAGAGGTACCACTGAACAAAATGTAAATAAAGTGGAAAAGCTGGTACTTGAAATTGCTAGAATAAAAATCAAGATGTTAGGAGAGATGACAAACCTTTCTGTGGGTACCATACATGCAATTCTTTATGACCATCTTACCTTCTCAAAGGTCAGTGCAAGATTGGTACCGAGACAGCTCACCGTACCTCAGAAGCAAGTTCGAGTCGAGTGCTGTAAGGAGTTTTTAGAGCTCTGTGGAGAGACCCATCGACTCTATTTCAACCGGCTGGTTACTGGGGATGAGACGTGTGTTCATCACTGCAACCCTGAGAGTAAAAAAGAGTTCATGCAGTGGATTGAAAAGAGTGCTAAATCCCCAAAGAAATTTGAAGTCACCCCGTCCGCTAGAAAAATAATGGCTACAGTCTTTGGGGATTATAAAGATATTTTATTGATAGAATACATTCAAAAGGATGAAATCATCACAGCAGTGTCTTACGCAACTGATTTTCGTAATTTAAGAGAAGCAATGAAAAGAAAAAGGCGAGGAAAACTCAGAGCGGGGGTTTTGCTGTTTCATGATAACGCGCCGGTTCACAAGGCCCGCGTGTCGAAAGCTGCTGTGAGGAAATGTGGCTTGGAAGAAATTACTCATACTCCGTACAGTCCAGACTTGGCCCCCAGTGACTACTACCTATTATCAAATGTGAAAAAATATCTTCGATGAAAGCATTTTTTCGACGATGAAGAATTGAAGGTCGTAATTAATACCTATTCTGAAGCGAAGCCGGAAGAATATTTTTACAAGGTTTAGAGAAGCTTATTTCTTGATCTAACAAATGTATTGAAGTTTTAAGAGACTATTGAAAAATAGAATTTTTCCAAAATTTCCTAAGTTTTATGCCATTCATATACCGGGAGTACATTGAACGCCCTTCGAATAACAGTCCCCTCGTTAGCTATTGGTAAGAGCAATTCCTTTACGTTTTTTAATTAATGGCACCTTTTACGCTTTTGACTGTCCTCCTCAGTTTTAATGTAAGATTCTTGGGTAGTAGTGATCAATAGTAAGTTTATAATTCTGCGGTACCTGTACAATTTTCATATTCTCATTAATTTTTTTTAAATAATTTTTTCTTTTCTTTTTTTTTCTGTTAAAACAGGTTAGAGTACTAATCAAATAAAATGGAGTATTACGTGAAAAAAATCCAGAATATGGACAAAGTCAACACAAAATTTTTTTGCTCCTTGATAATACCACACCACACAAAGCAAAACGGCTTGTTCTTCAGGTTTCTTTATCATCTATATCTGGTACTAAAAAAGGTGATTGTGATTATGAGGAGATAAATTCTTCCACAACGATTTAATCAGAATGAGTTAAACGATGTCAGCAAAGATCTCAACTTGCCGAAAGAAGCTTACGAAATACTGGTTTCCACATTGAAGGGCAAAAATCTATTGGAATAAGGAACAAAGAAACGTTTTTATCAAAGAGTTCTTCTTCTTCCCATTCTATAGGTTTTAAATTTGATACGTGTAAATTCATCAAATATGATGAATTTGCTGCATCAATATTTGTACAATATAATATTAATAGTTACGACTTTAGTATTTTTCTTTAATCTATGGATTTACCATACTTATAGTTCAACACGTATCCAATCTACTTATAGTGTATTTTTCAATGAAATGTCATATAAAATAATAAAATGAGGTTTTTCACTTGATATAAAGATTATTACAAAATTTGAATATTAAAACAGATTCAATCTGTTAGTCTCCAATAATTTTAATGTAAAAAAATTTCATTCAAAAACTCTTAGAATTAAATTAATGTCTTATAAGCATAGTTTATATTCAATAGACATATAAAATCAAAACTCGTTATATAATATCAAATGGAATAAATAACTCAACAAATATAAATTAAAATTAATAAATAAATATTTGTGGAGACAAAATTTTGTTTCTGATCTTTCAATTATGAAAACTAAATCCTTTACAAAAATATAAAACATAATTTTAAGAATTTCTCAAAAAATACTTTATTTGAAATATTTTATATATTTAAATAGACAAAAGACAAATGATCGGCAATCTTTGAATATATTGAAGCTGTCAGTCACCATATAGATATCAATAATCTCAAAATCCTTCATGAATCTCACAAAGCCTGTAGAATGTATTTTTTTAGAATGCTTGAAAATATACAAAGTTAATAAAGAACCCGATCACCAAGCAGTAAGCAACCAGTTAGAAATAAACCGATTTTCACTCCTTAATATGTGGAAATTTCCCCCAACATAAAATGATTCCTAATATAATAATCTCAGTGCATTCTATTTTCTCCATAATCAAAACCGGTCGTATATCACATTTTCAGTGAATAAATTGCGAAAGTTTCATAAAATATAGTGTTTCATTTTCCGGTATACTATTTTCATAAATATGTAAAAATAAAACTGTTATTTTTAGGGAAAACAACTTTGTAACTTCTATGTTCTATGATCTATGTTCTATGTCTAAGAATTTAACCTAAAAGTGTCACATGTCCATTTAGTTAGTTGTTAGAAATGCGAATCGAGAAACCCGAAGAAATAGCATTGTTTTTGATTTCTTCCAGGTTAGTAAGCTATTTTTTTTATTTATTTCTTTTTATTTCTTTTTATTTCTTTGTATGTTATTATTTTATTTTTTGTATGTTATTCTGTTATATTTTAAACTAAAGAAAATATAATCTTCCAGAATTATGATATCAAATCGTCTATTTCTTCAGTTATAAAAATGTTAGTCTTCTGAATTCCAAAGTAGCAGGAAAGTTATGTCTACGCATTCAATATAATAGAAACTCATTCAAAACAGTCAGTGGCAGGGCAAAATTTTCAGGAAAAATAATTAAAATGAGAATCAATAATATCAAAAAAGAAGTTGTACTTTTTGTAGTCAATGAGAAAAATTTCGGGTATGATATTCTACTCGGACTAGATTCTATTTCCAATTTTCAGTTAAAACAAGATTTTGATCTGAATGTTTATCAAAGATTAGATATAAATGAAGAGAGAAAGATCGATTGTATCCATAATAATAATAATAATGATAACAATGATTACACCACCAATTTCAATGAAGGGATACCAACAGAACTTTTCGAAGCAAAATTAGACCATTTGGAAACGAATCAGAAAAATAAAATTGAAGTTAAAAAAATTTATATATGACAGTAATTTATTTCCACAAAAATGTTTGTACTAACACAACAATTGTTTCACCACGATGTGGCTTCTTCAGGTATTACATTGTACTGTCTGATGGTATTGAGTGTAACCGAGTTTATATACATTTTTAGGTACGTGACCAAATAATGGAACCACAAGTCATAAAAACTCTAGGTGTTTATTGGAGTTTGCCGCTAAAAATGCCATTAAGGAAAAATATTCAGTAATGGAGAATGATCAACATCTGCTTGTTCGTTCAAAAGGATTTTACGGGCATTATACCTGTTGATTTCAAGAAATTCTAAAAGTGTTAATCTAGAACTTTTGCTTTCAACGTGGATAATTTCATAATTATTGTTGAAATTATGCCTAAATTCCTTAAGATGATTAGCATATGTCGAATGTACAGAATTGTATATATAACCCCTTTGGTGTTCTTGGATACGTTTCTTGAATGGTCTACCAGTCTGGCCAATGTATACTAAAGGGCAATCTTTGCAAGTTAACTTGTAGACTCCGGATTTATTTTCTTTATTTGTACGATCTTTATTGTTTTTTATGGAAAGATTGCCCTTTAGTATACATTGGCCAGACTGGTAGACCATTCAAGAAACGTATCCAAGAACACCAAAGGGGTTATATATACAATTCTGTACATTCGACATATGCTAATCATCTT
The DNA here is from genome assembly GCA_034642435.1 of Megalocaria dilatata. Classification (NCBI taxonomy): domain Eukaryota; kingdom Metazoa; phylum Arthropoda; class Insecta; order Coleoptera; family Coccinellidae; genus Megalocaria; species Megalocaria dilatata. The sequence goes on along the minus strand of CM067855.1, from coordinate 62,660,055 downwards.
AAGGAATTTAGGCATAATTTCAACAATAATTATGAAATTATCCACGTTGAAAGCAAAAGTTCTAGATTAACACTTTTAGAATTTCTTGAAATCAACAGGTATAATGCCCGTAAAATCCTTTTGAACGAACAAGCAGATGTTGATCATTCTCCATTACTGAATATTTTTCCTTAATGGCATTTTTAGCGGCAAACTCCAATAAACACCTAGAGTTTTTATGACTTGTGGTTCTATTATTTGGTCACGTACCTAAAAATGTATATAAACTCGGTTACACTCAATACCATCAGACAGTACAATGTAATACCTGAAGAAGCCACATCGTGGTGAAACAATTGTTGTATTAGTACAAACATTTTTGTGGAAATAAATTACTGTCATATATACATTTTTTTAATTAAAATGAGTTTCCACCAAGTGAAGACCGAATCTATCAAATATTTAAAATTGAAGTTTTAATAAATAAATATGATCATATTTTTGCAAAACACAAGTTTGATATTGGTCAGGTGCAAAATAATGAGGCACATATAAAACTTTTAGAACACAAATTTATAGCAAAAAAACCATACAGATGCTCAATGGAGAATCAAAAAGCTAGAATTCCAAATAGGAAGGTTTTTGAAAGCGAATTTGATTGAGGAGTCCTCCTCACCTTTTGCATCACCAATCACTTTAGCATATAAGAGAGATGGAGGGACTAAAACCAGATTATGTGTCGATTTTCGTGAACTCAATAAATTAATTGTTCCCGAACCAAAGCGTTTCCCATTAATTAATGAAATCTTAGCCAAGACTCGAAATGCAAAATTCATGTAAATTGAGAAACCCGAAGAAATAGCATTGTGTTTGATTTCTTCCAGGTTAGTAAGCTATTTTTTATTTATTCCTTTTTATTTCTTTGTGTGTTATTATTTTATTTTGTCTATGTTATTCTGTTATATTTTAAACTAAAGAAAATAAAATCTTCCAGAATCATGACATCAAATCATCTATTTCTTCAATTATAAAAATAGGAATGGATTACATTCTTATAAATATATATGTTTGCTTAATTGTTTCTATTGTATATGTTTGCTTAATTATTCTATTTACATGTAATAATACTAATAAAATATAATTGCTTCAGAAAATCCTGATACTGTTTTTAATTTTTTTACCTATAATTTATATTCTATTGCCATTATTCGAAACTATGGTATCAATAATGTTTACTTTTTTTTCGAAATTGAATTTAATCAACGGAATGCTCAAAAGTCTAAAAATGAAGTTATGAAAGACATACATTTCAATTTGTCATGAATTATTAAATTTAGTAATCATAGAGAATTAGTATCAGTTGTGGTTGATTTACTAAAAATTTTAATTTTATGTCTGCATTTTTAGAATTTTGAACCGGAAGTGGATCGACAGATGAATCATCCGTAGTTAAATGCATAACTCCAGACTTGAAATTTGCCTATTATTATTACAGATCAGAAAAATACTGAAAGGTAGATATAAGGAGTTTCCATCATGCTTTTTAAGATTTACATATTGAAATCCATCTGAAAAAATTATTTTTAGGTTATGATGAAAGACAAATAAAATAATACAAGTTTTTAGTGAACTCGAACCAATAGTTTCAGAGGTCAATTATCTGCTTAAGCAGAAACACTGGATATTTCTTGAAAATATCGAGTTTCGTTAGCAACTCGTTCTTGATTGTTTCAAGAAGATAATGAAATTTAGACGATGGTAGACGTTTACCAATGGCAGAAAAATCATAATTTAAATATAAAATTAGAAATAATTCCGTAAAAATTCTACATAATTTAGTTCAAAAAAAATTTTACATAATGTCTTAGAAATCTATATTTCCATTCAAGTAGGTATATGTTACTCTCAATTATCGTACATTACTCCAAAACATAAACGAATCTTTAGAAAATGAAGCAAATTGACAGAAATTTGATAGCATACATAGACGATATACTACCGTTTCATATGAATATTATGAATAACAAGTTACTAAAAAATGCCTTTTATAAATTTAAAAATATAACACATTCCCCAGAACAGAGTTTGAAACTCTCATCCATAATATTACATTTAGTTGATTTTTTGTTTCTAAATATAGAATAATAAATAAAAACCATCAAAAAATTGTATAACAAACCTTTATTAATTGAAACTTAAAGCGCAAAAGTAAAAAAAATGTGTAAGAGGTTAACTCAAAATAAATTAATTTTATGTTTTTTTTCAGACCACAGATAAATTCCTGTATTTTTTTTTTAATTTTCCGTGAATTCCTTTTTTTATGTTGTACGATACTTGAGAATTTTACAGGTCTACATAAACGGAAACATAGTGTAAATTTGCAATGAGTTTATTGCAAATGGAATTTCTGTGTGATCGAAATTGCCTAAGATTTGTAGCTGGTCAGAAATATTGCCAGTATATCAAAAGAGCCTGCGTATTTCGGAATCAACGTAAGATTTAAATCCCTAAGATATACTCAATATAAGTAGTCTGTGTGTAGACTTGGTGTTAGAATAATTATTAGATAAAATTAATAATAGAGAGCAACAAACAAGAAAAGAATTAAGGGGACTGCATTAAATTATTGTATTAAAATATTTGAACCTGATTCAGGGATTGAAAGAATACTACAATTATAAAAAATATATCGAAGTATAAAAAATGTGTCATAAAATGATAATGTATACAAAATTAACTTACTGTACTTCTTCTGTGTGTGCTATGTCCCATAGTTTCTGGGAGACTGTGTGTATTGGAATACTGAATACTGAATTGTGTAGTGTAGTGAATTGTGTAGTGTGAATAGTGAGTAAATAGAAATAGTTGACTTGGTACCTCAAGAATTACACGAAACAACATTTACATGTTGTGGCGGCAGTTTGTGCCTTAACACATAGCTTTTCTAAAACATTTTGATTGAATTTTTTTGAAAATTAAATCATATAGAGCTTTCACAGAATAATTCTGTCTTCAAATTTGAAATGAAATATTATCCTCTGTCAAAATAAACTATTTAAATTCATTTTATTTTGAGAAATTCATAGATATTTTTGAACAAGTTGCTTAACTCTTCACGACACATGTATGCTTTAAGGTTTCTTTGAAATGAAACTGAAAAAAAATTGGTGTTACTTCTCTATGTATTATTATTACCTGTTTCTCCCCAGTCAAACATATTTGTTTATTCAACTGAACTAACTTTTCCGAGAAATTGATGCTCGCAGAAACGATGAATACATCAATGAATGTCCAACCAAAAGTAACAAACAAGTTCAACACCTGAAAATTACGAAAAATGAGAAAATTGACTAAAATTAACACAATTTGCATCTGAAATGTTCATACATAATTATTTATTCCTCCACACTCTTATCAACAGTTTTTAATTGCTCGAAATTCAATTCTCTCAGAATATCGTTGTAGTAAATACTCCAGATCAAAAAAAAATATATATGTAATATCATGTATATAAATAATAGTAGTAATTGTAAAATAAATGAAGAAAATACTTTCTATGTTAATTGCATTCTATGGTTTAAGTTAGGTACGCTTGGTAACCTAAAAACTCTCTCTCTTTTTCTGTTGTAACTCGAGTTGTGTACATTGTTATTTTATTATTAAAGTCTGAGTTAAACATACTTATATTATTTTACCCACGATATTACAAGTGGCGACGAGGAAAATTGGTATTTGTGAAGTTATCTACGATATTACGAAATGGCACACAAATCAACTTCCCAGAAGAATCAAGGCGATTCAGCGGCTGTTAGCCAGTATCCAAATATCAGAAGAGGTACGATAGGTGTTTTAAATGAATATCAAATGGGAACAGACTGGTGTACATATCAGGAGAGAATGGAACAATATTTCGAGGCTAATTATATCGAGGACAACAGGAAAGTAGCAGTTCTTCTAACAATGGTGGCTGAACAGGCATATGAAATACTACGAGGATTGTGTGATCCAGAACTTCCAAAAGAAAAAAGTTATCACAAACTGTGCAGGATAATGAAGGAACAATTTTCACAGAAGATTTCTGTCTTCAAGAAAAGAATAGAATTCTACCACCTGAGACAATGAGACAATGAAGGTATTGAAGAATTCTTTGTTCGTTTCAAAAACAAAGCGATCCAATGTAAATTTGGAAATAACCTGAACGAAATACTTAAGCATAGGTTCGTGTCAGGTTTGAAAAGGAGTGCCATTCTAAACAGAGTTTGTGAAGAGGACCATACCATTTCTTTGGAAGAAATTGTGCAAGTAGCATTGAGGAAAGAAGCAGCAGTAACCAGTTCACCCAAATGATAAACAAGGTTAGTTTTACCCAAGAATCAAGGAAAAGAGCAGATGGAAAAAACCATACCCAAGGGAAGAGAAGAGAGAAAACAAGCCGAAGATTCAGGAAGAAAAGAAAGCCAAATGCAGAAGTTGTGGTGAGGAAAATCATAATTTCAGTAAATGTAAGTTCAAAACTTATAAATGTAAAATTTGTAAAAAGGTTGGACATTTGACAAAGGTTTGTTATTCAAACCGCAATCACTTTGTAAAGGAAGAAATTATAGTAGAGGATCAGAGTAGTCCAACAGATTTCATTGATATGTTTTTGTGACTAAACGTAGAACCAGTTCTATTGAACCATTTAAAGTTCAAGTGCATAATAATAAAAAACCTTTGACAATGGAACTGGACTCAGGAGCGGGAATTTCTGTTATTCCTGGTAATGTTTTTGAACACATGTTTAAAAATTGTAAATTATTTCCAACGAAAATTAAGTTGAAAACATACGAGGGTAATGTAATTATTCCAGATGGAGAGATTTATGTGGATATTGAATATCAAAATGTTCTTAACAGGAATTGCAAACTCATTATAGTCAAAAATGGAAGGTATATTGAATAGTATCAGTCCTTACTTGGTGAAAATCCATATTAAATAATTTGAAATAAGGTGATTCTGATTTTCACAAATTTTTATTGTTAAACTCACAACAATTGTTTCGCTATCACAGTAGTATCATCAGGCAAGATCACATTTTGAAAGTTATTCAAAAGCTTTGGAAAGACAGATTAAATACCATGGTAAAAGAATGGTAGAATTTGAAGAAGGTGAGGTTGTTTATATTAAAGACTATCGAACACCACATAAAATCACTTGGGAAAAGGCTGAATTGTACAGATTCTCGGTACTCAAAATTATAATTGAAAAACATTGAAGGAAAAATTAATTTGGAGGAGGCATATTGATCAAATGAGGAAAGTAGGAAGTTTTTATGATGACATTTGTGATATTAATGTGAAAGAATATGTTTCTATAAAAGACTCTAGAAGTAATAACATTGGACCAAAGGAAATTGTTCCTAGTCAGGAAGTTAAACCACCAGATTTTCAGGATCACAATAGGGTTCCGGAATCTGTTGAAAATGAATTACCGTCTAATAATGAAGAGTCAGTTTTAGTGGAGGGAGACAGTGCACAAACAAGTGAAAGTGCTTTGTTATCCCCTAATATAAAAAACCGTTTAAGAATAAATATAAGACCTCCTAAAAGATTTACTGACGGAGGAGTGTGATATCATGTATATAAATGAAAGTAGTAATTGTAAAATAAATGGAGAAAATACTTTCTATGTTAATTGCATTCTATGGCTTAAGTAAGGTACGCTTGGTAACCTAAAAACTCTCTCTCTTTTTCTGTTGTAACTCGAGTTGTGTACATTGTTATTTTATTATTAAAGTCTGAGTTAAACATACTTATATTATTTTACCCACGATATTTCAATATATATGTCAGATACGAATGTCAATAGGTTGATTTGTTCTCAATATATTTTTGTAATCATCCCCAATATTTACTTTCACCTATAAATCAATTTTAATGAAGATCTTTGAATAATTTGAAGGTAATACTGGATCTATAAAATTTCTTGTAATCTCCATGAAAAATCAGGTAGAAATTGATGTACTTATTTCTTTATTCAGCTTTTGGATTCCAAATTTTTTTAAGGTAATTTTTGACAACTTTATGGAGATGTTGGGTTAACTCCTTCTCGACAAGGGAGAACGCTACCAGCGCTGAAGGCAGTCGTGAATGATCTTATTATTCTACATCTTTCCAGAGATGTAGGAATGCGCACATATCATCATAAGACCCAAGAGGTCAAACTCTAGTCCCACACATGGGCCCGTGCAGTAGTGGTAGTTACCTTCGAGCTTTGACTACAACAGGTCTGCCTGATATCTATCAATAGGTTTCTTCGCTTTCAGCTAAACATATTGATGAGTCCGTTTTGAAAAGAAACTAAGATGAAGCACAACTGTGGTTTTGGATTTAATTGACTTTCCTACCCTAGTGTCTTCGGCCACTTCATCCATAGGCGTGGCATTCAGATACACAGAATTAGGGCGCAACGAATTTGCCTCTTTTCACTTCTATAAGACTGGTTGCTTCAAAGCACTATCCTACCTCTACTGGTCCTGCAGTGTTAGTGCTCCAGTTGTGTGGAACGCAACTCACACGCCACCACCCAGTCACGGCTCGAGGTACTGAAACCACTGTAACAACCCCCAATCGATCAAGGTTCGAGTCCAAGAAACTCATACCCCCGTGGGATGTCCCGGACAATTCAGGTCCAAGAACGACGAACCCAGATAAATGAAATGCTATCCTCTTGCGGGCATTCAACCTCCTGTAGTAGCCTTGTTTCCAGAAGGCTAACAATCGCCAAGGAGAGTTCAACTCGATACCAGATATCACGAACTCGAGAAATCTAACAAGTAATTGTATTCCCCCGTTTAAAGCTAACAGAGATGCATAACTGACGTATTCGCCCTTATGAATAGATAACATGCAATAGGGTAGAACAGCGTCAGTTCCACGGGTGGACGCCCTGTGTTGGAACGTCCATCCTAAGATGAAGCATAGTTCCACAGTTGAGATTGAAGTGTCCTACCTTCCCGTTGGGCCTATGGTAACTGCCCTCATGGGCTCGGGATTGGGATACGCTCAATCAGCACGCAAAAAGAAACAGAAATACCGATCTGCTTCCAGTCTGGACTGGTTGCTTCAAAGCATTATCCTACTTTTACTGGTAATGTACCATCAGTCCACAGATGAGATTACAGTGGCCTACCTGCCTGCTAGGCATATGGTCACTGCCCCCATGGGCGTCGCTGTGTAGGCCCGGCTTTAGAATAGGCCGACCCGATCGTGAGGTTTCGTAAAAGGCGAAAGGCACGGACCCCCGTGTTACTGGACCCGTGTGGTGGGGAAGTACATCTGACTGAAGCACTAGTTTTACCGCAGAGGTGAAATGGAGGACTCGGCCACCCAATTTGGCGTTGGACACAAGAGAGCAGTGGTTGAAAGTCTGCATGCTAAACTTGAAGGGTTTTCATCTATTTGGCCGCAGTTAACTCATGATTCAGGCTTTCTGGAGAAGTGCTTCAGGGTTTAGCGGGACTTGACCTCGCCCTGAACCAGGATCGATTGAGAGGCGTTTCTGAGGATTTTGGGTCTTGACGATACGGTTTCAGACCGTTGGTGCTTGAAGCCAGCATCAATTGAAAGAATTCATAAGGGTTTGTGGATCATGACGTACAGGCCAGATTAACTGTACTCGTAGCAGGATTAATTGAAGCATTTTTTCTTGGGATTTTCTTGTTTCTTGGGTCTGAGTTCCGGTGGGTGGAAGTAAGAAGCCCCTTCGGCTTGTGAGTTGCATCCTAAACCACTCGAGAACAGACCTGCAGAGCCAGTAGCGGTTGGATAGAGCTTCATTGCTTTCAGTCACGATGTGCATTTTCGAACTGAAGCCGAAACTGGAAGCGGGGTGGGTTAAACTCTAACGAGTGGTTCTTATTTCGCGCGATTATGAGGCGTACCCTTATCGCACAATATGCTATAGATTGTAGAGGCTACTGAGTGGTTACCGTGCGAAAGAGACACGCTCATATCCCAGTTACTCAACCTGGTAAAATTTATTGGCGCAGGATTGGAATACGCCCAATCGGCACGCAAATCGAAAAAGTCCCGCTTTGATTCCAGTAAAGACTGGTAGCTTAGAAACACTATCCTTCTTCTACTGGCTATGCATTGTTACTGCCTGAGTTATTTGTGACGACCACTTCGAGGTCCAGACTCGCCATAGACACCACAGTCGATGCGAGTTCAAGTCCAGCCCAATACGTGTTCGAGACCTGTAGGCCAGTCCCGGTTATCCAGGCACAAAAACCACGACTCCAAACGGCAGGGTACCTTTCTAGCTTAGGATGCGGGCTTTCAACCACTGCCCTAGTGAGTCCAACACCAATTTGGATGGCCAGCAATACGAAGACTCCTGCGAGCTTCCAGCCCCCGTGGTAGCCTTGTTTCCAAAAGGGGGCAAGAAGGCTAACGGTCTCCAAGAGGAGTCTTACTCGATGCCAGAATCCATGAACTCGAGGAGACAGACACTTCATAGTATCTCTCCCCTCAAAGTAAGCACAGATCTACTACAACTTATTCGTCCTTATGGACAGAATACATGCAATCGGATAGAACCACGCAAGTTTTATGGGTGAGCGCCCTGTGTGATTTATTCCCGAGGATAAAGCACAATTGCCTTCTTTCATCCTTGGAATAAGAAGTTAATATCTTCTCATAGGACCCCAAAAAACTACAGATAATTCAATGTTTTTCATCGCTGCTCGATTCCTATTAATATCAGATCATAATAAATTTTATTGAATGAGCAATGAAAGCGCTTGATTTTTTCGGTTTGTGGAAGTCTTCTTTGATCTTGCTTCGCAGTAGGTTATTGGAGATATTTACCTCTCTGGGATCAGCAGTGTTGCCGATAACTGGTTTGAAGGCATGGTCAGCTTCTGTAATTCTTTATATTTGTGAAGTAATGTTAAGTAAGCAGAAGTAAGAGAATAATACTAATCATAGAAAAATAAGTGCCTCTTGACAAGATGAAAACTGAATCTCAATATAATAAATTCATTATTTGATACTTACCTGTAGAAACATTCCTAAAAAGAAATTGTAAGGAATGAAGTGAAATATTTGCCTATAAGACATAAAAGCGAAGAAATAATGAAAACTCTCGGCTACAGAATCTTCGCATCTGAAGGCTTTCATAAGATTTGTTATTTGTATTGTAAAATGCTCAACTGAAATAAAAAATACAGTAGCAGTTGGGTTTATCGTATATTACAATATTCTGGAGACTTACCAAAAGCAGCAAAGAATATTCCGAATGATATTATTCTCAGTTTTGTAGACAGAAATTTTGATGATGGGTAAGATCTTAGCATGTACTCGATATTGTTGAATTCTTTTATCAAATCAGGCCAATGTTCAGCCAATTTCAGAAATGCTAAACAGGTCAATGATCCTCTTCCGTAAAACATTACAACGTCTACAAATTTCGAGAAAAATAAGTATGATGAAACAGCAATATTTCAAATAAAATTTAGACCGGGAAGCCCACATAAAACACGCCAGTTGGATATTTTCGTGAGTACGAATTTTTCTGGAAAACGCTGGGACGGCTAAATGTTAGTTGGTGAGGAAAATCTTCCGATTTCGAATTCGTAGGTGTACGACCAGCGTTCTAAGCGGAGTTGCTACTTCCTCAAGAATCTTAGGAGGCAACAGGGATCGATTGATACAATACTTTCAAGATTTTACAATTCTGTTTATCAAAACACTAAAAACTTCCTGATTGGCGTTCGTTTAGATGTAAATACTTCTTAGAAGTGATGGATGGAGTGCAGTAGGTGGTTGAGTTTCTGAACGAATTTTAATTATTTAGAGGTTCAAATACAAACAGTCTCAAACTAATCAATGATATACACCCAAAATTAGGGAACTGGTAAAAAGAAAACGGAACGCATATCTACGATACAGAAGTATCTAAAACACCAGAAGAACAATAACACTATACACAAATGAATAACAGAGCAAACATAGAAATTCTAAATATTAAACGTGAATATCAGAAATAGTACACGACTTATATCATGCACAGAAGAAAATTTGAGGTATATTGGGAAGGAAAAAGTTAGATGTGAATTTATATGCGCGAACACATAGCATTGATGATAATACTTGAAAGAATTAATAATTACTAATTAATAATTAGATTCATCAAAACATAGATCAATTCGATCTCATTATACAGTGTGAAAACCACTTATGGAATAAAATTATTTGTGTCCTTATGTTAAAAAAAAAGTGGGACACGTCAATTTTCAAATTCAATAATGGGCTTTTTAAACATAAATTTAAATATACTGGAGGAATCGCGCAAGTCCAGCATAGTCCGTCCTCTTTATTTTAAATAGATGTTAATTTTTATACTTTTTAAAGCTTCTGAATAACTTGATTTCAACGAACTATATCCTGAATTGTTTCAACCGTTACTATTTGGTAGTTGATCATAATTAAAACAAATTGTAGAAATTACTATGTTTTACTACCAAAAAAATAAATTACACATTTTCTTGTGACTCGAGTTTCGGGAAATGAACTATCTCATCATCAGACAACTGATGAGATGATGATGATGGGATAGTTCATTTCCCGAAACTCGAGTAATATATATTACACATATTTTTTGGTAGTAAAACATAGTAATTTCTACAATTTGTTTGAACTATATCCTGTATGGTCTATTGTGAATAATACCGTATGACATTTCGAAAGTATTTATAATTGGTGAATACTTAAATTACATGATGTAATTGATTTTAATACATTAAAATAAATGCTCAAAATGTTCTCCACCTCGTTCTTGGCACTAACACAGTCTCCTATGAAACTCGTTCCTAACTTGGTTCAAAGATTGAAGTGAAATATTCCGCATTTCTGTAGTTATCCTTTTTTTGAGGTATACGATACTCGTCGGCTATGTTGCGTAAACTTTATTCTTGAGATAACACCTCAAAAAAAAAACCGGCGGCATAAGGTCTGGCGATCTAGCGGGCCACTCAATTTTACCTCTTCGCCCAGTCCATTTATTGGGGAAGATTGCGTTTAAGTAAGTTCTGACCATTGAAGAATAATGGGGTGGGGCTTCATCCTGCTGGAACCAGACATTTTTATTCGGTAGATTTGTATCTATGGCATTAGAAAATAAATTAAGTAACGCAAAAACAACTTTGTCTCTAATCAAACTCAAAAATTTTTCAGCTGTCAGAGTCTCATTTGAATATAGGACCAATATAATGGTCACCTATGATACCTGCCCAAACATTCACCTTTTGAGGATACTGCGTATGAGCCTCACGAATGCAATGAGGATTCTCCCCTTACCAATATCTACAATTTTGTCGGTTTATTTCCTTGTTCTAAGTTTATTGATCAGAGAAAAGGATTGTACCAACAGCTATTTAATTTATATTCAGTTTATTCATTATTATTTCGCAGAAATATATTCAACGTTCTGGATCCTCTTCTATTAGCTCCTACACAAAATTCATTTTATATGGATTAAGTTTTTCTTTGTGGAGACACTTTATGACAGTTGTATGACTTAAATCATTTTCACGGGCAATTTGACGTGAACTTGTCGTTTGATACTCTGCAACACTTAACAAAATATCCAATTTCACGGAATTTCTTCCACGAATTGCGTTTTTTTTTAATCCAAGTTCTCTGAATTTTGCATAAATTTTAGTCACCGTACCTTGTGAAATTTTGGGCAACTGAATTATCTCTGATTAAATAAGTTCACCACATTAACTTGACTTCTGCAGTTATCCCCGTAACCGATCGTCATTAATATCTCAGTTAAATATTTCATTATTACTTCTACAAGAAATACCTTTTTGCAATTAGGAATTAGCTATGTCAATGTAAATCTCAACACCGGATTATCTGACTGATAACAATCTACATTATTTGTAGATTTTCTTGTATTTTAGGTATTCATGACATAAAGTGTTGACAAATCCAAGATCCATGAGTGTATCGAGAATTTGTTTTAGCAATTTTTCTAACTTTATTTATAACTAGTTCAGAAATTTCATGAGTCTGTATTTAGGTTATTTGTAGAATATCATTATTAAACGCGTGCTAAAGTATTAATCTCATTATTTCACCCGGCTTTATACATAATAGACCAGGTATTAGTTGAAATCAGGTTGTTAAGGAACTTTAAGAATATAAAAAACAGGGTGTTCCATTTAATATAAAGAGGACGAAACGTGCTGCTTTTGCGCTTATTACCCTGTATATTTAAAAAGCGCACCCTTGAATTTGAAAGTTGACGTGTCTCAGTGTTTTTTATAATATTCTAACATAAAGACACAATGAATTTCATTCCTTAAGTAGTATTCACACTGTATGTTAAAAACTAATAAACAGTTCAGGAAAATTTTGACGTTTGATTTTTGCACCAAAAGCGATGAAAAAATGGAAAGGGGCCATCTGCAGAAGGTAGAAGTTCTGAAACGAACCTATTACCAGAAAATATGAAGAAAATCATAGAAAGAAGCAGTGTTGTAGGTTATATAATAGATTTTATTCTCTGCAAACAAAAGAGAAAATAAAAATGTGAAAAATGTTCAAATGGATGATATTTTGCGAAAACTTGGTGAGAACTTTCAGCATACTCACTCATTTCATATATTTGAAAGGGCTCATTTATTTGCATTAAAAAGTAGGCACAACAAATACCTTGTGTAACAGCGGCACAAGAAAATATGAGGCTGTAAAGTGTTCTAAAACTGTACCAAGAAAAATGCATATCTTCATAATTAGAATTCAACACACCACATAATGGAAATAAAGCGAAAAACTGGGATGTGAACAAAAGATATTTCATGGAGTCGTGGAAACCTCTACCACCACTAATTTTAGCCTTAATTTCTGGCGATTTTTTCTGGTTTGCGGATGATTCGTCCATATGAAATATCTTCACCATGATAGACGCTTTTATTTTTTCTTCCTACACCACTGCCGCAAAGTTCACATTCAAAATAAACGCGTATTACTCAGGACCAACAATTGGGGTTGATGTAAACAAGTTCACACAAATCGAATGGTTGTTTTGTTAAAGGCGACGAAAATGGATACCGTTAAGTTGATATTTACAACCGTTCTCTCTGATTGCGAGGCCGCCCTAACGCTTTATCAAGCGTTATGAGCTTGTCAAAATTTGTTTTTTATTGATAAGACTTGATGGTAATTGAAAAGCTGTTATCGGAATAATCCATACTAAGGGGAACCGACTGAAATATGTGAACTTGACCTTCGTAATGTTTCCAATATGTTTTCAAGGTGGCCAGGATAATTCAATGAATTATGAATATCAAATAAGGGTTGGGCCATTTAAAACTTGCATTTTCGATTGGCAATAAAAAACCGAATGAATATTTTTGCAAAGTTATGAGTTAATTGGAAAACTTGAATCTTGATATTTACAAATAAAACGCAAAATCATTCACTTGACCGCCATTACTGGCTACAGTACCTCATCCAATCAATCCAATTTATCATTACATTGTCGATTTTTTGGAACTCAATCTCATGAATGACAAATGCGATTTCGTATTTCAAGGCATCAATCGTTTCTGGATGATTAGTGTAACATTTATCCTTAATGAATCCCCACAAGAAATAATCCTCTGATGCTAAAGATTTTTTTTCTGCGAAAATGCTCTTCTTCGGCAATGCATTCATTATTGCCTATTGAGCGAAGTGGAAACACATCACGAGGCTTCTTCTTGCACTAGTTAAACTTTGTCTTCATTCCGAGGCTTTTGTACAAAATTCTCCTCAGAGAAATGCAAGAAATGTTTAGTTGTTGAGTACGATGACGAGTTGCTCTTGATTGGTGTTCAGTTGCATTCTGGGTTACAGCAGCAATGTTTTCAAGTGTACTCAATTGAAGAGAACGTGAACGGGTTGTTTTTATTAAATAAGGATCCATTTTCAATAACAAATTGCCAAGGGGGCAGTTCAGTTCTAGCAATTTTCCACATGAATTTCTCAGTTTGGATACAAAATTCAACACTTTGGAGATACGAGTAAGTTTTTAATATTTCCAAGTTTTGTTCAAGCGTAAATCGACCCATTTCGTTAATGTTAAATATTAAATTATTTTTCTGTCGAAGCACGAATGACAAGAGTGTTGCCACTCTCGAAATAAACACAACTTCAAAATGCAAAGTCTAGATGGCCCACCCTTTATTAACTCATACTCGTAGGAGCCATAACGTCCCCATGGAAGCTTTTAAGCCAGTAAAAGACCCATAGTCAGTAGTTAGTAGATTAAAAGAATTGATTTCTAAAAAAGGCAAGAAAATAAATACCAGATAATGTTTTCGTTTATTGGAATCATTTTTACTTGTAATTTAATAATTTGTTTTGATTTTTTATGGGTGATAAATTTGGTATAATAATAATTTCCTGTATGCAGTAGTTTCCCATACTCAAGCTCTTAACTGCGCTTACATGAAGGGGGACTGACTGCAATTCTCTATTTTATCATATAATTTTTGTCTCTTAATGCGTAATATTGTATGGAAGCTAATTTGTATTTGAAGAAAATATTGAAATAAATATATAAAAAAAAACCCGTAGCATAGAGAAGAAAAAATCGTCATCGTAGGCATTTAAGTCATATTTATCTGGTGTGCTAAAATTCACTTATTGCGGTGAAATTGGCAGTGGATTTAAACTTTCAATACTGAAAATTATAACTCATGGATAAAAAATAAAAACACCGAAACCGAGATTGGAGAACTAAGTTTGAGATTATATAAATTTTATTTTTCAAAAGATACATAATACTTTTTAAAATTATAACGAGATAAACAAATTTTAAAAAATTTTACATTTATTTCGCTAAAATTGTTTTTTCGAATATTTTCGCGCGCATGTTCCAAAGAACAGCGTACTCCATATGCTCAAAAGTCTGTAATTGTCGAATTTTGCGCCGAAAAAGATCTCAAACAACTAGGTTGGACTCCCTGATGAAGAATTAGTGGTTGAAAGTAATTCTGTCCTGCCTACCGTAAAGATAATAACTTCGGAAGGACCTAGAGATTTAAACCTTTCAGATTTAAGGCTTAAATATTTCTTTTAAGTTGTTTAATGGGATGAATAGGTCGAGTGGTTCCGGAGTTATTAGCATTGTAATTTTGTCTTGATAATTCGTACAAAATCAGATTGTCTAGCTGCGTTACTAGATTTGTTATCGAAAAAATTCGAGTACTGACACTGTAGGGTCAGTGGAGATAGTGTTTCGCTGCTACCAGTCATGGTGAAGGTTTTCGGACTGAAGCCGAAACTGAAAGTTTGGTGGGTTCTCCGGAGTGGTTCTCGTTAATGCGCGATGATAAGGCGTATACATGTCACACTATCTGCTTCCTAGGCAGATTGTGGAGACTGCTGAGTAGTCACCTGGTGAAAGTGCCACGCTCACATGCAAATAACTCAACCGGTAGAATTAAATATGTGTCCCTGAAGTCGACCCTCATTTGCCTCTGTACCTTACCTTGGCGTTGTGGGGGTGCTTGTCTTGACTAAAATCCTAGTTTCATTTCGACGAAATGGAGGATTAAGTCTCGATGTCTAAAGCAGAGACTTTCGCACCGTGTCACTGCACCCGCTTGGTGGAAAGATCATCCGACTGGGGCCCCAGTTTCACCGCAAAGGTGAAATGGGGGGCTGAGTTGCATACGGAAGCTCGAAGTCACAGGACTTCACTGACTTCAATGAGTAACCATAGTTTCTTCCTCTTCCCAGATGTGAACCGGGAAGTAATCGATGTCATCAAGTCATTGAACAATAAGAAGACTACTGGTAGAGATTGCATATCGGTCAGAGCATTGAAGGCCATTGTTGAACCAGTTGCTGATTATCCAGCATACCTTATCAATTGTTCGGTCTCCAGTGGAACGTTCCCTGACTTGTTGAAGACGGCGATACTAACACCCGTTTTCAAGAAAAATGAAATTGGTGATATAGCAAATTTTCGTCCGATTTCGATACTTAGTGTGTTCTCCGAGGTTTTCGAACGGGTGGTATTCAAACGAATAGTACATTTCTAAAACTAAAGAACTGCTCGTCAAACAATTTAATTGAGAATTGAAAGTGCCCAGGGATCTGTGCTTGGTCCCCTCTTATTTTTGCTTTTTGTGAATGACCTACCAGATGGTATAGATACTGGCAGGATTATTATGTTTATCGATGATACATCTATTGCCGTAAAAGCAAAGCATTTTTTGCAATAAATATAATAAAACATACTTCACCGTTTACTTCAGTTGCTAGTGTATACTACAGCATTGTTTTTAGTCATCTCAGCTATAATATTTTGTTGAAGGGTATTTCTGCTAATATAACTGCAGTATTTATTTGTCAGAAGCACATAATTCCACTTATTATCAATATCCATCCTCAAATTTCCTACAGGCACATGATTATCGTATATGATATTATGACGCCGCCTTGTTTATATATATATATATATATATATATATATATATATACGGTGTACTCCTCATACCTAAACACAGAACAGCTAAATTTGAACACTCACCATCCTATCAGGGTATTGAAATGTACAACCATTATTTGCCTTCGATATGTATATATATATATATATAAATGAAACCCGTTTTCCGTTGTCACGACATAACATGAAAACGGCTTGACCGATTTGGCTTTTTTTTTTTTGTAGTTTTTTAATACTCTGTACAAGGTTCTTACGGAAAAAATATAAAGAAAATCTCTCAGAAAGATTGAAAAATATACATTTAATTTTGCATATTTTAAAAAACGCTCGTAACGAATGTCAACGTCATTCAATTTAAAACAAAAAATCTGTGGTAATGTGTGACACCACATCGATAACCGCGCTGACAAATGTCAACGTCATTCAATTTAAAACAAAAAAATCTGTGGTAATCTGTGACAACACATCCATAACCGCGCTAACAATAATTTTATTAAGTTTTTGATAAAGTTCGTTTTGTTTTAATGACTAAGAAGTTTTTTGTTTGCTAATAAGTGTTTGTTAATCACGATAAGTCCACTTCACTTCATATCGATTTTGGGTGACTACACAATATTACAATTTTACATGGTTATACAGAAAATATATTTTCAGTTGGATTTTCGTTTTTAACAATGCCACCAACCAGACGTACAAACTTAGGCCGCAGAACTCGAAATACGGCAAGTCAAAGAAATATAAGAGCAAATCAAACTGATGAGCAACGCGAAGCGCGAAATGAACTTCAACGAAATCGAAATCAACATAGAAATGTTGTGTTTAATTCCCACAGAGCTGCATTCAGTTATAATGTTGCAATTGATTACAGTTCAGAGAAAATTGTTGCTATTGGACTAATGAATATTGTGTGTCCACATTGCAATGCATTGAAATTCAAAAATGAAGCCCCTGGATTGTGTTGCGCCAGCGGCCAAGTCAAGTTGACGCCATTGGTACCACCACCAGAGCCACTACATTCATTGGTTTCCGGAAATGGGCCAGATTCTAATCATTTTTTGACTCATATCCAGCAATACAATAATTGTTTTCAAATGACGTCATTTGGCGCAACAAAAGTTATTCGAGACAATTTTATACCTACTTTCAAGGTAAGTAAGTATAATGGCAAATAATTTTATTTAGTTATACAACCATGTAGCTGGTGCAAAATATGCTGAGCCAGTGTTGTGTAGACGTGTTTATTTTGTAAACAATAAGTCAAATACATAATAATAGTCTATAACCCAATGACTTAATCAGCAACATTTTATAACATGTTGTATTTGATAATGGCATGAGCAAGGTGTCCCAATACTTGGTAAAGTCTACTACCTATAGCTGCCATGGAAGGCTGCTGTTCAATGTCAAGGTTTAAAGTAGTTTTAATTTGAAATGATCTAAAGTATTGTGGCAGTATTTTGCGAGCCACATGGTGGTACAAACAATTTGCTATACAATTACCTAAATACATATTTATATTCTTGCAGATTCAGGATCAAATATATCATAGAACAGGTTCCTTATTGCCAGTGCCTGATGAAGACTATAAATTTTTGCAAATATATTTTATGGGCAATTCAGCAAGAGACTTCGATCAGCGTTGCGCACACAACACCTCAGTCAAAAGATCCATTGTGGAACAACTTCAAACATTTCTCCGTCAACACAATGAATTAGTTGCATTATTCACAACTGCATTAGACCGCATGCCATCAGATAATCATAAAATTGTCATCAGAGCCGATAAGGCGCCTGCAGGACAACATGCTGGACGTTTTAATGCGCCAACAATTGATGAAGTGGCTATTGTCGTCGTAGGAGAAAATTTAGAAAACCGAGATATTGTTTTACATCGGCGGAACGATCAACTTCAGCGTGTGTCTGAAACACATCGATCTTATGATGCCTTACAATATCCTATCCTATTTTGGCAAGGTGAAGACGGCTATCATTTTTCAATTAAGATGATAAATCCAGTTACAGGTAAATCTATATATATATAAAAATGAAACCCGTTTTCCGTTGTCACGACATATAACAATATATGTTTGCTACATTAGAATATATGTTTACTAACTTAAAATTTATATTATTAACACAAAAAATTGTATACAGGTGCTGAAACGAACAAAAAAGTTAGTTCAATGAATTATTATTCATACAGACTAATGGTTCGGCAAAATGAGGACAATCACATCTTAATGTGTCGGCGTCTATTTCATCAATATGCTGTGGATATGTATGTGAAAGTTGAAACTGAACGATTGACCATTTATCAGGTTGAACCAGGCAAAACTCCGTTCCGAGGAATGCATTCATCTTCGGGATGCCATTAATGCTGATGGAAATGCACAGAGTGTTGGCAGAACAACTATTCTCCCAGCAACATACGTCGGAAGTCCGCGCCATATGCATGAATATCCGCAAGATGCGATGTCCTATGTACGACATTATGGCACACCAGATTTGTTTATCACGTTCACATGCAATCCAAAGTGGACAGAAATTCAACAAGAATTATTTACTAGACAATCACCTATTGATCGCCACGATATTACTGCAAGGGTGTTCAAAATGAAATTAAAATCACTCATTGTTTCATTGTGGCAAAAACGCGGATTTCCACATGCACATATCCTCATTTGGTTGGTTGAGAGGATAAGACCAAATGAAATTGATAATTTGATATCAGCAGAAATTCCCGATAATAATGAAGACCCACTGTTACATGAGGTTATTACAAAAAATGTGATACATGGTCCATGTGGAATATTAAATCCCATTTCTCCGTGTATGGTTGAGGGAAAATGTTCAAAACGCTACCCAAAATAATTAGTAGCAGAAACTATTACTGGAAATGATGGATATCCACTTTATCGCCGCCGATCCATTGATGACAATGGAAAGTCAACAATAGTCAAAGTAAATCGACAGGACATTGAAGTCGATAATCGTTGGGTTGTTCCGTTTTCGCCATTACTCTGCAAGGCATATAAAGCACACATAAACGTCGAATTTTGCCATTCAGTAAAATTTATTAAATACATTTGCAAGTATGTGAACAAAGGTAGTGACATGGCTGTCTTGGGAGTTGCTGCCGAAAATTCAAATGATGAAGTCACTCGATATCAAATGAGCCGCTATGTTAGTAGTAACGAAGGCATGTGGCGTATATTTTCGTTTCCTATACATGAACGACACCCTACTGTTGTTCACTTGGCCGTACATTTGGAAAATGGTCAACGGGTATATTTTACAGATGCAAACGTATTACGAGTTGACAGGCCACCATCGACAACATTAACCAGCTTCTTTGGAATGTGCCAGAATGATGATTTTGCCAGAACGTTACTTTACTCCGAAATGGCAAGATATTATACCTGGAATCAATCATCAAAAAAATTTGAACGACGAAAACGAGGACAGCCAGTTCCAGATTACCCACGAGTATTTTCCACCAATGCACTAGGCCGTCTTTAGGCAGTCCATCCCAGTCAAGACGAGTGTTTTTATTTGCATTTACTGTTAGTCAATGTTCGTGGTCCAACATCATTCCAACATCTGCGAACTGTTAATGGTGTATTGTGTGGCACATACAGAGAAGCCTGTCAACATTTGGGATTGTTAGAGAATGACACTCAGTGGGACCACACTCTCGAAGATGCTGTGATTTCGTCAAATGCTAAACGAATACGAACATTATTTTCTATAATTTTGTCTACATGCTTCCCATCAACACCGACTGATTTATGGCATAAATACAAAGATCATATGGCGGAAGATATATTGCATCAGATGCGTCTTAGAACATCGAATGCAGATTTGCAAATGAACGAAGAAATTCACAATGAAGCATTAATTTTAACTGAGGACATGTGCTTGATGCTTACCAACAAAGTATTAACACAAATAGGAATGATAGCACCCAATCGCCCAATGCACGACTCATTTGATCAAGAATTGAGACGCGAAGCCCAATACGATTCCGAAACATTACGAGAAATGGTTGATAGAACAGTTCCCCTTTTAAATCAACAACAAAAATATGCCTACGATACGCTCATGAAAGTAGTGAACGATGGATCTGGCGGATTTTATTTTTTAGATGCTCCCGGTGGAACTGGGAAAACTTTTTTGTTATCATTGATTTTGGCAACGATTCGATCGTAAAATGGAATTGCACTAGCCCTAGCTTCATCAGGTATTGCAGCTACGTTGTTGGAAGGCGGTCGAACAGCTCATTCAGCTCTCAAGTTGCCGTTGAACCTTCAAATTAATGAGACTCCAACTTGCAACCTTTCGAGGAATTCTGCGATGGCCAAAGTGCTGCAGCAAAACAGATTGATATTTGGGATTAATGTACGATGGCACACAAAAAATCTTTGGAGGCATTAGATCGCTCGATGCAAGATTTACGGAATAACAAAAAACGGTTTGGTGGTGCAATGATACTATTGGCAGGTGATTTTCGACAAATATTGCCAGTTGTTCCACGCTCAACGCCTGCTGATGAACTGAATGCATGTTTGAAGTCGTCCATTTTATGGAAATACATTAAAACACTTAAATTGCGTATAAACATGAGTGTCCAATTGCAGGAAGACCAGTCTGGAGAAGTGTTTTCCAAACAACTGTTCGATATTGGTAATGAATGGTATTATTGCTGTTGATACATCATCTGGATACATTACATTCCCTACCAATTTTTGTAACTTTTGTGAATCAAAGACCGAACTCATGGAGATAGTTTTCCCAAACATTGCTCAAAATTACGTAAATCACGTTTGGTTAAGCGAACGTGTTATATTGGCAGCAAAAAATGTTGATGTTGTCAATTATCCAACAGAATTTTTAAATTCGCTGGAATTGCCCGGCTTACCACCTCATAATCTGCAATTAAAAATCGGATCAGTAATTATTATGTTACGGAACATAAACCAGCCACGTCTGTGTAATGGCACCCGGCTTGCGGTGAAGAAATTATTGAACAACGTCATCGAAGCCACAATTTTGAAAGGGAAGTACAAAGGCGAAGATGTTTTAATCCCATGATACCGAACGCATGCCATTCAGTTTTAAACGTTTACAGTTTCCAGTGCGGCTTGCATTTGCAATGTCAATAAATAAATCGCAAGGGCAGTCGCTAAGTGTATGTGGCATCAACTTAGAAAATCCATGTTTTTCACATGGCCAATTATATGTCGCCTGTTCCCGTGTCGGAAAACCATCAACATTATTTATTTACGCGCCAGAACATAAAACTAAAAATATAGTTTATCAAAAAGCATTAGAATAGAGAGAAGCAGTGAAGGGTATAGAGGCTATTAGTTGCTTTCTAGAGCGCGCGTGGTGTTGAGCTCAGTATTTACTTCAAAATGCAAAGTTGCTCAATAGCGATTTGTAAAAATATGAGTGAAATTGAACCCTATGGAATAAACACTATTATGAAAATATATATGTTGTTTTTTATTTAATAAAAATTAGTAAAGTCCTCAAGTATGGCGAGACCAGGGAAATAAGGATTCATTTTTATATAGAGGATATTATAGATTCCAGTTCAAATTGAATAGGTACTCATACATAAGATAGGTCAGCTATGCAAAATAAAGTAGTGCATCAAAGCTACGCTAAGGCGGTACGAAATTCGCCGGGTCAGCTAGTATATATATATATATATATATATATATATATATATATATATATATATATACATATATATATATATATATATATATATACATATATATATATATATATATATATAAATATATATATATATATATATATATATATACATATATATATATATATATATATATATATATATATATATATATATATATATATACAAATGTTTATTGTATATGAACGAAACACCGGTGTACTCCTCATACCTAAACATAGAACAGCTAAGTTTGAATACTTACCATCCTATCAGGGCCTTAAAATGTACAACCTTTAGTTGCCTTCGATTATAAAGTCACAGAACTTTCAACAGTTCAAGAAGGTAGTTAAATCGATTCTATTGAAGAAAGCTTATTATAGTGTATGGGAGTACTTCATTGTAATTGATCCTATGTGAACCTTTGTTTGTTCTTTTGTTTTAGGCTTATCCTATATATCCTATACAATGTAAGGATTAATAAATATCTTCTTCAATTTCTTCCGTCCAACTTTGTATCCAAAAAATTAAAATAATTAATAAAAATATGTCTTACACTAACACGTGTTATTCAGTAAACAAATATAAAACTGTAGTGTAGTATGTATTTAGTAATTTTGATCATAAATTTATATTTCGTGGGGTTTTTTATTCCATTTGATATTATATAATGAGTGTTGGTTTTAGATGTTTACTAAATTGAAGCAGTGCTTATAAGACATTAATTTAATTATGAAAGTTTTTGAATAAAATTTTTTTAGATTAAAATTTGTTAGAGGCTACAAGGAATAAATCTGTTTTGATATTTGAATTCTGTAATAATCCTTCTATCAAGTAAAAAACCTCTTTTTATTATTTTCAATGAAGCATTAATTCATGAACTCAATCAAAACCATAATAATGCAATCCCAAATAGTCTAACCAACCTGAGAAAACAATAGGATATTCTCCCCTTTTAATTTTCTTCTTTTTATCGTTCTCCACATAAAATATAGGATAGATTTATTGTATATCTTTGTATGTATTAATTTGTTAAAATATATTTGATTTGATTCAGATTTTTTCCACTTCTGTGTAATTCATGTTTCAGAAAAAATTTTATTGAGTATCAACATGTGTCATATTTAAAAACAAATTTTAGAAACTACTATGTTTTACTACCAATAAAAATATATTTTACACATTTTCTTGTGACTCGAGTTTCGGGAAATGAACTATCCCATCATCAGACAACTGAAGACCTAACAGTGGTACAGAGGTATTAGGAGTACAATTAAGTTTCCGCCGTTTTACTGTATATGGCGCGGCACGGAGTTTCGGTTAGCTTTCGCAGATGATAACCGGCTTAAAAAATAGTTTGGACATTCAAGAACAACATAACCTATTAATATCATTGATTTTATATTGGTAATATATAATTTTTATAAGTTGAAAATGTCAAAATTTGAGCCAAGTAAGCGTCATTTGCGGGAAATATTAGTTTACTTCTTAAATTTAAAGAAATCTGCTGCTGAGGCGCATCAATTGCTCGTAGAAGCATATGGTGAGGGTGCTTTGAGTGAGAGAACGTGTCGAGAGTGGTTTCAAAAGTTTAAGAACGGTGATTTCGACGTAGAAGACAAAGATCGCAGTGGAAGGCCCAAAATTTACGAGGATGCAGAATTGGAGGAATTATTGGAGGAAGATTCATCTCAAACACAAATAGAACTTGCTCTAACATTAGAAATCACTCAGCAAGTAGTCTCACATCGTTTAAAATCATTAGGAATGATTCATATTTAATTTGTGTTGAAAACGGCGGAAACTTATTTGTACTCCTAATATTTAAACAAAAGTGATAAATATTTTGAATATTTCAATAGATTCTAACATCTAATAGTGGTACAGAGGTTTACAAGCGGAACATGATAAAAACCCGGTTAAAAAAGAGGGGCTTCTAACAGATATCGGAATGTCGGCAATCGACAGAGAAGGTTGTTAAACAGATGGTACCCATTTAAAAATCTCAAATAATTTTTGGGGTTACAGTCATTCATTATTTTTACGTTATTTTGTTGCACATCTCGAATATTTGGATTTACATAGCTGCATACAGTGATTCATTATTTTTTAAAATTATTTTTATCGTGAACGAATTTGAAAATTTCAATAATCAAGTTTCTTTTCATTTGAATCTACATGTAAAATTTACTTGAGATTTTCTTTTTGTTTACTCTGCAACTTTTGCTACTCATTCTTTGGAAAACAGCAATTCCTTTCGACAAAAGAAAATCTTAAGAAAATTTTACATGTAGATTCAAATGAAAACAAACTTGGTTATTGAAATTTTCAAATTCGTTCACAATAAAAATAATTTAAAAAAATAATGAATGACTGTATGGAGCTATGTAAATCCAAATATTTGAGATGTACAACAAAATAACGTAAATATAATGAATCACTGTAACCCCAAAAATTATTCGAGATATTTAAATGGGTCTGTTTAACAACCTACTTTGTCGATTGCCGACATTCCGATATCTGTTAGAAGGCCCCTCTTTTTAACCGGGTTTTTATCACGTTCCGCTTGTAAACCTCTGTACCACTATTAGGTGTAAGAATCTATTGAAATATTCAAAATATTTATCGCTTTTGTTTAAATACCTCTGTACCACTGTTAAGTCATCAGTTGTCTGATGATGGGATAGTATTTCCCGAAACTCGAGTCACAAGAAAATGTGTGAAATATATTTGTATTGGTAGTAAAACATAGTAATTTCTACAATTTGTTTTAATTATGATCAACTACCAAATAGTAACGGCTGAAACAATTCAGTATCTGAAAAGTGTGTCATATTGTTAGCAACGACGTTTGTTGATTTATCACAGCCTGCCACTTGACAACCGATTCTGAGCCTGCCAGGTAGTTCTTCGAATTTGAGACTTTGTAGTTCTCTAAATAAGAGAGATAGACCATTACATGCATATATATTCGTGATAAGGAGAGAAAGAGCTAGCCAAAAATAAGAAAAAATTCAGGATGATCCGTTTGAAAAAATGAAGTTGCACTCAATATCTTGTCCATTCTGTATATATTCCATTTCGTGAAATCATTTTGAAAAATTCAGTTGATTTGGTACAACTTTTGTTAATAACTTTTTTTGTGTCTCGATTTGTAACAAAGTTAAACGGGGGTAATTTATAGTGAAAAACCGGGTACAACATAACCTCAAGAATTTTTCGAAAATAAGTATCCTTGAAAAAAGCCCCTTCAAAAAATTCCCAAAAATATGCAGCACATCTTCAGAAAAGCCATTTGGAATTACAACATCGATCTATCGTCAGTCCAACTTCGTATCTAAAATATAAAAGTAAATACTAAAAAAATATCCTACCCGACTAAGGTCTTCCTCTAAACGAACTTAGACTATAGTGAAATTTTACTAAATTGAAAGATATTTATTTAATTTCATTCTAAAAAGTTTTTGAGAAGAAATTTTCATGAACTTATGATTAAAATTATTAGCGATGTTAACAGAATAAATATACAGGGTGATCCAACGAAAACTAAACACCTCAATTTTCCGGCTTTAAAATGAAGATGTGGAAAATCGCTTGGAGAAAAACTTTTCCGCTTTTTTATCCCCGTAACTTCAATCTCCTAACGGGGGTGAGCACAACCCCTTGATTTTGAATATGGATGACGAATGTTGCGATAACTAACTTTGAAGATCGTATCAAGTACTATCTGATCCTAAAATTTCTCTTCAAAATATCCATCGATAATGAAATAATAGCGCAAATAATGAAGATGCGATGTGAAATTTATCTCCAAAATATTATTCGTATCCGACACATTTCAAAGGTATTTAGTAGTTATGTTGTTAATTTCTTGTCCAAAAAAGTAGACGGACCATGTTTTTGATTAACCTTAGTCTATCGTGAATTTTTAAGAACGTTACAAGTGCGTCAAAGGGATTGTATATTTGTAATAGAATCTAAATGGTGTATTCCGTAGAAGAAAGGTTGGAAATGATTAAATTATTTCTTAAAAATAACGACTCCGCGAACAACAGCGGCTTTATTCAACGAACGATATCCTGGAAAAAACGTATCCGCTGCTTACGTTGTGCAACTGGTTGCCAAATCTGACGCTACTGGTTCAGTGGGAAACAAAAAGAGGGTGCATGAAAGAGACTAAGCGAGGGACGTGGCTGTCTTATGGCATGTAGCAATGGATCCGAACTTATGTACTAGGAAATTGTCCGACGTATCTGGTGTTTCAAGCACAACAATCATGAGAATCCTGAAGCAACATAAATTCCTTCCTTATAAGATACGATTGGTTCAGGAACTGAATGAGTATGATCCTGATCGCCGACTCCAGTTCTGTGGTCAGTGAAATTATTAACGGAAATCAAAACTACCTATTCGATTTCGGTTTTTCGTACTGTAACCCGGCATAACTATTGGTATTGGTCAGATGAAAATCCAAGATTATTTCGTGAGGTGCGTATTCAGCGTCCCCAAAAATCAAAAGTTTGGGCGGATATTTATGGAAATCACATAAACGGCCCTTTTCATAACCGGTAATCTCACTGGCCAAATTTATTCAGATTTATTGGAGACCACTATTTACCCAGCCCTCGTGCAAGTATTGGAGAATGCAAAAAACCATCAAACGATAATTTTCCAACAAGATGGCGCATTACCTCATTTCGTTCAACCGGTGCGTTAGTTCTTAGATGAAAATTTTCCTCACGCCTGGATTGGAAGAAGGAGGCTCCCCTGAACTTTTTTCTATGGGGTCACCTGAAATCCAAGATTTACGTTACCCAGCCTGAGTCACAGGATGATTTGCGAACTCGGATCATTAATGAATGCCGTCAAATTACACCAGAAATCTTGAGTAACGAACGTGAACGTTTTCAGCAAAACTAACATTACTGTATGGATGAATGGTGCCCATTTCCAGCATTCAATAAACTAATCACGAAAGTAAGTACTCTTCCACTATTTTTCAGGTCATTTCGTTATCGATAGTGTTCCGTCTCATTAGAGACGGCCCTGTCGTTCGAAATTAGGTTGTCATTCGATACTTATGTCTTTTACGTTGATATGCGATCTAGCAGTTTTGAGATTAATTAAAACAAATTGTAGAAATTACTTTGTTTTACTACCAATAAAAAGATATATTACAAATTTTCTAGTGACTCTAGTTTCGGGTGAACTATCCCATCATCAGACAACTGAAGACCTAACAGTGGTACAGAGGTATTTAAACAAAAGTGATAAATATTTTGGATATTTCAATAGATTCTAGCTAACACCTAATAGTGGTACAGAGGTTTACAAGCGGAACGTGATAAAAAACCGGGTTAAAAAGAGGGGCCTTCTAACAGATACCGAAATATCGGCAACCGACAAAGAAGGTTGTTATACAGATGGTACCCATTTGAATATCTCAAATAATTTTTGGGTTCACATAGCTCCGTACAGTCATTCATTATTTTTACATTATTTTGTTGTATATCTCAAATATTTGGATTTACATAGCTCCGTACATTCATTCATTATGGAGCTATGTAAATCCAAATATTTAAGATATACAACAAGATAATGTAAAAATAATGAATGACTGTACGGAGCTATGTAACCCTAAAAATTATTTGAGATATTTAAATGGGTACCATCTGTTTAACAACCTTTTTGTCGGTTGCCGGCATTCCGATATCTGTTAGAAGGCCCCTCTTTTTAACGCGGTTTTTTATCACGTTCTGCTTGTAAACCTCTGTACCACTATTAGGTTTAAGCTAGAATCTATTGAAATATTCAAAAAATATTTATCACTTTTGTTTAAATACCTCTGTACCAATGTTAGGTCTTCAGTTGTCTGATAATGGAATAGTAGACATCCCGAAACTCGAGTCACAAGAAAATGTAAAATATATCTTTTTATTGGTAGTAAAATATAGTAATTTCTACAATTTGTTTTAATTATGATCAACTACGAAATAGTAACGGCTGAAACAATTCAGTATCTAGTTTTGAGATTGTTTCAAACTATTTAGTTTTACTCGACACTTCAGATTATTGGTTTTCTAATTATTATATATGGCCTTAGAAAACATGGAAAGTCAATCAGAGATTTGGATATATTTATGCTTATTAATTTCACATGACACGGCATTCGAAATTATAAACTGACTCTGTCCTTCTTTACTTGCATTAATTTCATAATTTTTCTGTAACCAATAAGAAGGTTTATTTCGTTCATTCAGTCCACCTCCAGATGGATCTTCTAATCATTTACGTTAATTTCCCTCTTTTTGTTAGAAGGGATGCATCGAGCACCTCTAACATTCAGTCTTTGAAAAGACTGTGAAATCATTATTATTCGTAATAGTCAAAGTGGTCGGTCGCATGTAGCCTTTGCTACATCATGCATTATTATTCGTGATAATCGAAGTGTTCGCATCTAGCCGTAACTACATTATGTATTATTCTCGGAATAGTCAAGTTGTTCGTTTGTAATTGTACAAGCTTAACGCGATTGCTGTAAACGTAGCAATCCACATTACACTTGTTTTGTGGTGTAATTGTCATCACATTAGCTTGGTATCATATACAGTGATACCAAAATATATTAGTTTGTTTTGTTATAAGTGTTTTACTTCAGTACCTCATCATCGTTGTGGTTTATCATTATAAGATAAAGGAAGCTGCCGACCACCGCACATATAGTGTTCTTTGAAGTCAAAATCACCGCTAATAATCGAAAATACAGTCCACTAGAAGCCATTGAAATTAATCATCGAGATTAATTAATTTGAAATGGTCTATTATTCCAAAATACTGAGATAATAGGCAAATACTACGGTAAACTAACTGTGGTACGAAACAGATAAAAATTTTGAAGCGAAATTTCAGGATCAGATAGAACTCGATAAGATTTTCAAAATGAGTATCGCCATACCCCTTATCCCCATGCAAAATCAAAGGGTTGTACTCACCCCCCGTTAGTAGGTAGCAGTTACTGAGATGCGAAAAGCAGAAAAGTTGTTCCCCCTCGAATCAGAAATTGACAGGTCCGGGCGATTTTCCAAATTTTCTTTTTAAAGCCGGAAAATCGAGGTGTTAAGTTTTAGTTGGACCACACTTTATGATACTAAATAAAGTGAAGAAACCCTTTTTATCATTTTAATGTATACATTCTGTCAAGAAAGTTCCGGGAATTATCGATTTCAACTGGCGGGGCAATGAGGCAGGTAAAAGTTTTTTTTCCTAGGTTGGTACCACTGTCCTTAATTACTATGCCAAGCTTGAGCGGGATCTGTCAACTAGTGTGTTTGCAACAGCTGATTAAGTCAGTCGATGTCAGAGTGCGTGCCGATTTTTACTATGGGTGATTACGTTGAGCAAAGAATTTGTTTAAAGTTTTGTGTTGCAAATGAATTTTCGTGTGCCGATGCATTGAAAATGTTGCAAAAGGCCTTTGGTGATAATGCTCTATCGAAAACTCGTGCATATCAGTGGTACAGAGCCTTCAAGGACGGTCGTGAAGTGGTCGCCCATCGACGGCTTTGATCGAAGATAACGTCGATAAAATTAAGGAAAGGGTGCTGGAAAACCGTCGTACCAGCTTGAGAGAGATAGCACATGATCTTAAGATATCCCACGAGTCCGCACGTACGATTTTGATTGATATTTCGGGCATGAGAAAGGTGGCCGCACGACTCGTACCGAAAGACCTGAATTTTCTTCAAAAACGTCATCGCGAACAGGTTGCTTCAAACATGCTGGATCGCTGTAATTCCGATTCTTCCGATTCTTCATGGAACGCATTATAACTGGTGATGAGCCCTGGGTCTACGAGTACGATATGCAAACAAGCCAGCAATCATCGGAATGGGTGGCAAAAAATGAGCCGAAACCGAAAAAACCACGCCAAAGCCGCTCGAAAATGAAGGTGATGCTCATTGTTTTCTTCGATATCCGTGGCGTGGTGCACTACGAATTCGTTCCAGAGGGTCAGACGGTAAACAAGGAGTATTACCTAGGCGTTATGAAACGTTTGCGTGAGCGTATCCGTAAGAAGCGGCCAAATTTGTGGGCGAACAACTCATGCATGACGATAACGCGCCTTCTCACCGAGCTACGATTGAGACTGACTTTCTCGCCAAAAACTCAACAAACGTGCTTCAGCAACCACCGTATTCGCCGGATTTGGCTCCCTGCGACTTTTTCCTCTTCCCAAAACTAAAATTGCCCCTTCGTGGCACCCGTTTTGAGTCGATTGAAGCCATAAAACAAAATTCGGCGCGAGAGCTAAAGTCCATCCCGGAAAGCGCATATAAAAAATGTTTCGATAATTGGAAGTGCCGTTGGCATAGATGTATTGGAGCAAATGGAGCCTATTTTGAAGGCGACCCAATAAATTTTGACGATTAAATGAAAAAATGTTGTTTTAATTGAAAATTCCCGGTACTTTCTTGACAGAGTAGTATATAATAATTATATTTCAGTTTTTTCACTCATACATAGTGTAAATTTGCAATTAATTTATTGCAAATGGAGTTCAGTGTGATCGAAATTGCCTAAAGATTTGGGACCTGGTTAGAAATATTGCCAATATATCAAAATAACCTGTATGTATGTTCAGTGTTACATTGAATTTTCCTAAGATATAACCAATATAAGTAATCTGTGTGTAGACTTGGTGTTAGAATTGTTATTAGATATAAATAATGAAATAGAGTAAAACACTAGATTAGAGATAAGTGGGCTATATTAAATGGATTTAAAGAAAACTACACTCGAACAAGTATAGAAGATATATTTAAAGTATAAAATATGTGCCATAAAATGATAAATGTATACAAAATTAACTTACTGGACTTCTTCTGTGTGGTGCTGTGTCCGACGGTCTCGAAGAGACTGATCTGTTGGAAGCCACTGGTGTGTGGTACCGTTTTGGAATACTATGAATAGAATAGAATTGATTCGGTGTAACAAGAATTACATGAAATTTCGTTTATGGTTTCTGGGGTTATTCTTCTTTTATAGACAAACCTTGTTAATTTGGAAGCAACCACAGTATACAGATTATGCATTATACAACAATATTTAAATATTATAGAATGTTCTTGCGCATGAGAATACATAGTATGGCGGCAGTTTGCGCCTTAACACATAGTATCATTTGGATATAACTGAGTCCTTAGAAATACCCCACAAACTTTGTGTAATTTCTGTGACGAACATAGAATAAGTAGGACATCTTAAAAATTCACTATATTCTAAGTTTGTTTAAAGGAAGACATGTGGTTTTAGTCGGGTAAGATATGTTTTTATTTATTACTTTTATTTTTTAGATACGAGGTTGAATTGACGAGATATTGATGTTGTAATTCCAAAGGGCTTTTTTGAAGATGTGCTACATGTTTTTGGAGTTTTTCTGAAAGAATTTATTTCAAAGAAAGTTATCTTTGAGGAAATTCTAGAGGTTATGTTGTGTATTTTTGGAAAGGCATTTGGTTTTCATAATACATTGATACGAAACAAAATTTTTTATCCTTTAACTGTTTATTTGATATTTTCAATTAATAATTAATATTTCTTTGAATTCTTCTATTCCATTCGGTGCTGTGTAGTAAGTGTTTCTATATGTCTACCAAACTGAAACTGTGTTTCGAAGACATTTATTTAATTTAATTCTAAAAAGTTTCTGAGAACTATTTTTTATAAAATTCAAATTAAAATCTGTAACGGAGTTAACAGAATGAATCTGTATGATATTCAAGATATTGTTATTACATTTTATTGAGATTGAAAAATAGTCTGTGTATTAATTATTGAAAATTTTATTGAAAGCCATCCTTAAATAAGACACATTTGAATTTTAGTTCTATATTTACATGTTCCTGTTGAGATAATATTGTTATAGGTTTAGTTTTTTTCTCTTTATGAGAAGAAATATGTTAAAAATGTTAAGGATAGCCATTACAACATGAATTTCACATAAATACAAAGCTTTAGTTGTGAAGAAAATAAGATGAAGAACACACAGTATTTTTGTAATAAAAGTTCATAACCTGACGTATTAACAACTTGAAGCATTAGTGATGTCCAAAGTAATTTTTTCAGAAAATTGTACCATCACTAACTCGTATGTAACAATGGAACCAGCAATCTGAAAATATTTAATATTAACAACTCAGTTGCAACAAAGACCACATTTGTAAGAAATTGAACTCTCTGACATCCAGCACAATTTAGAAACTAGTTCCGAAAGAGTTGGGTTGTAATGACTCTCATTTAATCTATGATTGTTTCGGTCTTTACTTGACGGAAATTCATCTTGAAATTACGAATAAAGTATCCAGTAGTAGTAGTATACAGTAGTGAAATAAAATATTAGCGGAAATAGAATATTGTTTTTTATTCATAATCTCATTTATGTGTGCAAACAAAACGGTTTTCCGAAACCTCTACAAATTTAATCTAAAAAAATTCTCAAAACTTTTTGAAATTAAATTGAATGAGTCTTAGAACACTGTTTCATTTTATAGACAATAAGACGGATTTCATGGATATATAAAATTATCACCACATAAGTGCGGCAGTTAACCAATGAAGAATCAAAAGAAAAAATAAACAAAACAGGGTGTGTCTCGGATGATGTTTGCTAGATGATCGCGGTCAATATTCTATATTTTCTTTTGATTCTTTATTGGCTATCTACCGCACATATGTATTGAAAATTCCCCATGTCCATAAAATGAAGTAGTGTTTCATTTATTTAATTTGATTCAATTTTAAAAAGTTCCTGAGGGATTCAATTAAATCTTTATGGGTTTTGGAGAATTAGTCCACTTAATGTCTGAGATATTTGAAGGAACTCTTCAAAGTTATTTTCTATTTATATTTGTCCATAAAAATTATAATTTGTTTTTTCACACTTGCGTGTGGCAGTTTTCAGATGTTGATTCTATAATCGTATCTTATTTTCAAGATTTTTCTGTAGAAGAGCCTAGTTTAAGGAATTCTACTTAGTAAGCTGAAAATTTTCATTGAAGTTCGCTTCTAAACAGGATATTTGGTGAATGAAGGTATACAGATCTGTATTTTATTGATTAATTTTACTAAGCATCCAAATAACTTCCCACTGATGGGAATATGGGTAAACATTTCAAATGCTTTTTCTGGAGAATTGGCTATGTAGTTTTTCAAAAAAGGAAATAAAAAAGATCTTTTCAAATTCTATGTGGGACAATTAATGGTAATGTAATTCGTTTATTTATTTATTTAACTAATGAAAAGGATTATATTTTATAAATCCAACAAGAAAATACATTTAAAAAGAAAACAATCTGTAAATTAAATATTGTGCAAAAATTGAATAAATGAAACAACGCTATAAAAGTAGGAGCCATTCATTCAGTCTGTTTTTAAAAACGTTCACAGAAGTAGTCTCTACACCAGTTTTTGGCAGCTGATTCCAAGGGTTGAACACTCTGTTAGGGGGAAGCATCTGGTGTGGAGAATATCTGAAAACCTCCTTTGACAATTCATAGCGATGACCTCGTAAACTGTTCGTATTCAAAGGTGTGCTAGATATTAACTTTGAAAGTTTTGTTGATTTCATCGCTGACCTAGATACATACTCCACTATGGCCAATAGTTTCGGAGCTATCACCTCGGTATAAAGAATAACCTGGGCTAGAAATGGCAGAGTCGCTGATTGATTATTGCAACCAAGTCTCTGTGATGAAAATAATAAATGATCTATGTAATTTGGTGTAAACAAAAAGTTCATCGAACCTTGAAGATAATGACTGGATGTTTGTATCTAAAATTGGCCCGGTGGTAAGGTTGACTAGACTTTTGGTAACTGGAAGATTGTCGTGGGTAACTTGCAATCGCAGAAACGTGGTGACATACTTGATGGTTAAATTCTTCTCGCCACGCCTCTGTCGGTCCTTCAATTCCTGCCTGATTGCGTTCA
This sequence comes from Megalocaria dilatata, assembly GCA_034642435.1. Classification (NCBI taxonomy): domain Eukaryota; kingdom Metazoa; phylum Arthropoda; class Insecta; order Coleoptera; family Coccinellidae; genus Megalocaria; species Megalocaria dilatata. Next base: position 62,625,898 of record CM067855.1, on the reverse strand, counting down.
GTATGGCTATCTGGGACTTGATTTTGTCTTCCTAGATTATTATGTCAAGTTTTATTGCGGAGAATATTTGTGACAGCTTCCGGATTGGAAAACGGACCCATCACTCATCTGACTCCTCTGGATCTGGAAACATCCTTAGAGCGAAGCCGAGTGACACTTCAGTGTGAAAGGCTTGATAACTTATTAATGTACTCTACAATATCAGATGAGTCACAAGTAGCCTCTGGTGCATGAGCAACTATTATATTATATGATCTTTTAACCCTATCCAATATTTCCGATGCTGAAGGGGCATCTGAAGGAGCACCGCTACTAGCATAATAGGACCTTAGGCCATCCTCTTTATTCATTAGAGAGGGTAAATCATCAGACAATGCAGCCTGACCTACCCGGAGCTCTAAAATCTCCGATTCGCAAGATTGTATCGCAGGATCATGGTCAGCTAGAGTTTTGGAGTGGTTAGCGATAGCTTCAGAACAGTTGGATAACTGCAGAAAAAGGTCATGCTGGCTGATTAATTGCGCATCTGCTCCGTCAGTACCTTGAAATGCTTCACTGTCATCACCGCATCCCCAGCACCCCCATCCGAATGTGCAGCCACGGATTGATAAATCTAACGTTGACCTTGAGAGTTGCTACGAAGAAGTCTCTCACCGGAAGTGCACGGGGAACAGAACCATTTTTCCGTTCCCTCCCTCAGAATTGCAACATCATTCTCCGTTAGATTAACACAATCGTGGTGAAAGTGTTTCTTACACTTGGAGCACTGAATCAACGGATCAGAACCCGATCCCACCCCGCTGCAAGCAGCAGAAACGCGCGGGATAATCAAACCAAAATTTTTAAAGAAATTGGAATGGATATATAATATATATATATATATATATATATATATATATATATATATATATGTATATATATATATATATATATATATATATATATATATATTTATATATATATATATATATATATATATATATATATATATATATATAATCAAAATAATAATTAATACTATGGATAGACTTTTTACCTTCTTGGACCTATAAGAAGGACTTACACACAATAGGAAGGTCACGGCTAGGAAAAGGAAGAAAAAAGACGGGATGACAATGGATTGAAAAAACAAAAAATATCCCAACAGCGACAACCAGGATCGAGATGGCCGGTCAACGGGTACACACGTTAAGAATGCAAGGGACCCGCGAGCTCAAGGTCGCCTGATGTGGATACCACTTCGAAAAGAATGCAAACTCAACTAAATTAATAATTTTAGCTAGACGAAGAAAAGTATAGTACACTTAAGAAGCAATATTAAAAGAAAATTATTGGGATGGTTTCCTTAAGATTAGTGAAGATTTACCAGAGTTATAGCTTCCAATTTTCACAGCAACATACACACGTCTAATTCGCACCAATTGTATCACATAATCCATGTTATTTTTGAATGTCCAATCGAAACAGGCTGATAGTTACTGGATGATCGAGGTCAATATTTTATATTTTTATATGTTAACAGGAATTTGAGAATGGTTAATAGGAAGTTTTTTGAATCGAGACAGTACGTCTTAAATCTGTATTACAGTTCGAAACTTAAATGAAGCCGAACTGATTTTGTTGATCGCTGGGCATAAACAACGACATACATATGTTTCATAGCTTTTTGCTCATCAGTGCAATACTCGAATGCCAACTAATGCAACACAGCCACGTTTCCATATTCGCTTTGCCTAGCGACCCTAC